>CAWUFW010000319.1:2400000-3600000 GCA_963921515.1 Calotriton arnoldi
AGTGATCAGGAGTGGCATCTCCATTATTTATAGAGCCCTAGTTAAACATTCTCCCTGTACTCTTGAGACCGTAATGGAGTGATTGTTCAGTCCGTTGGAGGAGGCTGACCGCTGGAGGGAGGCATGCATGGCGCCCCGTATCCAAGCAGTTTTAGCCTGACTGGAAATTGTTGAGCTGAAATATCTGCATTGTTTCTACTACATACCCCATCGTTTCTGGAAAGCCAATAAGCTTCCAGACCCCAACTGCACCAGATGAGAGGGGAAGGCTTTGCCACATGGAATGGAAGTGCCCTATTATCCAGACATAGTGGGAGTCCATATTCAAGACCATGTTGAGGGTCCTGGGCCACCCTCTAGAAATATCACCCAGAGTCACGCTGCTTGGCCTAGTGGATGTGTTTGGAGACGCAATGGGGGGACCGAGCCCTGCTGGATCTGGGTACATTGATGGCTAAAAGGGACATTGCTAAGTATTGGAACGCAGTGGGCGCTCCATCCCTTAGGGAATGGAGGCTGAGCATGGCCCGCTCCGCTAAATTGGAGGAACCAATTTATCTACCACATGGATGCCCTACGAAGCATCAGAAGATGTGGGAGAAGTGATGGGCATACTATGGACTGTACACTGGAGACGTGTGAACTCGGTGTGGGTGTTAAATGTGGATACCAATGTTAGCAATACCGGGACTCCTGGTGTGGGCCCGTTATATGCGTGCTTGATCTTTTTTGCGTATATTCAAACGAATAAAGTTTTATAAAAAACATTCTTATTGTAACAGTTCTTAAAGTCCCGCTTCAGAGGATACGCTGGTGAATGGTAAGACAGTGAAAGTGTTCCACTGAAGGGGTTACATAAACGCAGGTTTCCCTTCCAACGATTAGGCATATGCTGAAGTTCTGAGCAACTTGCATTTGTTAAGAAGCATTTGTAGCATGGCCACTGATATTGCATGTCCATGGTGCAGGAGCAGAAGCCAATTGCAATCAGAGACAGCTTTGTAAAGGGAAGTGAACTCTTTAGAGTCCACCTTTCAAGGGTGCAAACTCTCAGTAGACTGGGGTTTGAGCATTTTCACTGTCGTACCCTGCTGAATCACCAGCGTAGATGAACCTGCTATAAGTCTAAAGACATTTGTGAGTTCATTTTTACCAAGTTCACAGTGGACAAAAGTAAGACCTACTACGGAGAGGCAAGCAGTGCCTCTTTTATCTTTTTTACTCCCCCACTGCCTGACTTCCTCTGGCCCTTAATTTATGTCTCATGTCAGGGCATAAGAAGTCCCCCTTAGATGTCATAAACTGCAGGCACCCAGCGGAATGGATTCAGGGTACCTCCTTTAAACTTACCTGACTTCACCACAGCGCATGCATTGTCCAAGATGGTATCAAAAGAAGTCCAGACTGTGTAGGTAAAGTTATTTTGCCATAGTTTTCCTTCATCCAGTAAGTTTGCCCGGTAGCATCATTACTGCATTTAAATGAGGTTGCAGAATGTTTGCGTGTTATTGATGTCATGGTATGTAATGGCTGGTCTGCAGTGCAAGGGCATGAGTTAGAACAGTCATGCAAACGCTGTTGGCCTTGGACTATATTTCATGGCTCTTTAAGTAATGACCAAGGTATTGTCCATGATGGTAAGTCTACAGGCTTGTATTGTAAGCAATCATCTGCTAGTGTAGTCATGATTGGAAACGACCTGCATTTGAAAAAAAACATTGGCCAAGCGAAAAGGTCTTGCTTTAATTTTGAGTCTTGACTAAAAACTTTTCTTTAAAAAAAAAAAAAAGCTGGTTGAATTGAAAATAAAACAAGAAATGATTTCAGTCTGCCTACAATAGTTCAATGGAATAATTATTATTATTTATTTTTTTGGAAGTTTTATTTAGCGCGAACTTGACCCAAAGGTATCGGGTATCAGAGCGCTTTACATGAGCACCAGTTACGTTACATGAGGACACATTCATTTTTTTGTTTGGCACGGAGAGATTAAGTGATTTGCCCAGAATCACAGGATGTTGAGTGTCGTCGCCAAGACTAGAACCTGGTTCCCCAGATTTGAGGTCGACCGCCCTATCCATTAGGCTACATCCTCTCCCCAATAATGAATTCAATGCACAAAAGATGGAAAATAGTCCCTCGTATACTGTAATACTGGCATACTATAGGAAGCAGTATGATGCACCAAACAGCCAGAAGCATTAGGTGAGAGAGAAATACTCCTCTGAGAAGAGCAAAAGATCACTTTTATTATTTAAAAGAATTGGGAAAAACGGGCTTAGGGGTGCGTGGATATTGGATGACAACTGATCACACAGCTACAGGCCATGACGACCCTGGCAATTGTGGAGCCACCTCAGGTGTACCTGCTCGATATTTTTACACAACCTAGAGGGGTTAAAATTTCTACAGTTAGCTTTAGTGTTGGTTAAAAGAGTGGCAATAGGGTGGTTGAACACAAGGCACTCTCCATTACCTTATGGTGTAAAGACGTCATTGAATGGGCCCTGGTGGAGAAGACGCACATGAAACTCGATCGTCAAGACGATAAGTTGCAAAATGACCTAGAAATTTGTGCACACTGTTGGAGGTCATGCACATGGGGGTGGCTAGGGATAGTGAGCGGGGCTCGCAATAACAAGGTATGGACTATACTGTTACACAGGAACAGGGGTTGGACAATACTAGGAGGGGACGCAGCTGCTTCGGGGTCACATTGAGTTGTGAGAGGCCGGAGGACAGCGTACTACTCCATGTGTATCTGGGGGCTTGGATGTATCAATGTTTGTGGACTACTGATGTAATATTTGAAGCCTGTGCTAAGAGGGGGTCTTGGGGTCAGGACTGAGGTGTGGGGAATGGGGCTTGGTTACCTCGAAACTTGCACTTGGGAATGGTGTGTACACTGACCACATGTACTGTTGGTTGTAATTTCTTTGTTTTACTTTTGGTTGGTTGTGCTGCTGTTGTAATGTTCAGATTTCCTACTCTATGTAGCCCTGCCAAAGGGTTTGCTCTCAACAAATAACCGATAAAAAGAATTTAAAAAAAGAATTGGGACAATAGGTCTTAAAGACAGCAGTGCTGCCAAGTCGGGCCTAAAGTACACTGGAATAGGAAAATGGTAACAAGTCTCATAGCAGGGGAGCTTTAGCCCCTGTTGCAAATACATTGTATGTGAGCTGGGCCTTGCTTCCTGGAAAATGACTATGGAGAGGGGAAGGAAAGGATAGGGTGTGGAACGTTTCCTGAATGTAGTATGATTCTTTATAGGGCTTGCCTACCTAATTGAAATTCATTAGTAATGTCCTCTGTTTTAGGGGTGAAAATGAATTTAGGAATGTTTCACTCCTGGTTGGGCTGCCTGGGGCGTCACAAAATGTTGATAGAAAACAGTTAAGGACATTGTGCTTTTTGTTGCTTTTAAAGCAGTTTCCCAGGAGCACGAATAATTCTGATCTTAAAGATACATAACCCCCTCAAACCAAGCCTTGAAACACTAAATTAAGTCAGTCCTCTAATGTTTTTCATTTATTTCTGCCCTCAGAATCCAGCAAAGAGCAGTTTGCAGCCACAAATATTGCAGAAGAGCTTGTCAAATTATTCAAAAAACAAGCAGAGCATGAAAAGAAAGAAATGATTTTCGAAGTTTTGGCACCTCTGGCAGAAAATGGTGAGAACTTCAGTGATGTACAGATTAATGTTTGTGTCTTATGTACGTCATGTTTGCATCATGGAAAGATATATATCATATTTGCATAATGCTAAGTACCTCTGAATTGCTGATAATTCATAATGCCTTCCTACACATAAAGATGTTCATGTGTTTTGCTTTGTTTGCACTAGGTGAGGGCTTTGAAACCTGAATACAATTTTAAGTTCTCTGTAGTTGGGTGTTCAGTTTGGTGTTAAGAGTGGTATTGTTTAATATAAACCTGTGTGTTGGTAAAGTATTGTAGAGCAGAAAGACCTAGAACACCTTCCTTAATTTGGCTGGCTGGGTTTAGTGGAGCCTGGAAGGGGTATGAAGTCCCCCTTCTAAACAGATTTTTCCTAAATCCATTTCCCTTAATTTGACTGGTAAACAAACCAATTCCAAGCTCCCTTAGCTTGGCCATTCAAGTGTAAAATCAGTTACATAACACTGAAAAGGAAAGCATCCTTAAATGCACCCCCACAAACACTGAGGTGAAACCAACAGATATTTGCCTTAAATGTTTCTCTGAGCTGGACCAGGTTGGTTGGTTGGTTGGTTGGGTGACGTAAACACAATAGAAAAAATGAAGGTGGCGGATGAAATGTTTGAATTAATCTCAACTACTGGCAATTATTTGGGCTGCATCCCAGTCATTGTATTTTGTCCAGTATGCCACTCTAGACAGAGCCCAGCAACATGCAAATCAGCCTTAGTCCTGCTCCAATTGAACCAGGCCGGATCTTCTCTAGGTGGGAACACAAGCAACCTCATTCCAGTAAAATAAACAAGCTGAGGTTTGGGGCTATGCTGGACCTAGAGCTGGGTAAGGCCATGAATTTTGAGAGTGATCCAAAACAGAAGTCTTGTATGGCTGAACAAGCCAAATCATGAGCCAAGTCATTAAAAGATATGGCATTAAAATTACACAGCAAGCACCATGTAACAATATCATAAAGACTTATTTAAATTTAAAAAAATGTTTATTTCTTAAACTCTTATGTTTCAGTTATGCATTAGATTGAATGACTGTATTCTCATCTTTTAAAAAGTAACAGTTTCCAACCGCAAGCTTTTCCACATCCCCCAGTGCCCTGACAACACAGTTGTTAATGAACCAAGATATGTCAGCTTGTCATATGACTGTATACATATTCAGTCTTGGCACTCTGTGTGGAGAAATATTGTTGTCTAGTCAACCATATAAATGAGGTTTTTTTCCCCCACACGTTCTGAACTGATGCGAGGTGCTCTTAGATTCAACACTCCATCGAAATCAGGCACAGTGAAGTAAAGTGATTTGAGTATAGTCACATGGGGAAGGAAGTATTTGAATCTAGGTTGCCTACTCTGTCCCTTTTACCCCAAAGGGCATTGCATTGTGGCATGTTCACTAAAGTAAATTTACACATGAGTCAATCTACACATTTAAATTTACTTTAACTCTTTGTAGCGACCTTACTATTTTTGGTTATTCAACGTTTCAAAGAGTAAAGGTACTACAAAGTGTAGACTTACAGGTCTCCACCTGATGAATTCAGGGGTGGAGCCTACTTAGGAGTGTATAGTTACTAGTAACTGTTTACATGCTGGCAGTTAGGCAGAGTTCCCTGCTGCCAGGATAGAGTTCTCCCTATGGTATAATATAGAGTATTAAACTGTAAAGTAAAAAAAAAAAAGGTACAAATATTTTTATGTTGTATATTAATGTAATTTAATTGTATACATTTATTTTAAATCTGGAACACAAAAAGCTACACTACTAACTTCATTTTTAATTACAAGTTTAGTTAATTTAAATATATTAAATAGAAATTCATTATTTTGAATATTTATTGAAAATACTCACCTAAAGTAAAATGTTTCTATCTACTAATAGTAACTAAACGTCATGTATTAAATTAACTTATATTAATTTAATAAGAACAGTTACATTTATTTTTACAATAAGTTATTAAAATAATTTACCACAAAATATGTATAACACTAAATTAAATGTATGTATATTTTTAAAGTGTCTAAATAAATAAATTAATTGTAAAAAAAAATCCTATGGGGTTCTTTAAGTTCCTGTTGCCATTATTTTCTTTGGGAGGGTGTTACAGTCCCAGTGATTGGCCATGTGTGACGCTGGCCTTACCCTGGGTCTGAGCTGGAGTACATTTCCCAATGTTTTGGGTCCTTTTTGGATGTATGACTTTTAGAAGTGGTGTTTGCGAATAGCAGCGGGCTTACTCTTTTGTGGATGGGTGCATGTACCTCCCTGAACCCATCATTACTGCACTCTAAACCCCTCCCATTTTGTAGCAATGATTCCCCATTTTCCAGTCAGTCCTCTTCTCACTTCCACATTCATTGCTTAAAAATATAAGTAAGTGTGTGGAGGTCTTCGCAATTGGGTGGACATCTGTGTCAAGAAATTATTAGGAGGGTGGAGGCAGAGACTGTCACATGTAGGCTAGTAAATAGTAGTATGTGTAATAATATCGCTGTACTGGTAAATGTACTGGTAAATGCAGTTGTGAATAAGCCTCTTTGTGTTCAATTATTTCATGAACCATATTTTAGTATACGGTGTTAAATAGGTACTAATATCACATGTTAATTCATTTTGATATTGTGTTTGTATAGAATGTCACAATGTCTTTCTTGAAAAAAGGGCAAAGTTAAGCATAAGAGAAGGTTGGGAACAATTTTCATGTTAATTTCACGGACTTCTGTGACTTACAGTGGATTAGCTAGACGTTGTGCGGCCGTGGCGGTCACTGCGTTTGCCACCCGCCTGCCGCATGTAAGAGTGGGGAAGGTCGCTGGCGATTCAAGTCACAGCCGCCCCACATGGCTACAGGTAAGAATTGGGGGGGGGGAAGGCCGCCACCTCAAACTCATGCCGCCCGCAGCGGACTGCCCCTCCCACCCCCCTTGCTACCCCACTGGTGACCTAACAGTAAAGATGGAGGGAAGAGTGTTGGAACCTCAGTGACGGCAGGGACATCAGTTTACTGAAAGAAGGAAATGATACTGAGTCCCTGCGGAGGTTGCCGTCTAGTAACAGGTCTGCTGTGTGACATGTGAATTGCTGCCTTATTCTGCTGCAGGCACGCACAGAACAAAAGCTCCTTTTTAGATTTCATATGTCCTGCAAAAAGAAGGCTTTCTTTTGTATGTGTACACCTTAGCAAGGAGCTTAAGGCATACGTTTAAAAAAAAAATTTTTAAAAAGGTAATTCATATGGCTAGTTATTGAGCGTCATGCACTCGCATTAGTTCCACTTGTTTCTAACTTCTAGGTTAATTATGACTTTAAACCAGGATCTTTACTGTCTGAAACTGTATATGATAGGAGATGGAGGTCAACAAGGGCCTCATTGTGTGGGCCTAGGAACTAGTGTTTCCCTCTAGGCAGACACTATCTGGACCACCACTATTTAATTCCATAAAGAAGTTGCATGTAAAATGTGTCTTAGTGCTTTACTTATGTTTATCATAGTTGTCATGATGCTAATTCCACCTGTGATGCACCATTTGGGAAAACATAGAAAGTTCTCTTTAAAATATAGGGCATACTTGGAAACAATTCTTACCTTCAGCATTTTTGTAATATTTTGATGTACTACTACATACGAGCGCATACATTTATTGTTCAAATTTCATACAGCTTTTTTAATCATGTTGTTCCTCTCATTGTCATACAACGAAAGCACATTTCGCACTTTGTGCTTTCTAAAAAAGCTGTATGAAATGCAAAAAAATAAAAATATTTATGTAGTGCTACAGCCAACTTATTGACATTTGAGCACCTGCAGATTTATAAGTGGTCGCTCTAACATATACTTTGATACCATCAGTACAGTTACGG
Organism: Calotriton arnoldi; assembly: GCA_963921515.1. NCBI lineage: Eukaryota > Metazoa > Chordata > Amphibia > Caudata > Salamandridae > Calotriton > Calotriton arnoldi. Next base: position 2,407,554 of record CAWUFW010000319.1, read on the forward strand.
TGCACTGAATCTAGCGCTGCTGTATAATATGGCTTAAAAAACATTGACAAAGCCAATAGATTTCGCATGTGCGAGACCTATTGGCTTTTACAATGCTTGATATGGAATGCCATATGGAAAATGATAAGTATTTATATATTGTTTTCAACAGTTGAAGTGCTAATGTTATAGAATGGAGAATGCACTTGCGAAGGTGTTAGTGTTTACAGATTCAGAAGCATTTTAGGACCATACAAAACTGTGAAAATATTCCATATAAGTGCACTGAATGTAACATAAGTTGTACGTAGACAGCAAAGACAAAAACAACAATTGATGGACAGAATGCAGAACAATGTCATACATTCACCCCAGTACAGAGATCTGGGCCTAAATCCATCGTTTTTTTGCTCACCATGCTATTCCAGTTTGAACCCAGCCATATGCAAATCAGTCTTGACCCTGTGCGAACAGTCCAGCCTGAACTGCCAGGCCAGGTCCTCCCTGGACTGGAAACAAGCATCCTAGGACCGGTTTCGGGGTTTCACCCCTCTTCAGCCAGGATAGCTTGACTCCAGCGGCATGGAGAGCACGGGACCCACGTCTGGGCATACCCGTCCCACTCGGGGTGACAAATGCAAAAACAACAATTGATGGACAGAATGCAGAACAATGTCATACATTCACCCCAGTACAGAGATCTGGGCCTAAATACATCGTTTTTTGCTCACCATGCCATTCCAGTTTGAACCCAGCCATATGCAAATCAGTCTTGACCCTGTGCCCTGTGGGAACAGTCCAGCCCAAACTGCCAGGCCAGGTCCTCCCTGGACTGGAAACAAGCATCCTAGGACCAGTTTCGGGGTTTCACCCCTCTTCAGCCAGGATAGCTTGACTCCAGCGGCATGGAGAGCACGGGACCCACGTCTGGGCATACCCGTCCCACTCGGTCTGGACTGTTCCCATGGGGCACAGGGTCAAGACTGATTTGCATATGGCTGAGTCCAAACTGGGGTGGCGTAGTGGGCAAAAGAACGATGGATTTAACCCAGATCTTTTGACTGGGGGAGAATGTTGGCAATGTCAGCATTCCGTCCATCATTTGTTTGCTGTAACACTTTTTGCCCTAAGTGGGATGGGTATGCCCAGACGTGGGTCCCTTGCTCACTGTGCCACTGGATTCAAGCTAGCCTGGCTGAAGAAGGGTGACATACCCTGAAACTGGTCCCAGGATGCTTGTTTCCGGTCCAGGAAGGCCATGGCCTGGCAGTTCGGTCTGGACTGTTCCCATAGGGCACAGGGTCAAGACTGATTTGCATTTGCACGTCTTATCCTCGACATCCCCCGACGCAGCCACATCACACCCCACCTGAGAGACCTGCACTGGCTCCCTGTCAACAAGAGGATAACCTTCAAGCTCCTCACCCACGCACACAAAGCACTCCACAACTCCGGACCAGCCTACCTCAACAGACGACTCAGCTTCTACACCCCCACCCGCCAGCTCCGCTCCACCAGCCTCGCCCTCGCCACAGTCCCCCGCATCCGGAAAACGACCGCCGGCGGCAGATCCTTCTCCCACCTCGCCGCCAAGACCTGGAACACCCTCCCCACCAACCTTCGGCAGACCCAAGACCTACTGGGCTTCAGAAGACTCCTCAAGACCTGGCTCTTCGATCAGTAGCAGCACCACCCCCCTCTTCCCCCAGCGCCTTGAGACCCTCGCGGGTATGTAGTGCGCTTTATAAGTGACATGATTGATTGATTGATTGATTTGGCTGGGTCCAAACTGGGGTGGCGTAGTGGGCAAAAGAACGATGGATTTAACCCAGATATTTTGACTGGGGGAGAATGTTTGCATTGTCAGCATTCCGTCCATCATTTGTTTGCTGTAGACAGCAAAGTCCAATAGGTTACAGGTTTTATTACACGGATGCTTTAGGGTATGTGTTACTTTGGGTGCAATGGTTACAAAAGAACCAAAAGAGCACTCCTAGCTGCTTGTTTAGTAGTAAAATAGAGCAGTAATCGGTGTTCAGTGGGTTTCCTATAGCTTTTGGCCCCGGTGGCCCTGCACCCGCTGCACCATTTAAATCACGGCCCAATTTCCTGCAAGGTTAACTGCACTTGGGGCTGCTTGTTTAGTAGTAAAATATCGCAATAATCTGTGCTCAGGGGGCTTCCTAAACCATTTGGCCTGTATGCCAAACTGCTGCACCTTTGACATCATGACCCTGCTGCCTGCAAGGACAAATGAGGAAATTGTTTATATCTGTAATATATATGTTCCAATAAAGGCACAGTTGAGACGGAACACATAATTATTGTGCTGCTAAACATAAACACAAAAGCTTTCATAAAAAGTGCCTTTAAACTTAATGTTTTATTGTTTATTTTAATGTGCATTGTTCTCATTTGCACAGTGCACTTTCATGGTTCTATTTGAGTCGAATAGAGTTTATTATTGATTGATTGCCTTTAAACTTATACAACTCTCCAAAACGTGTTGCCACAGATGTCACAAATAAAGCATATGCTTTACACATCAAAGTGAAAACCAAGCATTGTTAAATTGTGTTGGAATGTGGCTGACTCTTTCCTGTGAAAAGATCTTATCCTGTGCTTGACAGTGAATGGGCCATAAATAGTGTAAATTGCCCAAGATCACCATTTGTAACGCTGATGCTGAGACTAAAATTCGGTTTTGTACTTTGTTCCTAAACAGGCAGTTTCACAAATTAAATGAACTCACTAAAGCAGAGGAATTTTGCAAAAACGTACAAAACATTTTGAGATGGCCATTTCTATAGTAAAATTAAACAAGCATTTGCAATGCATCGGTCTCGCCTTTGGGACCTTATATGTATTTTGCAATGCAGCACATTAGCCTGGGTGCTGAAACATCTACTGTTCTTTAATATGGAGGGAAAGTGAGCACCAAACTGAGTGACACTCCAGGTATGGGAACACATGGAGAGAGATATTGCCTTTTAGCGGGAAATGGTATAGTCCAAAGCTGTGTTTTTAATATAGAATCAGGGCCTTCGGTGGTTATTTCATTGAAAATACAAGATTTGAAAAAAATATTATTGTCTACGGGTGCTCGTGGAAGACCATTTCTATGGACTGGAATCTAGAGAATGCTAAAGTGATTCTGGTATTTTACTGACCTCTGCTGGTCGTTTTCTATCAAGAAAGTTAAATAGAGGCAGTTGCCAGAAAAATTTTAAAAAGAAAGTCCATCAGCAGAAAGCAATTCTGGTATTTTACTGACCTCTATTGATCGTTTTCTATCAAGACAGTTAAATAGAGGCAGTTGCCAGAAAAATTAAAAAAAGAAAGTCCCTCAGCAGAAAGCAATTCTGGTATTTTACTGACCTCTACTGGTCGTTTTCTATAAAGACAGTTAATAGAGGCAGTTGAACAGAAAAAAAAGTCCCTAAGCGGAAGCAGACAAGTCCTAGGGCTGATCTCCAGAGCCCACAAAGTACATACACATAAGTATATACTAAAGTATATACAAGAGGTCTCGAACGCTCGACCTAATAAGGAGTCAAATATTATAGAAGTTTCAAACAGCAGATGAAACCAGAGGCCACAAAGAACTTGGTCAATGACTGGCAGGCCGCCCAAAATAACAACCTCAATCAATCTTAGCACTTGTAAAGTTGAGAAAGTTCAAGGTCATTCATTTTGCTTTGGCAGTGCTGCATTTGGCTAACTTACTGAGTGGTGGCTATATCTGTATAACCAAACGATAATATGGTGACATCATATATTGCACCTGTCGCTGAAGAGAGGGCATTGCTCACCAAGTGCTATGAGTGAGCTAAGCAGAGAGCATTCAGTTTGTGTTGTGGTTTACGAAAATTAATACCACAATCAGGCTGCAACACACACTGAAATACTGGAGAACTTATTCAACAACTAAACACATGCACATATATTTTGCCACATTCCTGCTTCCTTGTGATATCCCCTCATTTAAACTCAATACCTGGTAGCGGCAAGTCAAGGCATAAGGAATTTTATAAAATATTTAGTCGGAGGGAAAGGATGGTTCACACATCTACTTGCCATGTAAAAATCATCACTTGTTCCTTTTGGTAACATGTAGTGCGGAGATAAATCATGGCAATATTCTTAGTAAGACGGAGCGCTGATAATAGCCTCTTTGATTGTTAGGTTCCATGTCTGGATTTGGATTCTAGCAAGGCTTCGATTTTGCCACTTTTCTGCAAATATACATACAGGTGCTGGAAATAGGCAGGAAGCAGTAGCTCCAGGATTGGAATGCCCTGCGAGTCTGTGAGCACCCATAAATGAATATGTTTAAGGCTACTCACCACCTTTTCTCACCCAGGAAAAGGGTGGAATTTGCTCTTGATAATAACAGGAGGAAAACTTTTCCTACAGTAGAAAAAATGTGGGTGTATGCAAAGTGAATTTGCAATTGCTCAGATTTTGGCACGAGCACATGTACACTTGTATATCTGCTCATGTGAAAATGGAATTCACAAAAGTTTGCTTATAGTATGTTCACAGGCCTACGTCTGTAAAGTATTTTGAATTCCTGAAAATTGTAAATTTACCACAGTGCAAGGACATATACCCGGGGCTGCATTTTTGTAACCATCTTAAATAATGTTGTCCTCAATTTATTTCATGTAGTCCATAACGGTTTTACATTGATTCTCCATTACTATTATTATTATTTTTTAAATATATGCATGCCTTAGTACTTTTTTACGAAACGATGCATCGGAGAAATGGTTATAAACATCCACAAAGTTTAGAAAAACATTTTTTCAAATTGCAATTTGTATGTACACTTTATTTTGACAGCAATCACCAATCTTGCTTTCGTACTTCTGTTTGTATTTGGAAGGAATCAGGGAGCATTACAAATAGCCTCAAATGGTTACATTTTGCAAAAATGTGTACACATTTTTATATTGGAACCACTGTCCGTAATGCAAGCTGGGTTTACTGCATTGCCTTAGAGAGGTACCCTACTAGTAAAGTCTCTCAATTATTAACTCACACAAACCTGAACTACTATATGCATGGATACAAACCTTCCCTTAGAGGCAAACAATCCTCTTTTGCAGATTCATACTGTGGTAATGTAAACTGTCAGTCAAAATCTTTGTGCTGCAGAAGCTTGGCCCTACTTGTCCAGTGGACAAAATAAATATGAAACCTCGTTGACCTTGACCCCAAACAGTATGTCCAGGGTGTCGGGCGACAGGAATTCAACACTCCAAATTGCACCTCCCACCCCCCCACCCTTCTCCCCCCACTGCACCATCCTCTTCAGCCCAGTGACATGCTCTAAATGGTGGTAAGAGGGTGCTTGTGATCCTGTTATATCCACTGCTTGCACAGAGAGAAATGTCTGTTTGTAATGGGTATGCCTTGACCCATGGCAAGTAGGAGATAGCAATGGTTGCCGGCTGCACACCATAATTGTCATCCACCAACCAGCGTCGCTTCAGTGGAAGCCTGCTAGGTGAGGGTGGCGGCAGCACTATCACTCACATTCACTCAATACTGACCCCTTTGTTGAGCTGTAAGTGGAGAGGGACCGGCCAATGATCTGCCATGCACCTACCTCTTTTGTATCTCTGGAGACCAGATGATCTGGTTGTTTACAACACTTCCCTCGGGTCTTTGAAGGAGGGGGAAGAATGGGGAAGCGGATATTTCCCCAGGTCTCCTCACCACACTAGAAAGCATGTTTTGTTCTTTACTACTGACATATCAACAAATCTGGTATTCACACTAAAGATTTTGTATGAACGCTTTAGACAACAACAATAATAATGAAGAATCCCTTTAATACATTGAACCGTATCTAAATGTATTGTTTGTTGTAATAAGCACGCTATAAACTAAATTACATCTACACACCTCCCACTTGGGCAACTAAGGAAAGAAACTAAGCCACAGTGACTAACAAAGGGATGTATGGTTTGCTGAAAGAGGCAAACAAAGGTTTTAAAGCACATAAATAAATACACCACATCACCTTTAGTCGCTGGGGAAAACACAGTTTTCGTGCATGGTCATTTTTCAGTCATTATAACATTTATAATATGCTGTGTTCGGTCTAAGCTTTTGCGTTTCAAACGCATGAGCTGTATTGAGAAAGATTGTGCGTTTTAATATTCAATTAATATTAGCCATACACATCAGGTACACAACTAAGCCGAATGGCAAATTTTACAGGACTGTTAATTAGGTCATCTAACCGAAGGCAATAAACCTGATTAGCAATACAATGGTGTCGTAAAGTACCTGGGAGTTTTTCACAAGGACAAATAAAAGTTTTCAGAGGAGCTGTAACACTGACAAGAGACAAACATGATTATCAAAACAATGGTGGACGCAGACGACAGATTGGTCTGAGAAACCTGATCGCTTGTCCCCTGCTGCTAGTGTGATATGGTTAGGAGTTGTGGCTTGTAATCCAAGACACATTTAACCAAATATATTTACGCAGGCTATTAGAGAAAACGGTTTCCTCCCACGAATGTCGGCTATACCAGCATAACTTGCCAAGCCAGGACTATTAATTTGACTTTAAAAAACTGTCATAAATGCAAAAGGTCAAGTGATTTATGATCGATCTGTTGTTTATACGGAAACATTCTCAAATAGAAGTCACAGAAAACCGTTCCTTGTCCTTAGCGACGGATGTAGTGGTTATTTTGGGGGAAACAGAGAGGGTCTTCTCTGATATACCATGTCTCATTGACGGTGTTCAAGGCAGGAAAAACCTGGGACCATAAGTGCTGGGAGGCCGAGGCATGCAATAGTGGGTGCAATATTTGAGCTCTCACCTTCATTGCATACAATTTACCAGTGGCCTTTCTGCGAGCTAAGTACACCTTGCCAAATGCCCCTCGGCTGATGGGCTTCACGATGGCGAAGTCCTCGATGGGAGGTGGCCTGGGTACAGCGATCTTCGTACCCCAGCCTGGAGTCGCCATTCCCTCCCCTGTCTCCTCTGTCAGCGGTCACAGCTCCTATTACAAGGGACTTGACACAACAGCAAACCCCAGCCAACACCAATGTCTACCCGCCGAGCAGTTCAAAGCACAGGGCACCGCCCATTGCACATCAGCCTATCAGCGGGAGCCAGTGAACGCACAAGAACAATGCTCATAGCATTGTACACGATTATCTGTATGGTGGCCATGTTCAACTGCTACTGGCTCCGCCAAAGTTTATCTGAAATTACAGAGACAAAGCAATAAAAACTCGATGGTTTTGAGAACGTAACTTAATTACACACATTAAGATTTAGAAAGCGTGATTTTAAAATAATTATGCTCCAATTTCTATATGAAACGGTATTTAAAAACTCAAACATTCTTTAAAAAAAGTTTGTTTAATTTAAATAGAAAATATACAAATGTGTTTTATTAGGTACGCCAGTCTTCTGAACTCGCCACTGCCCTTACTGAGAAGTCTCCCAGAAATCATATGTTTAGCAGCCATGGTCACCCTCTTCCTGTTTTGATGCCTATGTCGTCGGCGAAACGCCGCTGATATCGTTCAAAGTGGAAATTGCGTAGTCCAGTCATTCACAGTAAACAAAGACGCTAGCTCCGCCCTTGGTCAGGCAGGCCGCCTGACTTCCGGTTTTCGCGGCTCTCGGTGACGGTTTCACCGGGGCATCGGCAATGCGGGGTAGGCTCCCACTGGATTCTTAGGCTCCCGCTGTAGCAAGCACGCACCAACATGCGGGGTGGGCTCCCGCCACGACTCCAGGCAATGCGGGAAATCCAGGCATTGCGTGCATGTTAATGCGCACTACTTTAAAAACAAGCATTTGCAATGCAATAGAACTCGCATTTACGGGAGTTCTATTGCATTTTAAAAGGGAGTACGGGCGGGCAAAAAGGCACAAACTGGAGTGGGGGGTGGTGGAGTACTGAGAAGTCATGGACTGCGAAAGGGGAGGGGGTGAGCCACGGAACAAAATTGTTTTTACAGTAAAGGGGCCGATAGCCATGGAAGGACACAATTGACAACATGGCCGTCAGTAGGAGGGACTAACAAGCCTAAAAACCAATGGGAAAGCTGCATTGAGGACCTAAGCCAATGAAAAAGATGTGCCGGAGAGTGGGCGGAGCTTCCACGAAGCTTCCACACTATAGTGTATACTGCATGCCTCGCAAAGCGATGGCAGCGCATTTGCGCTCCAACGCTAGGCGAGACCTAAAAAGAGCACAAGCAGGCTATATAGAGAAAATCCGCTGCATTCCTCTTTCCTATAAACGCGCTCACTTTGAGGTCAGCACAAAACAAAATAAACTCCAGGTTCCCACAAAAATACAGCTTGACATTTGATCTCAGTCTTTGAATGCCCAGCAAATATAGAGAAATAAGAACAAGATTTAAACGCCTGTTTATTATAGAAATTAATTTCTGGAAGAATACTGTAAAGACAGCTTTAGCATGGGGAGTTTCATACTCCACCTGTGCAGCTTAAATCAAATAAAGCCAGCAAATGGAAAGGCAGAAAATGTGAGTTACAAAGCTAATAGCAAGCCACGGGCAGAATTCATTCCCTGTTAAATTTTCTGAAAGTCCCCAAAATGTCTTTCGCATAGCCAGGCAGCTGCGCTGACTCGTAGGCGGCAACCTAAAAAGGGATCCAAAACAGTAGTAAATTATTCCAGCTCAAAGCTGGAGCGCGTCCAGCACCACACATAGTCAACTACTGGTACTGCAGCACCCTGGTATAGAAAGTATTAGTGGTAGGGGGTTAAAATATAACCCCATAGGAAATTATGTTACATTAAAGTGCAGTATTTCAAATAGAAAAATAAATAAATATAGTTTAAGTTAAAAAGAAAAATCTAAGAATAAAGCCATACACTAGTATGACAAGAATATGGAAAACATGCCGTACCTCTTACTTCGCTATGTGTAAACGCATTTAGAGGCTTGATGCAACATGATCAGAACACCCTGTAAGAATCCTTATGCACATCAACACAATCCTTCCCAGACCATAATATTCTAATAACCAATCTACGAATGGAGTAGGGCCTTGTTCGTCAAACTGAATACATTTTAAGGCCTCGGTAGGGGTTTGAGGCGAGCACAATGATGCAATATAATACAGTTTTAACCTGTTCAATTCTTAAAACTGGGAAGTCCATTTCTCAATATTTTTAATGACGTGCCTTAAAGTGTACCACTATTTTAATTTTTCATTTATATTTCTTATCATCCTAGCATGTTTTTGTTCATTACTTTAGTGATCTTAGATTCAAACCACATATATCTTTTTTGCAAGCATGCTCTAGAGTTCATGTACAAAATATTGCATTACTATTTCGAAAATTCAAAAGATGTGCGTTTTCATCTTTTATGTATAGTTGTGGATTTATCCAATGTTTTATCATAAAAAGGGCACCCTGTTTCATAGCATTTCTTTTGAGATTTCAGTTGATTCCTTTTTATTTTTCCCTTGTTTAGTGGATATTTATTCTTGTTTATTTTGTGTTCAGTGAGAAAAGAAAGAACTGTTACATTGATGCATTCATTTAACCGATAAACATACTCTCACTCCTAGATTCTTGTCTCGTTCTATCACTACAAACTACCAGGTGGCAAAGAATGAGTCAACACACTTGTATTATGCAGAAATACAACATACCACCTCTTAGGGCCCACTGCTAAACACAGTGAAAGAAATCAAGTAGGAATTGAGGCGAACTTACTACTTTAAAAGGTTGATGTCATATCTTATGAGGAACTGGTATTTTGTGTATCGGTATAATGTTTGGGCTCAAACTAAGCACTGAATAGCAGGCAGTAGCCCAGAAATAAAAATAGATTATTTACAAGAAAGCAGATAGGAATGTACCAACTTTCTTTCGGGTGGGGGGGGGCTGAGTAATGACGTGTAGGGTTTATTGACCTCCAACCAACGTTAACCAAACCTTAACTAAACTTTTCTCAAGGAATGAATGGACAAACCAGCATACACACACTTGCAACTAAACCCACGTTTTCGCAAAATTGTATATACTGTTAGATTGCAGTTTCCTTTGTAAATTCATTTTTAATTTGCAAATAATTTTGCCTCAGCTGGAAAACTCTGCACAATATTTAGAAGTTGCTTGACCCTTCCAACTTAGTTTCTTAATCTCATATTTAATGCTAATTAGTCAAAGGAGTGGGAGTTATTTGAAGTGAAGTAATAGTACCTTTTCCATTTAAAGACGTATAGCAATATTTACTCTCCATTACAACACAAACTGCTTTACAGAATTAAATAAAACTAGGGATAATGGTCGAATTTAGTCAGAACAGTGGTTGGTTGTAAATACACATAGTAGTTTCTGAGAAATTTGCATTTAAAAAGGTGGGCTTAGTTTATGTATATCTTGAAAGTTTATTCACAAATCGTTCTCGGATCCGGATTTGAGTGTTAAAATCAAGAATATTCAGATCTGCTTGCCTAATCAAACACTTTTCCCCTCTTTAATTTCAGTATCATCTGAGCAATCTTACTGTCTAATCATAGCTGAATGATTTTGATTCAGCTGCAGGTCCATTGTCGCAGTGAATAAATTGGAGGGTATTATGAGTAGCGATAGCATCCCTTGATCCTAGAGAACATGAGCAAGCATTCCAGAGGGACTGATACTGTCCTCAAAAGCACACAAAAAATCTATCTCCATGTGTATCTGTGGATTCTCATACGTTACCTGCAGATACTGCTGCCACCACTTTACATACTAGCAGCGCATCTTGCCACTATTGGAAATAAAATGCTCGACTGAGGTTTAGGGGAGCTGGTACAGGAGGCTCTTGAGTTCCAGGTGAATTAGAGAGGATCACAGAAGGAAAGGGGTGATTCTGGCTATGAAAACTAAATATGCGGATCCACAGAAGCTGACTGGGTCCAGAGGATCCAAATGTAGCATACACCAACACCCTTCATCTCAAATCAGTGAGATCCCTTGTAAAGACCCTCAAATTCATAAAACAAAGCCAAGACTGTTCTGCGGAACATGGCCGGCTGCAGGCCAAACCTTGACTCCGTTCATCAATGCACCCTGGGTTCTCTGAGCAAAAGGATTGAGCGCAGCAGCTTCTTGAGCATCAAAAGCTATGCGCTTTGTTCCTTTAGCTCTGGTCAAAAACTGAAAAAACTGATTAGAAGGGACTGGCTTAAGAGGTTGTTTACTGACAAGAGTAGCTTGCCATAACTCACAGATTTAGTGATGTCTAGTTTTTGGACCATAACCGTAAATCTAACGGAGGGTTTTAGGGAAATTTCTGTTTTATTTTTGATAACCTACTTTAATTTCTGACAAGTGCAATACTATAACTTCTCTTTCACAGTTTTCTTCAGTGCATTTTTGAGGTTAACAACCTACTTTATTTTTGCAGGCTGTTCTTGGACTACAGGATAATGAGCACATTAATTTCCAGATGGTAATGAAGCACTACCACCTTGGAATGAGATGCTTTCACTCAAAGATGGACATGCAAGTTCATGGCAATGTTCAGGGACTGCATGCAGCCATATGTAAACCACGCTACAAACATTTACTTTTTTTACAGCATCCTTTCTGGGTCTTTACCCCTCACATTTCACATCCTGTTTTTTTTTTTTTTTTTTGAAGTTCACAGATGGTCACATTGTGAAAATGGCAACAGAAACAATATTTTTCATGTTGTGACAGTCAGTTGATGAGGAAAGTCAGTGGCCTGCTTAGAAGTCCATGGACCCCCACCTGATCAAAATTATCTCTTGCTGCAGATTTGTTTTACATTTGCTGTACGGCTTGTGACCCACAAGTTGAAAATGGTTTCCAGGCCAAATGGTCCAAATATACCTAAAGTTACCTTTGAAGCCCACCTGACACGTTTTCCTAATGCAAATATTTCAAAAACTACTGAAGAAAAAACAGAAAAAGGACCCATCTATGGTGTGTTTCTTGTGAGCAGTTTTTTGTTTTGCTGTAGTGAAGGAATATTACTATAGGTCTTTGAATGTGAAGTGTCACTTTTAGATTGCCCCAAATAACATGGTCCACCCTTGACCAATCTGCTAGAGATTTGAAATGAAGAATCAGAGCTGGACGGACCAAGCATCTGCAACATTATGTACACATTCTTTTTACAGCATGAAAGTTACTAACAAAAACAAACTGCTTTTTGTTTGTGCATTGTGACAACCAATAATGCTATTGCCGATTCTATTAAAAATATAAAGGATATCTATATATGTGTATAGATATATAGTGATATATAGATGTGTGTTTGATTTATGTTTATAATTCTTTGTAGCTTTGAAGGGAAATTACTGATCCAAGACTGATATATGTTCATACAAACAAAAATTGAGTTCCACCAAGGTCGTCCTTTAGATCTCCCACAGTATTCTCCAATGTGTCTGTTCTTGTGTTTAGGAGGTCGATCTTCCTCTCCGGAGACTCACAGAAGTTCCTAATCTCTCCTTGATTAGCTTCGGACACTGAGAACCCCTTTTTAATGTCCTCCGAGAGGGTAGAAAATAGAGCCTCCAGGGATGCTACCGAAGGCCCCCTTGCGTCTTGATCTTTAGAGCCTTTGTCAACCCCTGCGTCACAGCTTGCTTCCGCACCCTGAGAAGCCAAGGCCCTCTGGCCTTCGTTGTCTTTTCCTTTTACAGGGGCCCCTACTAAACTACTCCCTGTGGTTGAGGTTGATAGCAGGGGACCCACCAAAGCCTCCATCCTCTCCGGACTGGGCCCTGATCCAAGCGTAGCTACTGAACCCCTTCTGAGTACCTCACCCTGTTTCACCACATCCAGCACGACCGGTTGCACTTTGAAATACGACCTGAGTGAGGGGGTTATCCAAACTTTGTGATCCAGGGGATTTATTTTAGCCTTCCCAGCCTTTATACTCCTACTTTTCACCTCACACCGCTGAAAGGTAGAGCAACTACTATCTGTGCCAATGCCTGTATCAGTACCTATCCCGATTCCCGGTCTGAAAGAGGGGAAGGGAGGGGGGGGGGCTCTTCCCACTGCCTCCAATGACAGATTTTTCCTTCCTGGGGGCCTGCTTGCTGCTTTTTACACCCAATTTTGATAACCCCTGGGAAGCCCCTCCGAGCCTTTTACCTCTCTTTGCTCCCTTAACTGGGAGCGCAGTACCTGGTGTCCTTTGGCACAGTGGACTCGCCTGTTACCTGCTGCTGCAAAGGAGTCTCAGTAGAAACGCTGCCGCCAGAGTCCTGCACCTCCCCGGCCTCCCCTACTGAGGCAGCCTTCTCCAGGATAGAGTGAGCGTGACCGGTACTGCCGCTGCCAACGCTGACCCGGAGGAGCCCGCGAGCCGCTGCTCTGCGGCCCCTGCTCCGCTCCAGGGCGGCCACCACCCACCGGGACGAAGCAGCGGAGATGAGCCGACGCGCAGGTCACAGCGAGCGCGGGCTCCGGGGATCCAAAGCAGATCCCCTGCCACAGAGGACGCCAAAAAAAAAAAGGAAAGACAACGAAACAGTCGACACACACGAGGAGCCGCCAGCAAGAGTAAGTTGGATTCTTAACTTTTCATTTAAGCACAGGACACGAGTGCCTCCGGGGAGCAAGCGGCAGCTCACGTAGTGGGCGCCATGTTCTCCTCGCGATATAAAAGTCTTAGAAAAATCCAGAGATGGTAGAACCTGTAAAGGGGGGAAAGCTGCTGGCCCTGACGGGCTGCCAATAGAGCTCTATAGATCATTGGGGGAGGTGATAGTTCCAATTCTGACACAGCTCTTTAATGAGATCCTATCTGTTGGAACAAAGCTGCCAGGTTCTTGGGGAGAGGCAACCATTACTTTGATTTTGAAAGCGGGGAAGAACCCAGCAAGTTGTGGGTCATATAGACCCATCTCGTTGTTAAACGCAGATTACAAAATCTTTGCCAGGATCCTGGCGAGCAGGTTGGGATCTGTTGCAGGAGATATTCTACACTCCGACCAAAAAGGCTTTGTCAAGGGCAGGAATCTATATGACCTCACATATGATTTTATAGGCGCAATAGATTTGTCCACAACCTATTCGCTTCCCCTCGCTGCTATGACTTTAGATGCTACTAAGGCCTTTGATAGGGTGAACTGGGTGTACCTGTCGGCGGTTTTGGAGAAATTCAACCTGGGTGAGAAGTTCCGCCGAGCCATCCAGCTGATCTATCAAGACCCGTCAGCTAAACTGCTGGTAAATGGCAACCTAAATGGACCTTTTAAAATCACAAGGGGTACTAGGCAGGGTTGCCCCCTTTCTCCCCTTCTCTTTGACCTGTATATTGAGCCATTTGCTCAGCGGTTAAGGGAGGATCCGAGCATTTTGCCATTTAAGCATGGGGTTTGGGAAAGGAAGGTGGCCCTGTATGCTGACGACATTTTGGTTCTCTCCTCGGACCTCTCTATGGCCTTTCCGGCAGTTATAAAGCTTGCACAAGACTTTGGTCAGATATCTGGGTACGAGATAAATGCTGAGAAAACCGAGATCATTGGCTTGGAATTTGGGGGAGTGCCAACATCAGACCAACTGTGACATGAGGTACTTTGGGATCAGAATAGTCCAGGATATCAATAAGATCTCAGAGACCAATCTCGCCAATGTTACAAGGGAGTGTCAGAAACTCATGAAGTCCTGGGTACACCTCCCTCTGTCCATCTTTGGTAGGATAAATCTGGTTAAGATGGTAGTTCTCCATAAAATCACCTTTCTTTTCAATGTCATTCCATTACACTTCGACAAACTGTCTATAGTTAAGCTCCAGCAGGCTATCAATTCATTCGTTTGGGATTATAGGGGGACCAGGATTGCCTGGAAGAAGCTAAGACGTAGGAGGGAGAAGGGAGGGCTGTCACTGCCGGACCTGCAATATTATGCTTGGGCCTTCCAACTATCCCATTCCAGGATGCTTCTAAAAACTCCAGAGAGTACCGGGGTAGGTGCCATGTTCTCCGCAATGTTAAAGGGTGCCAGTCTGTCGCAGCAGGGTTTCTTGTTTAAATACGGAGAACCTAAATTCTTTAAGAAGATTAAGTTAAAAGTCCTACAGGGGATAGCAAAAACATGGGCTAATATCAAACGGCTGACGGGCCTTAACTATTTTTCGAGCCTGGCCCCCCTGTGGGACTCTCCTGGTGCACCGGAGTGCCTGAAGGACAGTCTAGCATTACCACTCAGAGCGGCTGGGCTGAAGGTGTGGGGGGATTTGGCTCAAGAGGGCATGCTCTTACCTTGGTCATCACTTTATAGCAGGGTGGAAGGGGGTCTATCCAAATTCAAATACATCCAGCTGCAGAGTTGGACCCAAAATTTGAAAAAACCTATAGGCAAAGGCAACACTTTAGAGGAACAGTTAGTGGTAAGACCTATAGGGAAGAAAGAGGTCTCCTCTTGGTACTGGAGCGTTGAGGAGGCAATCGATGGGGATTTGAAATTGGCCGAAGAGTTGTGGGGTGCCAGCCTACCAAACGACTCTTGGCAACACCTTTGGCAAACATCTTTTAGCACCCTGTTTACCACCGTAAAACCAGCTTGGCTGATAAGGAATCACCTGTTCACGGTTCACAGGGCCTATCTAACTCCGTTAAGGCTTTCAAAAATGACGGATGGGCCCCCAGTTATTTGCAAAAAATGTGGCTTGGAGAGGGCCTCTGATCTACACATGTTTAAGGAGTGCCTGGCCATAGCAGACTTTTGGGAAAGAGTAGGCAAAACCACCTCGGATATTTTAGGCCTTCAAATACAAATAAATTCCACTTTGATAGTTTTCGGAATATCTAGTGAAGTTACGGGCCCAGCAAGGTCTTTGCTTTTCTATGCTATGCTGTTGGCCAGGAGGGAAATATGTAAAAGATGGGTAGAATGTGCACCCCCTCTGCATGTTGAGTGGTTGTCCTCGTTGTTCGCGACATCTAAGTTGGATCTGAGTGG
This sequence comes from Calotriton arnoldi, assembly GCA_963921515.1. Taxonomy (NCBI): domain Eukaryota; kingdom Metazoa; phylum Chordata; class Amphibia; order Caudata; family Salamandridae; genus Calotriton; species Calotriton arnoldi. The sequence goes on from CAWUFW010000319.1 coordinate 2,423,495, forward strand.
GACCCAGAGTAGGAAGAAGAAAGCAGTATGGGATTCTTTATTAAAATGGTCAAATGCCGCGTCTTGAGACTGGATAATTCGCTCTATTTAAGAAAAATGGATTCTATGATTATGCCTCTTTGAAACTCTCCTGACTGCGTTGGGCACTCTCCGTTCTCCTTATTGCCAACATCAACAGTCGCCAGGGTCACCTGGACTGTGGGTGAGAGTGACCTTGCCCTTTCCTTTGGGTCAGTGTCATCCTAGTCTGCTGATGTACCGGTAGGCGGGGCGCTTCCTCCTGGTTTCCCCTCCATCAGCCTACGCTTCTTTAATAACGAGTAACGGTACGGGTGGCTAGTATGCCCACTGTGGTCTGAGGCGAATGAGGATTAAAAAAAAAAATTTAGTTCGAATCTTTAGAATTTGATTTGCACATCATTGTCTACTATCAGTTTGCCACCGTGTCTTCACACTTCGTCTTGTTTACCTTAAACTGCAAAAGATTAACAGATTTAATGAAAACTCCTTTAAATGCATCCTCTGCGCAGGTTTGTTCCTGTAGATCATCAGTGTATATTGTCTTTTTGCCTCTAGCTTTTTGAAGGTAGGGAGCAGCATTTACAATGATTATTTACATTTTCAGATGAATATCTTGGCCCCCTTCAAAATCTTCCACCTTTTGACAGTAATTAAACTATTCTTGCAGTGGTCACGACACATTGTACATTGTTTTGCACTAATTAGGATACAGCGCAATCATAATGCGATGATGGTTGAGTGGGACCCCTCAACTCTATGTAGCCTGAAAGAAAAAAACTGTTTCATAAAAGTAAAGCATTTCAACGGGAGATGTTAAGATTTGGAGCAAAGGGACATAATGAGGTGGACCTGATTATTACGGAAGAGTTGACACTGGAAAGGTTTCCTATTGTATGTGTTGCTTACTATGAAGATTTGCTTGAACTGAAACTGATTGCTTTATATTTACATAGTCATAAAAAACAATAAGAGGTGCATTTAAAAAATGGTGAAATTATGACATTTTTAAGTAAAGTTTTTGAACTTTTAAACCTAGGATTCATAAATAAATATGTACTTAAAAATCCACTTTTGTCATTCTTTTGGCTTATTCATTTAACTCGTGGACAGCACATGGAGTGTAGTTCTACTCTATTTAGAGACTTTTTAAAGATATTTAAGTAATTACATGCACATCAGCACTAACAAAACCACTTTCTATTCTCCAGTAGTGTCACCCAATTGATTGTATGTCTGTCTTGTCCACGATGTCCTCTTTTAAGGGATGATAAACTTGGATTTTTTTTGGCTGGGTCATTTAACTTGATCCCTACACAAATATGATAACTTGCTTTTGCATGTTTTCTTCCATTGTTGTCTAATGTTAACTTCTTCAACGTCAGGCAGATTGCAAGATTGGCCTCCTACATGCAACGGGAGGTCAAATAATGCTGGTGAAAACTATATCAAAGTATACTCAAATTGCTTTTTGAATAAATCACAATCTTATATAGAAGAGCAAACGGTAATCACCCCTCTCCAGTCTAGATTAAAAAAAGCAATTAATCACATCTTTGTTTAGAGGTACATATACCATATGTCCACAGTATCTTTATAAATTTATTTTGTTGATCTTAAAAGTGTATTTGTGGTTATTAAAGTAATAACAACATTGAGGATTTTTGACCTACCAAGTATCCTTAGGATATGGATGGAAGTTAAACAGATTAAACATACAAATGTGTTTCAAGGAAACCTATGTATTTCTGAAATGAGCTAAAGATATGGGGTTTAGGAGCAGTGGTTATTTGCACATCTCTGAATTTGTGGGTACCTGTATTGGCATATGATTTATAGGGTATTTTCCACAATGTCTTCTTTCTTACTCACTGGACTTACATTTTGAAAGTGCAAATGCAGCGAAATCCATTTAGTAAGAACAAATATCCTACTATTCCATGCTCTCACATGTCTTCTGATAAAAATGATACCTCACTTGTGCAGGTAGGCCTAGTGCTTGCGACAGGAAACCACCCATAACGTAAAACATGTATATATCACATTTTCAACTCAAAACTGACACATATTTTGCAAAGTGGGTAGCTGTGGATTTTGGGCCCTAGCTCAGCTGGCGCCTAGGGAAACCTAGCAAACCTGTACATTTTTGAAAACTAGACACCTAGGGAAATCCAGAATAGGGTGCTTTGTGTGGCTCTCACTAGGTTGTTTTACCTAGAATCCCTTGAAAATCTCAAACTTTGACTATAAAAACACATTTTCCTCACATTTCTGTGATGGAAAGTTCTAGAATCTGCGGGGAGGCACAAACTTCCGTCCACCTAGCATTCCCCTAAGTCTTCTGATAAAAATAAGGTGCGGACTGTGGGGGCATGTGCTCTTCCCCGGATCCTAAGAATACGGCGATCCTACGAGTGCGACAGCGCAGCGTACCGCACAACCGAGCCTGCTTGCAGTGCACTGTGTGCAAGTGCTCAGTGGTAGTGTGACAGATCACCAGAGGACTATGCACGTGGTCGCAGTCGGCCGCATACCTACACAGGGGGCCATTACCCTGAGAGAGAGAGAGAGAGATAGAGAGTACAAAGCAAGAGTGGGGCCGTGAGATAGGCCCTACCTGGCTGCAGTGGGTTGCACCTCCCCAGGATTGTCGCCCGGTGTCAGTGGGCTCCAGTGAACCCAGCCCCTGAACACACAGCATTCACAGTCAGGAGCTTAGTGCAAACTTGTCAGTCCATTGCGATGGGGCGCCCAAAAGGAAAACGGCAAGATAATCCCCCCACCACTGACCAAACTCTGGAGAGTACGGAGCACGTCAACATTTCACAGCCACTCAGTTGCATACCACCTACTAATGGAGAAGGCCCAGAGGATAAACTAGATTTAATACTACGAGAAGTGAGGGAGTCCAGAACGGCCATCGAGCAACAAATTGGAGCCCTCACGACCAGATTCACCATGCTCAAGGCAGACCATGTTAAGCTGGCAGACAAGGTGAAAACTAATGCCCTCACATTAGAGGAATTGGCTCCACAACATAAACAGAATACGACTCACATACAACAATTACAGAAACAAGTCACCAGCTTAATGGACCGTGTCGAGGATGCCGCAGGGAGAGCGCGGCGAAATAACGTCCGCGTCATTGGCCTGCCAGAGAGAAGCGAAGGAATGGATGCTACTCGATACATGGAACAGTGGTTTCGTGACCACATCACATCTGAGGGGCTTTCTAATCAATATTGCGTGGAAAGGGCACACAGGATACCTACCGGCCGGCCCAAACCAGGGCCCCCCCTCGGCCACTCATAGCCAGGCTTCTGAATTACAGGGACTGGGACATACTATTACAAAAGGCACGGGAATTATCCCAGATCAGGTTTGAGAATAGCCGAATTTCGCTCTATCCTGACTTTACGCTCTTAGTACAAAAACAGCGATCTTCTTTTATGGCAGTCAAGAAGAAACTACAAGGCCTGAAACTGAAGTATGCACTGCTTTTCCCGGCCCGACTGAAAATAATCCATGAACAGAAAACGTACTTCTTTGAGAGCCCGGAAGATGTTGAGGAATGGTTAGAAGTAATAGAGCCGTCTGCACTAATGGAAGCCACCTCTCAAAGTTCATCCAGCAGCCTCAGACGCGTAGGAGAAACAGGCTACCGCCGCAGCAGGCAGACCGGCAGGACGACTCAACTGACCAACCCGACGCACCAGCAGATGCAGCAGAGCAAGAAGCAGGCGCTTGTGGCAGCTTCCGCCCTTCGCAGTGACACACGTGCGGAGGACTTAGTCTCCTCAGACGACAATACGAACGGGTCGGATTCTGAGGGTAGTGTGGCACTGTTCCCTAGTGTGACCCCGCAGACGGCGGATGACATGTTCCATTAAGTGACATTGAACACTGTTGGCCCCGACTCCGGAACTCACAACAGCGAACATATCCTTTATTTACCCGTCCTACACTGATGTACATTTGCTTCATTTCTTAGCCCCGGGCTCCGTTAGAGCTTGTCTGCGTAAAGTAGTGCTATGATGCATGCCGTGTGCGGCGTTGGCGATGACCCCCTATTTGCGAGCGCACACTATGTATATTACACAGTTTTACATGTTGTGTTAAGTTGTTTGGTCCGGGATAGTTCCCCACCTGGACTCAGTATTGGGAAGTTTAGGGAGGGAGTTAGTCCAAAGATAGCTACCAGATCTGAGAGACATGACGGCTCTAGTTCATTACAGGCTGAGCGGAGGTCTGCCTTAGTAATGCCATGCATACACCTAATACGTATAACATAATAACGTGGAATGTTCGAGGTCTTGGGTCCGTGCATAAGCGACACAGGGTGCACGCTCAGTTGTTGAGACGCAAGGCGCAGATAGTATACCTGCAGGAATCTCACATTGTAGATTAAGAAGCGTTGAAGCTCCGTAAGAAATGGAGAGGTCAGATTTTCTCCACTAATTACTCAGGATTCGCGCGGGGAGTCACCATATGGATCCGGCATGGGGGTCCCCTTTACACTGATGGAACAGAGTAGATAAACAGGGGCGCTACATTTTTCTACGGGGGTCGCTAGATGGTCAGCCGGTGGTACTTGGAAATATTTATACCCCGAACTTTGAGCAAAATAAATTCTTGACCGCCATTAATTCGGCATTAGTGGGATGGGAGATGCATCCATGGATTATAGGTGGCGATTGTAACACTGTAATGGACGTCGCATTAGACAGATCTCACCCCCCTGTACGCTGTGCGGGAGTGATCAAACAGGCAAAGGCACTCTGTGGGTGGGCAGAGGGTTGGGCAATAAGTGATATGTGGAGACTGCGTTACCCAATACATAGAGAATATTCTTATTATTCCCCGGTCCACCTGCTGCACACAAGAATAGATAGAATTTATTGTTCAAACACGATCGCAATGCAGGTGACACACGCCACTTACCTGGCAAAAACCTTCTCGGACCACAATCCATTGGAAATAGCAATCAACAGGGGCAGGGTACCTACCCCGGTACCCACCTGGAGAATGTGGCCACAAACACTTGAAGACGAAGTGTTCCGCACCACTATAGCTGACACAATCACTCACTACTTCGCGGAAAATAGTAACACTGCGTCCAATAACCTGATTGAATGGGATGCATTCAAGACAGTTATACGGGGCAAGGCTATTAGCGCAATAGTGGGTGCTCGGCAGGAAGTGCACAGGAATCTTATGGACACGGAACAATCCATGAATAGGCTAGAACAGGAAGCCACGCATGACGCTGATAAACGAGCCCCACTACAAGAAGCGCGAATCAAACACGCAGAATTATTGGAGACTCTCCGAGTTATAGACCACCAAATGTACACGCAGATGCGCCACACAGAAGCGGACAAGTCAGGGACATTACTGGCCAAATTGTTACGGGACGACCCCCCCACTATTATCATTAGCGAAGTCATCACCATTACGGGAGTTAAAGTACATACCCAAAGTGACATTAATGCGGCTTTCCGCCAATATTACTCCTCGTTATATAATAAACCTAATAGAACGGAGAACATACGCTTAGAGGAATTCTTGTCTAACCTGCCATATCCAAAACTGCCTGCTGCAGCACAAAAGGAATTGATAGGCCCCATCACCAGGTCCGAAATTAAAAGTGCAATAAAAGGACTCCCACGCAATAAAACCCCGGGTCCAGACGGGCTACCGGTGGAATTTTATGACACGTATGCCGATTCCCTTATCCCCCAGTTAGAACTCCTATACAATAAAGCGTTGGAACTGGGCAGGTTACCCCTCACCACGGCGCAGGCTCTGGTGGTATCGCTCCCGAAGCCCGGTAGGGATCCCACGGACATGGCAAGCTACCGCCCACTGTCATTACTGGCGACGGAGTATAAAATACTCGGCAAGGTACTGGCTAATAGACTTCTGCCAATGCTACATAAATTGATCCACACAGATCAAAATGGATTTCTCCCTGCCCGTAGCACATCACTGAACACCAGACGGCTACATCACCTCATGTCAATTGCCCCAGACCAGCATGAACATGCAGGTTGTATATCACTGGATCTGCGTCAAGCATTTGATGCAATCAGCTGGGACTATATGTTCAAGGCCCTGGGAAAGTTTGGGATCCCGCAGAATATCTTAAATGGCTCCGGCTACTATATGACACCCCCACTGCCCGAGCACGTACAGAGGGACATATTTCGACCGAATACATGGTACACAGGGGTACGAGACAAGGGTGCCCGCTGTCACCACTCCTGTTCATACTGGCATTAGAACCCCTGGCACTTAAAGTCCGCACAGACGCGCATGCTCTGGGTATACCAATAGGAGCCACAACACACCTGTTCTCTGCCTACGCAGATGATATTATTCTTTACATCCGAGACCTTCGAGCCACACTAGACCCTATCGCTGACATTTTTCAAAAATTTGAACAAATTTCGGGACTAGCCATTAACCCGACGAAGTCACACGCCTTTTATTTTAAAGAGAATGAGTACCCTACACACATTGAGTTTGGCCCTTATGTGCTCCCAGTAGCGCGACACACGTTCAAATACCTGGGCATTCAGGTATATCGGGCACAAACAGACATGCTAGAGGGCAACCTTAACAGAGCGATCAGAGCTATACGCTCTAGTATTGCCTTCTGGACCACCTTACCGCTGTCGGTCATTGGTAGAGCAGCTATTTCCAAAATGGTAGTCCTACCACGATTGCTATATTATTTCACTAATTTACCACTTCTAATACCGCACGCCACCTTTAAACTAATGAACACCATGCTTATAGACCTTATATGGGGGACAGGTAGGCGAAGAATAAGTCTTAAAAAACTACAACTTGGCACCGACAGTGGGGGCTTGGGAGTACCAGACCTCAGAGCATATTATTACGCAAGCCAATTGCAGTGGCTCTTGTATTGGACGGCTGGCCGAAATCTACAGGAAATTGGGTACGCCACACAAGATATAGATCGGGGCACTCTGCATACATTGTTATTGCCTCGTAGTAAAACCCCCCAGAACCTCCCACCCTTACTGCGCACGGCGCTGCAGTGCTGGAAAGCGACGTTACAATACACACGTCTACATCCCACGTATGCCGGGAACATCCCACTACTGGGGATACCACTGACGGTCGGTAGAATAACAAAGCGCAGTATTGCACCTTGGCTAGAGGAAGGGATTAGCACAGTGTCTGATTTATTTAATAATGGGACACTCATGGACCACAACAATTTCGTGAAAGAAACGGGGGCGCCGGACCATTTATACTTACTACACGGTGCACTAATACAATACATTAAGACACAATGGGCCCCGCAGCGACAAGAAGCTCCCACACATGAGCTAGTAAAAACATTGTATTACATGGGCAGGGGCAGACACTTAATTAAGTGGCTCTACGTGGGGATACGTACGCATGCGGCGATCAAACTTACTGCACTACGTAATACTTGGACAGAGGACTTGGGGCGGGACCTAGCGGATACAGAATGGGCAAGAATTGTAGAACACCCCAAGAAAGTATCCAGAAATGCGAAATTCAAATTCATACAGACAATGTTACTCCACAGAGCCTATCTCACCCCTAGAAAATTAGATAAAATGTTTCCACAGACACAACATCTCTGCCCCAGATGCCAGCTGAAGGGCGCTGACTTAGCACATATGCTGTGGGCATGCCCCCACTTACGAGGGTTCTGGGAAGATGTCAGGCGACACACACGAGCGGCAACACTATGGAGGAATGTATTCTAGGCCTACACATGAATTCGTCCAAACACAAAGTACAATACAAATTTGTGAATCTGTCACTTATCCTGGCGAAACGAGCCATCACTATGCGATGGAAATCAAAGAAACCACCCACGGACCGCGCTTGGCATAGTGAGCTAATACACTGGGGCAGCGCCGAAAGTGTGGCGATAAGACGGTAAGAAGCTAGAGGTTTACGTAAGATCCCAATAGCTATGGAATGGGATATTATGTTAGAAGCCCTCAAAACACTAGATTTAGGACCTAGCGGCATCCATGTCCAACCATAGTTGCACAAACGGGAAATCATAACTCGAACGAAACGTATGCCTTGGCAGGAAGGGACAGATCTAACAAGTACAATTGTGGTTACCTCACTAACTGTAAATACGGAACTGTGTTTTGCTGGTCTGTGCCATAAACGAGACATTGAATACGTACATGTGGTTATCTCTCACAATGGACTGGAGGGTGGAGGGAGGGTTGTCAAAGGGGTTCAGTCTAATGGTATACTGTGGTACATTGGGATATGTCTTTATTGTACCGGATTAGATGGAGAACGAACTGTATAGAAACCGCAGTATTCATTTACCGGATTGTAGCGAAGGCAAGTCATCTAGATACCAATGTTATGTGATGTATTATCACACCTTCCGTCTATGGTATAGGATCTCTATCTCTCTTTATATCATGATACGTACCCAAGCATTGTACCAATACAAACCATGAAAATTTAATAACAATTTGTTACCAAAAAAAAAAAAGCCTTCTGATAAAAATGGTATCTCACTTGTGTGGGTGGGCCTAATGGGCCAACAGTTAACGTCCCCAAACGCAACATGGTTATATCACATTATTCCACCAAAAGCTGATCCTTTTTTTGCAAAGTAGGTAACTGTGGCTTTTGGGCCCTAACTCAGTGGGCACCTAGGGAAACCTAGCAATCCTGCACATTTTTTAAAACTAGACAACTAGGGGAGTCCAAGGTGGTGTGGTGTGTGTGGAACCAATGAGGTTTTTTTAACCCACAATGCCATGCAAAGCTCAAACTTTGCCTGAAATCACACATTTTCCTTACATTTCTGTGCTGGAAACTTCCAAAATCCACAAAATTCCTAGCACCCAGCATTACCCCACTTGTCCCATTGAAAACGCTGCCTCACTTGTGTGGCTGGGCCTAGTGTCAGCGGCCGGAATTAATCAAACCAAGGTCAATGGGAGCCCTTATGTGAGGACTCCTATTGACCTCGGTTTGATCCGTTCCTGTCAAGGACACTAGGCCCAACCACACGAGTGGCACAGTGTTTTCATCGGCACAAGTGGGGAAATGCTGGGTGTTGGGAATTTTGTGGATTCCTGTGGATTCTGTAAGTTTCTATCACAGAAATGTAAAGAAAATGTGTGATTTCAGGCAAAGTTAGAGGTTTGCAGGGCATTGTGGGTAAGAAAACCTCATGCGATTCACACAAGGCACACCGGTCTGGAATCCCCTGTATATCTACTTTTTAAAAATGTCTTTGGTTGGTACGATTCCATGGGTGACGGTCGAGCACCGGCTATTGCTGATCTCTTCATGTAGCACTTTTGGGCCATTTGTGTCCAGACCCACCCACTCAAGTGGGATACCATTTTTATCAAAAGACTTGGGGGAATGCTGTGTGGTAGGAAATTTGTGGCTCTTCGTTAATTCCAGAAATTTTCCACACAGAAATGTGAGAAAAATGTTTTTAGTCATTGTTTGTGGTTTGCAGGGCATTGTGGGTTAGAAAATGGTTTGGGATTCATTCGAAGCACACCACCCTGGACTCCTCCAGATGTCTTCTTTTCAGAACTGTCTGAGTCTGGTAGGTTTGAGGACCGCCTACCCAACCCCAAAAAGTGCAGCCATTCACCATTGCAAGTTGGACAATATTCGGAGTTAGCCACACTCTCCTGGCACATATGTAAAAAAGAAAACACCCAAAAGAATCAAATTCCTCTCACTTGCCATTGGGATGGGATGCTTTAGTCCACAGGAGAGCAGAAAGACTCTTGATAGTGAGGCCTTATGATAGGATGGGAAATGCCATCCCTATTATTTTATTAAAAATACAAATTGCTGCCATACAGTGGGCTGTCTGCCCTCCTGGGGGGCAGATCGGGGGTATTTACCCCCATCTGCCCGAGGTGCAGAAAGACTTTTGGCCCATTTATTTGGAGGGGGGGGGCATAGCCATGCCTAGCAGCCCCCACCCCTATATGTATATATGTATATATATATATATATATATATATATATATATATATATATATATTTTTTTTTTTTTTTTTAAACCATTCCCTGGCATCTAGTGGGCTTTTAGCCCCGCCATGGGCATGGCTATGCGCGAACCCCAACTGATTCGGGCAACAGTCTTTCTGCCCTGCCAAGGGCAGATTGGGGTAATTTTCCTAAAATCTGTTGCCCAAATCAGTTGGGGTTCCGGCATAGCCATGCCCGTGGTGGGCATCCCCCACCCCTATATTAAAAAAAACTTCCTCTGGCATCTAGTGGGCTTTCTGCCCTCCCTGGGAGGCAGATCGGGGTAATTACCCCATCTGCCCACCGGTGGGGCAGGAAAACCTTTTCCCCATTTATTTGGAGTGGAGGCTAAGCCATGCCATGCTGGGCAGCTCTCACTCCTATATTTAAAAACAAAAAGCATTCCCTGGCATCTAGTGGTCTTTCTACTCCCCCCTCCCCCCGGGAGGCAGATCAGAGGTAATTACCCCCATCTGCCCCCACCGCTATCTCTCTTGTTGGGGTGGGGGCATGGCTATGCCCAAGGAGCGCTGCACCAGAGGGGCTTTTATGTGCCTCCCAATTGTCGGCCAATGGCCAACACCTGCCCTGTGGGGAGGTAGTGTGGCCATTGGCTGACGGCCGCACTTTAAAGGTTAAATTTGTATTTGAGGTCATTAAAGAAATAATAACATTGAGGAGTTTGACCTTCCAAGTATCCTTAAGATCGGGATGGAAGTGAAACAGATTAAACATACAAATGTAGACAAGTATTTTTTGCTCGACTTTATATAATTTACTTAAAAATCACTCTGTATGCACCTTGAGCGTGGACAGCAGCTCGTTCTGCTTACATAGTAATATTTGCACCTGATGCATCTGTGTTGTCTAGAACCACCTAATCCTTCCACAAGTAGGACACTAATCTTTGACTTTATTTTGAACAATGTGTCCAGACGATGATCGGTTAATTCCTAGAAAAAGTTTGAAATGTTTTTGTAGTAATATAGCTGAGACATGCAGATAGATATGTTTGTTGTTAAGGCCAACAATTCTAGTTGGTAGCAAGGACAAAAACTTGGATGTTCAATTTACTCAAAAGTAAAAAACTTTCTGGAGAATCTGCATCATTATCATGATTAAAGATCAGGTTATGTTATATGGATTGATGCAGGTACATAAGTATTAGAATTAAGAGTCTAGTGATGCAGAGAGCCCTGGCTTTCATAGATGAAATTTTTGTTAGGCCCTGGGGAGGGAGCTGTTCTGGCTACCAGTCACACAACAGACATAAATAAATGTGGGATATATGGTTTGTCTCGGGTAACAGATCTAGATATTTGGCTGCCCTGCACACATTGGTTGTATTTAGGAATGCGCTCCAACTCTCTATAATGAGAGGGATTCCCATGACCAAGATGGTGGTGTTATCTCACTCTTACCACTTCCAGAATATCCTGAGGATTCTCACTCCGGTTCTTTTTAGAGAACAGAACACTTCCTCACTGTCTTGTTGTGGATTGATGGTGGCAGAACTGTGGTGTTAGATAAACTGCAGCTACAAATGATTGAAAGTTGACCATGTTTACTTGATCTTAATTTTGGATTATATTATCAAGCTCCAATATGTGTCTAGGATAAGTCAGGAGCACGTGCCCATAATGTTGCATTCCTGAAATTAAACTTATAGCCTATATGCTCGTGGACGCCTTTCTAAGATGAGTACTTTTACGCTGGAGTCCACCCTGTTTGCTGGCTGTTCAAGCTGAGCATAGTGACTTGTGCCTGGAAAGCAGGTGTACCTTACGTCTCTGCAACTGGTACCCACATTTTGAGTTTGCCTCGGTGTGCAGGAGTGATTCAAAACAGAAATATTTCAGTGTGACCCTTTGCAGGCATTGCTTGTGTTTGTGATCTGCATGACTCTTTTGAAGCAATCACATTTAAAAAAAAATCAGTCGGGCCGATGATGTTCTAGCTGAACAGTTAATGGCTTATGGACTACTAACTCTTGCTGCCCAAATGAAATGGGAAGATGGTATGCTGGAACCGACCACATATGGGTGATATAGACTCTGGGACATAAATGTTATTGCACAGAGGTCCGGTCCTGCGGTTATACTCTGTGTGGGAGGATGGTGATAGCATAAGTAATGTGCTCATTGATAGCTACTAATGCGATTAGGCTTTATTTGTGGAATGTGAGGGTCATTCTGCCACCATAGTGTGATGGAAGGACAACTTGTAAGCTGGTTCATACCTTTGCAATATTAATCAAGCAGTATCAGTGGGTCTGTTAATGCGTCAATGGAACCTACTGTTTGGATTGTTTACTTTTTTTTTTTTTAAACCTGGAAAACTAATTAAAATCTGTAAAAAGGATACGAGATCTCGACCTAATCTTGCAATGATGCCATTGGCCTGTGTGTGTCTGTTACAGATATCATTAAGCTACAATTGGTTGAAGCTGGCTTGGTAGAGTGCTTGCTGGAGATTGTCCATCAAACTGTGAACAGCGACAAAGAGGAGGAGGTCGCAGAGCTCAAAACAGCCTCTGACCTGATGGTTTTGCTGCTTCTCGGTGGTAAGTGTAAACCAGGAAGAGGGAAGTACATCTGATATCATCAGTCTTTTTATGATTTAAGTTGTTTAATTGTTTAATGCCCTTTTCACTTTTTACATTTTTTTAATGTGCATTTGTATCATTTACTGTATTTGTTCCACACTTTTTGTCAGTCATGATTTCCGAAGGTCGTAGCTAATTTTTCCGAGCATCTACACTATTTTAATGCAGGTTTTCTAAATACCATTACATCCTATTTTCCACTTTGCCTCATTTTGTGCAGTGGGGACTGTGCCGTTAAATTCAGTTAAACTGCTCATTGTCTAATTTTTAAAGCTTCAAGTTTTACACTTCACAAAGAATGTATTGAACTGTTTCTTTATTTTAATGTTGGTATTTTTCCCATACTGGTAATTATAATTTCCAGTGTCAAGATAATTAATGTCCACATAAGAATATATTAATTCACTCCGTGCACCAATTTTATTGAAGTTCTGCCAAAGTCAGAAACTTCAGCTAAGTTAGACAAACCACGGGATCAAGATAAATAACACGATGGGTCTTTCTCTCTACTTGCAGGCTTCTTTGACGCTTCACTTGAAAGGGTTTTTGTCATCTTTTGTATAGATGAGTCTGGTTAGTTATAAGGTGTGGTTTATTTTTGAGGATTGCCACATCTCCTGTGACATATTGATTCCTTTTGTTCTTTTTATACTGGTATTTTGCTTCCCAGCCCGTAATCTTTTACATTTCGCCTGCACAGCGCTTGCGCTGTGCTTGCGAAATCTATTGTTTATAATATAAACTTAAAAGGGACTTACATCCCGCCTCCTCTCTTTCCTGGTTTCTCATTGGTTCCTGTGCGTGCCACTTACCTTTCCTCCATTTCTATTGGCTGTAGCATATTTTCCTGCATTTACCAATGCTTGTTACTCATCTGCTTCTGTTATCAGTTTCCCGCCGCCGAAATACTGTTAACATCTGCTTTGGTGGAACTATATTTTCATTAAGTTTTGCCTTTTATTCTTGCAGCATATTTATATAGCAATTTGTCACCCGGAGAGATTAAGTGATTTGCATAGAATCACAGGATGTTGCTCAGCGCTGCCAAGACTCAAACCAAGATCATCCGCTCTTGAGTCAGCAGCTCCACTCCTGTATTATCTGTCAGGGAGCTCTTACCTTCACCCGGACGATGATTGATGAAAACAGCTGTTTATTCATTACATAGCCGAAACTGATGCATTACCAATGCTTGTTTTCTTTTATTTGTAAGAGTGCTGTCTCGGGTGGCGAAACACTGTGGTCAATAAAATGTTTCTAGTAGCTGATATTGTTCTGAGATTTCCTGCTGAGGTTCTGGGCACTGAAGCCACAATAGTGCCTATGGGCCCTCGGCTTGATGAAGCTTCCAGCAAATCCCTCCCAAAGGTTTATCAGGAACAAAAACTGTTTGCATGGGCCTGGTACTTTGTTATCTAATAAAGACAGATGAACAGTGGACAATTGCAGACTTCCATCTTGGAGAGGTAACGCAGAATAGGTGAGGATGCCAGATCTTACTGAAGTTGGTAATGCAAAGGTAAAAGGCCAACTTAGTCAAGCTGTGCATGTTGCCCGATGGAAGACAAATGCTTATGCTGAGAAGTCCAATAATTGGCTTAGTTCTGTGGTGCATTCACCATGTGCTGGGGAAGCAGCAAACTGACCGTGTGCTTGGGTGGTGTTTTTTTTCCACCTGACAAACAAGCCCTACTTCTGACCACAATGCATGGTAGGCCCTTGTGTCCAATTCCTTCGGATCTGTGTAAGCAGTTTGGCAGTCAGTGCTGGAAAGGGCACAAACTGCGAAGGGGGGGGAGTACAGAAATGTGTGCCTGCAGTTAACAAACCGGGCCCTGGTCTCCAGCAGCCGCCCTGTCTCCAACGTTGTGTAGCACTTCAACTGTTCAATGAGGGGGGTGGAGATAAATGTAAGGGATGTGGTGAAGAAGCACTTCAAATCAAAATCCATGGAACCCACGCCAGGTAGGAATGGTCTAGGTTTGCCAAGTGATGGGGGCAGTGGGAACAGGAGGAAGAAAGTTTGCTTTAGAGAGGGGGAACAGAGGGTGCATGGTGGTGCAGAGGTTGATTGTTGCAGGCGCAAGAGGGCATTGAAGCTCATGGGAATACTTACAGGCCTATCTGTGCACGAGGCACTACCAGTGACTATTGGAGGAGGTGGCCGTGCTCTTGCAGGTCAACAGGATCTCTTGACCCATCTCTTTACTTCCTGTCCTTCACTGCTGACAATCTGAGCATTTACAGCAAAAGAATGAGGGGAGGCTGCAAGTTTATACTTGGTCTTTGCTGCCCTTTTCGAGGTAGTCTTCTGTGCTCACAAGCTAGGGATCCCATTTCATCAGGATTAGTACATTAATTCAGGCTGTACGGCATTCCATACAAAGGTTTATTTGTATGTAACATTAGTTTTACTATCAGAATTAAACACTTCTGAAGTGATTTTCTCAAATCTGCTTTACAAGGAAGTACTAAGGAGATTGCCGGTTTTTCTGGAAAGCAAAGTACCTGTTCCACAACCCGCAGCCTTGTTACTTTTCAGAAGTGTGTATCTTGCTCTGATAGCGGGCAGTTAAAAGTGGTAGCCCACCTGTTTACCTTAATTTTAAATACAGCTGCCCATCACGATCCCACTATGCACTCCAACTCATGGCTTACAGCCCTGTTGCTATAGCCTAGCTAGTGTCAGTGGGGACTAGGCCCAGTAGTCTTCTTCCTACCACAAAAGCACTTTGGGAATCGAATGGGAATCAGCCTGGGCCTTGAAGCCGACAGAATGGTTCTAGATATGTTATTAATTGGTTCAAGGATTGGCTGCTTCAGGTGGGCCAGGATTAGTGCGAGCTAAAATCAGTAGGCCTATGATACTGTAAAATGCACTTAATGAACTAGATTTGCTTCACAAGCCCAGTGTATTCGCATAGTGCTAGTCATTCATCTGGCCGCTATCATTGGACTTCTTAAGCCTAAAGTGATTGTACCAGGAGCGGCCAGCGTCAGAGGAGAATGGCGGGGTGCAGGGAGGGGGGAGGAGACGACAACGATAAAAAGGGGGAAGGGGGAGAACTTACCTGTCGCATCGCTGCCCTGCTGCTCCTCTCCTGGCTCCACTGCAGGCGCAGGCTCCCAGACTCCCCTGCTGCCAATCCTGAAGCTGCTCTCCTGCACGAGTGCAGCTTCAGGATTGGCCTGAGCGCCCTTGGTTTGCGCTCCCAGTGAGACTGGGAGCCTGTGCTTGCTGTCTCCAAACCGGCAACGCAGCTCGGGTTGGAGACGGCTTCAGTGCGCATGTCTGTTTGGCCGGCCTCAGATGGCCAGCCAAACCGACATGCGCACTGATAGCAGTGCATACCACTCCCCGTCTGTGCCTGTCATCACCCCTGGCCCACCATCAAGACTCGGCCGGGAAACAAAATAAAGCAATAATAAACCCTGATTTACTCTCTCTTTTTTTACGCTGCTGGCAGGGAGGCCGATGCTCCTCTGCCATAGTGGAGGAGCCGCTGCTGGATTGTACTTGCACCGCACTTTACTCATCAACTTGCAACCTTGCTGCTACAGATAGACTAGGTCCAGTGAGGATTAGGTGTGGCAGGCCTTGGATCACTGCAAAAGCTCCCTATGATTCAGATGGGAACCCCCCTGGCGCCTGACGTCTAACGAAACTACTAGGTGCACGTCTCCAATTGGTTCACGTATTAGCTCTCTCAGTGTGAGAAACTGCAGTCAATAAGAAGTCCACAGCTTTCCTGCTACATCTTGGCTAAGATTAGCGGGGGTTAGGAAGGGCAGGCCCCCTACTATCATTAAAAGCACTTTAGGAATTTGAGGGGAACCCTCCTGGCTCCTGAAGCCCAATGAAATCGCCTTGTATATGACAATAACCAGCTTATGATTCTCTTCCTTCAGGCTGGCCAGGACTAGTGTGTCAGACTTGGCAGGTCCTTTGACACTGCATTTTGGGCCAGCATTATATGCTGTAGTAAATCGCACAATGCACTTTATCTCCTCGGCTGCTATCACCAGTCTTTTTATGCCCAAGGCGTTTGCACCTTGCACTTGTTTCACCAGCTCGCAGCGCGTTGCTAAGACCGGATTAGTGGTGACGAGGAGACGCTGCTCCTTTGTCACCGTAGAAACCTTTAATGAATAATCGATCATTGCACTTCGACTGGCTGACACACGGTTCCTCCATGTTGGACGGGGTCAGTGCGAGTTAGGCCTGGTAGGCCCTTTACCCTGGTAAAATGCACTACAAGAGTATGGACGATGCCCAACTTGTTCTGGAAGCCCAACGATGCTACTGCACAATGCACTTTCTCAGCTGTGCCACTCGGACCCCTGGCGTACAATGATTTTTGCAGATTTATTCTATTTATCTTCTGGTGTACTCAAAACATTTCTACAGGAGAAAGTCTAGGGATCGTTGCCCCACCTTGAGCTTTAAAATTACTCCAAATTTGCATCTATTACGGTGTCTCCTCAATCCATTGGTAGATGCCAGTCCTGACTCCTGTTTCCCCATCGACAATTTCCATGTACAAGCCCTTGTATATGGCCACAAGTCCATCTCTGTCAGACTCTATTCTCCCTACCTCATGCCCACAACCTTGGCATCATCTTCAACAGTGATCTCTGGCATCTTCATTAGTGATCTCAAACTCTCTATCTTCATCACCACTCTCTGGTACCTTTGTCTGCAAGGTAAGTCCTTGTTTCACCTCTTCCGGCAACTAAAGCTCTTTTCAACACATAAATCATTTGCAGAAACAACTACATGAATAGCCTCCTCCTCGGCCACCTCCTTTATCCTCCAAACCTCAAGGAAGTCTGCCACGTGCGCCGTGAACAGCCAGCGCAGTCTCACATGGTTTCCAAGCCCAGGGAGCTATGAAGCAAGGTAAGTAAAATGATTATGAATGTTTATCATCTCCAGAAAGCCCATACATATGTGAAAAGCTGGAATAATCACGTGAGGCGGGACTCGCAAATCGTAGTTGTGCAAAACCTGTCATTTGTGTTCAGAATCGACACCTGGGCATTTACGGGCAGAGAAGAAACCACAATGTGACAAATCCACCTGGTGGCTGAATTTTAACCTCCAAATATGTGGAAGGAGTGAGAAATTGGTATCCAAGGGTGTGAGTGTGTGGGTCCGTTAGGGCAGTGCTTAATTTATGGTGGCGGTAGGCACTGCCCTCAATTTTGGGGACCAAGACTTATTTTTTTATCTTCAGACTTTGACCCCCAGCAATAGGGAGAAGCATGTAAAAGGAAGGAGGAAGAGAAAGTTGGCAAAAACAATGATAAAGGGGTGAGCTGTGATGAAAACAACCTGCAATCAGAGGTGGGGAGACAGAAAGGATGCAGTGGTGGTGGTGGTAGTGGAGGAAAAAGGCATGAATTAGAATCCATATGAGACAGCCTTTGTATTTGGGACCCCCAACATTCTTAGACAACAGGCTACTACAAACTCCAAAGCATACCTAGAATTGATCCAAAAATGCCTGGCATAAGCCTGCATTTGGGGTGGAATAGTTCCCCAACGTTTGCATATGGAGAAAAACACAGGAGGGAAGATGTGCAATTGCAAATTTTCCCCTAACCCAAAACCTGCAAATTGTCCCTAAGTAACGGTATTACCCGCAATACGGCCAGCAGAAAACCATGCATTTTGTAGAGTTTTGAGCGCGCTGCCATGGAGTTTCTGTATCGCATAAAATGAACAAATCGACTCAAGTTGTAGACGTGAGTTTACGATACATACAATTTTGCATTTCTTTAGAATCGAGTCCATATGGCCACAAATTCACAAAACAGGAGAATTGAAAAAGGGGGAGTCCTACTCCTGTGTGTCAACTTGTCCGCTGGTTAAGTTGTTTACACGCTAGCGATCTTCATGTAACAGAGTGTGGTATGTGCACACAGATGCGAGACAAAGCTTGAGAGAAACGCACACGCAGGGCCGGTCCATGGACACCAGTTGTGTTAAACTGTGCATTTTGGCCTCGCCGCCGATTGTGAACCGCGACGTGACCATGAACTGCCAATGTGAGGCCGCTTGTATACTAATAGAAGAAACGGTGGTAACTGCTGTGTTTGTGCTCTGAACCCTATCAGAGCATGTAATGTGTGTGGACTGCATACCCCTGATGAATAGACATGTGACTTGGTGTTGTGCCAAATTGTCGTTTTCATTTAGGCTGTAGTTCTTTTTTTCCCCCGCGACAAATTCTAGAGGGAATTAGTAGCGGCTCACGATGATTATCTGTGACCATGCGCGTCCATACTTGATCTGTTTTCTGCTTTAATTTATCCGTTTGCCAAAGACGTGGCAATTAAGCATTCCCGTTTACCTCAGAAAACCTTAACGTGTGCGCTGTTTAAGGTTTTAGCGCCATCTAGTGGAAATACTGTAGTTAGAATGATGCGTTTGACTGGATCCTGTTTTACTCATATCCGGAAAGCAGTAGGTAGGCCATAGGACGCTACCCTTTCTAGTAACCCTACACTGTAGAGGTTTCTTGCCTACATTTTCAGTAGTCCAGGATAACAATTCGCCTGCTCTTTTACCTCCACACATAGATTGTCATTTGCAGCTCTAAAACCTCCTAACGCAGCCAATTTGATGGCTCTACGTTTCCATAATAAGATTTCCTCAACATTATCATTACATGCAGACGATGAGGGTCACCTTCAGACCTCCTATCTCCCAAAAACTTTAAAGATATAATTTGCACAACCGAGGTAGGGGAGGTTGGTAGAAGCTCTCTCAACAAGTCCCTGGAGCCAGGCTCATTCCTACCCGAGCTGAAAACCTCCTACATTAGTCAACTTCTGAAAAAGAAAAACATTGACTCACCTAGCAAACTACAGACCTTTACCAAATGGCGCATTACTAGGAAACATATTTAAAGGAGCAGTGGTTACTCCACTTTCAAAATTTACCAAAGAAAATATCTTGATGTCAGACTAGCTGTCTGGCTTTAGAACAGGCGGAGGCATAGAGTCCGCCTTATTTGGGATGAAATAAAACTCACAATGGACAGGAACTGAGTGGCCGCTTTATTGCTTCTGGACCTATTAGCTGCATTTGACACTATCTACCACCGCATGCTTCTACAAAGATTTCACGATCTGCGAGTCCGTGAAAATGCTCTAAAATGGATTGCTTTTTATCTCACAGACAAAGTGTAGTCTACCTGCCACCTTGCACATCACCTCCTCACACTCGCCTCTGTGGCATTTCTCAGGAATATATCATATCTCCTCTATTATTCAACATCTACTTAATCCCTTTACCAAACCTGATTAAACCTGTTACACCTATGTAGATGACACAAATCATTCTAAAAATGG
The DNA here is from genome assembly GCA_963921515.1 of Calotriton arnoldi. Classification (NCBI taxonomy): domain Eukaryota; kingdom Metazoa; phylum Chordata; class Amphibia; order Caudata; family Salamandridae; genus Calotriton; species Calotriton arnoldi. Next base: position 2,443,527 of record CAWUFW010000319.1, read on the forward strand.
AATGCCTGGAAGACTTCTACAACTCAAAACATGATGACTGCTTTTGTGTCATAAATACATTGATGATGAGTAACCACCTAAAGTGCAACACCGTAAAGATGGAGATCATGACCTGTGCACAATACAAAAATACCAGCCTACCGCTATATGGCTTCAGGAATTCAAGGACTTCCAACAACATCAAGCAGTGGCGCAGCTGGGGGGGCAGGGTGGGGTCAGTCCACCCGGACCGCACTCTTTTTGGGGGTGGCGGAGATGAGCAGGTTGTCTGTCGACTACCACCATGCCCCGCGAACAAGACGTCCGTCGGCTGCCCCCCACCCCAGAGGAAGTCATCCATCGGCAGCCACCCCCCCACCCCTCTTATCGGCACCAGGCGGGAAAATTAGGGGCCGCCCCAGGTGCCAGTAGGTCTAGCTACGCCACTGATGTTAAATGAAGTCAGAAACCCAGAGGTAACCATAGATTCAAACCTATCCTTGATACTACTCATCAACAACGTCATACAGCATCTTATATGCAATAAAAACCCTGCTTTGCATCTCCCCCTACCCTGAATACCAACAAATGCTGCAAGCTATCCTCAAACTCTTAATCACTAAGTTTGAGTTTGCCAAGAGCCTCTACGTTGGGTCACTCAGATTTGTCATACACAAATACAACTAACCCGAACTAACTAATCTACAAGATTACATCTTCGCCTGCACCAAGAAAACACGTGTAACGAGGCCTGCATTTACTCCACAGGCTATCTATAGCTAGAAGAGCAATGTTCAAGGCACTCTGCATTGTCCACAGAGCCTTCCAAAGAAACCAAGGGAAAAGAACCCGATACCTACAAGTTAAATGCAACCAAAACAGGGCACTGCACTCCAGGTTTGCACCACAGATCATCATACCACCTTGCTATAAGAAATCTATTGGAGGCACTGCTTTCTCAGTACAAGCCACACTCACTACCAGCCCAGTATCATAGCATTCTGGAGCATATACACCTCAGAAGACAGTTGAAAGCATGCCATTTTCCATGTTATCATCATCATCTCCTCACATATATAACCTAGATAAATAATTGCACCTTCAAGTACAATCTACACTTTACAGCTCTCAGATGTGGAACTGCCCTACCACCACACTACTTAATATATCCAGGTACATTAAGAAGGGCTGACCTATGGCTAGCTTGAGTATCATATAGTAATGTCAATAAATATATAACCGTTCTAGCCGACATGAATAGTAATACCATACCACTCGGTGGTAGGCAGCCAACTGTAGCTCATACAGTCTGCACAATAACTCCCTTTTACTGTTTTATACTCTTACACTTACATAAGACATATCTGTTACAGGCTCTGTCCGTCATCCAGTAATGTACCAGCCATCATCAAATGAACAGGCATGGATTAACTAAAGAGATTTGTCACATACTGCTGGCCAATAAATTGGCTGTAATCTAGTCCATCACTGTATGTCCCAACTAGCTACATACTAGACTGCTTCTTTACATCTCAAACTGTCATTCGGACATGGGATGCAGTAACAATGACCATCCCAGAAAATCTTCCCACCACTTCTCTCTCCAACCATGCCTGTCAAGGACCATAAACTTTAAACAAAATATTGTTACATGATTTTGCAGGGATTTGAGGCATGACTACACATTGGTGAAGATAATTTGCCATGACCCTTTGAGTGGTAAAGTCATGTATGCTTCAGAAGCGGAAATTTGATATTTCACAAGAGAAAGATAACTGGTTCAAGCAAATGTGGATGATGGCAGGTCATAAGAAACTGACTGTATGGGACCTTTTTTTTTTTTTTTTGCACAATTCCTGATATATTGAAGTGGGGTAGTTGCATTCTGTTGGGTCTGGATGTCCGTCTGTGGCATAAGCAGGAAAGGATGGGGCAACAACGCGTGACCATGTTTGTGTTTCATGCTTAAATGTTGATACAGGCATTGATGTAGGATTTAGACAAGGGAGTGATGGCGGTGGGATGGAACTACATTCTTTTAGGACACGTAACATTGATAGTTGTAGGGTCATTGGTGGTGATTCGGCCTGGTTCAAAGGTTAGATCCTTTTTGTACATTGGATCCGTGGTAACCTTTTAATCCCTTTTGCCATTTAGGTTAAATCTCAGACTGCTCATGAGTGATGTATCATTAAAAAGGTCTTAATTGCATTTTGTTATTCTTTTCTTTGCATATGAATGTGCTTTAGTATGTCCTTATTGTATATACTCAACACTTTCAGTCTTGTAAAATGGTTACATAAATGATTTAAAAGACATTAAAGAAAATGAGGTTGGGCAACCCAGTGCAATAAGTGGACTTTGATTATAAAAAATATCTTAACGGGGCCCGCAGAACTACTCAAAACTGCCAGCTTACTGAAAATCATAAACTGTACATCTGTTTCTCACACCTCGTCATCCACCACACTGCTAAGCTCTGCATCCTATAACACGATAACTGCTTCTCGGTGGTCATCACATACAACATGGAAATACTTACCACATAGGATCAAAAACAACACCTTTCCAAAAACACACCCTATCCAGTGTTGTTCACTGCCCGAGTAGGCAAGTCCTTCTGTGCCCCACATAGGGGTAAGTAAGTACTATTTAAATGCATCAGTACAGTACAGTTATGGTTCAGAGTTATGGCTGTGTTGGGCGTTCTGGAGCTGTATTGTGTTATGACTGTATTGTGCATTGTTTGACTGGATTGTGTTCATGCATTGCTAGTGTTCTCCAAACAGGATTTTGACAGATGTGAGGTGATGCCGGAGTGAGACCAATTGGGGAAATTAGATATTCCCAAAAGAGTGAAATAGAAAAAGCAAGAACCAACATTTTTATTTAGAAATCACCCCAGGATCTGAAACTCTGTAGCACCACTCAGGAGTGCCCCGCTGCTCTTCCACTTCAGAAAGAAACTGAAAACTCGCCCCATCTACCACTTATTCCAAACCTCTTCTTCCGCATACCGTCCGAAATATAAGATTTTCCTTTCATGCACCCCCTTGCATCCCACCAGGTGTATTCGATTCCCTGTTTTCTTGTATAGCTCTTTGTTCTTCCCTTTTAGCGTGTAATTTAAAGAAGCATTGGCAGAACCAACGGGTCTGGCGTTTGCTGCTAGCCTTTTGGCTTTGTTAATGCATACTTCGTTTCGTTGTGAAGATACAAAAATATACAAAAACACAGGAGAGAGAAAGGGATTTCCACAAAAAATGTGGGGGGGGGGAATACTCCTGATCCCCTTTAAATTTAGTAAACAAACAATAGGAGGAGTACAACCAGGAGACAAGTCAATGACTCCAAAGTATTAGGAAAAGGGGCACAAGAAAGGAAATGTCCTTTCTTAATGAAGACCCCTCACCCACCAACCTAGTTGGTGACATGCTTCATCATCGGGGTCCCACCCGAATGGCTGAATGCCATCCGGGTGTGCTTCAACACCTGATTACAGTGGAGCAGGTTGTTTTTTGTGTAGGTGAGTGGAAAAGTGATTTAAAAATTGGCCAGATATAACTCAAAAATTTAATTTAATTATGGAGCAACTGGGCAATATTAAAAATTAGTAACAAGACACCCTTTTGGTTAAATTGACCAACTGGTATCTTTAAGTAAAATGTGCAAAAAGTGCGTAAAACGGTCTACATGTTTCAACCTATAATCGATAATACTGGGTTTTCGTCAGGACCAAGAGTACGTGACCCGGGTGGTATACACACGCTAAGGTGTACCCTGCCCTTGACCACTGATACCTAGCACTGTACTCACAGTTAGGAGACCTTTCATCCGAATAGTTGAAAGGAAAAAATTACGTACGGGGAGCTGTGGCGTGTCTGTATTGTAGGCATAGCTGCCGTTGACTGGTGACACGCAATTGCGCATTTTGAACCAGCACCACGACCCCTCTTCCCATGAGGCACGCGATTTTGCGTCATATAATTTTTTCCTTTCAACTATTCGGATGAAAGGTCTCCTAACTGTGAGTACAGTGTTAGGTATCAGTGGTCAAGGGCAGGGTACACCTTAGCGTGTGTATATCACGTACTCTTGGTCCTGACGAAAACCCAGTATTATCGATTATAGGTTGAAACATGTAGACCGTTTTACGCACTTTTTTGCACATTTTTACTTAAAGATACCAGTTGGTCAATTTAACCAAAAGGGTGTCTTGTTACTAATTTTTAATATTGCCCAGTTGCTCCATAATTAAATTAAATGTTTGAGTTATATCTGGCCAATTTTTAAATCACTTTTTCCACTCACCTACACAAAAAACAACCTGCTCCACTGTAATCAGGTGTTGAAGCACACCTGGATGGCATTTGGCCATTCGGGTGGGACCCCGATGATGAAGCATGTCACCAACTAGGTTGGTGAGTGAGGGGTCTTCATTAAGAAAGGACATTTCCTTTCTTGTGCCCCTTTTCCTAATACTTTGGAGTCATTGACTTGTCTCCTGGTTGTACTCCTCCTATTGTTTGTTTACTAAGATACAAAAATAAACATTGGCTCAAAGCAAAAAAAATGTTTAGCCTCACAAAGCACATTTTGCCACAGTAGACCCTAGTACAGAAGGGAACTACTTTGTGAAAGAGCAGAATACCATCACTAACAGGGAAGTTAGCCAATGAGTGACGTGGGCTGGCCCAAAAAAATGTGTGTGACACAACAGATCAGCTAATTAAGAGTGCTATCTAAAAGCCTCTATATGTATGTACATTATATATAATTTTAGGAAAATCAAAAGGGGTTGCCTAATGCCAGAGCTCAAGAAGTCCAATTGATACATATATAGCTTACATTGAACAACTTTTTATCTTTTAAATGTTAAGAAAGAATAATGCTCCTCGCCCTCTCAAGCCAGTCCAAAGCCGATTCTGCGTCCGTGAAGATATGCGGCCGCTAGTGAGCCATGACTCGCAATTTAGCAGGAAAGAGAGGTGGAAATTTGTACTTTAAGGAGTGAAGCTTCATTTTAATCTGCGTGAATGAAGAACGTTTGTGTTGCACGGAGTGCGTGTAGTCAGAGAAGATCATGACTTTCCCATTTTCCACCTGGATCTGTTCTTTCTGTCGAGCTTCGGATAGGATCAGTTCCTGGTCTCTGTAGATAAGAAGCCACACTATTAGTGTAGTCGGGGGTGACTGAAGCGGTGGGTGCCAGGCTGGGACTCTGTGTGCTTTCTCCACAACAAAGCAAGAGGACAACAGGGTCAGGACCACCAGCACCCAAAACAAGTGTTCGAGGCATATGAGCTATAGATCATATGCTTTAGCATAGATCGCCATCTGGTGTTGGGTCTGGATGTTTGCACTTTGTTTTTGTTCGAAGAAGTCTTTGCAGTCACGAGGTAGGTGGCTCCTCTTTTCGGTGATAGTGCGCATGGGCATCGACTCCATCCCCAGATTTTTTTCCGCCATCGGGTTCGGATGTGTATTGCTGCGCTCCGGTTCGGTATTGTTTTCGAACCCCTTCGACACGCAATCCTCTACCCTCGACGGTATTGTCTATCGATCGTGGTTTCCCATTCTACGCGCATCGTGTAAACTCGGAAAACCTTCGATCGGGAACTTCGAGGTGGGCCGTCAGGCCTACCCGTGCCGACCACGCCAGCAGTCGATGGAACGGACTCCATTCAAGTTATGTCCCGGGTGTTTTGCTCAGTTTCCATGCACCGACTTGCACAAGGTCTGCAACCTCTGCTTATCCCCGGAACACAACGAAAAGGACTGTGAAGCATGTCGATCATTCCGATCGAAAAAGACCATTCGTGATCGTCGGGTTCGACGCCACGAGATGCACCGCGGCACCGGCTCCGTTCCAGACATCTTCGGCGAAGATTCTGATTCCCACCGTCCAGATCCAGAAGCCGAGGAAGAAGAACTGGTCTCCATGTTCGAAGCTGATTCCGACATGGAAGAAGAACTGACCATCACTCCGGGTCAACGTACCGTGAGTAGAGATCCCCATGTGCCCAGTCACCCAAAATCTAAGGCTCCGGTATCGCCTTCGCCCTCGGGCTCAGGTCGGCACCGACAAAAAGTTTCAAACGCTCCAGCTCGGCTACGAAACAAACACAAGCCTTCCGGCTCTGGCTCGAGCCAGCCCCATTCTGGTGCCGAACCAACACCTTCGGCACCGAAACACAAACAGAAGACTTTGCCAGTCTCACCGGCACCGAACACACCTTCGACACCGAAGTCCTCGGAGCCGAAGCCCTCCAAGCACAAAGACCTAGAGCCGAAAGCCTCCAAACCTAAGGGCTCGGAGCCGAAACCCCCCACAGCAAAAAGTTCGGAGCCGAAACCTACTGCTCCAAAAGGTTTAGAGCCTAAACCAGCTAAAACCAAGCACTCTGACTCAAAACACTCGGCACCTAAAGACTCTCAGCCTACATCTTCGATGCCGAAATCAACCCCATCCAAAGAACCTCGGCCCGAAGACCCACCTTTGGATCCCAAACAAAAGAGACTAAGCATTGACCCTAAAACTGGACAACTCCAGGTCATTCTTCCTAAAAAACGGAAGCTAGATCTCACAGAGGATCATCCTATACCTCTGAAGAAAAAGGACATGGGTACTAACCCTTCTCCCCCTTGCATGCCTCCCTCTCCTCCTCCTAACCCAAATTTGATAATTACACCATCAAATTCACCACCACCTCCACTATCACCTGACCCACAGGATGAGGACTCTGGGGATGGGGATGAAGAGCATGATGTGCCACAGGATCAGGACATACCACAGGACACTGATCCCTGGGAGAATTATGATAGGGAACCAGACCAGGATAACGACCCCGACCTGTATCCCTCCAGGCCCTCCCCACCTGACGATAACATAGGTTATGTCCAGCTTATTAACAGGGCTGCCCAATACCACAGAGTGGAGCTTCATACAGACCCTCTAGAGGAGGATTTCTTACTTGACACACTAACACACTCACAAAGGTCTACTCATACTCTACCAATGTTCAAGGGCATGTTAAAGCATGCAGATGAGGTATTCAAAGACCCAGTCAGAGCAAGAATACTCACACCTAGAGTAGACAAGAAATACAAGCCCGCTCCTACAGACCCGGCATACATAAAAGGTCAGTTGCCCTTAGACTCTCTGGTAGTGTCCAACGCCAGCAAGAGAGCCAACTCCCAAACTACAGGTGACGCCCCTCCTCCTGACAAGGAGTCCAAACTCATTGATGCCTCAAGCAAAAGAGTGGCTTCTCAGGCTGCTAACCACTGGCGTATTGCCAAAGCTCAGCCTCTGTTAGCACGTTACGATAGGGCTCACTACGATGAGTTAGAAAAACTCATGCAACACTTGCCAGATGAGTATAAAACCAAAGCCAATGACCTCATTCAGGAAGGTAAGCTCATCACAAATACTTCCATTAAATGCGCGCTAGATGCGGCAGACACAGCATCTCGTGCCATCAACACTAGCGTACTATTATGCAGACACGCTTGGCTTCGAATCTCTGGATTCAAGCAGGAGGTACAGTCCTCCATACTTAATCAGCCTTTCGACAAACAACATCTTTTCGGACCAGCTGTTGACACATCCCTAGAAAAGATGAAAAAAGATACAGAAACTCAAAAATCCATGGTGGCTTTACAATTACCTTCTAGCAGAGGTTCCTTTCGCCGCTCCTTTTATAGTGGTGGCTCAAAAACAATGTCCACAGATAATCCCTCCTCCTCTTACAAGGGCCAATCCCCCTCTTCCAGAGGTTATTTCAGAGGAAACTACAGGGGAAACAATAATAAGGGAAGAGTCAGCGGTAACTCCACCCGCACTTCCCCTGCCAACAAACAGTGACTTCCCTCCACTACCCCCGATCATTCCACTCCTGTCGGGGGACGTCTCTCACTGTTCCTACCTGTCTGGAATTCAATCACCTCAGACAAGTGGGTAAGACAAATTATCCAGTATGGTTGCTGCCTGGAACTTACCAGCACTCCCCCAAATATTCTTCCAAAACAATGTGTAATGTCACCAGAACATCTCACACACTTGAAACAAGAAGTTCTTTCTCTGTTACAAAAACATGCAATAGAACCAGTCCCATTGTATCATCAGGGGACAGGAGTGTACTCCCTGTATTTTTTAATTCCAAAAAAGGACGGATCTCTCAGGCCTATACTAGACCTCAGACAGCTAAATCTCTACATTCAGTCAGACCACTTCCACATGGTCACCCTCCAACAGGTGCTCCCATTGCTTCAGCAAGGCGACTTTCTATCCACTCTGGAATTAAAGGACGCCTACTTCCATATTCCCATCCACCCAGCTCACAGAAAATATCTCAGGTTCGTGGTGGACGGACACCATTATCAATTCCAAGTTCTCCCCTTTGGGGTAACTACAGCACCCAGAGTATTCACCAAGTGTCTGGCAGTAGTCGCAGCTCATTTAAGAAGACAACACATTCACATCTTCCCTTACTTGGCGACTGGCTAATAAAAGCCAAATCACAACACAGCTGCATAATCCACACTCATAAAACAGTTCAGCTGCTTCACGACTTGGGATTCACGGTAAACCTCACCAAGTCCACACCTCCAGCCGTCCAACACGCAAGCGTATCTAGGAGCTACAATAGACACTTCCAAACCTCTAGCATACCCCAACCCAGTCAGGATACGCAACATGCAAAATCTCATATCACAATTTCAGCCTCAACACTCACTACCAGCCAGAGTGTTCTTGCAATTGATTGGAATGATGGCTTCTTGCATTCTAATTGTCCCTTACGCAAGACTCCAAATGCGTCCCCTACAGGAATGCTTAGCACGTCAGTGGAACCAGGCTCAAGTCAGTTAACAGATCTGGTGTTGGTAGACGGCCGCACCCATCGCTCTCTGCAGTGGTGGAATACACAAAACATTTCCAAAGGGTGACCATTCGTCGACCCTGTTCCACAGATAGTGCTAACAGCAGATGCATCGCTCACTGGTTGGGGAGCTCATCTTCAAAAACATACTATTCAAGGCATGTGGACACCACAACAAAAACAACTCCACATAAACCACCTAGAACTACTAGCGATTTTTCTGGCATTGAAAGCTTTTCAACTGCATCTAGTAGGCAAAGCTGTCTTAGTCCGTACAGACAACATGACAGCAATGTACTACATACAAAAACTGGGGGGGGGACACACACTCTACAGCTTTCACACCTAGCTCAAAGCATATGGAGATGGGCCATACCTCAAAACATATATCTCCTTGCAGAACACCTCCCAGGAGTAAACAATCAGATCGCAGATCTGCTCAGTCGTCAAAGACAACACATCCACGAATGGGAACTGCATCCTGAAGTTCTCCTCCCATTCTTCCTGATGTGGGGCTACCCAGAAATAGATCTGTTCGCCACACACCTCAACGCAAAATGCCCAAACTTCGTGTCCAGGTATCCACACCCATTGTCCAAAGGCAATGCGCTATGGATGAATTGGTCAGGGAAATTTGCTTACGCTTTTCCACCTCTCCTGCTAATTCCATTAGTAGTTCGGAAGCTCAAGCAACATTCCCTCACAATGATCCTAGTTGCTCCCACATGGGTCGACAACCCTGGTTCACAACCCTGTTGGAACTATCAGTAGTTCCTCATCAAAAACTACACCTCTCCCCCAAGCTTCTCACTCAGAACCATGGAGAGATAAGACATCCAGATCCCAGTCAACTCAACCTTGCGATCTGGCACCTGAAAACATAGAGTTTGGCTACCTTAATCTCCCGCCAGACTGCATGAACGCCATTAAAGAGGCTAGACGCCCTACCACTAGAGCATGCTATGCAGCAAAGTGGAAACGATTTGAAATTTACTGCACAAACAATCAAATCAACCCACTAGATGTTTCAATACAAAACATCATTGCTACCTGTTACACCTACAGCATTCTAATTTAGCGTATACATCTATACGTTTACATCTTGCTGCAATGGCGGCTTACCTACAAAACAGACAACACTTGTCTTTGTTTCGAGTGCCCGCTATCAAAGCTTTTATGGAAGGACTCAAAAGAATCATCCCTCCTAGACTTCCACCTTCTCCAGTGTGGAAGCTTAATATAGTCCTTACAAGACTCATGGGTCCTCCATTTGAGCCTCTGCACAAATGTGAACCACAGTGTCACGTGGAAAGTAGCTTTCCTTATAGCCATCACATCTCTTAGAAGTGTTGGTGAGCTCCAGGCACTAACCATACAAGAACCATTTTTACAAATTCATCAAAACAAAGTGGTTCTTAGGACTAACCCCAAATTTCTACCCAAAGTCGTTTCTGCTTTTCATCTCAACCAGTCAGTTGAGCTACCCTTGTTTTTTCCTCAACCAGACTCCGTGGCAGAACGTGCTCTTCACACATTAGATGTAAAAAGAGCAATACTATATTACATTGAAAGAACTAAATCTTTTCGAAAAACAAAACAACTTTTTGTTGCTTTTTCGCCACCGCATAAAGGCAATCCCATATCAAAAGCAGGTATTGCAAGGTGGATAGTTAAGTGCATCCAAATATGCTACATTAAAGCTAAACGCACATTAACAATTCCCCCTAGGGCGCACTCTACACGCAAACTAGGGGCTTCTATGGCATTCTTAGGGAACATACCCTTAGATGACATCTGCAAGGCTGCAACATGGTCTACACCACACACATTCACAAAGCACTATTGTGTAGATGTGTTAGCAAAACAAGCTAGTGTGGGTCAGGCCGTTTTAAGAACACCATTTCAAACCACTGCAACAGATCCAGGTCAGCCACCGCTTGGGAGATAACTGCTGTGTAGTCTATGCTAAAGCATATGATCTACAGCTCATATGCCTCGAACGGAAATTGCTACTTACCCAGTATGCATCTGTTCTTGGAATATAGAGCTGTAGAGTCATATGCACCCACCCGCCTCCCCAGGTACCTTTATCTGTTGCAGTATCATCTTACTTAGATACAATATACATGGACATCTCTTTCTACTCTTACTAACTCCATCATCACCCTTACGGCAAAACAATCTGGGGATGGAGTCAATGCCCATGCGCAATATCACCGAAAGGAGGAGTCACCTACCTCGTGACTGCAAAGACTTCTTCGAACAAAAACAAAGTGCAAACATCCGGACCCAACTCCAGATGGCGATCTATGCTAAAGCATATGACTCTACAGCTCTATATGCCAAGAACAGATGCATACTGGGTAAGTAGCATTTTCCTTTTCATAAATCATAAGGTTCATCTCCACCCTCCACCTCCTCTGGGAGGCCAATGAGGCGTGTATTATTGCGGGGGGCTGACCTTCTGCATCATCCAGTCTGTCTTCCAAGATCTTCAGGTGATCTAGCGCGTGCTGGGTGCATTGTGATAAGTCATTGGTATGGGGGGGTTAGACTTTCGATGGCTACAGTGTTTGTGGCTGCTTTTTCTGAGATGATTTTCTTCTGGTTTTCATGAAGTAATGTCAAATCGATAGTTAAGACGTCAACTTTGGCTTCCAGAGCGGCCCGGGAGTCTGTGATCGCCACCAGGAGTGTCTCTAGTGTAAACGGTTGTGACGGCGGGGGTTTCCCAAAGGGGGAACCAGATGGACATGGTCATCAAGGCTGCCGTGGGAGAGCATGACTTCTGAGTTTATCTCTGAGTCGCGCACTCTACCCATGAGAGAGAGAGAGAGAGAGCTCAACATGAAGCACCTTGTATTTGAACCCTCAACATGCTGCAGTTTATAGAAGAGGAAGATGCGGGTCTAACCATAACCACACTCCCGGCCCACCATGCCCCGAAAGATGGTCACGCAGCGTGGGGCAGGGGCATCGGGGGCAGACCAAATCAAGGATGAGGCAATTGTACTTGATGACCAAGTCATGACGGTCAATGACTGTGTGGATTGCAATGTCCCCAGGCCCTCCCCCACCCCTCCCCCCAGCGGGGCATGCCCCTGTCCTGAGCCTGAGGTCTTCAACGTGGGGCATGAGGAGCCCTACGGGTATCCAATCTATTGTGCTGACGGGAGGAAGCGAGGAGGAGGCCACAGGAATTGGAGGCAGGACCAGCCGGGTGGAAGAAAGATCGGACCACCAGTGTTCCTGCTGTCTGGGGGGTGGGGGGAGAGACACACCAATCCTTCTTACAAGCAGTCCACCCAAAGCCACTCGCTGTCGGGGAAAGAAAATCCTGAACTGTTGCTGGTCTATCCGGTCAGGGCTGCTCAGCCGCAGCCCAGGCCAAGTGGCGCAGGGGCCAGGCCTTGCCCGGCCGCTATGCCAACTGGCTCCAGTGGCGAGACCGAGACCGAGCCCAGGCTGCGATGCAAGCTCCGGTTCCCTGCAGAGTCAGAGGGCTAGTCAGCGTGGGCCTGGGAATCAGCGTCGGGCAACTGCCTCCGTCGGCCGCCACACCCGGTGCAGCACCATCTGCACCTGGCCTAGAGGCACGGGCTGCGAAGCCCCCTCAACCACTGCGTCAGAAGGCCCGGGCGGCCGGGCATGACCATGACCAAGGCTGCAAGTCTGTTCCCGGTGCCTCTGCAAAGTAAAGGGCCCCGTCCACAGCAGTTCATTGCCGGTGCAGGGCAGCGGGCGCTGTGGAGCAAGATAGGGAGCATTGAAAGGCCTCCGCTTACCGAACTGCCAGGATAAAGAAGGCCATGCACGGAGCTAATCAAGCTGGCGCTGCCATGTGCGGCGGTTCGGGCACGCCTTCTACCTACAGACAGTTTTAGCTGTAATTTGCCGAAAGACCTGTTGTGTACAATATCAATACATACAGTGAACTTTGGGTCTGCCCATTGCTTATCATTTGTTGGGTTTATTCTCCAATCTCATTTGCGGGATGCTTTTTCATTGGCGTTGTTTTCTCTTTTGTTTGTCCCTCCCCTGGAGTATAACTTCTTTAGCATCCTTTTGGTTTCATGACTTGTAACCTTCCACTGCTTACATTCATGGAATTACTTTTTTCATTCGCTTTCAGCACTCAATGCCTGTGTTTTCCTGTTGTCTCCTTTCCCCCCCCCCCGACTGCTGCTTCCCCTTTCACATTGCCGTCCCAAGTGCTCTCCATTTTGTCCTCCACTCTGCCCGCAGACCCTTGCTTCCCTCAGCTGTGTGTGTTCTGTTCTGCTATTTTTTTCCCTTCCCCTCACTCTCCATCAGCTTCCTTTGTTGCACCCTTTGCCTTTCTGCTCACCTCCTCTTATTGGTGTCAGTGACTATTTCTCCCATTCCCTGCTCCATCACTGCTTCACTACCCCCTCAACTCGCTGTCCTGCCTTTTTTTGTATTCCTTTTTAGGTCTCGCCTACGCAGCGCGCAAGCGCTGCTTTGGAGTGACCTCTTGGAATCGCTCCAGGCTTTTGTTGAAACTCGTGCATGTTTTGCACTGTTTCCAATTAGTACTCGTGCATGTATGGCGTTTACCTTGCGGGAGCGAGCAGCGGCGCCATCTGTTAGCAATTATCGCGCCTGCCGCTGCTCGCTCCCGCAAGGTAAACGCTGTACATGCCCTCAGCGTCTACAGGCATTGTTTTTCTCTCGTAAACCGATGGCGCGCGCTTGTTTCTTTTTCTCTCGTTTAGAACGTTTTTCACCCCAGCCTCAAGCGCATTTGTTGCCCCTCTCACTCCCCAACCAGCTCCTCCATAAAATGTGCTTTATGCCACTGAGTCCACGGCCTACTCAAAGCCCTGCCTGTGTTCCCCCACGTTCTGCATGTGTGACGGTAGCGATAGTGCTGCCTGCCCTGTACTTCAGCTTGTGCGAATGAAGCTTGCACTTCTGCCATCCCGGGGTTTCTGCCATACTCAAACTTACTTTCTGAAACCAAACACTTTCTGATTACAAATCCACGAATCCAGAGCGGGAGCAGTTAGCTCATTAGGCAGTTCTACACAGGCCAGAAAGCACGCATAAACCTGGAAGAGTCTGAGATACGCTTTCACTTACGAACGCCTGAATGCGTCTGTAAAAGAAAAACAAAATGCACACACTTTTTACCTTAACCGCAGACGCTGAAAGAAACCATTAGTTCCACATGCGTGTCGTGTTAGCGCAGCCGAGCTTCATGCTGCATTGCCGCCACCTGGGTTCCAGGGAGCTTGGAACGCGGAAGACGTTTTAGCAGCTGCGACTCGCGCCACATTAACGCGGCTCCACGTGAGCTCCGGGCCTAGCTCTTCTTTTCCAGTTCTCACCTACCAGGTGGGTATAGGCGTAACCTTCTCGTGTTTAGGGGAAGGGAGGGGCGAGTGGAATATGAGCAGCCTCGCAGGCAGAGTGTACCTTGTCAATAAAGTAATGGGTTAAATTCAGAGCCGCTAAAAGTGGGGTGCCGGGAGTGCAGCAACCTCCCCCCCCCCCGCCAATAACCCTGCAGAAGTTCAAAAGGAGAATGATAAAACGAGGGCTTTAAGGTTAGTTTTATTGTGTTGTATCTCCTTTGAGTTAAATTACAGAGATCAAAATTAGTGTACTCTTCCTTTCCATGGTTGCAAATAGGGGACTTTTATAATGTGAACCAAGTGACAATCTTCCTGGAGGACAAACCGCATGAAAGGAAAGACTGCAGGATGTAGGTCAAGCATATTTTTCACCTTCTGCGAAAGCCTTCCTCCTCCTCCGCCCGCCCACTGTCCTCCGCCCGCCCACTGCTGAAGATACATCAACTTAACAACTAGAGCGCGTAATTAGCTGTTACTGTGTCTGGCGAGTGACCATTTTAGAGGTAAGTATGCACGTTACTGTCTGTGTGAAGAATACCATCCAGAGAATTAATTGGAAGAGTCCGACCAAGGACCTGGAAGGCTCTAAAGACGAACCGAACCAACAAAGTGAACGGTTTCGTGAGGTCTAAATGTCACAGTGGCCACGTTTTCAGTTTGCTCATCTGTAACATCCCCATGTTATTATGTGTGCTAATATATTATAAATAAATGCCTTTTGTAGATTTTTTTTTGACACAGCACCACGGGCAAAACGAAGCAACCAGAGACATAACGAGCATTGGCATAGCCAATAAGGTCCCAAAGGCGAGACCTATTGGCTATGCCAATGCTTGTTTATTTAGCTGCAATTGCTTCAGGACTGCTTCTTTCTCTTCTCCCTTTCTCTTTTTTTTTTCCAATGTTCTTCAGAATTGGCAGAAAGCATAATGCCAGTTAAGACGAGACCTTTTGCCTTTGCCAATGTTCTTTTGAAATTTTAATGAATTTGCTAAATAAAATAAAAGTTAATCATAGACAACCTATTTTTTTCTTTAAAAATGTCACAACATTAGTGGGTCGATCGTTGGGGTGGGATTAGAGACTGCATTCAAAGGTGGTCTGAAGGCACAAGTGATACGCATGCGTGTGTGTTTGAATGTAAGAGAGGTGTTCGGGATCATAGTGAGGGGCTGAGCCAGGGAGAGATTTGGGGTTCACCTCCTGTTTAGCTCAAAATAGGATACAAATATTTTTGAGAACCATAGGATAGTGATGTTGGAAACTGGATATGATGCCTGGAGGATTCCTCTATCTTGTTCAGCATTTATGTAAAGCTTTTAAAAGGAAGCGTTAGTCATTGCAGACCAGGTGTGTCCAAAGTTAGGGGCTAGTGCAAGGAGCTGTAGAAAACCTTTGCATTTCAAAAAGATGTGATCTGTTAGATATTCCCTTTGGAACACGTGCATACGTAGCAAATTCATTAAGTAGACTGATTTGGGTACTTCAAATTTGTTTTTCACTTCCCATTACAAAAAGTGTTTTTTCAGGTGTGTTCATTCAAACTGCTATGCTTTTATCTCTTGTACTTTGATTATTTTTCTTACATTCCACAGTAGGGTTTGGTGTTCTGTCGGGTTGTTTGAAATCTACAGGTTGTCTCACATGAATATTGTCACTATATATAATATTTTGATTTTCCAATAGTCAAGCAGTACACATGCTTGAAAAAAAATTATGAATGAAAGGTGTATTATTTCATGAATGTAAAGCGGATTTTACATCATGACAAATTTCTAAACTTGTTGGGTTACCGTTTGCATGAGGAAGGCGCTGTAAACCCGATTTTCACAAGTGTCTTGGTTTGTGCGCATTCATATCGGAGATCCTCATGTCGCTATAATTTCTACATTGCATTACAACTTTACTTTATATTTCCCTTACTAGGACCATTTTGTATAAATGCATAGCAGATTTTAGGCTCGGTACCTCATTTTCCCTAGAATTTAAAAATAACCTGCTCCCTTTGTACTTACTTTTCCATCTCTAGTTAAGGAGTACAGTATTTTTTTTGGTATTAATATTGTTAATTTCAAAATAGTTCTACATATGGTGCATTGATTTCGCTCTCTTGTTTTTCTTCTAGATGAATCGATGCAGAAGTTGTTTGACGGAGGGAAAGGTAGTGTTTTTCAGAGGGTGCTATCATGGCTTCCTTCTAATAACCATCAGTTACAACTTGCAGGGGCATTGGCTATTGCAAACTTCGCCAGAAACGGTAAGAACACTCCAGACTTTTATTTGTATTTTTAAAAATTTCATTTGTGTTTGATCTTCATTCGGTACACTTATAAAGCATAGAATATTTAAGACTGGGGTTATGTTCGAGCATAACTGCGTTTTGATAACTTGACTCTTATTAATTGTTGAACTTTTTTGTGGCGTATGTTTGCTTTCGGAAAAAATATAACTAAAAAGTATAAACAAAAAAAGCAAACGTGTGTTTTGCTCTTGTAGCTATAGTCCGAATTTTAAGTAAAGATTAACTCTTCTACCACACCATGCAGCTATTATGAGGTGCTGTCCACTAGCCAAGTAGGCCCCCATACTCCAGGATGAAGGACGCTGAGACCTAGAGGAGTGCGTAGCGTCTCTCCAATGTTTGAGAGCGAAAATTCAAGCTAGTAGTTACCTGAAGAGCACTAGTAAACCCCTGTGGTTTCTCCATATTGCCGTAATGAGTATAGGAAGCCAATTTGGAAGCTACCACATCAGAATGGGTTCCATGCACCAACATAATTTAAGGAATTGCACTTAAAGCAATAGCGCCTTTCACATGGAGGGCCTTATTCCCCTTCTGGGATGTGGAAGTCCCCTCCATGGTCAACTAGAATGTACACCTTCCCTGAGTGCCCGGCTGCATGTGAAGCTGGTATCCTGACTTTTATTCTGCCCCTGTCGTCACACTAATGTAGCATGTGTAGAGAGGCCTAGGCCTGCGCCCAGTAGTGCAAGGTCTAGACCCTGTTCAGTGACCTGGAGAGGTGCACCAAACACACCCTCATAGTGGGTATTTGGCTCCTTTCCATGCCCTGGGAGCATCACCCAAAGCTTTGGTGCCAGCATATGGTGTCCTTTGAATCCTTGATGTTACACACCTCCTTCTCTGTGTTAAGGAGAGGCAAACCTACCTCCTCCTTTTGTGTAAAGTTCTGCTATTACGGAAATCTCAGAGCCTTGCACTAGCACCCCATGGCATGTCTAGTACATATATGTACACTGGGTGTGTAGCACTTGCATGAAAGTAGGTAGGGCTTTGTATAGTCTGAGTACTGAGGCCAGTGAGATGCATTTGTGATGCCCCTGGTTTTAGCATGCTATATGGAAAAAAATAAGGGGTACCCAAGAGTCAGTAGGGACTTGGAGTAGTCATCTAGTTTGCACAGGATCACAATGGTCTCTAAAATCCAGGAACAAAGTTAAAGTTTGTAGATTTGTATAGTGCAGCTTATCACCCGTGAGGGTATCCAGGCGCTGTCCATGGACACAAGGAGATTAAGTGATTTGCCCAGAATCGCAGGATGTTGCGCCGATGCCGAGACTCAAACACAGATCCCCAGCTCCCCAGTCGACAGCTCTGCCCGCTGCGCCACATCCTCTCCCCTTTAGTAGTACCCAATTTCTCAATTAATTAAGCAATATACATATTAACAAACTACGTGTGCCCGTGAGGATTAATTGGGAAACCAACGTGCTCTTTGCAGTGTGATATACACGTGCCATTAAAGTGGTCAGTGTGTGGATCCTGGTTTCAGTATGCCACTAGTCGGATAATGAGGACCGCTTCCTCCAGACAGTGGTAGTGTATTGCCTGACTTCCTGTAGCTTGAGGGCGGAGAACCAGTCACTGAAGTGAGGGAGTTTGGATACAGGTCTACCTTTACAAATTCATTGATGTCCTTGTTAGCAAAGGGCTGCTGATTGGGTTTTTATGAGCACTGCCATATGGCGAATTGTTAGGTTGAAGTGCGGGACTGCAGTTTCTGTTGTGCAAGATGAGGACGTTTTTGGGCAAGGCCCTTTGTCTGTCCTTAATTACTGCTTTCGGAAGGTTGGTAACAGCCAAGTGCAGATCAGTGCCTGCTTTCGGGCGATGCATCCGGTACCATTGTACTGGGCACCAAGTTCGATGGGGTCTTCATTTTAAATTATCCGACTGGGTTAAAGGCGCCATCTACAGAGATCTTTGTGTACTCAGCACTTTTCAGGGGATAGTAATATCAAGATAACTCTGGCGATTAATGCACTTGCTAGCGAGATCTGTTTTGTTTATTCACCATTTTAACTTATAATTAAGTAGCACAGAAGGTTAAAGTGTCTACTGTTAAGTACGACATATAACATGCAGGTCTTGGATTTGCATTTTACGCAGATGGTTCAGTGGGTTACTTCTTTTGTCACAGAGATCTTTTGCTACTTGCAGTTTACAAGTTACAATCCTCCTAAAATAGCACAGTGAGTTATGAACCTGCATCAAAGAGCTGCATTCAAACTGCAAGACGCAGGTTTAGAACCGTATTGTTTTTTCTTAATATTTTATTCTAAGGTTGGTTAAAAGGGGTATTAGAAAATTATTTGGTGCAGATAGTTCCAACCTCTGCATTTTGTTTTCTATCCTAACTTTGTGTTTCTCCCAGCCATGCACGCTAAACATATAATGCCTACCAGTCCGGTTGACCTATGGCTCCTGCACCTTGTAGCCCTCATTGTCTTATGGAACATTTCCTGTACATTGATTTACACACTGTGCGATTCATTCTTTCTTTATAATGAGTGTGTGATGTAACGCTCTGCCACTCTACAGTGGGAAGAGTAGCGCTATGAAAGTAATTAAATGTGACAGTGGGGTTAAGGAGAAAGGAGGGGCCGCTTTGAAGGGTGGTAGTGAGGGAATCTGTAGAGAAGGAGGTCATGGGGGGGCACCAACAAAAATTGTTGCACCGAGCACCACCAACAATAAAGCCGGCCCTGGTGCAGAGGTCTCAAACTTCATTGTGCCCATGTTTTGGGTACTGCTGCTTGGAGCCAGCCCTGTTACCTGCTGTGAGAGCCATCGCTTAGAACAAAGGCTGTGTATGAGTGCAGCCTGAGAATGAAATTTGAAAGCGAACCAACCCAAACCGGGGTCCTGGATCCGCATCCCTTGTCTGTAAAATGTCCACAATACCACTGCATTCATCATCCCTGCTTGATACCCTAAAAAAACCAAAATTACTTTTATACTGTTTCAAAAAATATGATTAAAATAATACTAAAATAACATAACCCTTATGCATTAGTTCACAACCCACCACAGTACGGCCATGGTGCACACACCTGTCCACAGCACTCAAGTATTTGTAACCTCAAAAGGAGAGTCGTATAAAACAATCAGATTTTTATAATGTACTTCTTTCACAATGCAACTCTTCTACCTATGTACGTGCAATCTTACATGAAGTCGCAACTAGGTACACTCAGCCAGGAGCTAGTGGTCTTCGTTCGTCTCCTAGTGACACTCCCAACTGTCTCACAGTGAAACACTTACCCACCGGAACTCTCGTCCTGCCACTGGCCAGTGAACGTCCCTCAAGGACCGGAAAAACAGCAACCAGGTACCACACACACCTCTGTTCACACTGAAAGGCAAAACAGATCATTAAGTGCAACAAATGCCGGAGTGACACAAAATTGTTTCTAGTAGTGTACAAATTAACGGAACTATGTTTTCATGCAGGAGTGAACATGCACACTGAAGGCTGTTTTCCAGTATTGTTTCTCAAAAAGCATTATTGGTGGAGCGTCTTATGACCTGGAAAATGTTAAGATGACCATAAAGTAGTGGAAACACATTTGATTTTTTTTGTTCTTTTCAGATGGAAACTGTATACATATGGTGGACAATGGTATAGTTCAGAAGCTTATGAATCTACTTGACAGGCACGTAGAGCAAGGAAATGTAACAGTCCAGCATGCAGCTCTCAGTGCACTCCGAAACCTAGCCATTCCCGGTAAGCAACAAACACACCCAAGCCATGTTGAGATTTCAGTGAAATGGATCCCTGTCTGGTCAAAGTAGGGCTTTTGCTAACTTTTGAGGATCATTGTGTTGGTGGTGGAATATTTGCCCAAGAGTGGATGAATGCAGTATCTTGTGTTTATTTCATCAAACTATTTTGACATAATTTCACTTTATTCAAAATGATGAATACAATTTATTATTATGTTTGGTTTTCAGTAATAAATAAAGCAAAGATGCTGTCAGCAGGTGTAGCAGAAGAAGTACTTAAATTTCTGCGATCTGAGATGCCGCCAGTGCAGTTCAAACTATTGGGAACACTCAGGATGTTAATAGATGCACAAGGTAACACATATTCACCACTGTTTCTGCTGCTAATTGAATGCATTGTTATAAACTGTCCTAAAGATCTGTAGGCTCTTTTGTGACCTTTACTGTTTGCATTGATGTTTCCATATTCAGCAGTGAGCATAGCTCCAATTTTAAAAATATATATTCACGGTTATGTCTAATGTCTGCACATGTTACACTATGCGAAGAGAAAACACGACTGACCTGTGCATGGAGTAAAATAACTTTGGCTCCACTTGAACAGAGGCCACAACTTAATTTAGAAGATTTATGAATTCCGAATTGGAATTTGCACAGAAAACATAGCATATGCAGATGTGACTGGTGATAATTGCATCACGAACATCCTTTCTGAATGGGCAGTTAATGAGAAGCATGTGCAATTCCCAACCTGTAAATTGCTTCCAGCATTCCAGCGGCAGTATTAGCAAAAACACACGTAAACAAGTCTGTTAATCAATATACAAAAACACATAGAAGATGTGATTTCAATGTTTGAAGAGTAAAAAGAGAAAGAGAAATCACACTAAAACGAATTATTCTTGGTTATTAACTGTAGGCAGCAATAAGAGCAAAATGCAGTCAAGGAAAAGAGGTTTGTATAAAATATAGTTTTGTAGCATGAATCGTTTTTTGGATTCACATGCTGTGCATTATTCTGCCTGCTAGTGGTTAGTTCCGGAAATGCACTTTTTTTTTTTTTTTTTTAGTTAGTCGTGGGCGATGGCAACCACCATTTGGTGGTAAGTCCATCCCTTGTATGATGTCGAATGGTGCACCGGAAGTTCCTGTGCGTGGTTGCCATCTTCAGATTCTTAATTACAGAGAAGATAGAATAAGAGACGAGCACAAAAAATCCCCAAAAACCACCACAGGCTATGAGAAAATCTAAGAAACGGAGAAGGCATGCCTTCTCGAACCTGATGGGGAGCACAGCTGGTAATACCCAAGTGGCCTTAGAATGAAGAGGGTAGAGGCAGTAGAGGGTCAGGGAAAATACCCCCTTTAAATTCTGCCCCAACTGCCACCTCAGATTCACACAAAGAGACCCCACGAGTTCTGCAACCTTGGGCTACAGAGGGACCACGAAGACTACAAGGCCTACGTCGCGTTTGTACTGAAGAAACTTAAGGGACAACGCTAACAGAGGCTAGTAGACCACAACATAGCTAGCACTCATAAAAAACAGGAATCCCTGAAAGACCTTGGTTTACGGCTAAAGGTAATGAAACCACTGAAAGGCACGGACGCTAAGTCCTTAGACTCAAAGTCCTCAAAGGCAGCCTTTGCATCGAAACACCCGACGACCGAAGGTCCACACAAGCAGAGAGAAGCCACACTGAATCCGCCCAAAGGACGCCAATGGGGGCAAATCATCGACAAAACCTTTGATGCAAGCAAGTGTTCAAGAGGGAGCGAGGGAAGAGGGCAAAGATTCGGGGCCAGGAGAGCCCTTGACACCGAAAAGAAAGACACAGAACAAGGAGCGCTCGAGGTTGAGCAGACGAAGCGAAGGTTCCAGGCCAAAATCGTGGCCCTAGTTCAGGGAAAGGAGAAATTTGATTACTCCTTGAGGAAGTTTTGCATACCAACAAAGCCTTCAGCACACCGTGAGGTCAAAGACGAACAGTCAGGCATGGAGGCTCCGGCTACCCCAGAGCCACACTAGGAGGAACAATAAGAGTTCTACGAACTCGAAGACGAAGAGGCTGCAGTTTTTGAGGAACTTAGCCAGTTTGAGGACACATGGCAGGACCTCGATGCCAAGTCCCCAGAGAAAGGGGTAGACATTACCCCTCAAGGCCTTAACCTCCTGACGACTTGTTCCTATACAACAGCCTCCTCAAGAGGGCTACAGACACCTATAGGATGCAGATAGAGGAGGAAATGAAAGAGACATGCTTGCTACTGGAAACACTAATGCCCTCACAAAAAGTAAACCTCTACCTACCTATGCTCCACAGTATCTTCAAGCAGGGAAAAGAGGCTTTCCGTGAGCCGGCCGCAGCAAGAGTGATAACCCCTTGAGTGAAGAAGAAATATAAACATCCCACTCAAGATCCTAAATATATTAAAGGCAACGTCCCCCCGATTCAATCATTGTCTCCACCACGAGGAAAAGAAACAACACCTGCTTAAATCCGCCCTGGATGCAGCAGACACAGCCATGAGGCAGATGTTAACCTACACAAAACTCAGGAGACACGCCTAGCTCAGGGTCTCAGGCTTCAAAACAGAGGTACAAGCCTATATTATCAACATGCCCTTCAACAGGCGACGCCCTGTTTGGAAAGTTGGTAGACGAGGTGCTACAACAGATAAAAAAAAGGACAATGACACAGTAAAGAGGGGGAGCCGCAAACAGAAGGCCTACAGGCAGGGCAGCATTCACAACCGGGCATCAGCATCCCCAAAGCCTCACCCACCAAGCAACACAGCAAGCACCACACCATCAATGGCAACATCCGGCAAAACAACCCTTTTGAGGGAGGCCAAGAGGAAGAGGCCAACCTCCCAGAGGGGGAGGATCAACATGCAAGTGACTAGTTTGTCACCCAGCCCTACCACAATACACAAGCGGGGGTTAGAATAGGGGTGTTCCTCGGGGAGTGGAAGACAATCACATCAGACAACTGGATCCTTAACTTAATTAAACATGGATACTGCATAGAACTCACCAAGACACCTCCACTCTGACCCCCGAAGATAAGGAACTTCAAGGGACAGAATCTCACACAACTGCAAGAAGTCAAAGAGCACTTCCAAAAAAGAGCCATAAAAAGGGTTTCCCCCAAGGAAAGTGGGCAGTGGCATCTACTTGCCATACTTTCTGGTACTAAAACAAGACCTAGCGCTAAGACCAATCCTGGACCTCAGATTTCCAAACAAGTTCATACGAACTCAACACTTCAAGATGGCAAAACTACAAGAGGTAATACCACTCCTAAGAAAAGAGCAGTATATGTACACTTTAGATCTAAAGGATGTCTACTTACACATACAGATGTACCAAAAATACAAGAAGTTTCTCAGATTAATTCTTGACAAGGTACACTACCAGTTCAGGGTGCTATCCTTTGGCATAAAATCTGCACCAAGTATATGCACAAAGTGTCTAGCGGCGGTAGCAGTGCACCTAAGAAGACAAGGCATTCATGCCTACCCTTACATAGACGACTGGTAAAAGCACACTCAACGAAAAGATGCCATAAGGACATCCAGACAGTAATTACAACACTGCACTGCCTCGGGTTCACAATAAACCACAAAAAGCCTTCACCACAACCGGAACAAGTGAAGGTGTTCCTGAGAGCAACCATAAATTCAAGTACAGCACAGGCATACCCAGTCCACAAGAGAGCGGAGGCGATTGAAGAGCAAACCCGCCTTTACCAGAGGGGTGGTCTATGACAGTGAGGACTGTCATGAAGTTGATGGACATGATGACATCATGCATCCCACTCATACCAAATGCAAGACTGCATATGCTCCCCATACAGGAATGGATCTGCAACAAATGGTCAGAAGCCACAGGGAGCTGGGAGGATCTAGTCGTTGTCACAGCAGAGGTACAAAAGGAAATAGAATGGTGGAATTTAACTGATGTGAACATAAGGAGACCCTTCAAGACACCAGCTGCCACGGTGACCATAACAGATGGATCCCACAGGGGTTGGGGACCACACAAGGTAACCTGAAGGTCAGAGGACTCTGGAACCCCATGGATGCTGTGAAAAACATAAACTATCTAGAGATGAAGACAGTTTTTCTTGCCTTGAAAGCTTTACAGACGCATATAATGGGACAGACCGTACTGATCCAAACAGACTATGCTCTACCTCAACAAGCAAAGGGGAACAGAGTCCTTCCTTGTGTCCAACTGGCACAAGAGATATGGAGGTGGATGATCCGAAGAGAAATCACGCTACAGACAATCCACCTACCAGGGAAGCAGAACACAGAGGCAGACACTGAGCAGGCAAGACCGCACCTCACACGAATGGAAGATGAAGCAGGAGGTACTGGACAACGTCTTTAATATCTGGGGCACAGCAAGCAAAGACCTCTTCACAAACCTGCAAAAAGCAAAATGCCAAGACCTTGCCTCCAGGTTCTCACACCACCATTCCAAAGCGAATGCCCTGTCACTAAACTGGTCAGGGAAATTTGCTTACGCCTTTCTACCAATTCCCTTGATTCCAAGGGTACTGGACAAAACCAGACAGCCAGGGACATCACTCATCCTCGTAGCCCCACAATGGGCCAGACAGACCTTTTATTCAGACCTACTGGAGATGTCCAGAGGGCAAATGACCCAAACAAGGCAGAACAGGATCTGCTAGCTATGCAAAACAGAAGAGTGTACCATCTGGAACCAGCCACTCTCAGCCTAGAAGCTCAGCTCCTAAATACCTAGAATTTGGTCATCTACATCTACCCCACAGGACGATGGAAATCCTTAGGGAGGCATGGAAACCAAGCACAAGAATATACTCAGAGACGTTTTAATGCATGGGCAAAGTGGGCTCTGGCCCAGGGCCCCCTGACAGAGTCAGCTCCGTTCTCCAGAGTTTTGCCCTAATGACCTTGAATATTTCTTAAACAGATTGTTTTAAATACTGTTTTCCTTCAATTTATTTTTTATGTACCTGATGTGTGAGAGTTCAGTACAGCCATTTTGCAGAGAAATGTTGTATTTATGTTTCATGCAATATACATAAAAAAGTTTCTTTTAGATCAAAACAAGGCCTAACATATAAGAAATGGGAGGGCGTCACAGAGATTATTTGCAGTAATATTGGTGAGCTGCTGCTGTGTTACAATATTGAAAACACACATGACGATCCCTGAATATTAGATGTAAACACATTTAGGGCCTTATTTATGAGAAGTGATGCATCGCTGTGTGAAAACAGGGATGCGTCACGCCCTCCTTGCGACATGATGGATGCTTCATATTTACTGTATGACGCATCATGTCACAAGGAGTTACAGATACGTCAGTATTTCTGACGTATCTGTAGGCGCAAAAGTGATGCATTGCTGGGATGTGTCTGAAAATAGACATAACTCCAGCAATGTGTCCTTTCACATGGGGCAAGCCCCATGTGAAAGGGCCTGCATCAGTCTTATGCCTGCTGTGAGGCTGGTGTAAGATATTGATGCAATGGCGTCCTAGAAGTGGCGCACTGAGCTCTCATAGATTTCAATGCGCCACTTCTACGAGGGTTTTTGCGGGGGAACACCCACCCTGCATACATTATACGTGGCGCAGGTATAATGTGGTGCTGGGGTTTACAAAGTGACGCATCTGCCTAGATGCGTCACTTTGTAAATAGGGCGCAACATGGCACATTTTTTACGCTGCCGGTGCGTCACAAAAAGTGACGCGGCGGCATAAAAGTGAAGCAAGGCCTCATAAATAAGGCCCTTAGAATTTGGACGAGTGTTCCTTTGCACTGCCAGGGACGAAATGAAATGAAATAGTGTATTTACTAAATCGCGCAGCTGCTCAGACTAGAGTGTCCTGGTGCGTGACAGCGGGAGGAAAACGTGCGTAAAAGACCCATCAGTTATTAAAAAGCCAGGTTTTTAAGTTCTTCCTGAAAGAGAGTAGGTCTGTGGTTAGTCTCAGAGACTCAGGGAGTCTATTCCACAATTTTGCACCTAGAAAGCCGAGGGATCTGACTCCAGTGCGGGCACAGCATATTTTAGGCACGATGGCCAGGTTGGCATTGGAAGATCTTTGGGGTCTAGATGTTATGTAGCGATTAACCCGCTTATTTAGGTAGCCGGCTCCTAAGCCGTGGAAAGCTTTAAAGAAGATGGTCATTGATTTGAAGTCAATCTGTTCTTTTATGTGGAGCCAGTGTAGAGACTTAAGAATAGGGGTCATACTAGATCTGGGTTTAGGTCTCAGGATGGCTCTGGCCGCCGCGTTTTGTACCACTTGTAGGCGCTGGATAAGGGATTTGGGAAGACCGAGGTACAAGCTGTTGACATAGTCAAGCTTTGATGTCACCAGAGCCTGCACCACGATCTTTCTGCTCCCAAGCGGTAACAGTGGCAGGAATTTTTTTTGCATCCGGAGTATGCCAAAGCAAGCGCCAGTTAGATTTTGGATTTGAATGCGCATGGAGAGTGTCTTGTCTATGACAATTCCTAAGTTTTTGACTTTCTCCTTTTCCGCAGGCGGGGCGGCAGATCTTTTGGCCACCAAGAGCTCCAGTCAGGCGTTTCTGAATTACCAAAGAAAACAACTTCAGTTTTGTCAGGATTGCACTTCAGCTGATTGGTCTTAAGCCAGTTAAAAACCTTTGTGAGGCAAGACCTAATCATTGCCCCGTCAAAGTCGGTTCCTTTTTCACATGTAAAAATCAGCTGAGTGTCATCAGCATAGGAAACTATTTTGGCGCCCTCTTCCTCTACCAGAAATGCAAGGGGGGATAGATATATATTAACAAGGGTAGGACTGAGAATGGAGCCCTGAGGGACACCTACATTCATGGCCGGAACCGGGGATGAGAAAGGGGGGAGCCAGATGTCCTGAGATCTATTTGCCAAGAAGGATGACATCCATGTTAAGGCGGTCCCCCCCACGCCGATGTTAGCAAGTCTCTCCAGGAGCCTCTCATGTGGGACCGTATCGAAGGCCGCCGACAGATCGAGCAGTATCAGAACAGCCTTGCCTCCCTGGTCCAGCTTACCCTTGAGAAATTCAGTCACTTCCAGCAGAGCGGACTCCGTACTGTAGTTAGCCCTAAAACCGGATTGGGACTCATGAAGGAGCTTCCCATCCTCTATGTGTTTTTGGAGGGCCTTGTTTACATGCTTCTCTAATACTTTGGAGAGGGCCGGAAGAAGGGAGATTGGCCTGTAGTTGGCAGGCTCCATCGGTTTGGTGTTAGCCTTTTTTATCAGTGGAAGAACCTTAGCATTCTTCCATAATTTCGGCATGTTGCCTGAGGAGAGGGAAGCATTAAAGAGCTGGTTTACCGTGGGGTTTATGGTGGGAGCTAATAGGTTCAGGATATTCGCTGGACATGGGTCGGTAGGAGAGCCAGCCTTTGGAGAAGGGTCAGTGACTCTTCAAGCTGAAACTCAGGGAAAGTTAGTAAAGATGGAGGATCCAAGAGGTGAAATTTGCTATTAGAACTAAGGTAGAAGGTCAGTTCTTCCTCTGAGATGTTAGAGAAGGCTTGTTGGATCACGGAGATCTTTTTGTGGAAGAATTGAGCTATTTGCTTAGACCATTCTTCCGTGCATGGCCCTTCCTTTGTGCTGGCTTTCGGGGCGGTAAAGGATTTAACTAGGCTAAAGATTTCCTTACTCTTATTTTGGGCATTTTCTATCTTGGTTTGAAAGAGGTTTTTCTTGGCTGCCCTCACGAGAATGTAATGAGATTTTAAGGTGTCCTTATACACCTTCCTGTCCTCAGGTAGATAGGATTTACGTCATTTTCGTTCCATTTTTCTACAATTTCTTTTACTAGATCTGAGGGAATCGTTAAACCATGGAGCTCGGTGGGGCCGACCTCTTTGAGGAGCAGGAAACAATCGGTATCGCTGCACCAATGTTGGTTCGGAGCCATGAATCTATTGAGAGGGCGTCCGAGTCGGGCAGCCAGACAGCTCCGGTGAGGAACGACCGATGGCGTCTGCTAACATCGGGATGGATATTTTATGGAACGTTCTGTAATTAGGGACCCTCTGCCCTGCGTTAGCCCGAGGGGCTGTGGCAGAGTTGGGAATGACGAATTTTAATAGGAGGTGGTCAGACCAGGGAATGGGAAGAGGTAGGCTTACTGATATGTCAAAGTTGTGAAAGATTTGGTCTAGGGTATGGCCCTTCCCATGGGTGGCCAAAGAAATAGATGGAAACATGTTGCAGGCCTACAGCGTCTCCAACAAGGAAATTGTTTGAGGGTCTTTTCCATTGTCCATATGTATATTGAAATCTCCCAGAATAAGGCAGTTGTATTTTAAGTCCAGGGAGGTGGTGGCTGTAGTAAGCGTAGTAATAACATTTCCAATTGCACCGGGAGGTCTGTAAATCAGAAAACCAGCTATGCTATGATGGGGGGATAAGGTACAGCGGAAGCCTAAGGACTCTGCGCCCTCAATGTTTTCCATCGGGATGGGAGAGCAGTCTAGTTTTTGATTGTAAATTATGGCGACACCGCCCCCCTTCCCACTCGGTCGGTCCCTCCTAAGGATTTTATAACCCATAGGGATGGCCGAGGTGATAGTAGGGTTGGAGGCTTCAGACAGCCAGGTCTCAGTGAGAAATAAAAGATCAGGCTGTTCGTCTAACAGTAGGTCATAAATGTGTGGTTCATGCTTTTGCATAGAGCGACAATTTAAAAGGGTGGCCTTTAAGTCCTCTGTTTTCTTATTGTTTTTACACTTATTGTTGCGTGGGAGGATCTTGGGTGCGAGTTTCCTGGGCTGGAGGAGAGACCAGTTGCACTTATTGCATCGAAAGTCTACCTCCAAGCTCGGATCAGCCGCTGTACACTGACATAATGGTAGCCGCCTAAGGCTAAGCAGTTTTTCCCTATTGTAATATAGTGGAAGAAACTCACCGGAGGGGAACTGGGCAGCATGGCCGGCGCCGGACGCCTCCGGGACGCTGACGGGCACAGACGGGCTTGCCTTTGGCGCGCCAGCGGCGCGCCCGCTGCGTGCATCCGTTTGCATCGGGAATATATAGGCTAATGCCTATGATGCAAACTGGATCGCTAACGCAGCTGAGGAAGCGGAAACTGCATGAAGGAAGTGAGGAGCCTGATAGTAGCCCCAGCCCTCCGCACAATCGGTGTATCAGCCGCGGCGGACCAGGAGTGGAGGAAAAGCGAGATGCGAATCGGAGTAGCTAAGGAGGTGTAGGCAAGCAGAATAAGGTAAAGTGCAAGTGCGCGTAGGTAGGAGAAACTGTTAAAAAGCACAGAGTAATTCAGCCACACATATACAATTTAAAAAGTATTAAAAACCTAGTAGCAGGGCAGGAAACACTAAATCCTACTGCTGTCAGCTGCGCGCGTCCGTTTACATCGGGAATATATAGGCTAATGCCTATGATGCAAACTGGATCGCTAACGCAGCTGAGGAAGCGGAAACGGCGTGGGAAACAGGGGCTCAAATTGGATCATAAATTCAAAGCTGTTCTGAACAGGGGCCCCCAAAATATGTTTGGCCCAAGGCCCCCAAAATCCTTAAGATGTCCCTGAATATACTACACGGAGAAGTGGAACAGATACATCCGCTGGTGCACAGACAACAAAAGGATGCAAATAAGGACAGAACAGGAAACTGTACTAATATACCTCACACACCTGTTAGACAATGGCCTGTGCTACGGGTTTGCCCAAAAGGTTCACCTAGCCGCAACAGTAGCTTATACCAGAAGTACAACAAAGAGCAGTCTCTTCACATTTCCAGTGGTGAAAATATTCCTGGAAGGGTCAAAAAGGGTGGCACCACCAAGAGCGGTACTTGCTCCGATGTGAAACCTAAACACATTGCTAACACAATTAATGACAGAGCCTTTTGGACCATGCACAAGACTGATTTAAAATCTCGAACCCTAAAGACAACCTTCCTAATAGCGAACACATCCCTACGCAGAGTCTGCAAGTTACAAGCACTGACAATACAGAAACCGTATCTGCAAAGCCACAAGAACAAGGTAGTCCTCCGAATAAATCCACAGTTCCTACCAAAGGTGATATCTCAATTACACATCAACCAAAGCATACAACTACCTGCCTTCTTCCAATAATGAAAGACTCAAGCCTAGAAAGCCCTTCACACACTGGATGTGCAGAGGGCATGATGTACTACCTACAGGAGACAAAGGCTTTTCGTAAGGGAAACCAATTACTCAACTCCTTTGCCAGAGCAAGCAAGGGATCACCAGTGACCAGGGGACAATCTCACGAGGGATAGTAGAGACTATACAATCCTGCTACAATACAGCAGGAAAAACATTACCCGTGCACCCCAGAGCACACTCAACCAGGAAAAAGGGCGCAACGCTCGCATTCCTAGCAAACGCACCCATTGACAAAATCAGCATGGCAGTAACTTGGTCATCTCTACACACCTTCACAAAACACTACTGCATAGACATCCAAATGAACAAGGAAGCACAGGTCGGACGGAAAGTACTACAACGCCTGTATCTGAAAGAGACACGTTAGTGACAGATTCCTTACCTTAGAATATCCCCAGGCGTCAGGCTGGATCCGGAAAGTTTTGCGTAGCAGTACCCTTGCGCGTCGGTAGGCGGCGTCGTGCGGCTCCGCGTCCGCCGTCGGCGTCGTGATCGCCGGGATGACGTCGCGGGCAGTACTTAGGCGCCGCCCCTGCGCGCTGACGTCAGTTCTTCTTTTTCCGCGCCAGCAAGCGCAGATCCGGGAAGAGCAGTGCCCTGGTCAATTTTTGACCATACTTTTTGGTGATTTTTTCACTGTTTTTTCCAAACTTAAAGGTGTCGTAGGGATGCCCGGCTTCAAGCGATGCGGCGCCTGTGCGCGGATGATGTCCGTCACCGACCCGCATTGGGAGTGTCTCTTCTGCCTCGGCCGAGGCCACGACACCGAGTCTTGTCCCGAATGCCAGGCCCTCAACCCGAAAGCTTTGCGAGAGCGGTCTCGAAAGCTCCTCGAGGCCCGGCATTCGGCTCCACGGAGGCCCCGGTCGCGTGAGAGGTCCAGGGGTCGCTCGCGGAGTGCACACCGGTCGTCGGCGTCGAAGTCTTCTTCGTCCGGTAAGTCTAAGCACAAGAAGTCCAAGAAGCATCGTCGCTCTCGGACTTCGCCTCGCCGGTCTCGCGACTCGGCTGAGGCCCCTCCCGGCACCGTCCCCGCCCCGCGGCCCCGGACTTGCCTGTGGAGTCGCCCCCGCCATACCCGCCCTTCCCGGGTTCGGGGGCGGATCCGGCCAAGGTACAGGAGTTCCTGTCGGCCATGGCCCGCCTCTTCGGGCCGTCAGGCCCCTCCGGTGCGCCTTCGGGCCCCGCGGGCCCTGATGGGGTTGCTCCGGCGTCGCCGGCGGCTCCGGCGTCGCCCGTGCCTCCAGCCTCGATCCCGGCTCCGGCTTCGGCCCCGGCCTCGATCCCGGCTCCACAACCCCCATCGACGCCGGTCGACCTCACGACACCTCCGCCGGCGCCGATGTCTCCGGTGCCGTTCTCGACGCCGCCCTGGGCTCCGGGCGGCGTCGTCCCCAGTTCCTTCCGGCTCCGGACATGGACCCGGAGCGACGTCGCTCGACGCCGGCTCCGGCGCCGATGGGACCTTGGGTCCCAAATGTCCCTCCTCCTCCTTATTTTGAACCAGAGGAGGACCAGGAGGACTGGGAGGGGTCTGATGACCCTCTGACGCGCAACTGTCAGTATGATGAGGACTGGACAGAGCGTCTAGGGGAGGCCAGTGGTCTGGATACTTCCCCTGACACTGGCATGCTGTCTCCTCCCGTGGCTACGGAGGAGGGGGCCAATTTTGGTACGGTGTTGCGTAGGGCTGCTGGGGCCTTACGTCTCCAGCTCCCTACTTTGACGGTCAAGCCTAACATCTTGACAGAGGTGCTTCAGCCGGCAGCCTCCTCTGCGGAGACTGTGCTGCCGTTTAACGACGCCCTCACTGACGTTCTTTTGGGCGCCTGGTCCAAGCCCAACACAGGGGCTCCTGTGGATCGGAACGTGTCACGACGCCATCGCCCCGCTCCGGGCGACCCCCTGTTTCTTTCTGTCCACCCCACTCCTGAGAGCTTGGTTGTCCAAGCCTCCGCTTCCCAAACCGCCTTCCCTACCGCTCCTCCGGATAGGGAATCCAAACGCCTGGATCAGTTTGGGAAGAAAGGTTTTTCTTCCTCCAGTGCTGGCTTGCGGTCCGTTAACACCGCTTGTCTTTTGGGCCGATATACCCACTCCCTGTGGGATTCGGTGGTGGATGTTTTGCCCCAGTGCTCTGAGGAGGTCCAGGCACTGCTTTCCCGCGCCATTGCGGAAGGAAGGGATGCGGCCAAATACACTATCCGTTGTGGCCTTGACACCGCCGACTCGCTGGGCAGGTCGATTGCAACGACGGTGGCGCTCCGACGCCACGCCTGGCTGAGAACCACTGGTTTTTCAGGGGATGTCCAGAATACTCTCATGGACATGCCCTTTGATGGAGTCGGTCTTTTTGGGTCCAAAGCAGACCATGCGTTGGAGCGCTTTAAGGACTCACGGGCTACTGCCAAGTCCCTGGGCCTTTCTGCTACACGCCCTCCGCTGCCTTCTGCTTTTCGCCCCTATCGTGGCCACGGTAGGGGCGCCCCTTCACGTCAGCAGCCCAGCCACCGGCCCGCGCAGCAGGCGTCTTCGCGTGGCCGAGGACGTGGATTCCGCCGTGGCGGATCGGGCAACCAGCGTGCGGGTCAGGCCACCACCTCCAACCCGTCCGCGGC
The DNA here is from genome assembly GCA_963921515.1 of Calotriton arnoldi. Lineage (NCBI taxonomy): Eukaryota > Metazoa > Chordata > Amphibia > Caudata > Salamandridae > Calotriton > Calotriton arnoldi. The sequence goes on from CAWUFW010000319.1 coordinate 2,476,606, forward strand.
CTCCAAGCCCTCCTAGTCCCTCCTTTCAGGTGCACGGCACGCCAGTAGGGGGCAGGGTCCGCCATCACCTTCCCCACTGGCGCACCATCACCTCGGACAGGTGGGTCTTGGACATTGTCCGAAGGGGCTACTCCCTCCCCTTCGAGACCACCCCCCCCAGCCATGCCACCTCAATTCCACCGCATGTCAGGGGATCACTTGGTGCTTCTACAGAAGGAAGTCACGGCCCTCTTGACCAAGATGGCCATCGAGCATGTTCCGACCCCAGAAGTTGGGCGTGGTTGCTACTCCCACTACTTTCTGGTGCCCAAAAAGGACAAGGAGGACATGCGTCCTATCTTGGACCTCCGGAACGTCAATCGCTTCCTCTGGAAGGAGAAGTTCAAGATGCTCACCCTAGCTCAGGTCTTGACTGCCCTCGACCCTGGAGACTGGTTGGTAGCGTTGGACTTGCAGGACGCGTATTTCCACATCCCCGTCCTGCCGGCCCACCGGCGTTACCTTCGGTTCACGGTAGGCCCCGAGCATTTTCAGTTCACCGTGCTCCCTTTGGCCTTACCAGTGCCCCTCGGGTGTTCACGAAAGTGATGGCGGTGGTCGCAGCTCATCTGCGCCGGGCAGGGGTTTCAGTCTTCCCCTACCTCGACGACTGGCTGCTGAAGGCGGGCTCGTCCCAGGCAGTCGTCTCCCACCTCCAGACTACGGCCGAACTCCTGCACTCGCTGGGGTTCTCCATCAATGTGCCGAAGTCGCATCTAATTCCTTCTCCACAGCTCCTTTTCATCGGAGCAGTTCTGGACACGACGCAGTTTCGGGCCCATCCTCCCGAACGGCGAGTCCGGGATATTCAGGCTATGATTCCGATCTTTCGGCCTTTATCCTGGGTTTCGGTACGGATGACCCTGAGGCTGCTGGGCCTCATGGCCTCCTGCATCCTGCTGGTCAATCATGCCAGATGGCATATGCGGGCTCTGCAGTGGGACCTGAAGTTCCAGTGGGCGCAGCACCAGGGCAACCTGTCCGATCACGTCCAGATCTCGGAGGGGACTGCAAAACAGTTGCAGTGGTGGCTCTCGAACCGGCAATGGGTCATGGGCAGATCCCTCTCCCTTCCCCAGCCAGAGCATACAGTTGTGACGGACGCGTCCCTTCTGGGATGGGGCGGTCACATGGGAGAGGCGGAGATCAGAGGCCTCTGGTCTCCGGGCGGAGTCCCGGCTCCATATCAACCTTCTGGAGCTCCGGGCGATCCGGCTTGCACTCAAGGCATTCCTTCCCTCTGTCAAAGGGAAGGTAGTGCAGGTGTTCACAGACAACACCACCGCCATGTGGTACTGCAACAAACAGGACGGGGTGGGGTCTTGGACCCTTTGTCAGGAGGCTCTGCGCCTCTGGACATGGCTGGAACATCAGGGCATGTTCCTGATGGTTCAACACCTGGCAGGTTCTCTGAACGCCAGGGCGGACGAACTCAGCCGCAGGTGCATGATGGATCACGAATGGCGTCTTCACTCGGAAGTGGCGCAAGGACTCTTTCTACAGTGGGGAGAGCCTTGGTTAGATCTATTCGCCACCGAAGAGAACGCGCAATGTTATCAGTTCTGCGCGTTGGAATTTCCAAGGCGGCACTCGCTCGGCGACGCTTTTCGTCGCGAGTGGAGTTGCGGTCTGTTGTACGCCTTTCCGCCTATACCACTTCTACCCAGAGTGTTGAAGAAGATTCGGCACGACCGGGCCCAAGTCATTCTTGTGGCTCCGGACTGGGCTCGAAGAGTTTGGTATCCCGAGCTACTCAATATGAGCATAGATCCCCCGATCCGTCTGCCTCTTCGGGAGGATCTTCTGTCGCAGCAGCAGGGGACGGTCCTCCACCCGAACCTGTCCAGTCTACACCTGCTTGCGTGGAGATTGAGCGGCGGCAGTTGATTCCTTTCGACTTTCCTCCCGAAGTTTGTGATGTGATTCTGGCAGCCAGGCGTCCCTCCACTAAGGTGGTATACGCCTGCAGGTGGAACAAATTTGTGGCATGGTGCACAGCAAAGGCTGTGGATCCCCTTTCTGCCCCTCTTTCTGAGGTCCTTCTGTTCCTTCTCTCTCTGGCCCAACAGGGTTCTGCCCTGGGTACCATCAAGGGTTATCTTTGTGCTATCTCGGCCTTCCTCAGGCTCCCTGATCAGCCCTCCCTTTTCAAGTCCCCTGTTGTTAACAGGTTCTTAAAAGGCATTACTCACCTCTTCCCTCCTGTTCCGTTTGTAATGCCTCAGTGGGACTTGAACTTGGTTCTTACCTTTTAATGTGCGCTCCCTTTGAGCCTCTGCATAACTGTCCTCTTCGTCTTCTGACTCTGAAGACAGCCTTTCTGGTGGCCATCACCTCCGCTCGGCGGGTGAGTGAGCTCCAGGCTCTATCTTGCAAACCTCCCTTTCTGTCTGTTCATCCAGACAAGGTTGTTCTTCGGACGCGTCCGTCCTTCTTGCCAAAGGTGGTTACTGCTTTCCACATTGGGCAGACCATCACTTTGCCCACCTTCTTTCCGCCTCCGCATCCTTCCAGAGAGGAAGAGAGGCTCCACCGTCTGGACCCAAAACGTGCGCTCTCCTTCTATATCGACCGCACAAAACACTTCCGGGTGGATGACCAGCTCTTTGTTGGCTACGTGGGCGCCAAAAAGGTCGGGCGGTGCACAAGAGGACCATCTCCCGCTGGGTTACCTTGTGCATCAAGACCTGCTATTCTTTGGCCAAGAAGGAGCCTCCTGTTGGGCTGCGTGCCCATTCCACCAGGGCAACGGCTGCTACCACGGCCTTGGGCCGCGGTGTTCCGCTGCCGGTTATCTGTCAGGCAGCTACGTGGGCCTCGCTGCACACGTTTACTAAGCATTACTGCCTTGACAGTCAGGTCCGGAGGGACGGCTTCTTTGGCCGTTCTGTCCTCCAGGACTTCCTTGTCTGATCTTTGTTCGCAGACCCACCACCGGGTTGGTATTGCTGGGGTATCTATTCTAAGGTAAGGAATCTGTCACTAACGTGTCTCTTTCAGATGCACAAGTTACTAACTTGTGTAACGATATATCTGTAAGAGACAGTAGTTAGTGACAGATTCCTACCGCCCACCCATCCTCCCCGTTCTGCGAACTGATTTCTAGGGTTAAGGACATCCCTTTCAGGGCCCTAGTATTTTTCAGACACCTGTGTCAGCTTCTTGCATGGCTCTGCGTTCCTGGCGCGGAAAGTCGTGTACAGAACTGACGTCAGCGCGCAGGGGCGGCGCCTAAGTACTGCCCGCGACGTCATCCCGGCGATCACGACGCCGACGACGGACGCGGAGCCGCACGACGCCGCCTACCGACGCGCAAGGGTACTGCTACGCAAAACTTTCCGGATCCAGCCTGACGCCTGGGGATATTCTAAGGTAAGGAATCTGTCACTAACTACTGTCTCTTACAGATATATCGTTACACAAGTTAGTAACTTGTGCTTCACAACATATCCACACGTCACCCCAACCTACCCAAGGAAAGGGATACTGCTACATAATGATGCACAGCATGTGAATCCAGAAAAGGATTTACACTGCACAGCAACATGGTTACTTACCAGTAGGAGTAGTTTTGCAGCTTGAAGAATTTTCTGGATTCACATGTGACCCACTCACCTCCCCATAAATGGGAGATGAAACAAACAGGTGGAAATCAGAAGATGGCGACAACGCACAGGAACTTCTGTGGCGCTGTCTGATGTCACACAAGGGATGGGCTTACCTCCAAACAGTGGTGGACGCCCACAAAAAAAAGAGAGAAAAAGAAAACAAAAACAAAACACATTTTCAGACCCAACCACTAGGCGGAATAATGCACAGCATGTGGATCCAGTTAATTCTTCAAGCTGCAAAACTACTCCGACTGGTAAGTAACAATTTCATTAATAGGTTTGTGCGCCTATTGCACTAGGTAACATTAGCTTTTTGTGATTTACATTTTGTTTTAGGTCTGCTCTTGCCAGACTATTGTTCCCTCCCGTCCAACAAAATACATAATGTATGTACATAGAGGGGCTTTTTTTCACCTGACTTCATTCATTGGTCTATTAAATGGTCATTCACATTTTGCAACCGCCCACCACAGCATACATCATGGGATCAGCCTTCTTTACCTATTGCCTCACTACACTTTGAGTGCTCCAAGCCTCCGCAAATTGTTCACATCCACTGGGGTATATCAGGAACTTACGTACCCAATTTACTTGCGGATATTGCAGATCACGCCCACTAGTTCCGTGGCCGACTCAGGAAAGGAGGAAAAGTGACGACCTATTATTGACGAGAAATGAGCATGTACTGTTCTTCTTAGTTATTGTTTGTTGATTAGGTCTGATTATGCTTCTCACTACTCCCCTCACCTGTACCTTTACCCCCTCTTCATTTTTCCCTCCTAAATACTGCTACCTCGCCGGCCAATGGATGTAGGCGATGGGAATTGTACACACCAAAAAAGCCAATAAAAAGTTACAATCCTAAAATAGTTCCTTTCGCTTAAGCTTGATTCAAAGTTTCCTTTTGTATTTTGTTTATTATATTAACTTCAAATATTAGATTTTTATTTTTCCTCCGCTTGTTAAGTTAATGTTATTAAGTCTTTGAGTGACTTCTATGTATGCAGATGACACGCTGGTATATGTGCGCTGTAGGAAGGTGGAATCTGACTGCATGGTTGCCCCCACTTTTTTCCTGGTGTTTTGCTGGTTTTTGACTTAGTTTGGCTGGGATCCTGCTATTCAAGACCCCAGCCTATCTGCTTTCCCCTTAAATTGATTGCATGTACTTTAGGTACACTCCAGATTGGATTCTGGGGTACCCTTGTGAGTCCCTAGTATATGGTATACTATGTACCCAGGGCATAGGTACCCCAGAGGCCTACCAGGGGCTGCAGCATGCATTATACCACCCCTGGGAAGCCTTTTAAAATGACACAACAGGTCTGCTACAGCAGCCTGTGTAAGGTGGTGTATCCACCCCTTACTGAGATATAGGTTCCCTATATCTCTCCATATCACTGCACATGTAAACCTATCAGTCACCCCTATGGCAGGCCTTAACAATCCTGAAGGCAGGGTGCTGGGTTTCATGTGAGAGGGTGCCCATGCATGAGCAGAGCCCCTCTGCAGCTTTCGGAATCTTTATTCCGGGGTTGTTTGTGATGCAGCCAGACCATATACTCTTAAGTGCATTATAACCCCGCGGTAAATGCTAACTTGAGAATGGCTGCATGGAAAACTGTTGTGTTTGGTGTCAAACACCTTGGAATCATACCTCCACCCCAGTACTGGGGTGGGAGGTATGATTCCTCCCTTCTAGAGGGAGCAACATGGCACCACCGGTACACCCGGTACCAGCTTAACAGAACCCTGGCATCACAAAATGGATGCTGCAGCCACAGACACGAGTCTGCCCTCCTGCTGCTGGACGAAACTCCGGCAGGGGAGGCCTGGACAATAGGTTTCCTGTCACAGGGAGGTGTGACCACCTCCCAGACAGGCTTTAGTGTATTGGGGCTGGGTGGGTGCAATCTCAGAGTGCTTTGAAGTCTGCACTGGGGGCACATTTGGTGTCCCTGTGCATAGTCCAGCTCAAACCGGTTGCAGGGGCACACAGCCCCTGCTCTGGCGCGAAACTGGACAAAGGAAATGGGTGTAGCCACCCCTCTTTCCTGACCCTCCCATAGGTGGGTCCCCAGAGTTTGTCCCACCCCTTCCTTGGGTATAAAGTAGGAAACCCTGACTACAGGACTTTAGATTACACCTGGACTAAACTCTGTTACCAGAAACCAAGTACTTCGACGATCTACACTACGCTGGATGACTGAAGAATCTCCCTTGGAGTAAAGGAGTTACTCCCCTGCAAGGAAGGCACCTTTAAGGCAACTGACCGGTTGGCATCTCCGAGCTCCGACTGACTCCGAAGAATATTGCCACACAGGAGGTGGGTTTTCCGAGGTCTCTGAGGTCAATCTGTGCCCACAGCAAGTCTGAGGCCCGTATCCCTCGTGGAGACCATGCAACCCGAACCCCTGGACACCGCGACCATTTGCAGAAGCATCAGCTTTCCGGCGACCCCTGAGGCTGAGCTTTGGGTTACTTGTAGCCCTGACCCCGAGCAGTAATTGCACCGTAGATTGCAGGCCTACACTCAACGAGTGTTCCGTGGGCCGCCATTTTGTGATTCCTCTCGAGGTCCCTTCGCGATCCCTGGTCCGTTGACCTGTGGGTCCCCAAGAAGGCAACTCTAACATTTATTGGGCTTCCCTGGTTGCGCCAGACGTGCCCTGACTCTCCATCGCTTGGGGAGTCCCCAGGATCTTGCTGGTCCGCACAGAAGCATCTTTTCTCTTCCTGCGTGGGTTGCTGTTGCCAAGGCTTGTTGTGGTCAATCCGATCACCGACACCCCCGCACTCAGACATCCTTCGTGGGACAGATCGAATCCGGCTCCTGGTCATCGTCGACGTCTCCGGGACCCCGTGGCTGCAGAGTCAAGCTTCACCTCTTCGCATCTGAAGCACCCGACATCGGTGGGCATTCGATTGCTCCACTCCTGGTCACTGGCTAGTGACCCAGACTCTGTCCCCTCTGCTTTCAGGTTCTTCACAGCTTCGATCCAGGCTTGGATCACACCGGACACTTTTCTCCTTTACGGCAGCAGCACTTTGCAGCAGATCGCCGTTGAAAACGACGACGATTCCCGAATCCTTTTGACACCTATGCACCCGGCTTCCCTGGGTGAGGTAACTCGAGTACTCCGGTGCTCCCGTGGGTGTTGGCCCTAGAACCCCTTAAGTCTAAAGGGGTTTGCTCAAAGTCCTCTCCTAAGTGTCCTTTATCTTTAAAATTCCAACCGCGACTTTCCGCATTGAATCCTACGGCGCTCGCGGCTGTGTTCTCACACTGCACACGTCCCCCGTGGGTCTCCTGTGTCACTACCTTGGGTGGTTCCTTGGGGTCCCAGCGATTCTACGTGCTCTAGGCACTGTGTCTAGTCAAGTCGTGGTTCTTATTCCACTTTCTTAGTATATGGTTTGGTCTCCCCTGGAGCCCACTGTGTATTGTGCTATTTACTGTCGTTTTAATACTGTGATACTGTGTATCTTGAACTCTAATCTCATAAAGGGATTAGTAGTTAGTGTTTAGAAATAAATACATATATTTTATATATATCTTGTGTGGTTCTCCTTTCATTTAGTTATTCAAGAGGTTATAATCTGGTAAACCAAGCTGCTTTACACTCCTTCAAGACTTAGCCTGAAGGCTGCTCTCCATAGCTACCACTAGGATAGCTTTCAATAAAGGTTGTCTTTAAACCTATCATCAGTAAGGGTCGTTTGGACTGGTGCAAGGTGCCCACTATAACTAGTGGACAGCATATGCCAGGCCAACTTCTCGCATGCGCCGTCCTGAGGAGGCAGTCCCGGTGCTCACAGCTGAGTTGGAAAGGTTTGGGGTGCAGTCTGGCCTACATCTCGACCCCGGAAAATCCAAACTATTCCCCATGGGGAGCTTAATAGGGAAGCCTGAGAACGAGCTACCCAATGTGGGGATGAGATGGGTATTGGAGGGGGTGCGATACCTGGGGGTCATGTTAACACACACTAGCACGGCATACCTTGCTGATAACATAGGGAAGAGAATAGAAGGCATTAGGTCTGTTGCCTTCTGGAAGGGACTTCCGTTGTCACTAATGGGGAGGGTAGCATTGACTAAAATGGTCGTCCTGCCGAGATGCCTGTATACCCTTCAGAATACCCTATATATGATCCCGCAAAAGTTCTTTACACAGCTTGACAGTCTGATCGTAGAATTGCTGTGGGGGTCAAAACGAAAGAGGATAAAGCTGAGCACCTTGCAGAGACGATGAGGGCTGGGGGGTCTGGAGGTTCCCCGTTTGAACTTCTACTACATGGCCGCACAACTACAGCACGCGGTGCATTGGTTCGATGAGCAAGAAAACTGGGAGAGGCGACAGTTGGCGGGCACACACCGGAAGATTCCCCTCCCAGAACTTTTTTATGATGGGATCCAAGGTATCAGGGTCTTTTTCCTATATCATACGACATGTTGCATCGGTATAGGGAATGGTGGTACAGAAGGTAATTAAGAGGGCGCCATACGCCCCGAAGACCACTGTGGGCGGTAACCCTTTCAAACGGATAGGGCAAGCAGTGAATGTTGCCAAATGGAAGGAGGGTGGCTGTCTTTTGATGGGAGATCTATATGTTGAGGAGTGGTTCATGACGAGAGAGGAAGCAGAGAATGTTTTTCAATTAGGCAGGGGGTAGTTCCTGCAGTATGCCAAGATCTCTGCGGTGGCCAGAGAATTGTGGCCGACATTCCCGCAGGAGCCGCAGGTCTCAACGGTATTACAGATGGTAACCACCCTGGCGGGGGTGACAAAGATTGGTTTCGCACATATACAGAGCACTATGGGAGGATGTTCCCACTGCTTACCTTCCGTTACACGCAAAATGGGAAGATGCAATGGGCGAGCCCCTTACAGCGACGCAATGGCGGAAAGTGCGTGAAGGGGTCAAGCAGATAAGCTCTAATTCACACTTTAAATTAACCCAATATAATGTGGTGCATCAGACATACCTCACTCACCGAGTACTTCACAAAATATACCCGGACCGAGCGGACACATGTCCCAGATGTAAATACTCGGACGCGCACTTCGTCAATATGGTGTGGGACTGTCCTGCGCTGGCGCGCTACTGGGGGGCGGTTATAGATATTCTGCAGACTGTCACGGGGTGGACCATACCAACCACTATTAAAGAGGTGGTGTTGGGGCTACTTACCCACGCCAAAAGCTAAGAAACTCACTAAGAAATTCATACAACTGGGCCTCGTATTAGCAAAAAGGCGAATCGCAATTCATTGGCTGAGTCCAGATCCACGCACGTTCGTGAGGTGGACTAGGGATGTGATGGAGTGGGCCACCGCAGAATTAGTGCAGATGAAAAAGGTCAGGAGGGATGACAAACTTGAGGAAGATGCAAGGGCTTGGTACTTAATGATTACAGACCTAACCAAAGAAAAAGAACATCCGGAGAGAGAGGTGCTCTCATTGCACTCCACTCAGGAAAGGACTGACACGTTGACTATACCTGAGGTCTCCCCTGTGCCAGATAATAACACAGACAAGTGAGGTACACGATAGGACAGACTGCCTTCCAGCCTCGAGGTGAACGTAGCAGCCCATGACCGGGGGGAGGGGGGGTTAGTTTACAGTTGTTGTTACTCATGGTTGAAAAAGTGGTAATGGCATATGCGATTTGTGCGATACTGGTCGGAGTTAAGCAAAGCAATAACCAATATTCTATGTTAAGTTAATATATACCCTTGTTGACCGAAACCGATAATATTGTAATTACTGTAATATGCCTGTTTTGGAAATGTACTGTTATCACTCAAATGACAATACAAATATATTTGTTTTTAAAAACAATAAAATGCTTTGAGTGACACTAACATTGTAGCTTCCTGTGATTTGAGTTCTTGGTTAATAGAAGATTTATTATTTTCTCCTTCACAAATAATATAATGCTTGGCACAATTGAAAAAAAGCTGATTGTTTAAAAAGCATCACTAGTAAAGTGTTGAATGTTTTCTTGAAGGTACATTTTTTTATTTCAAGCATAATGTGGGGCCACGCTTAGACGACTGCCTATTGTCGTTTTTTCATTTTTTTTTAGCATAGCCTTGCAATAAAGAATAACTATTACACTTGCTTGCTTTGGCCAGATCGTTTAGCTATGCCACTGCTTGTTTCCTGGGACGATTTAATTGACCAGCTGAATTGGTGTTAGCATATTACAAATCATTGATGCTGTGGTCATGCTGAGATTTGTATGTGGTTCAAGCTCCAGCAGCACTGTGGTGTTTCCCACCAGGAAGCAGGGGAGTTGGGTCCATGTTAGATTTAGTGTGTCTTGGATAAGGAATTTTTTTCAGTTTGCTTATCCATTCTCTCTGTGGGCCCTTTGCACCTTTTCTCTTTCTTTTTTTCCCCAGAGTTAGCACTGGAATTGTGGAGGTTATGTGACTGTCTGTGTCCTGCTTGTGTTACCCAATGTAGTCGCCCCTCCCCTGGTTAACTTGCTAAGGGTTAGAGACGTCACTGATTGGAGTATTGTCAGCCTGTTTTGGGGCACCCATTTCAGCTTTCTACAGCCCTTAAAATAAACTGGATTTTGGGAAGATTATCTGTACATTGTGTCCTCTTCGCCTTTAGCATTCTTGCAAAATATATCACCTATAGCTGAGGAGCTCTCCAAGTACATTGTGCTAGTGTCTGGACCACCTCTACATGGAGACATTCATTCTCCTGTCATGCATAATAACACCTCTATCAGATTCCAATTTTATGTGGTGTTTAGGCTACCCTGAGACCCAAAAAGCTGATACAAGTTTAGGACTTGAGCATATGCATGCACCATGTACAGTCAACATTTTCACTTTCCCAAAAACCTACAACCATCTATTACCTGTCGCCTACGATTGCTTGTAAGCATCCCAAAAACAGTCCCTTGTTTGCTCATGGTTGTGTTTATTTTATTTATAAAGTTTTATATAGCACAAACATGATACGTGAGGGTATCTGAGCGCTTTTCAAATGGTCAAAGTAAGAGACAAGTAGGAGACAAGTGAACAGTTGCATATACAAGAGGTGTAAATCAGATAAGAATAACAAGTTACGTAACATGACTTCCATAGGAAATCAGCAGGATAGTAGTCATGATCAACAAATGAATAATAGTCCAGGATAAGATCAAGAGACAAAAGATGTGATATGAGGGCAAAAATGTGTTAATCGGAAGTGTTTTCAATTCTTTTTTGAAGGAGGCAGTAGACTGAATCCGACAGATTTCTGAAGGCAGGGAATTCCAAATTTTAGGGGCGATACCCAAGATAGCTCTGTTGCACATTTTCTTTTTGTCGAAAATCTGTGGTTTCAGCAGCAGGGAGCTGGTACTTTGCGATGATCTGCTTCCGCCCGATAATTCTAGCTTTTGTACCAAATACCTAAGGGGTATTGAAATGTAAGTCTTTGAGTCATGCACACATAAGGGAGCCAGTTCAGGGATTTTAGATCCGAGAAGATGTTTGTTTCTTTTTGTTCTGGTGACCAGTCTGGCAACAGCGTTAAGAGAGGCACTTAGAGGGGCCAGCCTGTATCTAGACAGGCCACAGAGTGTAGCACTTCCGTAATCCAACCTGGGAATGACTAGGGTTTGGACCTCAGATTTAAGGTCGTCCTGTGGGAGGAAGAGTTTTAATTTCCTTAAAATGCTCATCTGATAATTGGCTCCTTTGGTGGCAGTACTGATGTGATCCTGCACATGCAGGTATTTGTCTAGTGGAATTCCCAAAGATCTTGCAGATTCTATATTGTGAGGTGTGCAGTTGAGGGCAGTTAGATGCTTCATCCAGAAGTCGATTTTGAGGTTGTTTTTAGGTGGAGTAATGAGGAGGAATTCCATTTTGACAGCGTTAAGTTTGAGATGGTTGCGAGTAAGCCAATCCTGAGTATTTTGTAGAGTAGTGTTGAGGGACATGTCTTCTGGGGAGGAGATTTTCAGGTACAATTGGGTGTCACCGCATACATGTGATAATGAATGTTAAAGGATGTCAGGGAGTCTACTAGAAGTTCCTTGAATAAGTTGAAGAGAGTGGTTGAGAAGGCGGATCCCTGTGAGACCCCTAGGGTGACTGCAGTGAGCTTGGATAGGGATAGATTAACTTTGACTCTTTGGGTTCTGTTATGGAGAAATGTGGTAAACCAAATGTAGGACGGTCCCTGATAACCCCATCCTCCGTTCAAGTAGGTTTAGTAGACTGTCGTGGTTGACAGTATTGAATGCAGACGATAAGCCAAGGATGATAAGATGACACGATTCATTCTGATCCAGCATTTTTAATAAGTCATCCACTGTGTGAGTGACTGCTGATTCTGTGCTGTGACCTTGACTGAAGCTGTACTGGCATTGGTCAAGGAGTTGGAAATGATCTATGTGGTTGAAGAGTTGGATCTGGACACATTTTTCAAGAAACTTCGCCAGAGTGTGAATGTTGGAGGTTGGACAAAAATTGTTATGGTCTGAGCAATCTGCAGGTTTTTTTTCTCAACTTGGGGGTTACCTGCCCTATTTTTAGGCAGTCGGGGATAGTGCCTTGGCAGAGCGAGGCATTTACGATCTTGGCCCATAAAGGGAGAATAGAAGATTTGATCTCTTTAAAGATGTTCGGAGGTAAAGGGTCAATGAAGTGATTAGATGGTTTCAACGCTATAAGCATGTTGTGAAAGTCGCTTTCATTGAGGGGTGTGAATGTGTTCAAGGAGGCATTGTTTTTGGGGGAATGCCCAGGGTGACCAACAGGATCAGCAGTCTGTGAGGGATGCGGAATGATGTGTAAGATAGCCATCAGGAGCTCCCTCACTGACTGCAGATCATTTTCAATAGTTTCTTTTTTCCCAAGAAGAAGGAAGCAAAGTCCTTGCAGTTTGGGAGCGTGTTGGACCAAGTACCGGGGGGGTGTTATGTTGGTTGTTCGATTGTTGCTCGACAATATCAAAGAGGTTTTTTGGGGGGTCGATTTCTAGCTTGGTCTAGCTGAGTTCTAAAGAAGTTGGCTTTCGAACTTCTGATTCTTTTGTTGTATGTGTTCCTCAGTGATCTTAAGCGTTTCAGGTGCTCTATGGAGGGCGAAGATCTCAAGGCTCTTTGTGCTAATCTCAGATTGCGTCTTTCAGTATTAAGCTGGTCGTTGAACCAAGGTTTAGAAACTTTGGTGGATATGTTTTTTAGTTGTAGAGGGGGGGGGGGCGAACGAGTCTGGGATGTTCAAGATGGAAGTATTGTAGTGCTCTGTGAGGTCATGAACATCTACCATATCCACCTGGGAGAGTCCGTTCACAAAAGAACATTTTTGGTTATTTGAAAACAGTAAATGTTGTTTGAGTAATCTGCTTGAAGGGTCAGCCATGTCATATTGGTCTCTTCCTCCTAACAGGTCAACCTGAGTTTGTCAGAAGTTACAAAATCTAAACATTGTTCGATTCCATGTAGCTTACACTTAGTAAATCGATGAAGAAATCTTGGCATATCTGAAGATCTCCAGTAGCTTGCTAGTTTATTTTATGAACAAACTCCTCTTACTATCCCTGGTCCTTGTTCTCCTTAAAAATAGCACCAATTGAAGGATAGAAGCTGCTTCTAACCAACTAGCCATTACAGCACACCTGTACTCGTTTTTTTCACCTAGTGGCTTCCCCAAAGAAATTAGACTGTAAGACACTAAATTTCTTTGGAGCCTTTACGAAGTGCTCAGTGTCATCTGTCGAAGACACTCTATCCGTGTATCCTCCAACCCCACTAGACTTCCCTGTAAATAGAAACATGGCCTTCCTCTCCCTCCAGACCTTACGTTGGAGAAGGGAATATTTCTCATTCTTGACACATGTCACAGCCTAAGGTCAGCAGAGGGTCAAAGGGCCGAAGGTATTTTAGGAAGGTCTAAGATATTCACCCTACTGACATCCATGTCAGTGTTTAACTGATTTTCGCTTATTGTTTTAATCATAGTAGATTGCGCCATTCTGAAGAATAGATGAAGTATCATTGTACGTTGCTGGGACAACAGTCGCACACTGGCAATGGGAGAGGATCTCTTCTAACACCATTCATGCTGCACATATGTAGATTTATACAGCAGAAATGTAATTATTGTTCTTTTTACAGCAACCTCTCTGAATGTACATGCTTTTGTTAAATTGATCCCTTGGTCATTTCAATAAATGGCATTGGAATAATGACTAAAATAAAGTTGCGTTAAGTTGAAAGAAAAAAAGTTGAACAATCTGTACTTCTATGTTGCGCCACAGTAGAATCAAAAGAATCTAATATGTGTTGTGAATTTTGCTTTGATGAAAATCTCTTCTGGAAATATCTGCTGCTGTAACAGATCCTCTAGAAATAGATTAATTATACACTGTTAATAAAAGCCAAATATCATGGGTGTGAACTTCTGACAATTTGCTGTTAATGCTGTAGCGGGATGTGAGACCTGTGTTTTTCGCAGCTCCCAGCTTGATTACAAAACATTGTTCACTATACATTTGAATTCAATTTCTAAATTGAATCTATATAAAGTGTCATTAGGTCACCTAAAGCAACTACACTGTGAGGCACCAGATCAACAGTGTGTATATAATGTAAAAATTTAGTCTTAATGCGGTTAATAAAGAATGTGTTATAACTGTTACTGCTTGCCTCAACCCCTGAAAACATATAGCTCTTCCATAGATTCATAGCCCATGAAGTTTTGAATAAGATGACTTTGTATCCAGCATCATTTCTGAGTTTACTTGTTATAAAAGTATCTGAGGAAATGTGAACTCGGGTGCCTGCGTATCATATTAGAACATTGGAATGTGGAGCACTCCATTGAATACAGTGGAGTTCTCCGCGCTTCTCCGGGCCGGCAAAAGACTGCAGAGCAACATTCCACGTTGTGTTTGTGCACAGCTGTTGCTGTGAACAAAGGCCTCTCAGAGCCCGAGAGGATTTAAACCCCCTCGTGCTCCGAGAGGCCTTTGTTTTATTTTTTAGAATATTCTGCCCTCTAGTGGCAGAATGTTCTAATAGCCTTATAGCCCTCCGTAGCTGGGCTATACCGGCCATTAAAGTCCAGCTCCCTTGTTAAAGGCCCTCGCCTTCGGCTCGGGCCTTTAACGCTGGAGCGGGCCTTTAATGGACGGTATAGCCCGCTACGGTGGGCTATAAGGCTTTATTAGAACATTGGAATGTTTAGGGGTCCATTGAAGACAATGGAGTGCTCCGGGCTTCTAATGGCTGGTAGAAGCCCGGAGAGCAACATTCCAATGTTTATTTCATTTCACAACTGTTGCTGTGAAAAAGGCCTCTCGGAGCCCGAGGGGATTTTAATCCTCTCGGGCTCAGAGAGGCCTTTGTTTTTACAAATTAGAACGTTCTGCTGTCTAGGTGCAGAATGTTCTAATAGCCTTAGAGCCCTCCGTAGCGGGCTCTACCGGCCATTACAGTTCCGCTCTCTTGTTAAAGGCCTTCGGCTTGGGCCTTCAACGCTGGAGCGGTCCTTTAATTGCTGGTAGAGCCCGCTACGTCAGGCTCTAAGGCTATATTAAATCAGTTTTGAGTTCTATAAGGGCCCATCTGAAAGTGTAAAAGTTGTTAGTTCCACATTAATCCAGAGGTTGGTGTGAGTTCTCCGTTTTGTCTCTATTCCCTGCCCCTTCCTACGGGTCTTATTGATAGGCCATCTCATCTAATTAGATACTGACCTCGGGGAGGCTTAAGAGAGGTTGTTAAACGGCTTATGTAATTAAAAATGCAAAGATAAAGTAAAGAGTAAGTGGTTTGAAAACGAAAAACACAAAACAAAATTGGATGGCAACAATGAAGAAAAAAGTTATTAGAAAAGTATGGGCAGAGTGGACTGTGGACTCGGGAGGTAGGAAGGTCTAGGCAATACATCCAGCAAGTGATGCCCTGCCACTTCTGGGGCTAGGGGTATTGGGGACAGGGCACAGTGAAGTCTGGTATGCCAAGAGCTCACTTGACATGTATTAAAGCCTTGCTCTGTGCTTTCTGGGGAAGGAGGGACTGGACAAAAAACATAGTTAAAGGCATGCCCTGCTCCCTAACCCGCATGGGCATGGTCAAAGGCCCTGTCGTGCAGGCTCTGGGCACTGGTGAAAACGGGTGGAGGATGTAACTGAAGACAATGCCTCTGGAAGATGGGGACTGGGCATATGATCTGGTATTGACTTTGCCTACCAGGTTTGGGGGGGGAGGGAATTCAGGTATGGTCAGCAGCTAAACCTGCGATAACTGTAATGGCTGTAGTTAGTGTCCAGTTAGCACTGGGTGAGAGACCAAAGTATATCATAACAAAATCAAACACATTGACTAAAATGTTATTAAAGGAAAATTATAGTGATTTCTAACATAACAAAATGTGTTGTAAAATACCAATATCCCTAAAATACTCCATTTAAAGGGACATCCTAGTTGGGGCCTTCCACAAGGACAAATGACAGTCTCACACATGACATCTTGCTTGACGTCATAGAGGACAACAGAAATATTAGAAAACAATGGACATCATGGATAACATTACTGTAGCTGCAAACAAATGTTTTTTGCACATCGTTTTTTTGCTGAAAGTGGCCTTACACACTGTGTATATATGTAAAAAATGTGAATACGTCAATAGGGAGAAAGATGAACTACAGCCATCTGACTAGTTATTGGTTATGAGGATAGGCATTGCTAGTGAGCAGCCGCCTTACATCTTTACATATTCTTTACAAGATCATCTAGTTGCTGGTAGGAGGGACTCCATTCTTACAGTTGCATGTAAAGGTGCTAGGCCCAGTGCTCCGGAGGAAGGGCTGTTAAGTATAGGACCTGGAAAAGGCTCTTGTGCCGGTCACAGCGAGAGGTTATACCTCATGCAGTCGGGCCGGACTGCGAACCCAAAGCAGCCCTGGCAGTTTTCTCAGACCAACCCTTGGCTGGCCCCGGAAGGCTAGAAATGCTTGCTTGTTGCTTTTGTTACTGGGGCCGATATTGCAGCACTGCTGCAAAACTGGCCCCCACCGCTGTAAAACCAGCCCCCCCCTTCCAGCCTCCCGGGGAAATGCCCGATGCACGGTACGGCCAGTCCGGCTGTGCATGTAGTCTTGGGGAATGAGCATTGAGCATAGGACCTGTCTGAAGGACAAGCATTGTGCCCAGAGCTGTGTGCAGACAATGGCAATGGGATGCAATAACACATGCAGAGTTAGTGGCTGTCCAAAGGCCATGTCCTGCATTGAACAGTCTGTGGGGGTGCAGGGTCACTGATCATCTTCACTGAGGTTTTTTTTATTGAGTCGGTTGTCAGGGTACAAGCATAGAAAGAGCCAAAATATAATTATGTACACTCCATAGCATTTTAATAATAAAGGTTTCTATTGTGCAGTTCATGAAAAGTCCCTTAATTACTTCTTTCAATAAATATTCTGTACACAGTTTCTAGTAATCTAATGTGATGCCCAAAAATTTATCACAGTTTATTTTTCATCTCGTAATCTTTTTTCCTAAGTATTTTTTTTTTTGTGCAAGCCAAGCATTTGCAGATAAATTCAATATAAAGTTTAATCTACATGAAGTGCAAGTGGTGTGCGTGCTAACGGAATATATTTCTCCTGCATTCCCTAGTTTTTTTCTTAAGTCTAAAATCATGATATACATAGAGCTATTCTTCCTTGTAGCATTATGTAATTTAGTTTATTTTTCAATCCTAAAAGTGGATAGGTATTCATCTTTCCAATGTCGTGCAATCAAACTTAAAACCAAAGTACCAATATACCATAGAACTATGGTGCCATCGGTTTCTGGGCTCCGTATGTAATCTGTAGGTCAATCCCTATTAAGACTGCTTTGCAATTTCAACTTGATTTGCTTTTTTCCCCCCAGAGCAGCCAATTTTAAATCCATACGAACCATTGACCGAAGTCTTCTCAGTTTGGAACAGTCAAACATATGTTCTAGATCTCCCTTGGAAATTTGACATTGAGGGCACCTTTGTTCGGACTTCAACCAGGCCATCTAAATTGTCTCGGGGATTCAGTATAATCAATCTCTTCGAAAAATTGAATTTGTGTCAAATTGCCTCCAATTACAGCCATTTGCAGTATTATCTAGACAGATATAAAAGAGTGCAAGCAATAAAAATCATTTTACAAAGTGCAAAACGCAACAATAGTTAAAACAATGCAAAATTAAAAGGTCATTGTTCAAGAAGTGAACCAGGATTTGATAAGTGTCGTTTGTAAAACTTGAAGGACAACTCGTATAATACATTTAAAACGTTTGATCCATAATGCATGCCAGAATCTGGCCGGCCAAAAACTACCACCCTACGGGTGTCAGTGGCTAGAATTCTCAGAACCTCAAGGTAATGGCCAGGTCCAATTAGTTTACACAACGGAACAATCCACTTGCCCCGCAAGCCTCTGTAATGGGGACAAAAAAATAACAAGTGGACTATTGATTCGGAGCTAGCCTTACACGCTGGACACTGATCATCAGAGGGGGCCTTACTACACCATTTTTTGCAGAACATTTTAGTGGGTAGAGTTTTAAAATGGAATTGTATAAATAGTTTACGTGCCAAAGGTGGAACAATTTCATCAATAGTTTCCTCATAAAACGGAATGAATTTAAAACTCATAAAATCCTGGGTCAGTGTACCCACTGGTTTATTCATCTCCTTCACCCTAATAGTGTCCCAGTATATCTCTTTGATCCTGCTTTTTGAAATATGCGACAATCTTTTAGGAGTGGACCAATACTCCTCCATCCCAAGTCTCTTAAGTAGATTTTTCAAGGAGCTGAACCATGGGGTAGAGTTTACCTGAGGTCGCTTCAGGAGATCAATCGTTACTGCTCTGCAGGGGGAGATCTCATTGACCGACCACAGACGGTGCCAAAACATTAGCAGCTTATAGTCCAACTTTTGTGCTAATAGTTTTTGGCCCAAATCCAAAAACATAGGAGTCAGGGGGGTACTACTGGGGAGGTTCAAAAGTGATCGAAGAAAACGGTTTTCTACAGTCTTATCCACATCATAATGGGGCAAATGTGGGCCAGTGATCACAGCTATACATGCTAGAAATATACCCTCTAGTTCTCCTCCAGCAGCATAATCCTTTAAGAATCACAGCTTCCTTCAGTCCTTTGCATGCGCTCCCACAGGCCTTACAGCTGTGGGTATTTAAAAAAAAAATCTGGGTAGAGTCTAAACATAACTTTAAAATCATGGTCATGTTTACTTTTTGTGATGTCATCTGTGACATAATGTGCGACGTCATGAATAGTGCTTTGGAAGAGTTATGGTTGCATAGCTTATCGTAATTGATATATTTTAGTAGTATTTACATTTAAGATCGTCATCTTGAAGTTTTTTAAGCTCCAGTTTTTTGAAGAAATTTGCATAATTTTTCTAATGTTGGTTAATTTTAACTGATCTGTATGAAGGCGACGACTAAATTGAGGCAGTAGAATTTTGGCAAACAAATTTTCACTGACTTTTTTTTTCCTGGTCTTGTCAGCTTGCTTTTCCAGTGGCAATCACTCATACACAGGTTCATCATTTAGTACTCCACCACCTGATGTCAGCAGAACCCTCTTCTGATGCCTGATGATACATTATGCATTTACTTGGCTCCAACGTCAACTCAAACCTCCCCCACTCCCTCACTCTGGTGTCTGCCCACAGCTCGCCTGAGTATAGGGATACTGGAAGAATCATTGTTTTCCCTCCTGTACCCCCCCTTCCTTTCTCTCATTTTTAATCTCAGGGTGGTGCGAAGGTGCCCTCCAGCCCTCAATCCATCCAACTAAATCTGATTGTGTTCAACGTTTTTTTTTTTTTTTTTTTAGTTTCATATTTATTATTAGCAGTAATTTTCTTGGGTTTATTCACAGTCTTGATAAGGAGACCACAGCATGCTGGCTATTAACCGTAGCCTTATCTTGGTGACATCACGGAAGCTATGCATCATATGTTACCAAGAATCGGTATACAATTAAATCTTGGGGAATGACTGCTTTTGAACATTTGGTATCAAATTGATTGTGAGCACAAATGGAAAATCATTTCAAGTGTCATTTGCGGTATCATCGTATCCACAATACGTTTCTGTATATTTGTTTCTTTTGCATGTCTCCACCGTGGGGGCTAGTGTTACCAGACCTACTCTAATACGGAGAGCATCCATAACAATAGAATGTTCTGCACTTGTGGGACACTTTGGTTTCATCAGTACCATTCAGAGGTCACTTACTCTGAGAATAGTTTAAACATTTAGCAAACTTCAATATGATTATGTCGAGGATGCCAAGGAATCTCTGGTTATTTTGGACAAAACTAAAATGGAGGATTACCTGTTTTTGCAAAGGGTTCTAAGCTTGCTAAACCAGTCCACGCCATCCACACCATCTGTAGTCAAAGCAATACCAATGGTGTCATAATGTCTGTATCCTGAGCCAGAAGCATTTCTTAATTTGTAAAATAAAGCAAGTACCAGGGACCAAAGTATTTCTCAGAAGATCACTACAGCTTGTACCACCCATCGCCCCTACCATTACTGCCAGATGTCAGCACCAATTCTACTACACTCCTTCAGGTGTAATAATTTGGACTATTCCAGGCTATTCAGAGAATGTCCTGGACACGCTGGTAATATTAATTTTTAATATTTGTTGAATTGCTCACTTCACAAATAAAGATTCATCTCCACCGTGTGGTGGACTTTCATACGTGCCAGTGTTGGGAATTATGTGCCAACTCAGCTCAAAGTAAGCACTGGCCAGAAGGTGACAGTATCTGAAGACAAAACTGATCAAGTTAAAAAATGTCCTGGACAATCAAAAGGCCCATTGAGGCAAAGGACCGAATAACTCCAATGACATGTTCCACATAGAAACCTGAGCTCATGAACAGCACATTTCATCACCCCCTGAACTGCTCCAAACAGCCTTTCCTTGAACTCGTCACAAAATGTGGGAAGCAGTTGAAGATCAGATTAGGCCCCCTTGTGCCAGTTTGATTCTTAACTTCCGCTGTCAATTCAATAATCCAATACTTTGAACACCTTTAGCGCTCTGAGGTATCTAAAACGTGAAAAGTCGCGCTATATAAAACTCCAAAATAACTTTATAAATCAATGGTCACTGCTCACACTGTGGTGCACCTCACTTCCATAGCTAACCCAATTGTGCAGCCTATGGAATTGGAATAGTATCAGGACAATATAGACTAGAAATGTTTAAGGGAAAGATGTTTCTTCTCTAATGTGAAACCCATATAATAGTGTCCAAAAATAAAATTGCCAAATACTTTTGTCTACCCTTGGCTTATGAACTGCTGCCATTACGTTTATTAATATCACTCTATGTATGTTCTTCCAGCATCAGGGACGGTTGTTCAGTTTTTCATAAACGTAAGAATGTTTTGCTTAACATTTGTCAGAACAGGCATTCCTGGCCTTTCTTTTTAATCTTCTGGTCAAGCTTCATTATTGAATTGTGTTTCATATGGACCTGTTAGCTTCCTCCTGCCCTATGGAAGAACACCAGAGTTATTTTAAAATGTTCACTTAAACCAGTTTGTAGTATCAGTTCCCTGCCTATGTACCGCACATGCCCCCCCGCACCAAAAACCCCCGAGACTTACTGGCAACGTCAAGGTAATGAAAGAGAGGCTAGTTGCTACTTAGGCCCTCATTACGAGTGGCCTCTTAATTCAAATGGGGCCGGTAATGGCAATAACTCGCCCCTTTGAAATTATGAGATCCACTGTGTTTCCTCCATATGAGCGGAGGAGCGCCATCCCCCCACCCCCACACTGCTGCGCATAAAGCTGGAAAAAAAACAAATGATAATAAAAAAAGGATTTTATTACCATTTTATTTTTCCGGCTTTCTGCGGAACGGAGAGGGCAAAGCAGGGCCAGTGAGTCATTGCTGCTGATTGGCAGAAATGACGAGTGGCCCCTTCAGTATGAATTGCGCATGTCGGTTATGCCAGCTACCTTGCTACAGCCAAACAGACATGCTCAATTCAAACTCTCCAATCCGGCTATCTTAGACAGCTGGGTTGGAGAGCAGGCACAGGCCTTCAGTGCTCTTTGGAGTGCTGAGGCCTCCTACTCCAGCCAATCCAGACGCTTCACTTCAGAGGAGTCTGGAGCAGGGGACTGAACGTGCTGCAGGCTATGGTAAGTTTCGTTTCTTTTTTAATTTTTAAATGTTTCTTTATTTGTATGTTTGATTGTATGTATGATTATAATGTGTTGATTAGTCAAGTCAACAAAATTTATTGTATAGATTACTTAAAACCATGACAATATAAAACATTTAAAAAAGACATAGTATACGGAATGACAAAAGAGAATGATTCCTTGCAAGTCCCTGTAAGATGACTTGCGCATGGTGCCCAAAAATTGAAAACACAGAATGTACAAGCGGTTTTAGTTAAGTTTAGGATAATTTAACTATTTGCAGTCTGTTATGATTAGATCAATTTGAATTTTTTATAAGAAAGTTAAAAAATGGCTTAAAAACCACCGCAAAATTAAGTAAACACTTAACAAGTATTAAAACTCAATTGCAAGGTGACCAAACTCTACAATGCCTAATGTCCGTGGTGCAGAGACTAAGAGTTAACGAGTCGCGATCATCTCAATGCTTTGTTGTGAGTTTTTAAGGAAGTCCTGCACGGCTTTAAAGAATTTGCTTATTCTTGCCAATTCGAGGGGCACCATGGTACTAAAAGTCCAGTTCATTGCATGATTACATGTTCTTATACCATGGGTTAAAAAGAGTGGCTTTAATAGAAATTGCCCGAGGTCAAGCAACGTCGGGCAGCTACAAAGTAAATGTAAAAAAGTTTCCGATTTGTAGCCGCAAAGTCTACACTTAACTATCTTAGAAAGCAGTGGCCAGTTGGGGTTAAAGTCTTTAATGTGTAGCGCCAGCATCCTTGCTACCAAGATTTGGGTCAGGCAAACTTTCCCTATTGCACAGTTAAGATAAGATTGTGCCTGAAGTCCAACTTGGCTGTCGTCGTTGTAGCGTCGTGTGTGTGTGTGAACTATGTACAACAGTCGTCCCACAATTTTTGCCGGTCACCAATCGCCACTGTTTCTGACCTGGAATTACCGATACCTCCTGGTAATTCCTCATTTCAGAGGTGTTTCTCAGTGTGCAACTTGTTATGGCCTGGATTTTTTCACACCTAGGGTGTAACCGATACCTCTGTTATCGCTAACTAGAGGAATGAGGAACATCCAGGCCATTTTTCTGTCCACTCTTAATGAGGCCCTGAAATAAAAGAAAAAAAGGGGGTTGGATGCAATTTTCACAAAGCACTGCAAGAAACTTTAATCTAAATTCTAATACAAGTTTGTGAAATTATAAGGTATTAAACTTGCTTGTGTGCCCAATTGCTAGCTTTCTGTTTTTCGGAAGCATCATTGAAAAAGTTAAATGTAGCCTGAAGAGCATAGATTGAATGCTTTTGGTTACAGTAGATATCTTGCAATGCACCGCTTTGTTTGCAGTTAATGTTTACTTGGTTTACCATTGGAATACCTAGTTTCAGCTCGAAGCAGGCACCACATTAGTCCTTCCTTCCGATTACAGTCTATAGATGTTAATTTGTATACATTAAGCTCTTGAAACCATTTTTTGTCTCCACTTTCGTTATGTAGCAGAAGCTGCGGAACAGTTGGGGAAAAATGCAAAGCTCGTTGAGCGCTTGGTGGAGTGGTGTGAAGCCAAGGATCACGTGGGTGTTATTGGCGAGTCAAACAGACTACTCTCTGCTCTTATACGACACAGTAAATCAAAGGTTGGTATTTCAAAAAACAGAAGTCCATTTAATTCAGGAACAAAATTAATTGTAATCTGTTTTAATGGAAATGTACTCGATTTTTTTATATGGTCAAAAAAGGTCTTCTCTAACCACAGGTTCTAAATATTTGGCATCACTAAGAAACAAAAAATGTTTTAGATGTTCCTATTTGTTACTTCTTTAGACTTATTTGTCTACCATTCTTTTTATTAAGACTTCCCTCTGGCCAATGTCATCCACGCACACAACATCAATATCCTCCCCTACACAGATGACATGCAACTCATACTCTCCCTCTATGACAATACCCCCAAAACAAGAAGCAAGTTCACTGTCTGCATGACCAAAGTTGTTAACTGGATGAAAGCCAACTATCCCAAGCTCAGCACTGACAAGACAGAAGCAGTGAGCAAGAACACCTCACCATGGGACTCCAACTGGTGACCGGCCAAAGTCAGATCCACACACACCCCCAGAACCCACACCAGGAATCGTGGGATAATCATAGACGGTGAACTGGACATGACCACATAAGTCAGGGATGTCAATGCATCCCACTTCCACACTCAGAAGATGCTGAGGAAGATCTCCAAATGGCTCCCAGGCAACACTAGAAAAACTGTCCCTCACACCCTAGTCACCAGCAAGTTAGACTATGGGAACATCCTCTACGTCTGGATCACTAAGCAGCTCACTATAAGACTACAAACCATCCAGAATTCGGCAGCCAGACTCCTCCTCAACCTCCCACACAGAACTCTCATCACACCAGACCTCAGGGAACTACACTGGCTCCCAATACACAAACACGCTCAATTCAAACTCCTCACCCACACATTCAAGGCACTATACAACTCAGGGCCCCACCTACCTGAACAGTTGCGTCTCCTTCCACCAACCACCCAGTCACCTCTGCTCCACAAGACTCCTATTCATACACATTCCACGCATACACAGAACCAGATCAGGACAGGTGTTCTTGCATTGCTCCTAAAGCATGGATCAACCACCCACTCCACATCAGAGCCTCCTCCTCTCTTCTTGAATTCCAAAAGAAGCTGAAGACCTGAATTTTCAATTAACCAACCACCATAGGCAGGGTTCGGCACACACACTTGTTCAGCGCTGGAATACCCCATGGGTGATAGTGTGCTTTACAAATGCACTTAGCATAACATAATATTTTTCCAACAAATCACTGTTTTACAATGAAAAATGTTACGTAGCCCTGCCACATTAGCACTAACCCACTACGTGAATATTGATTTGGCTCTTCTGACCTAAAGTCATCAGGAGGTGTCAGAACAAACTGGTTACAAAAACAACAGTGAACCATTGTGAATGAAGGTAATTCCCTTGCAAGCGGCAGATCCTTGGAAAATGTTCCAGAAAGCTTCCTCTAGGAGGCTCTCTTTGAGAAGATTTGTCATTCATCATCAAAGTCTTTATTTCGGTAAAAGTACCATAAAAGAAACAAAGATTCGAAGGGTAAATTTCATACATATCGATATAAATCAGTCAGTGCACATCGGTAGTAAAAACGGTAGAAGTTAAAAATAACGTTACATTTAAAAATTGAACTAACAAACGTTAAAAAGCATTAAGTTAAAAGCCACAGGTACTATGTGGGTCTCAGTTTTCATCGCAGGTTCAAACCAACTGGGAAGATTTATGTGCAAGCTGAGCAAGGTCCCGTTTCTAAAATGGAAATGTGTTGGATAATAGCAATTACGTTCGCCAGTGAAGCGGGTCATGGTTTTTGTCGCAGGTTCCATCCAACGAAGAGGATTGAAGTGCAAATTAAGCAAATTAAGCAATGTCCTGTTACTAAAGTGCAAGCAAACTTATCTGTACATACTTGGCAAAGACCCGATTCTAATACAGATGCCTTAGATACTAATGATTACATTCGTCAGTTAAACAGGTCATTAATTCCATCACGGGTTCTTACCAACGTAGAACGTGGATGTGCAAAATATGGCAAAGAAACCGTTGTTAAGAAGCAAATGCTAAGAGTTTCAGTCACCTGTCGATATAGTAAAAAACATTAAAAACATTTTATATTTACTTGTAAACAGGACTGAAAAGTATTACTTGCATTTTTATGATTACTGACCTATAAGGCAAATGTACTTTAGGGGAAATTAGTCGTGTACGCTGCTCACAGGGTTAGGCCGGGGGGGTCAACGCCCTCCTTCTGATTGCCCATGCATTTCCCAAATATTTCGCAGTTGCGCACACAAATAGAGGTCTTGAGTCCGATTTCAGTATACGCAGGGCCACTCTAAAGTCTCGGGTACCAAGTTCTCTACAGAAAGGAGAAAGCCATCTGCTCCTTGGTTTAGTGTATGCTTTACATGCAAAGAGAAAATGGGCTGTGGATTCTTGTGGGCAGGGTCAGCAAGGGGCAGCCCTTTGGCTGTGCTTTATTGTGCAGCCATGAGTTTGTAAATGCGTTGATCGGCAGGCTGCCAAACCTGAACTGGATGTATAACTTCCTGTCGGCCGGCACTTTGATAATGTCAAGGTAGCTTTCGAGGGTACAGCTAAGCTTAAAATCACTGAATTCTTGATTCAATCTCCCCTGGTTGCCAGCTATGTGGGCGATTTGCTCAACCCCTTCCCAATAGAGTGATTTGATCTGTCTTCTAGTGAGGGGTATTGGACAACCAATGTTGTGTCCTGCAAGGCCTATGTGTGACATAAGACTTTTGACATGTTTGATCCAACCGATTTTGTGCATGGTGTCTAAGGCACAGACCTCCTGGAAGGCAGCGGCATAGAGCAACAGTTCCGGGGTGGAAACCATCCGCTGCCAGAACAATAGAGGACGGAGCTTCGCTAAATCGCTTATGGGTTTGATGCCCATGTCGAGCATTAGTGGGCGAGTAAGGGTGCTCTGTGGCAGGGAAACCAAATTTTTAAGAAACTTATTCTCCAGGGATGTCAGGTCATTTGCTCTTGCCATTCCCCACAGCTCAGGTCCATAGAGTGCACTACTCACAGCCTTGCAGCTGTACAGTTTCAGTGTTGGTGCAATAGGCTTAGTGTGAGAGAGGCGGTGTTCTTTGCGCAGAGCCCCGGTCACCTGTGAAAATTTGAGGAAGCTTTACTAAGATGGTGCTTCCAGGCCATATCCTCAGATAATTTAATTCCCAGGTAATCGAAGGAACTGACTCTCTCTAATGGGACGTTGTCTAGGAGCAGATTACCCTTGAAGGACTTGTGGGGATTTAAAAGCATAAGCTTAGTTTTTGATGTATTCATTTCGAGCCCCCTCCTTTCGCAAAAGAGCTTAAAATGATCTAGAAGTTTTTGCAAGCCCTTTGGGGTCTTCGAAACAAGAAGGGTGTCGTCTGCAAATAGGAGGGTAGGTATTCTTTGCTTAGCTAAAGACGGGGAATCCACTGGGATAGCAGATAGAAGCTCGGCAATATGATTGATGTATAATGAGAATAAAGTTGGAGCCAAGACACATCCTTGACGGACTCCCCGCTGGACCTTGATGGGATTGGTGACCTGTCCCTGGCTACCCCACCTGACCCTGGCGAAGTTCTCATCATGGAGCCTGATTAGGAGTGCGAGGATGCCCGGAGGCATGCCCATCTCCCTGAGCACCCGCCATAGGTTGACCCTGGGAACGAGATCAAATGCAGTTTTTAAATCAATAAATGCAATATACAGGCTCCCTTTACCCAGCAGAACCACCTTCCAGTACAGCATAAACAGTTGAAATACCTGATCGACTGTGCCAGTTTTCCGCCGGAAGCCCGCTTGGAGGGAAGAGA
The DNA here is from genome assembly GCA_963921515.1 of Calotriton arnoldi. Lineage (NCBI taxonomy): Eukaryota > Metazoa > Chordata > Amphibia > Caudata > Salamandridae > Calotriton > Calotriton arnoldi. Next base: position 2,503,886 of record CAWUFW010000319.1, read on the forward strand.
GTGTCGTTCTCTTCCATCTCATCAGTAATTTTAGCTAAAAGCGAGCGACAGACGACTTTCTGGACACAGTCGATCAGGCTAATTGGTCGGTAGTTAGTAGGAAAAGACCTGTCGCCCTTTTTGAAAATGGGGATCACTTCAGCCTCTTTCCATGATTCTGGGATGCTCCCTCCTCCCGCGATGTCATTGGCAAGGGTCAATATGTATGTGGCCCAGTTTTCTCTATCGGATCGGAAGAGATCCCCTGGGATGCCGTCCGGGCCAGAAGCCTTGGCGGGTATAATTGCATCCAGTGAGGCCTGTATTTCCTCTCTAGTAAATGAGGTCGTGTGGTAGTTGCATTAGATCAGGAACTGCAGGTTCCATAGCATAGCTTGTGAGGGTTGAATACAGAGAACCAAAATGTTCCTACCACGCATGGGCCGGGATGTTGTCGGCTAAAGGTGGAGACCTTTCATGATTGCCCTTGCCCACGAGTGACCAGAACAGTCTGGCGTCTGGACTTGAAATGGACTCGCCGAGTTCTGCCCACCTCCTTTCATCCCAGTCCCTCTTGGCCTTCGATTGGGCCAAATATATTGCCTCCTCAGTTCCCGAATTGGCGGGATATCCCCTTGCCGTAGGGCAAGGGACAGCCGTCTTTTGAGGGATCTACACTCTTTTGAAAACCATGAGGTCGTTTTCATAATTTTCGCTTTACTCGACCTAAGCTTATGTTGATGGACAATAAAGTTTTTGGCCAACTGGCCAAAAAATTTAGAGTGTAAGTCACTGCAGCTTACTCGTGTGGGAGGGTCACTTGGCCGGGATAACAGCAATTCCAGATGTTTCTCAAGATCGCATTTAAGGGTATTAAGCTTAGATTCGTCCGCCAGGATTGTGGACCATTTTGGCCGGCGATTATCATTGGAGGGGGTCACCTCCCTTGTGGAGAGGAGATCATGGGCTGTCCTGGTCTTTTCACCCCACGGATGCTCAATTATAAGGCTCAGAGGGTTGTGATCACTTTCGCATGTCTGTATGATAGACATGTCAACTACAAGTGGCCATAGGCAGAGGTCCACAAGAATATAATCGATCCGGCTCGACCCTTTGGGCCCAACAAAAGTCATTCCCCCTTCTTTATCTGAGGGGGTCCTTCCATTGGCAGCCCGTAGCCTATGTGTAAGGGTTAGAGAATTTAACTGGATAGCTGCTTGTGATCATTTCTTTATTGGTGGCAAATCCAGTGAGGGAACTGACCACATGTTGTCCTCCTCGTTGATCTCTAGGATGTCTTCCCGATCGAGGGGCTCAAACGTTACGTTAAAATCACCTGCCACAATTAAGGGGAGGTCAATCTGTCTTGCATCCAATAACTCGTCTAATGATTGCAGAGTTGGTGACCTACCTAGTCTGGAACTCCTAGCATAGACATTGAGAATGTCCAAGGACTTTCCTAGGGGGCCTTTGAATCTGACCCAAAGGAGGTCGCTGTTAGTGGGAAGCTCCTCTGTTACATAATTTAGTGCAATTTGGATCAGAGTGAGTAGCCCTCCGGAGGGACGGCCGTGTTTGGAGGGAGTTGCCGGTTTGTAAAACGTGACAAACCCTGGGATATAGACAGGGGTCAAACTCCAGGTTTCCTGCCTAATACAAATATCGTGCTGATTAATTACCCCAAACCAGTGGGGGAGACCTAATTTCCCCCTTATTCCTGCCACATTCCACGAAGCTATTTTAAGTTTCCTTGTGTCTAAGTGGTGCATGGGGCTGGGGGGCAGCGATGCTGGGGCTAGTTCGACCATATCAGAGTTCAAATGAGTGTGTGTGGTTTCGTCCCCATCGTGATCATCATCTCCTAGTTGCAAGAAGGTTTCAGCGCATAGGGTGGAATGGGGCCTTGATGTCTCTACCTCGTGCCTGAGGAGACCACCCTCCGAACCCTTGTGCGTCAGTGTGAGAATTAAATCAGGATCAGTACTAAAATTGCACCCATATTTCTGAGGGGGATCTGGGGATAGTCAATCAATCTGCGATAAGGAGAAAGAAGGTAAATCCCTTTGGGACATCACTGCATTCTTACAATTAACTTCAGGTGAAGGCATGTTAGGCTTCAATTGGATATTGGTGATAAGTGGGGGGCAGGATCTAGCTACCAGGGCGACTAGTTCATACACTAGATTTTCATTGGTCAAGGTTAGTTCTACTGCATCAACTGGGCTATTTTTCAGAACACATCTCCTAGCCCTCAGGATGTCATCCCTTATCACCGATCGACAACCCCTTACGTGCCTAATCCAATGGATTGCTTTATTTTTTAGGGCCTCACCATATTTGAGTTTGTTGTTACAATCAAGCTTTGGTACATTGGTCATGTAAATAATGGACTCGGGAACAGCTTTGGGGATTGGGCGTGGCCTTAAAAGTAGAGGCGCCTCACTACGGCCTACAATCCGATGGAATGGGTCATTCGCCGTGGCCATGGAGGTCCCGGTCTGGTCCCTACGATGTTCCTTGGGGCCTTCTCGGGGAATATCATGGTTGGGTGATTTGCAGTGATAGTCCCCTTTGCAGCCGCCTCGGTTATCAACTAGGGGTGCAGGATAATAATTAAAGTATTTGGTATTGATTGTGTGCTATGGGTAGTAGGATGATTCGATTTTACGATCGTACGTGTACTCGGGGGGGCACTTAGGTAATGGTATCTTGGGTGTATCACGATCTTCTATGATAAGGAATAGTTTTGAGAAGTGTAGTTAAAGTCCCTTTTGTTTCTTTAAAAGCCAGGATTTCCCTCTGGAGGTCGACATTAGTTGGTGTTAAATCAGTGTCCAGCACCCTGCGGTTCCCTTGGTCAGAGATTGTGTGCCTCCCGCAAACTTCTATGCCACTGGGGCCCATGCCCTCCTTATGCGTGTGGGTATCGAGCGTAGCTTTGTGTTCCACAAGGGGTGCAAATTTGTTGCTCAAGAGTATGTCATTCGTAAATAAACACCCCACATATTGCTGCACGTAGTGTAAGGTGGAAATCTAAACAGACAAACATGATGATACATCGTCCATTTTGGACAAGATGGCGTTGAGGCCTAGTTAGCCTACGCCAAAAAAGCGCATTGTAACATGTTGTAGCAAATTTGTTTCACATGAAATAACTTTGTCAGTATACACACGCGAACTGAAGTGTAGATTAACTGCTCTGAACACAATCATTAATGCACATTTTGATTTAAACGCACAAAAGCTCTAACACAACGCATGAACATTTTAGCCCATGATAGTTTTTTTATTTATTGCTGTTGAGGCAGGAAAGTGCATGGTTTCAAGTGTTTAAATTTACAGATAACTCCTTAGGCTTAATTTCCGGCAGAAGAACCATTAGTTAAATGATTAACTTTAGAGTGACCTTACATGACTCTGAAGAAATTAAGTGTAAAGCAATTTAGGAGGAAGATAGGTGACTGAGGAAAAAATGTGTTGCTGTTAAGTTGTTTTTCTTCAGTTTTAATGGAAACAGCTTTTGCATCTACCTATTTGTTTATTTCAGGATGTAATTAGGACAATTGTTCAGAGTGGTGGCATCGTGCACTTAGTTACCATGGCAACCAGCGAGCATGTAATAATGCAAAATGAAGCCCTTGTCGCTTTGGGATTGATGGCATCTTTAGAACTAGGTAGGTATTCAGCACATTTCTTTTTCAGTTTGCTTTTTATACAGTTGGACATTTGTGATAACTGCCTGTGTGAAATCATCACATGCTAGTTCACCTCGTCATAAAATGTTTGCAAGGCACAGGGGAGCTGCAACATGTTGAAGAATTCCTATTTGACTCCCATATAATCGGTTTTATATTCTTGCTTTCCTGACCCCACTGAAAAGAGATGATTATTGTAACTCATCAGAACAATGCTCGTGCTCCTCTTGACAGGTTGAAATTGTGACCTTTGGCCACACAGCTCTACGCGATGCAAGTGCTTAACTTGTAAAATTAAACATAAGTGCCGGAGCCCAAAGTTTTTCTTATGAGCCAACCATCGGAACTGCCGAATGCAAGGGTGCCTTGTCTTGATAACAACTCCAGCTTCTTTCCACCTCTTGCCTACACTCCTGTCTTTTCATCTCACTCTTGGGGGGGTTCTGCTACCTCCCTGCTTTCTCATTTTTTACTAGTCCTCTTTCTTTCTTCTTTTTCTGCCTTCCTTTCTCTTCCTCTACATCATTCTCACAATGAAATTTAAGTTCCAGTTTCCAGAAATGAGTGTCAGTGCCCACCCCCTGCAACTACCCGCCAGATTAAGTACTGGTGAGGTCCCTGCAGTGGATGCATCAGTGCATGCACTCACACCTCACCTTAAGCAGGTAGATTTTATAGGGTAGAAAATCCCCCTGGTACAGGGTTAGGTTCTAGGTGTTCTCCTAAACATCTCTGTGTTGGCCATTTTTAGTTTTTTTTTGTCTAGAACATAAATTTTTGTACATTTTAAGGACATAGAAAATTTAAAAGGGCATTAAACCTGTTTATGCGTATTTAGATTTAGGATTTTCTTTGTGAATTGTTCCGTTGTGCATCAACTACGAATCTGTTCCATTCTAACACCACCACCCAAAACCTTAAGTTGGTAGTCAAAAAAAGAAGCAAGCGATTTCCCATCCAAACCCTCCCTTCTTTTCTGTAGGGATTCCCCAGGCTCTCTTTTATCCCTGCTATTCAAAGTGTTCCTGTGGCCGCTCTAGGACTCCACCTAGCATCTGTCATAACAGCTATCCATGCCCATTCCAGTACTTTAATTAAATGCTGAGCATCTTTGGCTCGCGAGCCAGTTGGTTCCAGAGAATGTGATGAAGCACAATGGACTAGTGGCTGCACGTAATAGAAAGCATGACATCTGAAGAGGGTATAAGATATCAAGCAGGTTTGATTCAACGAACCAGCATGATGTAACAAAGATATATGATCTAACATGCAAACATAATGTAACTAACGTTGTGTAGAATGCAGGCATGACTTAACTAGTGGACTATTCATTTATAAATACAGTGCTCTTGGTGCAAGCAACATATTTAAATAGCATAAAAAAATAAATACCTTATCAAGTTTTCTCGCTCACCATCACAGTAGTTGCCTTCATTTTTTTTTTTCAGGTATGGTAATAAGATCTTAAGTTTAAAAAAAATGAACACTAGAAATTCACTGAAAAGCAAAGGCTAAAGTTGCATTATAGTTAGGTGTTACAATAACACAAAAAAGTTTAAAAGTAAAAAAAAATACACAAACTCGCCAGTTATAGTTTGCTGAGCTGACTATACCTGTGCTCCCACCGTATACTGCTTATCACCTCACATAATACATCAATCATGACATGTTAAATTACATTGATGACATCACCGATGATCTGTTTTCCTCCACAATGTGTTTCTCTGTCTACTGGGAAACTCAGTTATGCTATGGCTGATGACAACCCGCTCACCCATTTGCTGTCACTTCATTAGCGCTGTGAAGCCAACAATTGCGTGGCTAGTACAGCTTAACAAAATCCCTAAAATAAATGAATTCTTCTCACCTATTCTTCTGGTGTCCCAGGTAATTCAGATGTTGGGAAAGTACAAAGACTGCATTTTGATAACTGTGATCTGGCAGAGGGACTAAAAGATTTAGGTTCATGTATCAGAATTAGCTTAGGAACCCCTCCTCCATCCTGACTGTAAAAGTCAGAGATAGTTCGCCATTCTTGTCGTCTGTCCCTTACATTGGTGATAGTTGCTAAAACATAAAGCACCACCATGGTTTGTCTCTGGAAAATTTGGAGATGATCTAGGTGGCTAGAAAACATGCGACATGGACCAGTATTGAAGTAAATGGCATTGGTTCTGCCAATGTGCTGAATAAAAAGGCTAATCGTTTTTGTCCTGTTTGATTTACCAACATCGCCTGTTTCGTAGAGCATGCAGTTTGGGATTTGAATGGTTTTTTTTTGTTTTGGTTATCAGCCTATTGAGCCCATAACCGCCAATGACTTTAATTTGGTGGCACGGAAGACTGCCTTTATGGAGAAAATGTCAGCTAAAAAGTGGGTGACCTTAAATCATTCATTTTTGGTGACCTAGATACAGTTTTCCTTAAAACACGTCATTCATTTACTAAGTTTTATCATAATTACATATTAGGAAATCTTTTGTCCACCATCTAAACTGGATCCTCTATCGCCTTCAATTTAGGAGGGTCAGTGACTTGTCTCTAATTAGTCAGGATTTCAGAGCCTCGACTTACTTTGTGCCACTTGTGATGGCCACTGCCTTTCAGGTAGCCTCCTGTATCTGAAGGCATGAAAATCAAGGGGGCTGTCCTCCATGAAGTTACCCAGGCTCACACAGTAAGGGCCATAGAGTCATCAGTGCATTACACCTTGCTTAATATCCTTTGCAGAGCTGCCACCAAAGCTTCTCTGCATTCCTTCTGTCAGCACTGTCCCTTTCTAGTACAAGTGGAACCAGAGATTCAATAATATGATATCATCTGGACTGTCTTTGTCCTACCTTCAAAGCCGTGCTGCTGCCTTCAATGGCCTTAATGTAGCACCAGCCATGCCTATGCACGGCATGTTAATTCATAAGCTGTTGCCCAATCCTGGCAGTTGTCTAGTCTAGTTTACCTTTTTCTGTCTCCTTCATCTCGATGAATGGTTTGTACTTTTGCTGCTGGTACTAGGGGAATGGGCATTGAATGGGCATGGCAATAGATACAAGTTACTCATTGTAGAAGCTCTTGTACTCTGATGCTTTAATTCCCTTTCACTTAACTGAACCACCCACCATCCCCATGCTTTTCCTACATATTGATATCGTTGGTGTGTATAGAGAGAAAGGAAATTGAAGATAATTTAAATCTGTGAGTGCACCAAGGGAAAAGTTATGCATGATGTGCTTTGCAGTCGCTTTTTCATTTTGTACTATGGAAAAACTGTTCAGTTGGTCATAATAAAGGCAGTGGAATTAAAGAGCGGAAGAGGAATCACTATGTTTAGTAATTTGTACTTAATCCTCATGTAATCGCCTAACACATTTTTAATTCTTGAAAAAAAGGTATTATAATTATTACTGTTTTTATTTTACTGCTCTCTACGCTAGTATATGTCAAAGGAGCAGGACTGCTGATGTAGCGGAAACTGGATTTTATTTGTAGGGGTGAATTATAATCACACATGTAGGGCTCACCCGCATATAATCCTTTGTTGTGTTAACATGAAGTGTTAGAATTCGGAATGTAATAACGTGAAATGTGATGTATTGAATTAACGTAGAAAGCAAATGTAACTAGCAGAAAACATTAATGTGAAGAACTCGTGTTGTGAAACTGACAATCCTTCATTTATTGAATGTGTTTATTAATGTGTCATTTTTCATGTAGGTAGGAATATTAACTGTACGTGTCTAAATTTCCTGTGCAAATCCGTAAAGCTCATATGCTATTTTCTTATATTAGCTGAATTTTGTAGTCCTGAAATGCAATTTTCCCTGGAAGCTCTTGCTTTAGAATTAACAATGGAATTTCATGTGTGCTGTGGATTTCGTTCTTTCTCACAGTTTGTGTTGCAGGTTGAAGAAGCGCCCTTGTTAGTTAGAATAATGTCTTTGTTTTATTAGTTAGGCAAGGAGAGAAGGAGATGTATCGTAAGCCTAAGCCAAAAAGGGAAGCTGTTGTGTTTTCACACCGGAGAAGGCCTGGGAATCAAGGTCAACTTGTTGCAGTTCAGGAACACCGCTATCCTGTGGAAAAGTACCTATGAGATCGTGTTCAGAGCGGATGGCGTGACCTGCAAGGACTCTTGGGGAAAAATACCTGTAATAATGAGATGCTAGAGTAGGGAAAGTGCCCACTTTCTTCTCTGCCTTCAAAGCGAGAGCATCTCAGAACAAGCTTTGTTGCGATAGCTTTATGCTATCTGACCCATCGACGGTGGAGAGACTTCTTAGGAAAACTCCACAGTCTGACACCTTTTATTCCTTTTCCTGAGAATGCTTAAGTAGGGTTGTCATGTTGGTGTTAGTGTAGGGATAGATAGATTCTGTATTTTCATCAACTCTCGATGCAGGGAAATTTGGACCCATGCTTTTTGATCCTTTGCCTCCTATTTCTTGAGCTAATTGTTTTGTGCATGTTGCACCGCCTCAACTTTTTTCGCAGATTTGGATTTATGCTTATTCCCATGTATTTTTACACTCTCCTTTTGAGGTGTCTTTATGTCCAGTTATTTTTGGCTTTGTAATAAACTAACCTTACGTAGTTGTCTGTGGTTACTACGTGTACAGAGAGGTTCCCATTGGATTGATTGGCATTAATAACTACTTTCTCCCCTCTATGCTTACATGCTGCTAAAAAGAACCATCGGATTGTGATTCTAGAACAGGTCCAGAACTTATGGGCCCGACCCTCAAAAGAAAGCACCATTGTCCTCTTGTGACCAGCTATTTTAAAAAACACCTCTTCTGCCATGGGGCTTTTCAGTAGCCCTTAACCCCAACTGTAGGCAAGCTGGCCTACAAGCCCCTAAGATTGGCATTGGTGGGTACTGCTGCAAACCGGTACAAAAGATTGCTGATTTTGAGGCAGGGAAACTTTTTCTCACTAATTGTTTTTTTAATCCTTCCTTGATTAAAAAACAAAATACATTAGGAAGACACCATGATCTCCAGTACTTGATTATTAATATTATTACCACCTACCGTTTACTATCAAACTGTGTCTACACAGAATCGCCAAAGTGGTGCATATTCTTACAATTGACCATACCTGCCATTGTTCAGCTATACTTGATTGATTTGTTGGGGTGTAAAACAACTACTAAAGATATGGAGGAGAATGATTGATGCATGGAATGGGATATATGGAAATGAGAAGGGTGTCATGTGTACATGTACCAATCATGGTTGTCCTAGCCCAGTTCAGCATTCCCAGAAATGGCCTGTTTAATATTTATGCAACATGTTTCTTTATTAACTAGTTCTCCTTATGACTGTACCAGAAAATACACATTTTTATTCACTACTTTATTATTTCGAGCATAACATTTCTCCATAATGAATCTCAAGTGTAAGACTATACCATGATTTATAAAAAACAAAAACAAAGAGGAAACAATTGGGTTGTGGCATAATGTTATGTGCAATTTGGAGCAAACTGCTAATGTTGCACATGTAAATCTGGTACAAATACTTTCGACTTTGTATATTTCAGGCACTTCTGAGAAGGATTTAGAGAATGCAAAACTGGTTGAAGTTCTCCATCGACTGTTATCAGATGAGTCAAGCGCCCCTGAAATCAAGTACAACTCTATGGTGCTGGTCTGTGCAGTCATGGGTTCAGGTGAGCATGTTCTTACATTTTCAAGCCAGAAAAGTCAATGTTTTAATAAACCAGTGGCTACTCATAAGACCCAAATCACTTCGCAAGCAGAGTTAAGCAGGAAAGACTGGAACAAGCCTCCTAAAATGGGCAACCCTTTTAAAGTACCTTTGAATTGTAGTTTTAATTATTACAGGAGTATGGGAATGATACGATACATGGCTTGAATGAGGTTTGTATCATTCAAACTCTTATAATCACTGGGTTCCCATAGCTTGAGCAGAGTACCCACATGTTGCAGTCAATTCAGTCTGTCTTTGATTTCAAATATGGGGTTCAACATTTTGAACTTACTTTGGGGCTTTCAAATACGTTCCAGAGTGAGGGCCACACGTATTCAAGACTGAAACCATGGCCTGGTCTGGGAGATTTTTTAAACCTATGTCAAAATTTAGAATCTAAATTACCCCTTTTAGTCTGGGTTCTTTCAAATAGTTTCTAATCATGCTGATGATTTCGAATAATTAAAATATAGTCTATTTTTTCTGTGCAGCTCTCCCAGCCTCTATTTGTATTTCATTTTAACACTGTAGCCTAAAAGGGGTTTGGTTCTGAAATCAGTTCACTGGACCATGAAACATTTGAAGTTATTCTTTAATTGCTCACTGCAAGTCATTTTTATCTTGGGACACGTGAGCTAATACAACAAGTGGCTTTCATTTACTGTCAAAGAGCATTGAGAAAGAAAAGAAACTTCATCTCATACATGCAAATATGACTGTTTTTTGAGAAAGTATCCAAAGTTCTACCAGAGAATGGGGTTGGAGTAACACACGTTCTCTCGGAGAATTACTGTCAGTTTTGGAATTGTTTTCGTTTTTATTTGAATAACACAGCCAAAGGGAAAACCGGGAGTGATAAATAAAACTCAGAAAGAGAATCACAGGACCAGATTCTGGGATTAGAAAGTCAAAATAAGCCTAGATTGTATGACAACAACTGATTTCAGGAAGGAGTGGGGTAAATGCATAGAAGCCTCAGAGGGAGCAGTGGAAATTTCAGAATGTAATCCAGTGAAAATCAGTCGTATACATTATTGGAATGCAGTGGTGAAGCTGGCATCCAGGATTCCCTCAACCTGTGTGCTCAAACCACCATATTCTGAGCAGAGCTGAAATGGCTTTTTAATAGTCAGAATAGGATTTATAGGCAGTGGGTCCAGCCAACTATATTAAGCAGCCATACTATTGCATAATCACATTCTAGGTATTGCGGTCACATTTTTAACTATTACCACTGCAGGATGCCACACATGGTCAACATATGCCCAGTAAGGCATCCCTACAGTGTGACAAGCATTGTAATAGTAAGTCTGCTTACAATGCGCATGCCAATTATTGACATCATGCCCGAGAGGCAGTTTCAAAATATGCTTGTTGGCAGTGTGTGCACATTTTGGTACTCCTCCTATATGCCAGACATTGTCGTCAAATGTCCATGGACGGATCTCTGATGCATACACATCCCCTAAAAAAAAACACAGATCCTCCACAAACACAGGCAGCACCCACAACCTGCAAACCTAAAGGACCCCAACTCCCACCATACATAGGATTTGAGTATCCAGCTGACCTCTACATTCACAGACAGGAACACTCCCAACTGCTAACCAGTGCTAAGGTGCATATGCTGTCTGCATAAACTGTATTGGTGATTGGTTATCCATGATTGGCATATTTGATTTACTAGTAAGTCCCTAGTAAAAGGCACCATTTGTGGCCATGGCCTGTAAATCAAATGCTACTAGTGGGCCTGAAGCGCTGATTGTGCCACCCACATGAGTAGCCCTGCAAACATGTCTCAGACCTGCCACTGCAGTGTCTGTGTGTGCAGTTTTGAACTGCCATGTCTGCCTGGCAAGTGCACCCACTTGCCAGGCCCAAAGCTTCACCTATACCACATGTAAGGCACCCCCCGAGGTAACCCCAATGAAGCCCCATGGGCAGGGTGCAGTGTATTAAAAAAAGTAGTACATGTACTGAGGTGTTTTACCTGTCCTGATAGTGAAATACTGCTAATTTCGTTTTTCACTATTGCCAGGACTATCTCTCCCATAAGTTATCATTGGCGCTGCCTTGTAACCTCTTACAAGTGTAACTTCGAATTGGGGAGAGAGAGATTTGGAGTTTGGGGTCACTTAACTCACAATTTTAAAATACATCTCTTAGTGAAGTTGGGTTTTAAATGGCGTGTTTGAAAATGCCACTTTTAGAAAGTGGGCATGTTCTTGCTTTACCATTCTGTGCCTCTGCCTGCCTGTGGAATCCACGTCTGAGGGATGGTGACAGTTGGGCTGTTTGTGCATTCACTCTACACAGTCACACAAAGGGAGCTGAGATGTGCCCTGCATATCTTGATTGCCCATCACTAGGCTGATGGGCCTTCCTGAACTAAAGTGGTGGAAGGAGTTGTCACTGACATCTGAATAGAACTGTGCCTGTCCACACACAAAGCTGTCTCCACTCTCCTATAGTGTGTCTGGAGCCAAGTCAGGGAAAGGCAAGGGCTTGTGATCTACAAAGACTTTCCTTTTAAGTTTGCCTACTTCAAATGCAGAAACTGGTATAAATACTGGAGCTGTGATACCAGAACTTCAGAACGCTTCTGGACTAGGAGGAGATTCTGACAAGAAGAAGAGCTGGAGAAGCTGTAGGAGGGGAACTGCCACTCTGCCTGTTGCTGTGATGTGCTTTCTTGCTGCTTCTGTCTTGGAGAGTGAAAGGACTGGACTTTGTTTTCATCATCCTGCTTGCCAAGGTTCTCTGAGGGCGTGTGTGCACTTGCCTCCTGTTAAGAAGTCTCAGGGCCATCAAAGAGTTCATCTGCAGCCTCTACATTCCTCTGCTGGGAATTCTGACCTGTCAAGGGGTGCCAATTCCAGTTCTGGGCCCTTGGAGATGGCTTCTGCTGCAAGAAAAGAAGAAAATCCACGCACCAGTCTTCAGCATCTGTTTTTTTGAGCCACAAGCTTGCCGTGCGGTTGAAAACCCAACACATCGCCGCGGTGTTGCCAAAGAATCAACACAGCGCCTGTTGTGCGGCCCCAAGATCACTGCAGGCCGAGCACCATGTCTCTGACGTCCGAGGCACCTACTCCCACTCCGACACACGCCCTGCTGTAAGATTCAACCATTGCCTGCTCGCGGCTGGGAGAATTGACGTAGCGCCCGTTTCGCCGCTGCATCGAATACAGCGCACCAGGATTTTCCACGCATCATACCTGTGCGCCAAGTTTGCATTGACGTTGTTCAGCAATAAGGAACCGAGGCTGCATGTCCGAAATCCGACGCCTCACCTCACAGAAGGGAATTGACGAAAGAAGAAAATATTAACCACATAGTTCTGGAAAAGGAAGAGAGACTGGTGTGGAGCTTTTTGGTCCCAGTTAAGTTCAGTTTTTGTACTGTGTAACAATAAAACTCATCCAAGTCTTAACCTTGACTAGGTGTTTCTGTAGTTGGTTAACTGGAACACCTTCCTGTGAGCATCAGATGCTTAGTTGGGTGTTGTCAGAGTAGGACTGCATGCCGACTTGGTTCACGGCACAGGGGCTTGAGGGGGGGCTAGTGGTTGACATTAAAGAAGGCAGGAAAGAGAGCGGAACATGTGTGAACGCATTACGAGGGCTGAAATCGCTTGAGAAGGGACAAGGGCCCGAGGTTAACTTACATACTCAGTCCTTCAAGAAGTACTCCAACCATTTGAGCATTGTGGAGTCTGCTTGAGCCACAGTGGTTAGTCTGTTTAACAAAAGTGGGTGGGTCACTGTTTCAAGGACCGTCCACTGTGTCAAGGGCTGCAGACCAATCCAGCATGACGAGAAAACATCTCACTCTTTATGTGCATATCTCTGGACTTTGTCACAAAAACCAAACAGCGCAGTTTCTGTCCCAAGTATTGAGTGAACGCGACTGATGAGGAGAAAGGCAGTTGTCTCCATCCAGATGACGCTGCAATTAAGAAATCAAATTTTGGGGATTTTCTTTTTTGGGTGGGACTGGCAAATTAGAGATTGGTTTCTAATTCTGTAAGATTGCAGGGTCTATATTAAGTAAAGAATTTTCAGTAAAGGAATTTCTCTCCCTCTCTTTACTTAACTGGAATGCACCTATATCTGTTGCTTATTAACCTGTAACCGATTTCCCTGACTTTCTATAGACAAGCATTTGCAATGCAATAGGTCTCGCATTTGCGAGATTTTGAGCTATTGGCATTGTAAATGACAATGCATTTTATGTGTTTAAAAAACCTACAATAATAAAAGGCATTGTCATTTACAATACCAATAAGTAAGTTTTGAAAATGTGAGACCTATTGCATTGCAAATGCTTGTTAGTACAGGAAACGGTTTTGCATTAAACAATTATTAAACACTGCTGTTTGTATAAAGGCCAGCGTCTTCCCTCTTCTCATTCAACAGGAACGTTCATGTGACGTGCACATCGGCTCCTCAAGTCTAGCTGATGAGGCGCTTGTCAGGGGGCGTGGCATTCATAATTGCTTTCTTCTGATTGTTAGAATAAAGCACCAGAAGCTTTCTCACAAGATATGAATATTTTTGTTTTTACTTTTGATAAAACAAATACTGTTGATTAAAAAAGCTTTGAGCGTGTGCAGCTTGTTACTTCTGTCTGTGACACCTCAGGCCTAATTCACACTCGAGTGTTTAGAGTTACCCCGGGGGGGGGTGGGGGGGGGGCTGGAGAAGCCAGGTTACAAAACAAAACGTCTCGTACACACCCATCTGCAGACCAAAACAAACATGTGTCTCTAGAGACCCAAAGCACTCCCTTACACGAAAGGGATAAGCGGGACCCCTTAGTTGGGATGTATGGAGAGATGGGCACACTGATCGCTAGCAGCAGAAACCACGGCTTTGCATGTACTTCTCCTAACAAAAACTAACACTACCTGAGCACGACCCTGAAATGGGACCCAAAGTGGGAGAAGGAGGGCATGCTGAATCTTGAGGGAAGAGGGCATTTACCTCGGCCTTCGGGTTGTAAATTGCTGCTGCCACTGGCCAGATGGCGATTGCGCTGCTGCACATAGATGGGAGAGAGGGAGGCCGAAGCATCTCATTGTGTGTCAAAGCATCTCATACATGCCCATTTGCAGTACAAAAGAAACATTTCACACCCTGAGACCCAAAGCACTTCCTTGCACAAACGGGATAAGCGGGACCCCTTAGTCGGGGATGTATGGAGATGTAACTGCTGCCACTGGCCAGATGGTGCCTGCACAAATCTAGCAGAGAAACCAAGCAGTGGAAATCGCTTTAATAAATCTAGCTTGTAATTATGTAAAAAAGCTTCAGTCAACATATCAGAACCAGAGAGCAAATTTTTGCATTTCATTTCTGGAGTAGACATTGGTGGAAATGGAAACACCAGTAAAAACTGTGAAAAAGAAATCCAGGGGAGGTAGCGGCCGCATCGGTCTTAACTTAAAGCTGCTTCCTGGTATCGCAGCGCCCACCCCAAACGTAATGAGTGGATGCAAGAGACCGGGGCTCGGGGAGAAGCCAATACAGCACTCCCTGGTTTTATTTTTTGTGTGTTTTTAAAGCTGCCGACGTGACCCCACCCTTCACCATGCGCAGTCAATGATAAAAGCGGGACAGAAATATAAATAAATAAATAGGGCGCTCGGAGATACAGAGCAGATATTTAGAGCCTTGTTGTCAATCGTGCTCTTTACAGGGCTGTTTTCAATGTGCTTGAAATCAAAAGCCAGGGGGAGCAGCTGTGCGACCACAGAGCAGTCCCATGCTGCCTCCAGAAACAAAAGAAAACAAGCAGCGTCCCGCGAGTGGTGCAAGCAAAGCAGGCGCCGTTGCAGAAAAGCATGTCGTGCCTGCAGTAGGAGAAACTTATTATAGAAAATAGTGCTCACAGGCTGTAAATAACATACTATGTACCAACAGAAGTAAAAGGGCCAGTCCTCATGGTAGGTTACAAATGAAGACAAGGCGGTACTAAGGAGGGACTAACAAGCTTATTAACGAATCAGAAGCCAGCATTTACCAAGGACAATGACACAAGCCAATTAAAAATATGGGTGTAGAGTAGGCGTAGCTTCAAGTCCATACTCTTAATACCGCATGCCTCGCAGAGCAGCGCATGCGCTGCCCAGGCTCGACCTAAAAAATGACAATTAGGTTGAGGCAGCTGGAGATTTAAACTCTTGTAGCACTGTATTGGTGAGCCAGTTTGACAAGAGTTAACCACCTTTCTTTGAAATGGAAAGTGCTCTTGGTGCCAAAGGTTTCTTTCTCAGAATGACCTGAGCTAACGAAGGTGGGAAGAGTCAAACAGGTGCACACCATAAGTGGCATCTTCGGAGCTTCGAGATCACAGTTTTCCAAGGCACATCTAATTTGTTCTTATTCAGCAACAACGCATATTCTGTGCCTTACGTGGTCTGGTTTGTTTAAAACAAGAATACCAATTTCCAATTCTCTTCGGTGTTGATTATCTTGCATGTAAAGCACCGGTATTGCTTGACAATTAAGTCACGTCTTGGAAGAAAAGAATGTCAACACATGAAATCGAGGTTTACAAAAAGTACATTGGCTGTCAGCTCATAGAACGTCGGGTTAGAAGTCAGTTTTTAACCTGGTAACTCAATGCTATCACGTAGCAACAGTTGATGACAAAATTAGTCACCCACTGTTCCTATGTCATAAGGCCAGGCTGGCAGGGCTCTTTAAGACCCTGGCAGGGCTCTTTGAGACCCTGTCAGGGCAGCTCTGCTTGTGGGCTTAGCCTGAAAGCAGAAAGCACAGCTGCAGCTGGTTGGTTAAAAATGGCAGGTACGGTATTTTTTTTGTACCTTTTGGAACATTGATACTTAACAGAGGCCATGTTATGCATGGCTCCCCCCTTACTCCTATGCCAATGCCTAGCAGTTGAAAGCAGGGGTAAATGATTTTGAGGCCCTTATAGAACATAAAATTACATATGGGGAAAAAGTGAATTATGTGGATGTTTTTCACCTGGTGATTCTGAGTGGCATCACAGACATCTCGACCTTCACTCTGTCTATTTGATGTCACTCAGAACCCCTCAGTGAAAAACATCCCTGTAATTTATTGTGATCCATCTATAATGCTTTGAACAACAAGAATGTTGCCCTTTAACAAACTGTACTGAATCACCCTGTTGTCCAGTACTTCTCGAGTCAGAGCTTTGGTACTGTTACAACTTGTAAGTAGAAGGTTGGGCTCTTAAAAAGAGCAGATCATGCATGAGGTGTAAAGGGCACTTGGAATGGAGGTACTTGCTGTCTGCAGACTCCCTGAATCCCTCACCATTTCTGAAATCAGCAGTCACCACTCTAGGGTCTCTGCATCCTAACCCAAATATTCAGTGGAGTAAAAGCATGAAACTGAGGTGCGTTTGGCACAAAATGTATACTGAAGTCGCCCGGTCTCAGCGAGAGGGGGTGGCAGGCATAGGAACACCTGCGAGTGCTTCAGATCTTACAAAGATACCTCTGGCTGCACAGAGTACTGAGATGCTTTAATCAAAGATACATACACTATTGCAATTAAGTAGCTTGCTCTTGTGTTTTCTTTTACTGGTTCTAAAATGTTTGCCTTACAGAGTGCATTTTGCAGTATGGTAATGACGATCAAACTAAATTGACCTTTTTATGCCACAGTTTCATAGATGAAAACATTGTAATTGTATTTTTTCATTGTGTAAAGCTATAGTTGTGACTTGCCTCACTTTTTCTTCTAGAGCCCCTAAACAAGGAGGTGCAGAATTTGGCATTCCTGGACATCGTATCAAAACTTCGAAGCCATGAGAACAAAACTGTTGCCCAGCAGGCCTCGCTTACAGAGCAAAGACTGACTGTAGCAAGCTGAGGGTGCCTGCCACATACATAGTGTCTCATCACTGGTTCCATTTTTGTCCTGTCTACTGCTGATCATGCTATGTTTTGGCACCGCTCTGTCACCTGTGCATGCGTGCAATGTTCTCCAAGAAATCAACAAACCGCCGTAGGTACCCGTCTGACAAGGTTTCTTAGTTGTGGTCACCTCAACCTGTCCAAAGGACGGCTCCATCCATTTCTGTTCTATGTGTACTCTCGTTGCTTGAGCCACATTGTGGAATGTGCATGTTGTAGTCCTAAAATGATGTAAATGTCGTACTACAATTACATTATGGCTCTCCTCTCACCCCTCTAAATAACGTAATGCTAACCTAGGTTAATTGCAAGATACAGCAAGACTAGCCTAGTGTTCTGGTTATAGAGATAAATAGTCAAGAGCTCCATTTTTGGTGCTTAGGGTCCCAGTTATGGAGGTAATGTGCTGCTGCTCATCCTCTGGTCTTGCCTCCTGATGTCAAACTTGTAGTACCTAGAGGACAAAAAAAATAAAACATCCACTGCTCATATTTTACAATTTGCTTGGTGTTTTGTATTACTTTGTGTAACAATGAAGAAGAAGAAGAAAATGTCTTTATTCTGTTTTAGTAAATAGCATAAAAGCTATTAAAAATAATAAAAAAACAATAAAATGTATACATGATGACTCGCAATACAAAATATATTTTTTAAAAAGCGAGTCAAGCTATTAGAAAGTACCAGATGATCCAATATGTACAAGTTCCAATAAACACAAAAGAAATTCTTCAAAAACACTGGAAGCATTATGGCACACTGAATGTTTGACAGGTTGGGAGGGGACTAGTGGCACGGATATTTGACACTGTGAGACCCTAGCTCCAAGAAGACAACATTCGGAGAATGTTTTCATTTCTGCAGTATTGTGTTTGTGATGTCTACTTGAAACCAAATGACAGAAACGAAAAACTGGTGTAAGGGAGATTTAGAACATATCATTGAACAATATATACATTTGATTTTTACCTGAGGCATTCTTTTGACCTTTCACAATAATACATAATAACAAATTTGAGAGTGATATGTAGTGATTTGCCCAGAATTACACAATTTTTGGTCAAGTAACAATGCTGTTATTAGAACACGTGCTCCAAATCAGTTATTTACAGCAGACCGCAGCCCCGTGCCTTGATGTTACTTAACTCATGTTAATATGGCGGGCCCAGTAATGTCTGAGCAGCTATGACATAGTAACGTAATAGTGAAACTCTTTCAAGAATCGGTAGCCCAGCTACCGCTTACCATCCATTAATAGTTGTCCAGTGCTTAATTTGTAAAAAAAAAACAACAACAAAAGTTCCCGCATACAAGTTTATCTTGGGAGCCCACCGCCAAATGCCAGTGTTGACCAATACCAACGTGGCGTGATTATGTTTTCACTTCATCCCTCTCTCTTCCGCCACTCTACAACTCCGGTCTTTCTATCCCAATATTTTTCATTCTAGTTTCTTCTCTGTCAAGGTTTTCCTCTCTTTTCCCATCTATCACCTTTCTCTAATTGTTGCCTTTCACTGACGATGAAAAATAAGCCTGATCTTGAATGAGTGTCTGGGCCCCCAACCAGCGCCACATATTGAGCACAGTTTTTTCATCGCGCAAACCACTGGAAGCAGTTTAATCTTGTGAGAGTTCATAAAATGTGCATTCTTTCTTAGACAGTCACAATCTTTTTGTTATTACTAATTTGACTGTTATTAATCACTGTTGACGGTTTATTTAAAGGAATTTTTCTTGTATTAACTCTATTGGACCACGTTTATGTTACACAGCAGCACTGTAAAACGGATGGTGATAAGACACATGTTCATCACAATTTCCATTCCTCACTCATCCCTGTGGGATTTTCTGCCATTTTTCTATATGAGCCTTTATGAGCTTGACTAAGCACTAACTTCCCTGTTAGGATCTTGACCTTTGTGCTATATTTTTTCTCAAACCCAGTCTCCGCTTCAGATAAGGAGGTAAAGGATTATTGGATGGCTCCCATTATAGACTAGTGAGAACATTATGCACCCGATCCTTAAACCCTTTAAAGATCTGTGTAGTACCAATGTTGCCTCCTTTTTCCAGAACTATTGCCACACCGGGGAAGGTGGACAGAAATGCTTGTGATTCTGTGGCAATCCTATCAGTGAGGCAGCTTACCTCAAGGTGCATAACATTGGGAAGAGACTCTGTTTTGTACTGTGAACACACACTGCTCTGCAGAAAAAAGCAAGCATTGCCAATGCCAGTGACAGGCGAGGCAGCCAGATTGGCATTGCCAATGCTTGTTTATAACAGTCTGTCAAGATCAGTATTATTGGTGTTTCATCTTCCACATTTCTGCTGCAGTTTTCCTAATCATTAAAGTAAAGGGTATACCCAAAATCACTGGGACCTGGGTGTAGGACTGTATAAAGAGTAGTGGTCCCAGTATTAATACATCCATACACTGTAACAAAATAAAATTCACAACCGTAAAACAAACTGAAGAGAATAAAGAAATGCTCAAGTGTTATTTAATCACACTGAACACAAGGAACACATTTCACAAAGAACATTGAAAACCATCATAGTTGTGCCCAAAGAAAAAAGGGGAAGGGAAAAGGCAGTGACATAAGTGGGGTAGTGAAGTTAGTGACAAACATTACTCATGAATAACACAATCAAATTGTTGGGCATGCTATTCATTGCCACACAATCTTAGCATAAAGACAGAAAATTATTGTTAATAATTAATTATGCAGCCATGTATCAGAACAAATCACAGTGTAGACATACACTGTTGACAGTACTGGCATTAGTAGTGTGTCGACGTTTCGACCCCTGAGAATGTGTAGGTGTTCTTATAAGCCTTACAGTCGGGGTCTTCCTCAGGACAAGTGGTAGGTGAAGGAGTGACTAAAAAAGGGGCACCTAGAAATATAAAGGCAAAAGGTCAGGTCCATAGCTTAAAAAGGACGAGAACAAAAAAAATATAAAGGTAATACTCATCGTAAATACCATATCTGAATTAAAGGAGGGTCCTCATTGGCGCAAAATATGTCGTCGAGGACAGAGGAGGCTCAATGGCTCCAAAGTATGAGGGATGAGAGAGAAATGAACACCTGTATAAATAAGGCGTCTGTCAGTGAAAACTCGGATAAATCAGAGGGATAGGGAGACGACGTCTGTATTAAATAAAGAAAAAACTTACTCAAAAATTTGAGCTGTTCTCCCAAACTTGTTAGCTTATGTTAGAATCGCGGAGGAACCGTCAATTAGATAGTGGAAGTCATCCACATTTCTACAATTTAATTGAAGAAAAATGGTCTAAAGTAAAAAGAGGAAATAATACCAATCAATTTGATAACCCAATGGTAAAGATCAAAGGAGTCAAAGCTATACATTTAGATACGTGCCAAGTACAACGTAAATAAGTAAAAAGTCCTACACGTCTAAATAAAAAGAACGATATCAAGAAATGGGAGGCAGAAATGGGAGGCTTGCCAAAATAGGCAACTTAATTATAAAGCGTTTGCAACACCTATGCGTATACCATCAACATTGAGCGACCTGTGCACGCACCATGTCATCAATGTCATCAAACCTCATGCACCTCACCAACTTGTCCCATATAGGCCAACTACAAAAAAACACATTTTGAACTAAGCACCCTGAAAGGGCTCCCGGGAACCCAAGGTAAATTGAAGCACTTCTCTACCTCACCAGGGTTATGAAGCAATATATGTCATGCTAACGGACCACCCAGGGAAAAGCTTTAGGCCTCGCCTGGTGTACAGAAAGTGCTATGTAAAAATACTATACAAAGTACGCTTAAGCTACAAAATACACTTGAATGTTTCTCCCTAAATCATGAATTTGTGGTGCAATCAAACACAATTCTAGATTACCTCTTTAAAACAGACTTGATGGTACACTTTACTACTCTATATAACCGAGTTCTAACCTAAAATAATGGCGTGAAATCTGCACAAGTGGCATGACCATGTACTATCCATAGGCATGACACCAAAGAGCATGACAATCTATTAATCATGTGCATGCATGACAATGTTGCTAAGTGTGAAGCATCGCATTACCTCATCTAAATCTAACATCATAAGCACAATCTCATACTAAGCTGCATGAGAAGACTATTTGAAATTGCATTGGATCAAATAGAAACAGCACGACCAACTAAAACGCTTTGGGGCATATTTATCAATATGTCATACAGTGCAGCAAGTCACCTTGCTGCGCTGTGTGACAGGGAAAGGGCAGGAATGCGTCGTATTTAACACAATACGGTGCATTCCTGCTTATTTTCCAGCACTGACGCACAATGTGCTGCCTAGTGCCAACGCAGACATTCTTGCACCATGGTGCAAGAGTGCCTGCGTTGTAAGCAGGATTGTTTTTGTGCAGAAAGGCATACCTTCCTGCACAAAAACAATCCAGAGACATTTTCCTCTTTCTATATGTGCTACAGAATGCAGCACACACAGAAAGAGGAACAAACGAGGAGAAATAAACATATTTATCCTCGTTACGCCTCAACCTGGGGATGCATAGCAGTTTTGGCGCATTCACAGGTCGACGACTTATGGTAAATCTGGGAATGCATCAAAATGCATGGGTTTTGTGTGAGAACAACCACCCACCGCCCATGGAACGCATCCCTGGAGCAGAGGAATGCAGCGATTTGCGCTGTCGCGCGTTACTCCGGATTTATTAAGCCACTCGGGGCTATGCAAGGTCGCCTTGTTGTGTTGCGCATGCACCCTGTTGAGTGGTGCAAAAGCGATGCAACCCTTTCATATATATGGCCCTTGTACTGGACTAATCACGAACATGGAGCTCCTTCTCAGTAGCGTGCTGCTCATTTGCAAAACACGTTCAGTCCTCGTCAGGGATAGCAAGCACTATATAAGATACTTAAACCACACAGCCACCATTTTACTTTGCTCAGCAGAGTGTTACTTCAAAAAATTAGCTGCATAGTTCTACAACCTTTAACACGCCTACAAATAAAAAGCATTAACCTGTAAAACACATCCTATGTTATGTTTTGTCTAGTAATTTTGGGTCTGAATTAAGGTTGAATTAGTACAATGGACACAAGGTGAAGGTAGCACACTAACTTAAAAATTCCTTTAAGTTATTATATATATATATATATATATATATATATATATATATAATCTACTGGCGGTCGCCAGTAGATAGTTATAGTTAGGACCTATTTTCCATAGGAAATCCGCAACATTCTATTTGAAATAACGTTGGCGCCGGTTGACGAATCTTCGCGAAATTTTCCAACTTGTTGGGGCGCTCCGGTCCGCGCCTATCCTGAAAGTCTCGGGGTGATTCAGCAAGCGGGGGCCGAGAAAAAAGGGGGGTCTCAAAACGTGTTTTCCCCATGCAATTTTCCATAGGAACCTTTAGTCGCAGCTACAGCCCGAACTGCTGAATGGAATTACACCAAATTTGCCAAAAAGGTAGCCCTTGGTTCAGGGGCGTGCCTTTTGCTTAAATGGTGTAAACCCGTTCAGTAGTTCCTGAGAAATTTGAAAAAGAAAACACATATATATCTGGGCGGAGCCTAACCACACATGTCATCGTGAGATCTGATTGGCTGTCAGCACTTCATCCTGGAATTGCTGGCAGCCATCTTGGGACCAATATAAATGATAGTACCCCATTGAAATGCATTGTAGTGAAGCGAAGATTTTGAGGGTTACCAAAAGGAGAACTATAAAGGGTGATAACAGACTTTAGTTACATTAGAATTCATTTGTTGATGGTACCATACTAATTTCATGAATTGTGGTGTGTTCTAAGGTGATTTTACCCTGTGAAAAACCTTCTGCTGGGATATCATGAATCATGTTTGAGAGAAAACTATTTTCACATGCTTGTCCCATACAGTTTTGGAAGGTGCTCCAGAAGCTAAAATGAGAGCATATTTTCTGTAAATTCACAGACTGAGAATGAAGTCTGACATTCTCAGCAAAACATGTACATCCAACAAGGGCAGAGACTGTCAGTTGATTCCTTTGTGTTCTACTGCAGCTTCCCAGAGTGTTCTAAAGAACAACTAGAGCGCTAACAGTCTTACTTATGACAAAATTATGGCACACCTGAAGCCATCTTGATTGGAATAAACTGGTAACTCTTAAAACATTTTATTTAAAAAGGAACAAAATGAGGGGGTTCATTTTGTCATAGAAATTATGGTTAGTGCTGTAGAAAGAAAAATTAGGACATGTTTTAAGTGAGATTTCAAATATCTTCCTGTTATATTTCAACAGGAGCAGCCTGTCAGTTGATGCCTTTGTGTTCTACTGCAGCTTCCCAGAGTGTTCTAAAGAACAACTGGAGCGCTAACAGTCTTACTTATGACAAAAGTATGGCACACCTGAAGCCATCTTGATTGAAATAAACTGGTAACACTTAAAACATTTAATTTAAAAAGGAACAAAATGAGGGGTTCATTTTGTCATAGAAATTATGGTTAGTGCTGTAGAAAGAAAAATTAGTGCTAAAACACTACCCCCAGCACGACACCCTACACTACCCAAACATAACTGCACAACCCTAAAACACTACCACCAGCACGACTCCCTACACTACCCAAACACCACTGCACTAAACCCTAAATATACCCCCAGCATGACCACCCACACTACACAAACACCACTGCACTACCCTATACCCTAAAACACGACCCCCTACACTACACAAACATGACTGCACTACCCTAAAACACTACCCACAGCATGACCCCCTTCACTACACAAACACCACTGCACTGCCCTAAACCCTAAAACACTACCCCAGCACTACCCCCTACAGTACCCAAACACCACTGCACTAACATAAACCCTAAAACACTACCCCCAGCACAACCCCCTACACTACACAAACACCACTGCACCACCCTAAACCTTAAAACACTACCCCCAGCACGACTCCCTACACTACCCAAACACCACTGCACTACCCTAAACCCTAAAACACTACCCCAGCACGACCCCCTACACTACCCATACACCACTGCACTACCCTAAACCCTAAAACACTACCACCAGCACGACCCCCTACACTACTGCACTACCCTAAACCCTAGAAAAGAAACCCCAACCCCATGCCCAATCCCCCTTACCTCTCACTCCTCATGGTTCCGCTCTCCTCGTGGTTCCTGCTTCACGTCATCTCTGAGGGGCTGTGCACGTCGTTGTGAGGAAACAGAACAGCCTCTGTTTCCTTACAACGACATGGATCGTCTACATGTTTTTTAGAACGCATGGTCATTTACCATACATACCTTTACAACAAAATTCGTTGTAAAGGCATGCGTGGTAAATGACCATGCGTTCTAAAAAAATGCGTAGTAATGACTTTGTGATGTACAACGCATGCGTGGTAATGCATGCGTCGTAATGGTATCGCAAAGACAAAAAAGTCGTTGTAACGGCTGTTTACCGATTGAAGCTGGCCCCTGTTCTTCAGTGAGACGTTTATTTGATTAATTAGGAGGAAGGAATGTGTTTTTTTTTACCGAAAAGTGCATTCCCTGCTGTTGTATTGTGAAAGTGTCCGCGTGGCCTGGTTTCACTTCCGGTGAGAGAGTGGAAGAGTCTGTTTGGATCTAAAGGAGTTCTGTTGTTGGACGGGGCCGGCGCGACATGTCATCAGAAAACATAGCTAATGGAAAGCGTCCTCCCTGAAGTGTGGAGCAGTGCCATGAGAGGTCAATGAGTGTGCGTCCCACCGCAGTATGACCGTACCGCGTGACCCATGTGCCGCCTCCAGGGTACGGGAGGCAGAAGCGGCATCGCAGGTCCTCTTGAAGACCGTTGTAGCACTAATTCTACATTTTGGTACTAGGGCATTTTAACTTCGTTGTTCCTGCCAGATACAAAGAGAAGATCCTGTGTTATTCAGTGCCCTCGTTACCTTTTTTGTGGGTTGTGGTGCTTGTCACTTCGCTGCCCCGCCGGTGCACACGACTGGGCACCCCACCTCGTGTGCCATCTGCAGGGCCTCTGCCCTCGGATCACTGGTTTCGGTTTCTGGAGTGGCAACATAAACAGTTGCTCCCAAAGGACTAGCCTGAACACTTAGGTGAATATCCCCTGCACCAGCATTCCACGGAAATTCTTTCCTAGCTCTCCCACGTCAACGAGCACGGCTCCGCTCGCGACACCGTATGACGTCATCGGAGCCATAAGAGGACCTCGTCGGCGTGCTGACGTCAGTTCCACCCATTTTTTCCGTGCCACCGAGGCAAACGGGACCGAGACATTTTCACATGTATACATAGTATAATAAATATATATATATTCACTGAAAAAACCATAGGTTTCAGGCACGTTATAGTTAGAAATTAGCATTTAAAAAACCTTAGAAATTCACTGAAAAAACCATAGGTTTCAGGCACGTTATAGTTAGAAATTAGCATTTAAAAAACCTTAGAAATTCACTGAAAAAACCATAGGTTTCAGGGGCGTTTTAGTTAGTTGGACATTTCACTCGTACAAAACCATAGAAATTCCCCCGTTATAGTTAGTTCAGCTAACTATAACTCGTGCATCCCGCAATGCACTGCTGATGACGTCACATATTACATCACTCATGACATGGTCGGTGACATCACTGATGACATCATCCAGTGAATGTGTGTTTTTCTGAAAATTAAATATGTTTTATATATGTATATCTCAAGGTCGATGGAAGAATAAATGGGTATATAAGTGTCTAAATGGATGATTTTTTTTTGTAAAATTGATTGTATAACTGACTAAGTGTATCTTAGTGAATACATGGGTTAGTGAGTAATGTTTAAATATGAAAATATCTGTATCAGTCTCTCACTTTGTGTATAAGTGGCTGCATGGGTTGGTGAGTAGCTACATGAGTGTCTATATGGGTTATTAGTTGGTTTTTTGAGTATCAGTATGAGTGTCTGAGTGTCTGTATGGTTTGGTGGGGGTATTACTTAGTGCATAGATGCATGAATGAGTGACTCACTGTTTGTATGTGTTGAAGACAGCATGTGTGCAGGACTGTATAGGTGGATGAGTATGTGTATGGGTGTGTTAGTGAGTGAATGACTGTCTCAATAGTGTCTTTATGAGTAACTACATATGTTTTAAACTAGTATATGTGAGTATTGGTGTATATAAGTGAGTATATGTGAGAGTGAGAGATTGGAAGAGTTCCTGTACAAATAAGTAGGTGTTTCTATAAGTGATTGTTTAAGAGAGTAAGTATGTGTAAGTTTCTGTAGAAGTAAGTGTGGTAGTGTGTGTATAACTGTATATGCAAGTAAATGGATGTTTGATACTTTGTTTGCATGTGTGACTGTGTGTGAGTAACTATGGATGAGTGGCGGTGTGTAACAGGATGTATAGGTGTATGAGTACATATGATGAGTGAGTATATGTATGAGTGACTGTATAGGGACTGTTGGTGAATGAGTGGATGTGTGTGTGTAGATCTTGGAATTAATGAATAGGTGTGTTGTAACTGGTATTGGTATGTCCATTGTTTTGAAAATGTTAGTTTGTATTTTTGAGTGTGTGTATCAAAGGTTATATTAGGGTGAGAGGAGGTCTGCCACTATCACAAGGATGATGTCATGAGTGATGTCATTTGAGATGTCAGTGATATCAGTGATGTCACTGACCATGTCATGAGTGATGTAATATGTGACGTCATCAGCAGTGCATTGCGGGCGCGCGAGTTATAGTTAGCTGAACTAACTATAACGGGGGAATTTCTATGGTTTTGTACGAGTGAAATGTCCAACTAACTATAACGCCCCTGAAACCTATGGTTTTTTCAGTGAATATATATATATATATTTTCTTTTCTTTTTTTTCCTCAACCATTTGGGTAGAGTATGGAGCTTCCTGAAAACAGGAGCTGCACTGCTGGATATACCCCTTCAATTCAATCTTGTATGGCAGTGCACCTGGTAAAGGGGAATGTTCCTAGTAACAGGCCATCTGCCAGGATCCCTCAAGATGAGAGCACATGCGCTAGATAATCTCACGTTGGAGGGCCACAGTGGGAACTACACCTCAGTGACAGAAGTGATCTCCAGATTGAGGTGTTCATCCATGGACATCTTTGCCACTAACCAGAATAAGAAGTGTAATCGATTTTGTGCCATATGCTTTCATCTGAATGGTTGGCTGTGAGATGCCTTCAGGTTCAGCTGGTCTCAAGGTCTCCTTTCTGCATTTCCACCGATTCTGCTGCTGTGGAAAGTACAAGTTGATCAATCACTGCTGAGCCCGATTGCTGCAGACTGAGCAACAGGGTTCTGGTACCCCAATATGCTGCCACTCAGGTTTCCACCACTTCTTCCTCTCCAGCAGCTGCTTTGCCTTAGTCCCAAAAAGCTGTTGCTGAGCTGAGTTCTTTTGCCTCCAAACATAGCAGATGTAATCTTGGCTGCCAGAACACTGACTACAATATCTATGTATGTAGGACACTGGTAGAAGTTTGTGCAATGGTGTGAGCCAGAAGACGTGGACTCCTTTAAATCATGGCATTCTGACATCCTGTGTGCTTTCTATCTCATACAGCAAGTGACTGCAGGGAGAGGTTGCTTGGCTGCCATGTCTGCTTTCATGCGTCTCCCTGATCAGTCATCACTGTTAGGTCACTGTCAGTGGCATGTTTTTTTATTATTATTAAAGGTTTGCTTTACTTGTTTCCGCTCACTCCATTCATTGTTCCTCAGAGTAAGCTGAGTCTGGTCTTGACTTTAATGAGATCCACTTTTTAGATGATGCAGAGTGTCCTGTTCAACTTCTTTCTTTGAAGGTAGTGTAGACTGTAGCAATAACTTCAGGCCATTCCAGATCGTCCCCCTTTCAGTTTTCCATCCGGACAAGTTGGTCTTCTGTTATCTGCCCACAATCCTTGTCCAAGTTGGTTTCAGCCTTCATTTGGCCCAGTCTAGCAACTTTCCAATGTTCTTCGCTCCTCATCACACCAAGGAGAAGCAGCTGCAAAAACTGGAACCCATAGTGGATCACCATCTCTCTGTGGTCTTTGCTGGAGCCAAGAAAAGCAAGGTGGTAACCAAATGCACAATTTTGCATTAGGAAATCTTCATACATAGGATGATCTATGTTTTTGCAATGTAACACCCACCGGAGGGCACTTAAGCTAAGTCCACTAACGGGGGACTTGGCTGATTCCATGGCTCTCAAAGAGGGGGTTTGGGTGGCTTACATCTGCCTGGCGGCCACGTGGTCATCCCTGCATACGTTTGCTAAACATTACTGCCTCGTAGGCCAAGCAAGCAGTGACGGATACTTTGCCAGGCACTACTCATTCCAACCTCCTGGAGAGTATTGCTTTGGAACTCATTCTTAAGATGAGGAGTCTTCATGTAAATGTATCCATATGAATTCCAAGTTACTGACCCTTGGTAACAATATTTTGGTGGAAATAATACATAAAGTACCGTTTGTTTCCTGTAGATTAATCACTTCCCTCTCTCCTCCCTGACAAGTCAGCGCTGTGTGCAATCAGATCACAAAGTATGCTTTTGTTAACACGCTCTCTGTTCTGCTCCACACCATGTGGAGAACAGATCAGGAACTGTTGTCAGTGTGCAGGCTGGTGGTGCCTCTTACACACCGGGGTCGTCATGTTCACTGGGTGAAGTCACTTATCAAACCTCATGACACCACCTAGTGGCGCAAGAGAGCTACTGGTTAGGGAAAATGTTTTGGAAGATATTCGTAAAGTGAGGAATTTCCAGGAAGTTTTTGTACCCACCAGAAATATTGTTGCTTATGGAAAGTAAAATAAATTTCGGCTCCCAGCCCATGTGTTCTTTGAAATACTAAAAAGATCATCTGATGTTACACCCACATTATTTTACAACAGGTGCTACAAATATTTTTTTGTTAAAAAGATCAACATTTCTATGCGATTCAAAAAAATCATTTTGCAAAAAGCAGAAAGATGTTAAGTCAGTTTACATTTAGATGCAGGGTGATAATAAATATGGCAATGGGAGCATCCATCTGGCGAACTTTCATGGAAGACTAAGACTCCACCACTAAAATTGTCATTAAAAAAAATATATATATTATCTTTAAGCAAAATATTCCGGGCCAGATTGACTAATATTTCATGCAAGGGAATGCAGCAGCCACAGTTGCTGCCCTTGTTGCATAAGAGGGTAGAGCAGCACAGTGCCATGTCTATTAGGATATGGTGCTGCTCATTTCTTTCCAAGCGCTCGGGGCTGGCGCTGCTGCAAGTGCGCACATCAGAAAAATCAAATGACAATGAAATCTTTTCATTGGCATTTTATTTTTTCCTGCGCAGCTCGTAGCGGGGAGGAGAGTGATGCTCCCCCACCCTTGTGAAGAAACCGCCGCTGCTTTCCAGATAAAAAATGTTTTGTGATAAAAAAATAGTTAATCAAGACTATGCACCAGTTTGCATCACTTTTTGTGACTTACACTGGTGCAAAGCCTTGAAGAATTTGCCCCTTAGGATCAGCCTGGTTAATTGCGAATGATTTTACCTCACATATCGTATTTGAGTTTTGAGATAAATATTGGCAGGTCCAACCTGCTAGTATTTATCAAGGAAAAATGGAAGATATTTTTATCGAGGTAAAATAGAAGATATTTACCAGAACATCGGGATTTTGGTGTGGGGAAAACTGCAAAATCTGCATATTAATTTCCAAAGACACATAATTAGGTAGTATTTTGTCACAAAACTGATAAATTTTGACTCCGTGCAGTCGGATCTTAGCATAAGTGAAAAATATCACACCAGTTACCAGGCTGCTTGTAATGAGGGCCTGAAGTCCAAATTTACTAATGGTTTGTGCTGGGTCTGGGTCACCGAGGTGACGCAAACCCGGGGCAATTTATAGGACTGAGATTTACTGCCCAACATAAGCTAGGATTTGCATTGAAGTGCCCCAACGTAATGCATAGTTGTACTGTGTGCTACTTTGTGTCAAGTAGGCGTTCCATGAGTAGTAAATAAGCGTTCACTTGCAACCACTCATAGGTTTGATGCAAATCCCTGTCTACTAACATTAGTAGACAGGGATTTGTGCCAAAACCTTACTCCTTCATGAGGCAGGCTGTTTTAATTTTTCCTTATTTTTCCAACTTCACATGTGTGCTGCAGCATACAGCCCACAGGCAAAGTGGGAAAAGTCTTAAAGGATAGTTTTTTTTACTGGAATGCTCCCCTTCCAGTACAAAAGCTATGCTTTAGAGAAAAACACACCCTTGCACTATGGTGTAGTGTGCGTGCATTGGCGCATGGAAGATGACACCCAGCTCATACTCTTCCTCACAGACAACAACCACACTACCAGGGCCAACTTCACCACCTGCATGTCAAACGTAGCAAACTGGAAGAACTGCCTAAAACTCACCACAGATAAAACAGAAGACCTGATCTTCGGGAACAGGAGCTCTCCATGGGACGACTCCTGCTAGCCAACAGACCTGGGACCCAAGCCCATTTCCACTTACCATGCCAAAAACCTCTGCATCATCTTGGACGACAGACTCACAATGGGCAAACAAATCAACTCCGTCACCACAGACTGCTTCTTCATCCTACTTATTCTCTGCAAAATATTCCAATGGCTCCCCAATCACACCAGACAAACAGTCATCCGGGCCTTCATCACCAGCAAACTAGACTATGACAACACACACTACGCCGGCATTACGAATAAACTCATACAAAGACTACAGATTACCCAGAAAACCGCCAGATTCTCACTCAACATCCCCTGCAGCACACACATCATGTCCCACCTCAGACAGCGACTCTGGCTACCAATTCATAAGTGATGCCAAGTCAAATTGCCATCCACGTATACAAAGCCCTCCACAATGTCAGACCTGCCTTCCTCTACCGCCACCAACCAACCAGGCAACTGCGCTCAGCCACACTCTACCTCGCGGAAATACCTCGCATCCTGCAGGAACAAATCAGGAGGACTCTCCTACATCGCCGCCAAATCCTGGAACGACCTTCTTCACCACATCCGGACCTCCACATCCCTACTCTAGCAGTGGTGGCTGGCAAGGATCGGCGATGGCGGGGGGTGTAGAAAAATGAAAAATAAACTTACCTCATCACCGTGTCTCTCCTTCGTTGTCTCTCAGCGTCTCTTCCCAACGAGTCCGGCCAGAACGGAAGCACACAGGCTCCCCTAATCTAATCATGCCGCTGCTGTCGGCAGCGTTGTGATTGGTCTGAGCGCTGTGGTTCAGCGCTCAGACAGGTACTATGAGCCTGAGCATGTTCTGTATGACAGCCTGGTGGAGAAAATGCTAAGTGCACTTGACTGTTTGGCTGGCCCAAGACGGACGATCAAAGTGTCATGCGCACTTACAGAGTGCCCACCACTCCTCCCCCGCCCTGTGAGCAAAGCTGCCCAGCCCCGCAGAACTGCCTCGGCAGGGAAAAATAAAATGATAATAACATCGTGTTCTTCTCATTTTATTTTTCCTTTTTTACACTGCTGAAAAGCAGTGGGGCGATGCTCCTCCACCTCAGCGGAGGAGCTGCCACCTTACTCGAGTACAGCAAGAAGCTGAAGACCTGGCTATTTAACTAGGAGTCCGATCAGCCTACTCATCTACTCCAGTGCCTGGATACCCCTCGGGTGATAAGCGTTCTATACAAATCCTCATAACAGCCAAAATTTTGCCAGCCCTGGAGAAGAGAAAAATGCAGCATATTTTAGTAGATATGGCACTTTTTTTCTCTCTCAGTTTGACACAAGGCAGCTCAGCAACTCTGGTTGCTGCGCTACATTACATCAAATATTAGTAAATCTGAGCGTCAGTGTTTTGAAAGGACCAATTGAGAGGGCTTTTACCAGTCTCCGGTGTTCTCCAAACTTCAGTTAAGCTTTCTGGTCATACAAGGACTATGGACATAGTGGTGTTCAATATTCTTGAGCAGGCAATGGTTCAATGTGTTATATAGTTCAGATCCCAATTCAGCTTTTACAGAACGGACTTCCTATAAGCATAACATTGTTCCTTCTCACCCCAAAACCTTGTGTGCCAACTGTTTAAAGCATTGCTGTTGATTCGATAGCGTTAAAATATTGCCACTACCAACAATTGCATGTTCCACGTGCCAACTCTGGTCTTATAAAACCAACTTCTGTATGACCAGAACTGGACCTGTGGTGGTATCATTTATTCTTTGAGGGGTTTTGAGTGCAGGAGTGACAATATTTTGCCCAAGCCACATTGATTGGAAACCGTTTATTTTTGAGTACCTCAATAGCAAAGGGCCAGCATTTACAATAAAATATGAATCTTGTTCTACTAGGGCTGGCATCTCATACTTTGTCTGCTCACAGGTGGAAGGATAGTCTTGTCTGTTACTATGGCAACCCTCAACTCTGCAATTCTTTTGTAATGCAGTTGCCAAGACTGGAGCCCATTATCCCAGGTGCACAGCAAGCAATGGAGAGAGTGCATTTGATGGCAGCAATGAAAGGCACCCTTACTGCCGCGTGTCTTCTATTCAGAGTGCATTAAAACAGAAAAAAATGGTTAAGCACCTCCAGAACAAGTAGTTGCGATGGGTCGTGTGTCTCCTCTGCAGATTCTGTAACTTAGAAATAGCTCAGCCGCCATGCTTGGAGCCTGCATACCTTGTTCCTGAGGTCACAGTACAGTTGACAACCACGTAATGTTCCACGGCGTTGATTGAATGTAAATAGCAACCTGTACCTGGCAGTTTCCAGATTTTAGCAACCCATCTGGAACTTGGAATATCTGAAGAATGTGGCGTGAAGCAGGCGATGAAGAATCTTCAGATATAGGAAGATAGGCGGGGCTTTTTCTCCTGAATGTCTCCGGTGTCGCCACTTGAAGACTGGTGACTTTTTCCAGAGGGTCCGGGGTTGCCAGGTGATTCAGGAGTGCTGACACAGCATCGCACAGACTCTCCCCAAGTGTTAGGACGGCCCATCGATACATCTGCTAAGGTGGACTTCCTGGGCGTGATGGAGGATATGTAGGGCTTCTGGGGTGGGGAAACATTAGTGGGGTACAGGCTTTCTATTAGCCAAGAAGGGTTTAACTAAATACTGGTGGTCCGAGCTGGCCCTGCTATTAGGTGTGTTTGAGGTGCATGAGATCCCCATTCAGTAACTATACTAAAATATTTTGACATCATGGATGATGTGCCTGACTACGGGCAAGAAAAGAAATTCTAAATATCAATTTTCTGTATTAACAAACAATAATAATGTACCTTAAGGAAAGCCACCTAAAGGAACAAAAACATAAAAGCTAACAGTACATGATGAAAAGCACAAGATGAGTGCAAAAGTACACAATACTGGAACAATACATGAAAAACAAGCATTATGACATCATAATCTTCAATACGAAAACAATGCAATGGAAATTTGAAGAATTATGACATCAGAATCTTCGATGCGGAAACAATGCAATGACAAATTGCAGAATTATGACATCACAGTGTTCTAGCCTAAGACAAGCTCTTTGAATGCTTTTGGTTGCTCTCCTGGCATACATTGACCAACCCATCTAATCTGGTAGTAACTGTGTCACTCCTCCCGCCAACCACAACGTCCCTTTCATTCAACTCTCTATCCTTCATCAGCATGGCCCCACAACAACCCTGAGTAAAACAAAGGGGGCTATGCGCAAACTCCATTTTACAGTTCATAACGTAGAATTACGTACACAGAATTCTATTCACATACGTATGGGCTGAGACCTCCACCTCTCCTATCTTTTCTGGGTAGAGATCTCTGCCATCGTGGCAGAGATCTCTGTACATGAGAGTATCTGCATCGGTAGTAAATGTGGAAGGGACGGGGTGGTGGAAAATGGGGATTACTGACTCCGAAATGGGCGGGGTTTAGGGATATTTAAGGAGGGACATGCTAATACAAACACACCCACAAAAGAGTAAGACGATTGCTCTTCACAAACTACACTTCTAAAGTTACTACAGCCCCAAAGGTGTCAAAAATGGTGTTAATGTACTCAAGTTCCAGACATGACCCGACTAAGTACTGCCACACGCCCATAGAAAGCAGTGAGAGGAGGGAAATAAATTAAAACCCTTTAGTAACTAATGGTAAAATAAATTCATTATTTCCAATTTTGTTTTAAAAAATGTATAGAGATATTTATTATGAAGTTAAAAATGATATAATTATTTAAAAGTTAAGGGGGATAAAAGTCCACTTTTATTAAAATGTAAAAATAATTTTAAATAATTTTAAACAACGTTTTCTAGGTATTAAAAAAAATGTCACTGAGGGTGAGACTTTTTTCACTATTGTTTGGACATTATTTATCAATTAAAGCTCTTTAAATTAAATATTTAATATACATTTTATTTGATTCATGTTTAGAATTACCATAGGTGAAACAGTATAAATCCGATTGAATATACAAGTGATCAGTGTTGCATCTCACTGGGCTTCTTTCTGTGGGAATTCTCGGGAGAAGAACATAACACACTTTCTGCCCAGATTTACTAGATTCTCAGGAAGCGCAGTGCAGCAGCTGCCGGGAGAGAGCAGGAGAGCGCCATCTTTACAGAACTATGACGCTCTCCTCTTCTTAGCACCTGCGCAGAAATGTGCTGCCGTGCGCCACGGACACACCTTTGCACCATAATGCAAGGGTGTCTATGAGTCTAGCATAGGTTTTGTACTAGAAGTATACCTTTCAGTACAAAATACTAAGCTTTTATTAGCTTTAAACCTTTTGTATGAGTGCTGCCAAGTCGAAAAAGAAAGGAGAAATAAAAGCAATTCTCTATGATAGCGCCCATCTGAAATGGGCGCTATTTTCTGACGCTGAACCTGGTCTACTTTAATTAAATGAGGCTTACCATCAGAAACCTTAGTTGGTTGCATGGGAACGCCCGTGCACCACCCTTGGTATGCCCGCTTGGCGTAAAGTATGCTTTGCGCTACGTTCGAGTAAATTTCCGGCGCTAAACAAATTTAGCACTGGAAAGTAAATTAGTGAAAAAAGATGTAGCAACATTTTGCATCACTTTTGTGACAAACATGGAGCTAAAACTTGGTAAATAGAACCCTTCATATTTTGGTGAATAGCAAACATCTGTCTGTGGATAGCACATCTCAAAGTTGGAAAATGACATCTTTATGCAAACTCCAGTTCTGTGAAGGTGAGTGAAGTTGTCTGAGAGCGTTCATCTGTACATTTCTCTCTCCTGTCAGATGTGTAATATGGATGGGAATTATATTCAGGAGTACCGAATCCAATTTATTTGGTGATGAAAGGCACTTTTATGGTGACCTAGGGTCTCATTTAGAGTGGGGAGATAATGGGATACCTGCCAAAAATCGGAAGTCTCCCGGATTGCCCCACTCTCAGTTTCCCCTTTTTAGGTCGAGCGCAGCGCGCATGTGCTGCTCTAGGAGATGACCTTTAGAAATCGGTCAGCTCTTTTCAAGCACTCGTGCTTGTGCTGGCATCCACCTTGCGGGAGCGAGCAGCGGCGCGCGTGCCATCTGTTTTTAATTAGCATGGCCTCGCCCGCTTGTTTGCATTTGCCTGCTCGCGGTCGCTTTAACTTTCACTTTCACTTTCGTGGTCGACTTGTCTTTGTCGACTCTCGCCCTCTTGTTGTCGGACAATTTTTGTTTAGACGTCCAGCCCTGCCGAGTGCACCCGCTCCATGTCTTGCTGGTTTGACGTCGGACAATTTTTGTTTAGACGTCCAGCCCCGCCGAGTGCACCCGCTCCATTTCTTGCTGGTTTGATGTCGGACAATTTTTGTTTAGACGTCCAGCCCCGCCAAGTGCACCCGCTCCATTTCTTGCTGGTTTGACTTCTCGTTTTGGTCACAAGCGCTGCCATGTCGGCACGGAGACTTCCCAGCGGATGTGTCGTCAGTTTTTAAAGTCCCCACCTCCACACAGCTTCTATTGCCTATTTTTAGGACTGCGGATGAATTGCAGAGTTTTGGGTCACCCGTCGAGCTCGCTTCCTTTCTGTTCTCTTGTGCAGTGTTTAGAAATCCATGCATGGAGTTATTTAAAAACAGTCGTAAAGGAGTAATTTGCCTAGCTGCTTTCTCGTTATACGTTTTGTCCCGGTCTTTCTTATTCACCCTCAGGCAGCAGGGTACACACATTCCAGCTTTCTTCGAGGTGGCAGGGCTTTACGAGTACATTGCACTTGGATTTCATCATGAAGGGAAAACAAGCACTGGCAAAGCCAATTGATCTGGACTTGGCACGCTTGCGATTTTTTTATTTTCTTTTTTTCCTGCAAACATATGGAAAAGCTTTAAACGTGTAAAAGTAATAAAATGCTTCTGGTAAAGTATGGAGAGAAAAATGAGAAGCGACCCGCACACACCTCATCTATTCGTCTGTGCCTCATTAAAGAGCTTCTCTGCTTTAGTGGGCCTTTATTAGTGGAAAATATTTGCATGGACTAGTCCTTCCCTTTTCTTGCCTTCAAATGCCTTGCTAATTTGCCTGCTGGTGAAAGAGAGCCCTGACCTTATTCTTAAGAATATGGGGGCAGATTTACAAGCCCCTTGCAGCACTTTTGCGTCACTTTTAACATGGGAAAAGTGACGCAAAAGTGGCGCAAGGGGCTTGTAAATCTGCCCCATGGTTGGGTTTGCCCTATTTTCTAACAAATGCATGTTTGTGAGCTCACAAGATATTAAACACTAACAAAGAGTGTGTGAATGTAGACATGACATGTATTCCCCCCCTTTGATACTGAGCGCTTAGATTCAAACCATCACATTGTCCCCTTGAAAGTTATGTGTAGCATCTACAGACTTAGTTTCTTTTATGGTTAGGTAGTGTCATGTAGTCCAACCTGAGCATGCCAACAAAAGGGCTAAACCAGGCCTCTGTCAGGACATGTAAGGGCCAAGGACCTAAACCTTTGCTTGTTGCCACAGAGGTGAGCCACTGGGTCTCTTGCAAGCCTTCCTTCATTGCCCAACCGTTCGTCTAACAACCACAAACTTAAACACGAGCACCAGCTCAGCAAACTTTACTCTCACCAACACAACTTCATTCACACCTTTGCTCATCACATATGTATCTCGCAACGTGCCACGCCAACATATGCCATATAGCTCATGCCCATTAAAGCCTGTTCAGCTTTCTGAAATGCCTTAGACATACCAGACTTCACAACCACAAATGCCCAGAATGTACTGTTCACCACAGAAACGGTGCTTTCACCCATCTCATCCACATCTCTAATGCACTCTTCCAGATGATTACCCAATCCTTAAATGAGCACAGACCCTCAAAGCTGGTGGCAACTTCGCCATCATCTGTAAGACCACAAGGCCATTCTCTGTGCTCACCTCCCGCCATTTTGTTTGAATCTCTCCTTGACAGAATTCTTGCTATTTGACAAGAAAATCCAGTCTGTGGCAATCACTTTTTTTTAGCAGAACTGCTTGTTTGCCCCTTAGCAAAACAAGCATTGGTATAGCCAATAGGTCTCGCTTTTGGGACCTTATAAGTATTTAGTTATGCAGCACAATATCCTTGGTGCAAAAACATCAACTGTTGCATGGCTAAACACTTATAAGGTCCCAAAGGCGAGACCTATTGGCTATGCCAATGCTTGTTGTTTGGAGGTGGGGAAACAGATTAGTTTCCAGCAGCTGAGCCTAAGCATCATCCTGCCCGTGGGACAGCCACCTCGGAATCAGGCTGTGCGGCCTGCCGTGTCCAAGGCAGGCCTTCCAATGCTGGTTTTATTTTCATTCAAAGCATGCTGTTCCCAGCTCGGAACAAATCACAGTGTAACTACTCACACTGAGAACTCCAGCACATAAGGGGTATTGCGGTTTTGTTTTTCACAAACAAATACCGGATTTGAGGGTTTGTTTCTAAGAGCAAATTTAAAAAATGTTGACTGGGAGGACAGGACATGGCAGCCAGACAGGTACTGCAATTTCTTTGAGACTTTTCCCGCTGAGTAGGCTGGAGTACTTTCAGAAAATAGTATCCAAGGGGATGAGAGGACTCTAAATCGAGCAAAGACTGGCCCAGCAGCCTGGCGAGACCCAAAGTAACTTCTAATCCAGAGAGGCTCGCCTATTCCATTTCTTTGTGTGGCTAGTGGCAGAAGGGAATGCACTTGTCAAAGCTGGTCAGTAGGGCTTGCATGCATGCATCACAGTACATGCACAGCTGTGCTCCTTTCCCATTGCTGCTTTTTCGAAGTGTGGCCTATTGGTGTTAGGATGTTGTTCGATGGCAGGAGGGCGATCTGTATGGGAGGGATGCTGTGGACTGGGAGTAAGAGAGCTCCGTTGAAGGTCACTATCTGACTTTGGCGTTCTGAGTCTCTGCTATTGTCAATCTTTAAAAAGATCAAACCCGCAAAAAAACAAGGGGGTGGTGCATATTAGCCAGAGGTTCTAATCGAAAAGGTTTCTTGGCCGAACTGCAACATACATGGACAAAGCCCCAAAAGAATAGTGCTATCAGAATGCTTGTGAGGCATCCCAGGTAACCATTTATAAATCTTGGAGAAGGCCCCTAATGCTGCTGCGGCCTCTTTGAAATATGCACAGAAGCCTATGGAGGTGGGTGAGCCAACAAATTTGCAGGACGAGCAGTGGCGGCTGGCATGTCCCAAGGGTGGTAGGGTGGTTGGGACATTATAAAAAAACAAAAAAACAATTAAAACAACTTACCTGCGAGCGCGACCCGACCTCCTCCTCCATGGTCCTCTCTCCTCGAGGCAGGCTCCAAACTCCCTTCACCAATCCTAGCACTGTTCTCACCAGCATGTGGGCAGTGCTAGGATTGGTGGGAGTGGCCTCACTCTGCACTCCACAGCGTTCTGGAGACTGACTTTCTCAAACCTAGCTGTCTTAAGACAGCTGGGTTAGAGAGGTTTATAGTACACATGTGTGCCTGGCCGTCGCAAGTCAGCCGGCAAAAAAGACATGCGCACTTTAAACTGAAAGTGCCCTGTTCTCTCTGCTGCTGTCATTCCTCAGCAGCCCCACCCCCGTCCTGACGCTCCCTTTGGGACGGGGTGAAGAAAAATAAAATGGTAATGAATTAACTTCATTACCATTTTATTTTTCTCTCTGGGGGCATTCAGTGGGGTGACGCTTCTTCGCTCAAATGGAGGAGTTGCCCCTGAGGACGGGCCAGAGCTGAGCCAAGGGTCTGGCTCGTCTCTTAGAGCCAGTGCACAAGCCGACCCCTGAAAATGCTTTGTATGTAAATCTTACAACAAACATTGCGTTAAATAGGATAGTCTCTTCACATTTCGAAATTGTATTTCCTTAACACGTGGAAGCTTTGACATTAATAAGTCAGATTATATAGCACTCCACTGAGAAGTGCTTATTGAAAGTGATAGTTTTTAAACATCAACCACCAGTGAATTAAAAGGCAAGACAGTGGTTATGTAAACCCTGTATGACCCACATTGTCATAGAACAACATTATAGTCTATTTAATCAAGCAGAATACATATTTGTACAACTGGTATTCTGAACTCGTATATTTGAAAGTGCTTTCATGCTCGATAATGAAGAAAAAGGAGTTTTAGTGAACTAAAATATTTGCCTAAGATCACACAATTTAAGTGAGGAAGCCGTGATTTATCCAGGTTTCCTGGTTTCACTTTATACAAATCAACCAATATATGGGTATCTATTTGTCTTTCTTTATAATAAGGCTTTGTTTTTACCTTTTTGTGCATTTTTCTTCAGTTTTTATATTACGCGAACTCGACCCAAAGGCATTGGAGTGCCTTACATAAGCACCACTTTCATTGCACAAGGTCATATTTTGTTTTTTTACACACGGGGAGAATAAGTGATTTGCCCAGAATCACAGGATGTTGACCTGACCCGGAGACTCATACCTTGTTCCCCAGTTCCAAAGTCGGTAGCTCTGGCTGCAGTGCCACATCCTGGTTGGAGAGAGGGTGGCAGGAAGAAGCCACATGAAAGCTTGGCTCGTTATGGGCTCGAGGTTCCAACAGGGCCTCGAGCAGAGCCAGGCTTCAGGCTCAAGCGTGGCTCGAACTTTTAGTGGCTCGCCCACCTTTAGAAGCCCACAGCAATTAGAGAAGCAAGAAGTGATCAATAGGGGGTTTGTTTGCTGCCTTGTCTACATATAAATCACCATTGGTGGAAAAAAGCTCTAAGTTGTAGCTGCAGAAGGAAGATTTGGGCACAAATCTCATCATTCAAGTAAAATTCCACACTTGTGAGATAAAGGACGATGTTTTGTGAGCACCACATTTGTTGGGTGGAAAACAGTGTATGAATTGGCAGCACTAAGTAATGGCTTGTAGTTCACTGCAGCAACTTGCAGAATTGATGCAAACCAGAAATGCTATTCGCCATAAAACAGCTTCACGTCACAAGACGCCATCTCTCCAGAGTCTGGAGAGGAAGAGAGTACATTGGGGTCATGTATTTCTCAGTCAAAACGTGTTTGTTAAAGACCAAGGGCCAGATTTAGTAGCATTTTGTGTTGTGGTTGTGCCACTTTGGTGTCGCAGCCAGTATGCAAATTTCTAATAGATATTTAAAAGTGCCCCCAATGGGCAATTTGCACCATCTTGCTGGCTTTGTAAAGGAATGTAATGCAACGTGGCGGTTTGCACTGCATTGCGCTACATTTCGTTCTAGGAGGCATTCCATGGGTGGAGCATAGCCATTCCTGTGCATCCACCCATGGATTCCATGCAAGCCCAGATTGGCAAAGGTGTGTAAACGTAGGATTGAGTGAAATTGCTACGCCTCCCAGAGAATGGCGTAACAAAGAGAAACATCTTTTATTCTCCGCGTTATTTCCTCTTTCTATGTGTGCTGCATTCGACGGAGGAAAATGCCTCGAGGGATTGTTTTTATGCAAGAAGGTATCCCTTCCTGCACAAAAACAATTCTCCTTGTAGCGCAGGCACCTTTGCACCATGGTGCAAGGGTTCCTGCTTTGGTGCAATGAGAGAGCAGTAGTATGCCATACCTTAGTAGATATGGCACATTTCTGCTCTCTCCCTTTGATGCAGCGCAGCAAGTTGCCTTGCTGCACTACGTTGTGTGAAAGGTTTGTAAATCTGGCCCGAAGGTAATGACCAACCCGATTGCGGCAGAAGGGGTGGACTTGGAAGGTACTTAAGTCACCTGCCACTTGGTCTTCTTGTGCCTTCTGTGCACCGTGAACTGTGGTGTGGTGCTAGAGGCTAGGAACCACCATAGTCAACAGTACTATTGCACATGTGAACAAATGTCCAAGTAACATTCAAAGATAAATCTTGTAAATCTGATTGACTAAGATTTTGCGTCACTTTTTGGGCGCAGCCCTAGCGCAACATCTATTTGGAGGTTACAAAGCAATGCAACAGAACAATTTGCGTGGCTTTGCAAAGAAATGAAAGTAACCCAATGACGCGCATAGGGCAGGCTTGCATTACCCTGCGTCGGGGAGGGTTCACATGGGTGGACCATAGGAGTTCCTGTGCATCCACCCATTAATTTGCAAACAAACCCATATTTACTAAAGTAAGAAAACAGGAGTTTGCAGCAAAATGGTGCGCCTACCTGAGGCTGACATAACGAGAACAAGTATATTTATTTCTCTGCGTTTCTTCCTCTTTGCATGCGTGCTGCATTCTGCAGCACACATGCAAAGAGGAATAATCCTATAAGAATAGTTTCTGTGCAAGAAGGTATCCCTTCTTGAACAAAAACTATGCTGACCTCAATAGAGGCACCCTTGCATCGCAGCGCAAGAGTGCCTGTGTTGGCGCTAGGCAGTCAGAAGTGTGCCAGCGCTATGAGATAGCAGAACTGTTCTATATCTTAGTAGATCTGGCTCAGTTCTGTTCTCTTCCTTAGATGCAACACATCTTCCCTTGCTGCGTTGTGTCAAAGTTTAGTAAATCCGGGTCCTATTCTATACAATACTGAAGGAGGCATAAACCCTTGGAACACATAGGAAGAGGGAGGAGAAAATGAGAAAGAGCTTGAAGGGAGAGAGGTGATTAGAATAACTGGTTTGCTTGATTTTAATTTTCGATCATATTCGTTCCTTCTACAAGCAACAGTTCAACTCTCCCTTTACTTGTTAAGTCTCCTACTAACTGTTTACTGGCTTTGCCTTTATTACTACCTGCGCTGTAGTATTGCCCAATGCACATCGATGGAAACAGTTGCATTTCACACAGCCACAGATCAACTTGCCAGCCATCTCCATCTCAGCAACCTTGTACATGAAACAGATGAGAGGTTCAGCCACTAGAGAGTAGAAAGGGTCAGGACAGGCCTCGGGAACACTAAAGGGAGATTCTCGCACGACAAGGCTGGCTGCACCTCCTTTGACACCCCCTCAAGTAAGAAGAAAGGACAGGGATTTGGGACCATATGTATGATGTCTTTTTTGATCTCGCATACGGCCCGATTCACAGAAGCGGGCAGTTTGCGACCTGAAAAAAGCATTTTTCTGTGTACAAAGCCCTATTTGCGATTCGATAAGCTATTACCGAATCACAAATTGGGTTTG
Source organism: Calotriton arnoldi (assembly GCA_963921515.1). Taxonomy (NCBI): domain Eukaryota; kingdom Metazoa; phylum Chordata; class Amphibia; order Caudata; family Salamandridae; genus Calotriton; species Calotriton arnoldi. The sequence goes on from CAWUFW010000319.1 coordinate 2,546,738, forward strand.
CGAGTCGCTATTAGGAAGAAGTGTGCCAAGAGCATCCCTTCCTAATAACGAGTCACAGGGGCATGTATGAATGTTTTGCGACCCGAATGCGGTTGCGAAGCATTCATACTTTACTGATTCCGTGAAGGAGGTGGCAACCCATTTGCAAATGGGAAGGGGTCCCCAAGGGACCTCTTCCCCTTTGTGAATGTAGGCACCAACATTTTTTAACAGCAGGCACTATACCTACTGTTAAAAAATGAAAAGGAAAATTTTCATTTTTCTTTTTTAAATGTATAAAGGAAAACGGGTTGCATTTCAAAATAAAAAACTGCTTTATTTAAGAGGCAGCTACAGACATGGTGGTCTGCTGACCCCAGCAGGCCACCATCCCTGTGAGGGCTAGCCATTCCCAATGGGTCGCAAATTGCAACCTGCCTCATGAATATTAATGAGGCAGGTCCCTTGCGACCCATTGGGAATGGCTAGCCCTCACAACCTGCATCATGAATATTAATGAGGCAGGTCCCTTGCGACCCATTGGGAATCGCAAACAGTTTAAAACACACTGTTGTACATAGCTGTTTGCGATTTCCAAATAGCAAATCACAAAAATTTGCTATTAGGAAATCGCAAACTGAAGTCTATGTACATCTGGCCCTTGATTTCGCAAACGCCCACAGAGGGCAAAGCAATTGACCGTCTGTTGACCATTCTTTTAGAATGGTGGTCGGCTGGGATAGTGGACTCTCAGTGCCCAGCCCATTGGGGACTCTGTACTCAAACGGGAAGTTGGTGCAACATTGTTGAGGTGCAGTAGAAGTGCCTGCAGAGAGCCTTCTGAGCATCTCCCTGCTCGCAAGCAATTAGATCTAGCTAGAACATGGAGGGGCAGAAGGATGATTAGTTGACCCAATGATTTCATCTTACTAGCACTTGATGTGTTGGCCATTGATAATGACCTTTATGCATGAGAGCTGCTAACTTTTGTTGCCTCATTGCGAGCAGAGGGGATGGCTTATGAACACCTGAATTTAACTTAGGATCAATTCAAATGCAGTGTCTCCTGGCAGACCAGTTCTCCTTTACTCTGGGTAACAAACTGATAGTTGAGATCTCTTACCAGTAGTTGCGCAGCAGGCTTAAGTGTTCACCAGAGGGTTATTCTCCTGTCAATCACGCATTTGGTATGATAGCTGCTGAAAATTCATAATGGTACTAGGCTCAACCCAAGCTGAAGAAGAGGAAGTAGACAGCAGTAAAAATAAATGTACAGAATTAAACAGCTTTAGGACACAGTTTAAACTCCTTTCAATAGGTAGCAAGGCATCTAAAGGTTGCAGATACGTAAAACCGAGGACACTTATTTCTTAAGAATACTTTTCTCCAAAGTTGGGTACACAATATAAAGCAATATACAAATAAATGTAAAACTAGAATTTTAGAAAACCGAAATCAATGATCAACAAAGAAAATCAAGGTTGGCAAGTCACAGTAAGAAGGTGTTCATTCATTTATTCTTATTGAGCACAGGGTGGTATAGGTGCATCCCCTGAGAGCTGTATGAGAGAATTGAGGAAAACATTAAGAGATACAGGATGGCCAGGTAAAAGATAGTAGCCGCAAAATGACTGAATGCGTAGATGTGGACACACAAACAGATGACAGCAAAGAGAGGGTGAAGCTGGTAGACAGTTATACCCAAGATATCAAACAAGCATTTGCAATGCAATCGGTCTCGCCTTTGGGACCTTATATGTATTTAGCTATGCAGCACATTAGCCTGGGTGCTGAAACATCTACTGTTCTTTAACATGGAGGGAAAGTAAGCACCAAACTGCGTGACACGCCAGGTATGGGAACACATGGAGAGAAATATTGCCTTTCAGCGGGAAATGGTATAGTCCAAAGCTCTGTTTTTAATAATACAATCAGGGCCTTCAGTGCTCATATCACTGAAAATACAAGATTTGAAAAAATTATTATTGTCTACGGGTGCTCGTGGAAGACAATTTCTATGGACTGGAATCTAGAGAATGCTAAAGTGATTCTGGTATTTTACTGACCTCTGCTGGTGGTTTTCTATCAAGAAAGTTAAATGGAGGCAGTTGCCAGAAATATTTAAAAAAAGGAAAGTCCGTCAGCAGAAAGCAATTCTGGTATTTTACTGACCTCTGCTGGTTGTTTTTCATCAAGACAGTTAAACAGAGGCAGTTGAACAGAAAATAAAGTCCCTAAGCGGAAGCAGACAAGTCCTAGGGCTGATCTCCAGAGCACACAGAGTACATACACATAAGTATATACTAAAGTATATACAAGAGGTCTCGAATGCTCGACCTAAAAAGTGAAGCTGGATCCAGGAATGGATAGGCAACCAGCACACTTGATTTTAGTATGGGAAAGAGTGAGCAAAAAAAACAGCAAAAGACGTCATTCACATGTTTAATTTACCTGAAGCGTAACAGTAGAGAATTTGTGCAATTCAACATACAGTGAAAAACACCATGGGTGCAGAGAAAGGGGGTTCAGAGAAAGGAACAGAAGCAACTACCAAATTCTATGAATATCATTCAGTTTCAAATGCCAGAGCATGATAATCTGTTCACTGTAGCGATACTTTTTTTTTTTAATAACCACATTTTATTGACTTACAATAACAAAAAGACAAACAAATGTACCCTTCTCCGATTCCCACACTGGATCCTAAATTTGAAGAGATCAGAATGAAGATCACCCTCTCACCCAGTGGAGGCAACATTACTGAGTCCGGAATAAGTCCACCGTCGGCCCCATGTCTTGGCAATGTAGCGATACTTACAAATGTAACCAGTAGTTCCAGGAAGAAGAAGAATTAAAAAGATCCAAGGTATGGTAATATCTATGTAGAGATCTGAATTGCTCTGTTTTGACGTGTTTTTATCTGTACATGTAGATGGTCATTTATAAGTATTTATTTCTATGTTTCCTTATGGAAAGTGGTTTCCGAATTTTGAATGTAAATGAAGATTCAAAGCAGGGAAAATGTGGGTGGATGAAACCTTCAGGAAGCAGGGAACAAACAAGCTTCTGTTTCATTGTATTGCATTTATATAGCGCTTACTACCCCTGACGAGGCGTCGAAGCGCTTTTTCGGCGAGTAGCACGCTACTCCGGTACCCATAGAGGATTAGTGTTGAATTAGTATAGTGAAACATGCAAGTACATTTTTAGTGGTGGATAGGTTAGTCAGTTATTTGGATTTGGAAGGATAGCAGAAGGATAGAAGAGGTTGTTGCTCTCCAACCACTCCCGAAGGGCAGAAAGGCAGTTAAAGTGTGTAGCATGGAAAGATGCAAAAAAAGAAGAAAATACAAATATTGGGGGATCATCTGAGTAAAAGAGTGCATCAAAAGAGGTATAAGGAAGGGGAACAGTAGCGAGAGAAAATAATAAGGGCCATAGGACAGCCCTATGGTGCTCCATCTTCAGAAGGATCAGATACAAACTTGGAACCTTGCCAGGAAACAGAAAAGTGCAAGCCAAGAAATAGAACTAAAACTATTCGAACCGGACAATATATACTCCCAGAAAAGAGAAGGAAGATAGAAGAGTAGAACAATCCACCACGTCAAAAGATTCAAATAAGTCGAGCAAAATTAGAACAAGAACGTTTTTTGTGACATGCTTCATGAAGACAAAATGAAACGAAAGAAGTCCCGTTTCAAAAAGGACCCAGGCGGAAAAAGGACTGCAAAGCAGAAAGGTAGTTGTAAATGTGGCAATGTAAACAGAGCTGACAGTAACCAATGTATTACAGTATTTTGAATGGGCAAAGCATTAAGGAAGTGAGTCAATTTTTGTTTATAAAAAGGAAGAAAATACCAGCGTAAAGAAAGTCAAAAGGAGCGTTAACAAGAGAAGAAAATGATGAAACGATTCTAGCAGAGTCCGATAGGTGATTTGTAGGGGATGGCATAAAACTGATTTTAAAAAAGATGTGCAAACAGATAAAGAACAGCATTGCATTTACTGGTAGGATGGGAATCCACTGGACTCGAAAAGACATATGGATCAAGTCGACTTTAAAAGTGAACAATGCTGCAAAGATGTTAGCAGTCAGTAGAAAGGACAGAGAAAGAAATGGAGCAAGCAAACAAAAAAATGAGACCAGGGTTATTGAGCGGAGTATTAATCAGAGACTGATGTAAAGCTATCCTCGAAGATTTGAGTTTGAGTGTAGGAGCTGTCAAAAGCTCGAAGATGGTATAGACAAAAATAATGTATTCTTATTCCATACACAACGAAAACAAGGCAGGCAGTACTCTGGTAAATCATAGTTGACTGTGCTTGGTTTGGATGAGGGCTTAAAAGATTTGAGAGTCGAAAACATTATGGATTTCTTTAAAAACAAACATGTGACAAATTTACAGAATAGAAGCAGAAAAGCTAATACCTGGGAGACGCATTTTGTAGATCACAGTATTGATATGACAGATTTAGGACTAGAGGAAGGCGCAGATGAACTAATTTCAGAAGATAGTAAAAATAGATAAAACCGAGATGTCCAACAACTTGAATAGATTACAGCAGAGCGATAAAGAGTATCACTAGTGATAAATTCTGCATTTGAGGACAGTAAAGATCAGTTGCCAAGCAGGTTAAGTGGAATCACAGTTGGAACAGGACATGCAAAACCTGCCTCAAGGCCTCTGCAGAAGGAAAGGTAATCTGGAGGGGCATAGAAAATAAAAAAAAGTTAGAGCGGTCTGTTGGGAAACAAATTCTCAAATGCGAAGATAAAATTAGTAGTTGGATAAAATTAGTAATAGAATAGAGTTAGGGGTCCATTGTAGATGCTAGAGTGCTCTTGCCCACACCCTAGGCAGTGGCTATGGAGAAAAGAACTGATGTGTCTCCGGAAAAGAGAAAGATTTCTGTAATGTATATAAACTGTAAATTAGTAGAAAGTAAGTCATCAAGCGGGACTACAAATGTGTTAGCGCCTGAACTTGCATCAGAGTTCCACTGGAAATGCCTGATAAAAGCTAGATGAGCAGCTGATACAAATCAGGCCACATACAGCATTCCACTCTTAGTTGATGTATACGAGTCATGATAGACACGAAAACAAGTCAAGTATTAAGAAAACAAAATGATAGGACAATAAGGTTTACAGGAATCATTTCAACCCAGAGATGCTGATTAAGGGTGACCACCCCTGCACACAACAGAGCGTGCGACCAACAACTGCCTTGTTTCATCTGCCCTTCGCGAGGACATACAGTGCAAGATGAGGTGCAGCCTCAGATCTGGATGTTGCAGTCTCCTTGTGTACATGCAAAACCCTCCAGTAGTGCCACTACTTCGGAGGAGCTGGGCAGGGGGGGTGACCGGTGCAGCAAGCTCGGAATAGGATGTCTAGTACCACATCTTGTAGGATTGAAGGGTTCTGCACTGCTGTTCTTTATGGTAGGTGTCACTGAAGGAAACAAAGAACAAGGTTTTTTGTTTTTTTTGTTTACAACCTTTCCACTGAGGGGTTCTCCTTCATACCCAAAGTAGCTTGTGATGAGCAAATGCCATATCTAGAAGCAGGGCACATATATCAGGAGAAAGACCGGTCAAGCAAAACCTTTATTTTCTTGTGACAGATGTCAATCACCATTCGTCAGGCTATCTAGTCCTCGCCTGGTGGAATAATGTCCTTTCGTGTCTCAAAATCACAGAATGCTTGCTTTAATGCCCGCTGGCAAACAATCAATAGCATTCTGCAACGATTGCCTTTGAAGTACTGGTGTCTCGCAGATTTCTTGCAGCCTTTCTAGTTGAAACAGCCCTGATAGTCAAAGAAGGTTTCAAGGCCAAAGGGATATATATGTTTTGCAAAGAGGTCTTGACATCGCTGGAATTGAAGAGGCTTTTCCCAGATGTCCGGGATTAGGTCCTTAAAGAACCTCTGTAAAACTCACAAATGTCCTTTTATTATCTGTGCAACATGCTAGCTACTTTGTCCGAAGCATCCACTTCCTCAATTACTGAAAGTTTTATTTCCAAAATGGTGGAAGCTTTCTTTGATAAGAATGTAATGTTATGTTACTATGATTTCTAGAGTGCACATTCACCAAACGGTCTCTTATCGCTAGGTAGCTGAGTCAGCATCGATCCAAAGTTATTGGTAGGCCTGTTTAAAGAGCCAGGTCTTCAGTTGCTGTCTGAATCTAGCATAGTTAGTGGTGGTCCTAAGTTCCAACGGCAATGAGTTCCATGCTCGGGGAGCAATGACTGAGAACCTAGAACCGCCAGTCCTCTTTTTTTTTTTTTTTTTTAATGGAGGCATAGTGTAGACTGTATTTCAGTTCTCTGGTAGGGCAATATTTAATAACCCGAGATTTGACAAAGGCGGGACTGTCCATATGCAAGGCCTTAAACATCATTCTCTGTACGATTGGCAATCAATGGAGGAATATATATGATGAGCAGTCATATAGAGTAGTAAGAGCATCTCATTCAAAAACCTTTTTGGGAATGAATGTTTGTATACTATTTGCATCTTGCAAGCGAAGAAAAGTTTCAGCATCAACTACTTTGCGTTTTCATTGGTATACAGAAACAACAAATACCATTTGACTCCCATGAAAACATATCCTCCAAACACTGAGTGACACCCTCTCTTAGACACCATGTCAGCACCTTATGGCGTCCTATTCAGCAACCTTGATGTCACTGTCCAACTGCTCGAAGATGCACAAGGGGATTGGGCAAATTAGAAACCATCGCATCAATATTAAGCATTACCAGTTCTTCATTGCATACTCATGCACAAAGCATCAAGGGTAAAGATCTTAAACTAAAGTGGCTGGGAAGGTGAAACCAGGAACTTAGGGAACACTTAGGGATTCTTAGTTCTGAGCAAGAGAAGACCATGTCTGAACGGAAGAAAGGGTCTCAGTAAAAGGGGTGCCAAGAGGTACAGGAAGGTGCTTTGGGAAAAGATTTAGGGCATCACCAAGCCTGCCATTTGCAGCCTAGTATGCCATGGAGGAGTCAAGCGCATCTCCAGCCTCATCTATGAGGAGATCTATGATGTGCTTAAGGTCTTTCTGGAGAATGTGATCCTAGATGCTGTCACCTACTCAGAGCACACCAAAAGGAAGACCGTCAACTCAATGAATGTAGTGTACGCCCTGAAGCATCAGTCTATTCAGACATGTTTTGCCATTTCTGATGTCATGCCAGACAAGGGGGAGTCCATTATTGACATACACATCCCATTTTCATATTAAAAACAAGTGAAAATAGAAATGTGAACTTCTGTGACTGTTGGCAACATTGCATAGTCTCCGGCGTGTCTGGGAGTCCGGACACCTATTGCATGGAAATGGTAAGGCCGTCTATTCCTTTGTGTTTTATCATAAACTGTTTGTGCACCTTTGTGAAGGATGTTTCCATGATCCAAGACTTAAAGATGGGTTTTTCAAATAAGATTATGCAGAAGCTATGGTATCTATTACAATCATGGGCTCGATTCACAGAAGGCATTTTGGAGTATGAAAAGTAGTACCCCTATACTCCTACTTCACGTACAGCAAAATTAAATTCACAAACCTAAGGTCGGAGCTCTCCACCTCCTATCTGTTCTGTACAGAGATCACCACCCTGGTGATGGAAATCTCTGTACATGCAAGTATAGAGTTTAGTGGTACATGTCGGAGGGTCAAGGAGAGTGGTGGGAAAATGAATACTTACATTTCAACAGTGGGGTTAGGATAAATTTAGGGGAGGTTTAGGGAGAGACGCACTAATACAAAACACACCCCCATATAAGAGTAAGAGAATGACTAGTCACAAAACACATTTTTAAACCTACTACAAACAGAATAGTGACAGAAGAAGCATAAATGTACTCAAGCCCAGCTTTGGAGTAAGTCAAGCACCGCGCATAGCCAACCAAAGGCACTGCATCACACACTAATAAAAAAACAATGGAGACAGGCTATAGCACTGACACCCCATAGGAAATAATGTAAAGTAAATTAATTCTAAATGTTATTTACATGTAGATAAATACAGATATATAAAATTAGGTTAAAGTATATTTAATTGCAAATATTTTTTTTAAATGTAATGCAATTAAAGTTAAAATAAATCGAATTCGATTTTATAAACTAAGTTAAACATTTAAAAGTGCTAAAACTAATGAAAACTTCACATACCCAAGGTTGTTACAAATGAAATAAAAATTTGGTGATTATAATTTTAAAGTATTGCTCCAAAACTAATATTTAAATAATAATTAAAGTACTGCAATGCCTTCACAATTTCATACTCAGTTAATTGTAGGAGGTAGTGTTGTGTATCTTTCTCTTTAACATTAACATTATTATTTTTTTTTAAATCATTAATTAAGGTCCTGATGAAGTGCCGCCCGATGTTGGGGCTCCATAGGCACGAAACATGTTGACCATGCACATATAAAAAGCTATCCTGGTACCTTAGGACCTCTGGATAGCGCCACTGTTTTTACTTAGTCCTGGACCCTTAATGAATTAAACGGTTCTGGGGTCCGGTGCCTATTTTAAGTCACCTTGCACACACCACAACACACTATTTTTAGCCCACATGCACTCACCACATACGGCGTCCTCAGATCTGAAGATCTCCGCCAAAGAAGCCACCAGGCCCGTCAGACATTGCAGCGCCAGTCTGACGAGGAGCGCCCTATGATGAAGCATGACACCCTAACAGGTGTGTGAGGGCATTATGATCTGAAATTCAGATCTCCCAGCGACTTGACTCCCTGCCAGGTAGCAACTCTCAGTGCACCGGATATTCAGAGGAACGTTCTCCTTTCCTTGTTTTGCATATGCCTAATCCTCCACACAGCCAATAAATACAGTGAAACTGAATACTACACACCGACTAGTGTCACATTTCAAAATTCTCAGCGCTGCTCTGCACGTCCTAAGCCCCAAATTACTGCAGAGTCGGCGGATGTACAGGTTCCTGGGGCCACGATACACTGAACAAAAGAATAAAACATGCTCCAGTGATTGTCGTTGAAAAGCATGAAGGACATTCCTCATGAGGTGCCCTGTTTACCCCCCACCTAGATGTAAAGGTAAGTAGAGGAAGGGACCCATATGTAAATTGTGTAAAAAGTTTCCTTGCTGTTGCCGGCTCAATATCATCCAAGAGATTTTCTAAATCATAATTATCTTTATGTTGGAGAAAAGCCATAGTCAACGTTCCTTGTACCTGTGCATGCAAAAGATTTCGCTTGTGTTGCAAATAGGCAATCTTTATTTGGGCTTTGGATATTTCACTACATTCGTTTGGCACCTCCTAGAGACGAGTAAGGCCAATATTCAAAAGGGTTGCCCTAATGAACTTGAGCCAAGGAATGTTGCTCGCTCCCGCACTACGTAAAATCTCCTGCATCCCTGCCTGATAATGAGCCAGCTCCAGGGTAGACCAAAAACACTAAAAACAGAGGAAAAATAGGGCCCCCACACGTCGGGTCTACCTAGAATGAGATCTCCAGGGACCTTATCCAATCCTGGGGCCTTTTGAGGAATAATTTTGTTAATTGCCGCCATAACTTCATATTGGTAATATTTAAACAGTCAGGAATACCATTGGAGGGTCTAGGCACAATTTCGTACTATTCTCTTTAATAACACTGCCGTAGAGAGAGAGGGGTTGATCGATGGAAACTAAGCTGGAATCTTAGGGAAGAATATAAGTTAGAGAAGTGCTCAACCCAAGATGCCATTGGGATGTAATTTTCAGTTGGAGGACTAACCTCTGGAGTACCAAAAGTAGCTGTATTCTAAAAGGAGCGAGAATCCCTTCTTTTCACCGCAGTCAGCAAATGTTCCCACTTCATGATTTCCGACTCTCTCTTTGCGTCCTGAATGCTGCCTTTGTAAGCCGATCTTGCCACTCGTATCTTAGAGCGGTCTTAATGCTTATGGCAGATGTCAGCCCCACTCTTGCTATTTTGCACTGTCGATTATACCAGGTGGGGAGATTAGGCCTCTTATTTAGGGGGTGAGACTCTACATGAAAGAAATCTCGTAATTTGCAGAACAACTGCAGATGTATATCTACAGGACCTCTCCAGTTACCTATCTCTAGCTGGGGCTGCTCAATTAGAGACAACAAATCATCCCCCAGCAATACACCTATAGATATTACCAATGACCTCTTCTGATGTTTGAACAGCCCTCCATCGAACCCTACGTTTGTTGGAAGACAAAACCAACCTTCCATCAAAAGGATCATCAGGATTGGTACGAGCTATTGGCGTAATCGTCTTCAGTTACAAAGCTAGGGGGTTATGGTCGCTGTCGATGCAAGAGATCACCTTCTTATCTAAAAGGGCTGACCGCAGCATTAGAGCCAATAAGAAGTAATCTAAAAGGCTCGACCCCTGAGATTGTTTAAATGTATGAGTTCCCTCGCTGTCTGAGGGGGACCTCCCATTACAAGCCCTGATTTAGGGTAAAGGCATTTATCTGAACCACCAGGGGAGACCATTTAACTGCTGGGGTGATTGACATTTGAGGAATAGACAAGGCTTGATCTTCCTCAGTAGAATCGAGTCTAAAATGGACATCTAAAGGTTCAAATTGGCAGTTAAAATCGCCTGCTACAATTTTCATTGCATCAATAGGGAGGGTAGCAAGATGTGAGGCTAACAAGTTAATCGCGTCTGACTCAGGTTTGCCACCCCTGGGTCTACAGTATATATTATAAATATGGCAAGAAGTACAAACTAGTGATTCAATGCTAATGCCAATAATATCTGGTGAACCCAACTTTATTTCTTTAATGGCAGCAATCAGAGTGGTTTAGGCCCAAATTGTGACACCACCCGAGGGCCTGCCTCTGCCTGAAGAAATACCCACCTCGCTATAAGCAGCAAAACCTTGGCGATATAGTGGAACAGCGGACCAGGTCTCTTGGAATAAACATACATCATAAATATCAATAAAGTTGCACCACTCTGGGATGGAAAGTTTAGAGGATAATCCTGCTATATTCAAAGACACCAGTTTAAGAGAAGAGGTCAAAGGCAAGTCCGTAGCAACAGGAACAGATGAAGACAAAGAGCCTTCCTTCTCCAAGTCACCAAGTTAATCAACATCTGCCAAAGCTTCAAAACGGTTGTTAACCGAAATGGCAAAGGGAGAGGGTAGTAATATCGTGGGAGGAGTGGTTGGGTCAACAACAACACTACAGGGCTTGGGCGCAAACATCCATGGTTTGTAAAAATAGCCCAGAGGGAGTGGTAAGATGTTGCTGGGAATCATTTTGTTTCCTTCCTGCCCAATAAGCAAGTACTTAACCAAAGAGGGTGACTGCATAATTGTAAATTCTAAATCGCCTTGCTGGTCCTGTGCCAATCCAACCCACCCTTCTGGTCAACAAATTTTATTTTTGAGCTTAGAAGGAAAGGTCTTATGACGGGTTAGCCAGTGCAAAGGTTTATTCAATAAGTCATTGTGTGTCTCTCACTGGTCCATTCACGGGGGGGTAAGCACCAACACATAAGGACAGGAAGCTGGTGGGAGATTGATCACCAGTTGGTTAATAATTCAAACGGTGTTCTCTACAGGTCTTGGCTCCTGTCTAGTTAAGTTCTCCATAGGGTCCCTTTGGCAATGGCTACTCTTACTCACAGCAGGACCATCTCCCAGTGGTGATGTGATCTCAGAGGTTTGGCTGGAGGATTGTCTCCTTGCGGTAGGGCCAACCTGTGTTAAAGTTAATAGATTCTGGGAATTTCCAACTGGCCTATGACTTGTGGCTGTGTTGGGGCGTAGATGACAGTGCAACAGTAGGATTTGAACAGGCTCTTGACCCCCTATGTTTAAAAGTTAGAAACATGCTTTCAACTCCATCCAACCGCACAATAAGTGGTGAAATCTTTGCAATAAAATTCAAAGCTATATTACAGGCAAAGTCCTCCAGAGGATTCACTCCCTTAACCATTTTCCCTTGCCATAGATGGAAGATGATCGCAGCTAAGAGCTGCGTTTAGGGTCAGATTATATGATAATTCATCTGTGTGCGTGGCTATTTCCCTTTGGCTAGATTTAGCGTGATGCTTTAAGTGCCTAATAAATGGCACAGGACTAGAAGCTGGCTTTTTCCTGGCCAAGGGTAACGTCTGGGCTGGCAAGTCGACTAGGCTTGTGGTGAAGGGAGAGTCCAAAGACGTAACAACAGGAGTTTGAGCAGAAGGTACAGCCAAAGTTGCCGAATTAAGAGAAAGCCTTCACTTTGTGAGATCAATCTAGTTGCTAATCACACTCACCGCCCTTTGAAGCATTCTATTGATCAATGTTGAGGTAGAGAGAGGCGTGGCTAGATGATAGGGGCCCCCCAACCTTCTTCTTCCCCATTGCGTTTGATTAAACGTGCTACTGATAAAATACAATAAAAAATGGAAAATGATGCGATATGAGACTCAGGAAATGGCCGCACATACCTTAGGAGGAAGCCAAGGGAGGCGGCCCAGCCCAGCCTCCTCCGGGCTCAGGTTGCGGGGTGCCTTTTTCGATTTAATAGTGCTCCTGCTATCAACGGCATTGCAGCCCTCCTTCTCCAGGCTGGGATTGCTGGGGAATGGCCTGGGAAGTACAGGGCTCTCTCTGATCCCCCAGTCATTGGCACAGTGGGCCCCTAGTTGTCGCTGTGTGGGGGTTCGTGCAGTGCAGAGGTCCAATTGCACTCCACCTCAGCTCTGCAGTCACAGGGGGATCCAGGAGTGTTGGCGCTCTGCTGCACTCAAAAACGGGCCGCAAGTTGCCACCCCTTCAAGGTCAGGTAGCAGCCTCAGTCGTTAGGGGCCAGTCAACAGCGCATGCCGGCGCTCCCTCTTCCCTCGCAGACATGCATTGCTCTGCTATCAGTCTCCCCGCAGTTTACTCAACAATGGCTGTAGTTATCACAATCATCACTATCATCACTGTCAACACATAGGAGCCATTGATCGTATGTGGCACCTCTCACCAGTCGGTCAGTACCATTGGAATCGACCACCCAGAATCAAGGAGCACCAGAAACAAAGTCAACAGTCGCGGTAGCCCTCAGCAGTTTTTGGGCGTTCTCGAAATTACCGGCGCCATTTCCGCAGCGTTCTCCTCACTGCTTTCCTCGCTGCTCAGCATCCGTGGATGTAAATAGCCTTTGGTGCTGGATTCCCTCGCGCTGCCTCCTGGAGCCAAACTCTGCCACGCAAAGCCTCCTAGAACTCACAAGTAGAAAGCAGCAATAGGAGGGGGCGAAAAGACGGTACTCTGTCTCCGCCACGGCTTCCCCCCTGTTGCTGTGTTGCCCATACCCCACAACAACTTCTTTAACCTGGGGTTTTGGCAGAAAAAAAAATACCCTTTTTCAGCACCACTACAGGACCGCTGCCAAGAAAGATAAGAGAGATGCACAGAAAGGACTTGGGAATCTGTTTCTGAAATTAGAAAGGCTAATCAAGAAAGAGTTGCAGAAGTGGTGGGACGAGGTGACACTCAGGCATATATTGAGAGACAAAATAGAATTCGGAAAGGTCTTCGAATTAACATTTTCCCTTCAGTTGAGGACCTGGATTCAACTCAATTAAACAAAAAGACAGAGGTTCCTGTGGACACTCAATGATTGATATTGAAATACATATATGCACAATCGCAATGAAAGTGGAGGTAAGGGGGATGTCAGAGAGAAAAAAGACATATAACAGAGTATGTAGAGAAACAAGATATTTTATACAATGCGTTCACATTATTATTGCATTCAATGTGAAGTGTCCCAAGTGAAAGTTAAACCTATCAATATTAATTGTGATTTTTTGTGACATAAAAACAAGGTTTCAATGTTTGCACAGAAACGACCATTCAATTGATACACAATAAATATCAACAGTATCCTAGTATAATAGTAGGAACTGGGGATTTGGTTCGCTTCAAATTGTCGACGACGTTTCGACCCAGCTATCAATACAGGGTCTCATCAGGACCTATCAATGATGGGACACCTGGAAGAGTGATAATCAATGTATCAGTACAAAGAAGAGTAAGGAGTGGACAGACAGTGACCGAATTCAACTTTAAGGTCGATGTCCTACCTGGGGATGACTGACAATAGGTGTGGTGAGCACCAGTGGGAGTGAAAAGTAGAGAAGGGTACTCACATAGGGCCCGTCCGGGCACCTATGGGAGGGTACTGGCAGTCAAGGTACTCGGTGACTGCCAGTACCCTAGGCTGTACTTTAACCAGCACCACGCGTCCCGTCATTGATAGGTCCTGATGAGACCCCGTATTGATAGCTGGGTCGAAACGTCGTCGACAATTTGAAGCGAACCAAATCCCCAGTTCCTACTAGGATACTGTTGATATTTATTGTGTATCAATTGAATGGTCGTTTCTGTACAAACATTGAAACCTTGTTTTTATGTCCCAAAAAATCACAATTAATATTGATAGGTTTAACTTTCACTTGGGACACTTCACATTGAATGCAATAATAATGTGAACGCATTGTATAAAATATCTTGTTTCTCTACATACTCTGTGTTATATGTCTTTTTTCTCTCTGACATCGCCCTTACCTCCACTTTCATTGCGATTGTGCATATATGTATTTCAATATCAATCATTGAGTGTCCACAAGAACCTCTGTCTTTTTGTTTATTTGTAAGTACCCTGGTTCCTTGTGAGTAGGGTGTCCCTTGTGTCTCCACACTGGATTCAACTCAAGCAGAACGTTAGGAACAAAAGCTGAATCAAGCATCAATGAACTTAGGGACATATTTACAAGGATTTAACACTGTCGTAGCGTAATTGTTTTGATGCTACAGCATCTTTTTTTTTTTTTTTTTTATCGCCATATTTACAAAGTGTTGCAAAGCCCCTTTAGCGACACTTTCATACAGCTAGCGAAATTTTTTAACAATGCCAGTTCGGTTAGCGTGACTTACCGAAAATGATTTGCAAGGTAGGGGTTCCCACGGTAAAACACCCACAAAACACACAACGCCATATGTACCTTGCACATTGCTAAAAAAGAAAAACTGCCTCTAAGTACCATTAGCTGCAGTTTTTTACCACTAGGAATTACCTGGTCTTAAAAATGACACTCACACACTTGTATATAGTAGAACACACCCAAATCATCCTTGGCAAGCTCAACTACGCCATGGATCTATTGCTATTGCAGCTACGAGCACCATGGAGGCCACCAGCACCACCACAGAGGCAACGCCGAAGAAGGGAGCTGATTTACTGTCAGAGGATCACCCTCATTGACCTCAGGCCCAGGAGGGGGTCCATTGTCCGCCTCCTGAACCAGATAGCACCAAGGCTGCAGCCCACATCCTAGCAATGCATCAACATCCCTCCGCAGACAAGCTACTTGTTGTCCTCCACATGCTGGCATCAGGAACTTTTCAACCCACCACTGCCAGAGTGGCAGGAGTATCACAGGCATCCTTTTCCAGGATTCTACCCATTGTCCTGGATCCCATCTTAAGCCTCACTCTACAGTACCTCCACTTCCCCAACACTATGCAAGAACAAAAGGACAACAAGCAAGGCTTCTATGGCATTGCTGGATTCCTGCATGTGTTGGGGGCAATGGATTGTACCCATGTGCAACTTGTGCCTCCTGCAGAAACTGCACACATATACCGCAACAGGAAGCACAACTATTCAATGAATGTGCAGGCAATTGTGGACCATCTGGGCTTATTCATTAATGTACTTGCAAAGTACCCTGGCAGTGTGCCCGACTCATACATCTTCTGCTAATCTGCCATCAACCAGCATTTCCAGAATGGGACCTAGGGGAATGGCCTGCTTGTTGGTAAGTACAACTCAAAAACATGACAGACCACAAGGCACTCAATCATATTGGAAAACATTGTCAAGTTGGTCATGTACTGAAGCCACTGTGCAAACATTGTTGCTGTGGCACCATTTCTCTTCAAACATAAGACAAAAGTACAATATATAGTTAACAAGTCACACATGTCGACACTTACTAAGCCAGTGTGTCCCACATAAACCAGTCTAATGGGATGAGGGACTGTCATCTATCATGATGCTATGGTGGAGAACATGCCCATTTCATGTCTACCTGGTAATGTGAAAGATGTCTGCAGAACATTGCAAAGCCTAATAGGTATGAAGTAAGGCAGACCACTACAAAGGACATCACACATTTTCTCAAATATTGCATACTATGGACAATGTGCTACCCTTCCCAGTCAAGAATAATGTAGACTACAACATGATTACACACATCCAATGTACAGGGACCATGTGACAATGTGCAAGTGGTGTGCCACCCTAGGGAATCACAAAAGAGGATACATAAGCATAGGGCTCATTCTCATCTACAATATGATTAGGACCAGTAATCTGTAGCGCACATTGTAAGAGGGAGAACCACAGATACCATGACAATGCTTTTGGAATCTATAATACTTAACCGAACGAATTGTCCAGAAAACAAGATGACGTGTACAATGGAAGCTGCTCGTTTTGCCAAAAACACCATATTGACTTGAATTGAACATAGAACATGGATGTTGTGCATGTCAAAGAAAAGCACATACCACCACTTCACTTTGGATGCAGGTTAGCTCAGCCTTTTCAACACTCATCGATGTACAGTGGCAAAATAGATTTGGATGTGCACATGGGTCTTCATGTTGTTTTTCTAAGACACTCATGTAACAATACATCACAATTATCAGGTACAAAGAGACATTGAGAAAGCAAGGCATTCCCTGTTTGAACTCTGTGCCCCACAAGTCATTCCCATGGCCAAGAGGAGATAAGACATAACACACTTCTGTGAGATTGCAAAACATGGACATACAGTAGTACTGCAATAGTTACTCTCAACAATGCAGCATTACATCACAAATCAAAGACACACATCACATTCAATGTGCACAAAATGTAAAGAATTGCGGTGACTGAATCACCACGGCTCTCATTCAAGGTCCCAGACTGTGCAGCAAGGTATACCCACATGCTCACACCACATCCCCTATGACAACTTTTTACACCCTCAAAGGCAAATACAATGTGGTTAGAAATATCCAAAGGCAAATGGTACCACAATGAAGATGCATCACCTAGCTCAAAAATGCAACACAACCGATTTAAACATTGATAGGTTCATGGATGTAATCCAGGTACTTGTTAGCACTACACCTGTCAACATATCTATATATTTACCTGCATAGTTAAACACAAGTAAGAGCATGCACTCCTAGGAAATTGTCATATCACACAGTATCGTGTGTCAACTGGAATCTGCACAACACACAAACACACACAAATATCATATGGGTGTCACATCAAACTATGCTACCATCTCCCCACACATCCATGCACATATCGGCCCAAAGAAATAGTGGGACATAAGCCACCCTTGCAACAGCATGCAGGACACAAATCTACCTATTTCCCTATGTAAAAGGACATGTTTAGTCTGTGGAAACTACTTAGGACCATGTTTACCAGGGGATACCGCCACCAGAACATCACTTTTAGTGACGTTCTGGTGGCGATCTCCCCTTCTGATTTACAATGTGTTGTAAAGCCACTCAACGTGGCTGAATGCTGCATTGAACTTTAGTCACATGTACATGCTCCACTTAGCGTGAAAGGGGTGTGCAGTGGGTGTTCCGCTGCCACACACTTAGCCTCATGATGCTGCCCCAGATTTACAAGTCTGAGGCTGCGCAAAAATATGTATTGCCTATGAAAAGGAGGCTTAAGAATGGCGATACGAGGATAAATCATTGCATTTTCCTTGTAGTTTGCTCTTCCAATGTGTGATGCATGCTGCAGCACACATTGAAACAGCAAATTACCTTTCAGAATTGTTTGGGGTAATCTATGAAGAAAGGTTTGGCGGTGGTGTTAAGCAAAATTTGGTAACACTGTGCTCTGTCTTGTCTTAACACACAGGGATGAGTCATATGTAGTACATTTACGGGGCAGCCCTGTGAGTACCCTTGCGTTGCTGCAAAATGTTCTGGGCAGTGCCAGTGCAGGCACACTTGCACCATGTTGCAAAGGTGACTGCGCTTCAGGGGTGATTTTTTGGGTGCATGAAGGGTCACCTTCCAGCACAAAAATTATCTTGCAAGGGGAATCGCCTTATCCATGTGTGCTGCAGAATGCAGCGCACATGGAAAGAGCAGAAATGCAGGAGAACTTAATACATAACTCCTGCTTTTGCCTGTCTAACGCTGCCTTTTCAGAGGTGTAAAATTTGGCACAGCCCCAGACGTGTAAATCTGGGGCAGCATCAAAAGCTATGGATGTAGCGGTGGAACGTCCAACCCAACACCAATTGGCCGGACCTTTGCTGTACCGGACTGCTGTGGTAAGGGTAATATGAAGAAGGTGGTGCTAATCCACGTTAAGTGGCTTAGCACCACCTTGTAAATATGAGGATGGCTTGACCACCACCGGAGCATAAAGAAAAGTGACGCTCCAGTGGCGTTTGTGCCTTGTATGCATGCACCCAAATCTTTGGCATATGTATTAAATGCTTGGTTGCCACATGTGTGTGTCCACCCCATGACAGTGGTACACACCTTACTGGAATGGGGTAAGTACTTGCCACAAATATGGGCACACCTACAACATATGGAATATGGTATAACTTGAAAAATTGCATGCATTGCCAATAAAACATTGTTGAGAGCCTACTCAATTTAAAAACCAATGACATCTAACAAGGTAAGCCGCATACACAACAGATGTCACATGCCATAGTCATAGACTGTTGCCAGGCATGCAACAGCTACAAAAATTGTACAATTTCATGTCAAATACCATTTAGCAGGACATTTCTTTACCGCATTACACGTTACCGTGAACTTTTTATATCCGAAATAAAAAAAAATAGCAACATACATGAGTTGTCAATGGAAAAACGACTCTAGACCTCTAGCGGGAAAAAAATTCACGCAAACTCCAAAAACGTGCTGCAAACACACAGGAAGTGATGTAAGCATGCATCCTGTACACAGGAATTGGGATGTACACTTTCACTCACACTGTTAGTGTCCTTGGAGCAGAGTGGTTGTGTCTGGAGTTGACTGATGATTGTGTGTGGTTAAAGTGTAGTTGATGTGTATATTCTGCTGTCCCAACTGTTCCTGTCAAGTCCTGTGCCGCAGATTTGTTGTGTTTTTTGAGTTTGTACTCTTGTATGGTCAGGTGTCTGTCTTCTGGGTGTATAGTTGTTCATTGTGTAGTTAGTATAAGTTTTGGGTGGGTTTTCATTTCTTAGAGTGTAAAGCATTGTGGGGGAAGATGTTTGGTGAAGGAAGGGTGGTGCGGATGTCAGAGGATGCCTTTGTGGCATTCCTCTGCTGGTCAACTTTTACCTCCCCAGGATGGTGGAGAGCGGGGGACGTGTGTTGGTGGGGTACCCCATAAAGGTACGGAATGTGCGCTGGGAACGTATCAGAAGGCACATGCAGTACATCTTTGGATTGGACAGGACCGTCCACCAACTCAAGCATCGTTGGCAGGATTGCGTTGGGCGGGAGGGTGATCTCATTTGTCTGCCTTCACACTGTGTCCCCCATGTATACAACATATTACAATGTTATGTCAGGTCAGAAACAGCCTGATGTTTCCATGTCTTCTGTGGCTATTAGAAATGTGCAATGTTTTGTGTCATGTTATACCGAATATAGGGGCATATATACCTAAAATTCACGGACTGTGGAGCTGTGCCAAATTTGCCAGTGCCACTGCACATTTTTACAGCACAGGGATGCACCGTATGGATATCAGAGAACATACACTCATGTGCCTCCCATAGGGCTTGTGTTAAGTTACCTGTCTGCACCTGCGCAGTCGCCCTGCTGCTATGTTCAGAAGGTTGACTACGCTGCAGGGGTGATTGTTTTTGTGCATGAAGGGACACCTTCCTGCACAAAAACAATCTCACTGTGATTTCATGATTCTATGTGTACTGCAGAATGAAGTATGCATAGGTAGAGCAAAATACGTGGAGAAATGTAAACATTACTCCTTGTATCACCACTCTAACTTCTCCTTCTTGTATTTGTTAGATTTGGGGTTGCCACAAGTACTCACATGCTTCTAGTTGATGAATACAGGATGAACCCTGGATATGTAGCTGTGGAGACAATTCAGACTAAATAGTGCATTGTAGTTGGCGGATAAGTGACTTTTGTACAGTTGAAACACTTTGGTGCTTAGTTTTATGCCCCTAGAACACTCAGTGAGTCCTATAAATATAGGTAAATGTTATGCCCTGGGGGCGCAAGGGGCCTGTAAATCAGTCTCCTTGTGTATGTTCCCCCGGTAGACTCAGTCGGAGTATATGTTTAAGTCATTATTTCACTAAGGAGACCATACACCGATGCTGTAGAGCTCTGCCATTGCTATGTGCTATTCCAGTCATTACCCTAAAGTTCTGAATTTGATGTTGTGAACCGACATAGACCACACATGTGAGAGGTCCCACCAAGCTGCAAGTTGAAAAAAGTTGTCACAGACTGTTACCTTCGTGTTGGTGTAAACTTGTGATGTGATAGACTTGTTACCCATTGTTGTTTGTCCAGTCTCTTACATCTTGTCATGAGATGTTTTTTCTTACAGACAAAAGGACACCTGATGTGCATTTATGCTCCGAAAGGACAGATATCACCATGTCCGGAGGGTGGCCAAGGAGTACCGGGCTATGCAGCGACGGTATGAGGAGGAAAAGGCAGCTGGCACAGTTTTCCCCAAGGTGCGCCAAAAGTAGCGACAGCCACATTAATGCAGTCGCCCACTGCAGGACAGGACACTTTTACAGACCCTGTGCCAAACACCCTGCACCACCTGCCACATCTGCTGCATCTTCCCCACCAGCAACACCTGCCACATGAGCAGCATCTGCAACACCTGCTGCACCTGCACAAGCTGCCCCACCGGCCACACCAGCACAGCCATCAGCATTCAGCAGGGAGGACAGGCGAGAAGTCTCCAATTTGCATTTACGGATGGCAACACTGGAACATAAAGTGGACCAGGTCCTAACACATTTGGAGGACATTAAGGAAGCACTGGGCCTCCCGTTGTAATAGCTCATCTGAATGGAGGCCTTAACCTGTCCCCCAAATCCTGTATTTATAAAGTTATAGTTGGAGATTGTTTTTTCATATAGTGTAATGTTATAGTTAGTGTAGGCTTGGATTTGTGTTAAGAATATATAGTGTTTCAATGTAGGCTAGATTGTTGACAGTGTTATGGGATAAGTTTCCTTTTCGTTTGGGTGGGGGGGGGTTGATGTTTTGGTAGTTGTTAAGGATAAAAAAAAGAAATATTCCCAAAAAATACACAAACAAATATACATTGGTTTAGGATATATGTGTAGGTAGTCTATGTTTAGGTATAGTTGTCTTTGTCCTGTCTTCACATGCGCCTTAAGGGGGTGGGGTGGTTGATATTTAAAATTTGTTGTTAAGTGTGTAGGCTAAGATAAGGTTTGTTAGGGTAGTGTTTGAGCTAATTAGGATAAGGTACTGTAGTATAGGTTAGGACTTTAACATAGGGTAGGTAGGCTTAGATTTAGTTAGTTTCACATTAAAATAGACGTATACCTTTTTTTACATTGTGGTGTCAGTAATGTTTAATGTCTATCAGAGATGTATTGAGCTAGGATTTATCTACTTTTAATCTGTTATCCCAGCTTGAATAGTTGCACAACATGTGCGAGTGGCTTCATTATCTAGGGACAGGGACAGCACTCAATGTATATCTGACATTATGTACTTCACACATGTTCTGAAATCTCACTGCCAATCAAGGTCCCAGACACCCATGTTTCAAATAAACTCTGTATTTGATGTAGCGGCTACATAGATTAGCCGTTTTTTACACTTGTCCCGTTTCTTGGTGACAGACAACACACATCTGGCAATTAAAGGTGCATTTATGTACAAGTGCAATCAAATTGGGTCACACAGGAACAGTTCCCAGGATAACACCACCAAAGGATGTTTCAAGCCAGTAGATTTCCAGACAGAGTCCTTGTGAGGAACATGTCATGGGACATGTTGAGGATTAGGAAATTATCAGTCAGGAGGATGTTCCCAGTGTCAATGGGGAAGATGGGCCACATTGGCATTCCACAAATGTTCAAGGTGAACATGGTAAAGTCATGATGAGGACAGTGATAGATGATGTTTTCAGCCATGTTGGTGAGCACAGGGCAAAGCAGAAACGGGACATTTGACACAGATGAATGCTAACCAAGAATTTTCCTTTGGAAAGATATACCGTCCACATCTTCCTCCTCTGATGTGTGCGGAGTCTCCTGTGAGGGTGGTATTGTACATGCGGCAGGCAAGGTATACACAGACACATCAGGGACGGAAGATGTGGATGCCGTGGCTGCAGCAGCACTCATCTACATGAGGCATCACTGCAGCAAGGAGGATATGCTGGTTTTGCAACACTGGATTCAAGCTAGCCTGGCTGATGACGGCTGAATAGCCAGAAACCGGTCCCAGGATGCTTGTTTCCGGTCCAGGGAAGACATGGCTTGGCAGTTCGGGCTGGACTGTTCCCATGAGGCGCAGGGTCAGACTGATTTGCATATGGCCATGTCTGAATTGGGGTGGTGGAGTGAGCTAAAGAATGATGATGGATTAAACCCAGATCAGTTGACTGGGGGTGAGTGTTTGATTAGCTCAAGCGCTCCGTCCATCATCCCCTTTGGTATCGCTTTGTTCGCCCTAAGTTGGCAGGGAATGCCCAGACGTGGGTCCCTTGCTCACTTTGCCACTGGATTCAAGCTAGCCTGGCTGATGACGGCTGAATAGCCAGAAACCGGTCCCAGGATGCTTGTTTCCGGTCCAGGGAAGACATGGCTTGGCAGTTCGGGCTGGACTGTTCCCATGAGGCGCAGGGTCAGACTGATTTACATATGGCCATGTCTGAACTGGGGTGGTGGATTGAGCTAAAGAATGATGATGGATTAAACCCAGATCAGTTGACTGGGGGTGAGTGTTTGATTAGCTCAAGCACTCCGTCCATCATCCCCTTTGGTAACGGTTTTGCAACACAGCAGCAATGTCGCGGTGGTAGGCAGCCATGTGGGAGTCCTGCTTCCGCTCCATGGTCTCAAAGATATTTTGGATTTCCCCCAGCTCTTTCACCACCTTGCTAGTGCCACTTTGGCAGGGCAGCTGTTGATGCCTCTGCCTCATGACACCAGTGATGTCAGCCAGGGACTACTGGAGGCCCCTGAGCGGAGAGTAGGTGCCTCTGATGGCAACTGAGGTGTACCCTAATGGTACTGAGGCACCCACGGATCCCCTCTAGTGTGGCTGCCAGGGTATCCAACCCCGCCCGCACATGATCTGCCAAATCCCGCTGTACTCCTTCCGCAAGCCGTTGGAAGGTGACCTGTGGGTCCTCAGATTCTCGGGGTGTGGCTGTGGTGGTAGGTGGTGCCTGTTGGTTATTTGGCGGGGTATGTGGAGACGCCACGACGCTGCTGACCCTCCCCGGGTCCGGAGATGGTGTTCCTATAGAGTCCAGGAGCTCATGGAGGGTGTCGTGTTCGATGATTGGAAGGTTATCATCATCATCGGGGATGACTGGGACAGGGTGCTGACCAGGAAGTAAGGTTTCATCCTCTGCAATGGAAAGGGCAAATACTATTGTTGCCGTCTGTTACAGGTTGACATGTTTTTAAGCATTTGACATTCAAAGTGCATGACTCCTTCCTTTCTCCTGTGATACATGGTACACTTGTTAAACTTAGCTGGGGATGGCAGTTTACACTGTCCATAAATGTTATATGTCAGGAGTTCAGGATTATGACATTACCACTGTGTGTCAACACTGAGTGGCTAAAGCCTATCTTAGTCCTCATTTAGAAATCATTGACATCCATTCTATTTCATCATGTGCAGAGATGGAATCTGCAGGGTGTGAGGTCATCTTATGTATTTCTTCCACACACTAGTATGTGTGCATTGAGCCCTGTGTGCGTTCAAGACAAAGGTCCAGACAACCAACTTATTGCCACACAGTTATGTGACCAAGATCATGAGTGGCTTATCCTGTACCTATTACACTTGCATCATGTGTGGCTTTCTCCAACAGACTGCTATTCCAAGATGCTACAAGGTGACATATGTAATGCAGCACCCCAGGTAATTTTTTTTTTTTTTTTTAAGATGGTGAGATGTAACTACAGAGGGTCCTTTTGACGAAATTGTGACTAGACATGGCACTGCAGGCATTTTATCTATGCAACCCAGCATATTTCCACATATACAGGGCAGCCCCATACTAAGAATGAGCATGCCCTCCCCTTGTGTTTTCCCGTGCACTGGCAACGATGACAACAGGCAAGCAGAAAAACAGACAACTTTGAGGCCGGGTTCAAGGATGGCTGCATTGCTGCACAGCTGACCTTTTTACAGCAGCACATGGGTGTGCACAGGGATGAAACATTCTCCAGTGTATGTGTCCCTTCCGAACATGTGAAAGGATGCATGTTGACACAAACCAATCTGTATGCATTTGCATCTTTCCACGTTTGACTTTACCTAGGTCCAATATTCCACGTATGTACAAGGTAGCATTCACCCCCAAACCCAGGGGCATAAATAAAAGGTGATATTGCCACCAAAACATCACTTTTAGCGACGTTCTGGTGGATAAATCCCCTTCTAATTATTTGTAATGCAGCGTGAAGCCACTTAACATTGAGTGAAGCCACTTAACGTTGATTAACACCACCTTATAAAAAAGGCCCCTTCCCACGCTTCACTTAACATGAAAGAGACGTGCATTGGATGTTTCAGTGAGCATTCCACCACAACAGCCATTGAATTTTTTAACTGTCCCATATCTACAAGGCTGGGACAGTACCAACAATTAAGGATAGGTAAACACTGGGGCCTTATTTGCAAGCCCCTTGCGCCATAAATGTCACTTTTTCACATATTAAAAAGGACATACCGGCAGCGCAAGAGGCTTGTAAATTAGGGCTCTGTTCTTAGGATAGCGAAATGTGAACTATTATACATTTCTCCTCATTTTTTGTTCTTTCTATGTGTGCTGCATTCTGCTGCACACACAAACAGCAAAACACCTGTAAGGATTGTTTATGTGCAGGAAGGTGTCCCTTCCTGACAACCAACATCTACCACTGAAGTGCATACACCCTAGCAACATGGCACAAGGGTGGCTGAACTGGCGCAAGTCCATTTTTTTAGCAACAGTACTAAGGGACATGTAGGGGTGCGCCTTATTTTTGTGCATACAGCGCATCTCTGGATTTCTATACTGTCGGAGCACCGCATTACCAATTTTGGTGTAACACTACGCTCCGCTAGATTATGGTATATATGCCCCATAGTAAGTACAGGAAAGCGCCATATCTTGACAAAAATGCACATGGCTGCTATTACAATGTGTGTTAATATAGGCTGACTGTGAAACTTGCAACACTGCCTAATGCAAACATTTGTTCTAAAGACACGACTGTTCACTAGTCATTGTTTCTACGCATGAAGGGCTTATTTACAAGCTTCTTGTGCCACCGGTATGTCACTTTTAATAAAGGAAAAAGTTTGGTACCAGCAGCACAAAGGGCTTTTGAATAGGCCCCAGAGTAACTGGGTGGCTACCGTTTGACCTGCACACAGTGTGGGAGAGCGCTGGGGCATAAGTGCCTGGACTATACAACATGACTTATTTCGTCCCTTGTTTGCACTTACCCTGTTGTTGATGTAGTTGGTCATTGTCCGCACTGTCCTGTCCCTCTACTCCAACCACAGACCCCTCACAGATGACTGCAGACGCCTGCTCCTCTAATTCTGAATTTGCACCTTCGTATGGTTGCATTACTAAAGCAGTTCATAGGCCACTCATAGGTTTCATTTCTGAATGCGCCTTCTAATCAAATTTCTGTGGTCTTTGACTAGACTGAGAGCAATGGCTAATTAATTCCAAGACTTCCTTTTAGCTATTATTCTCACTATTTATTATGGATCAGACCATTTGTTTTATTTCCTTTGCGACTGTGTTATTAGTCCCCTGGTCTGCCGGGCTTGATTCGGTTGAATGGGTCACCATGTCTCTAGCTTTTGGTTCCTTCTCTGTCCGCAAGTTTTCTGTACGTTCATAGTCTTTCTTCCTTGATGCTGTGCCCATCGAATGTTTGATATTAGTGTCATAAATGTCAGCGCTAATAGATATTTCTTGATCAATATATTCTGATTTTAAAGGTTTCCCTGAGAAGATTTTTGTGGTCGTCAAATTCTTCTCTTAGCCGTTTAAGTTGGCTGTGATAGGTTGCTTTGTTCTTCATAACCCAGGCTCCTGTGGTTGAGTTCGTATTTGGTGGTCCAGACAATTTACTTGCCATACGTTTTTCCTGGATGTGCAATTTTGACTCCATTTTTATCTGTCTTCATCCCCCTTACATCATCCAGTGTAATTCATTTGCTACCCAAGTCCACAGATGCTGTGCTACTTCTTTCAAGGTCTCCGGGACCTACATCAATGTGATCTTCCTGTGCAATGTGGCGAAGAGTTTCTATTTTTGTGGTTTCTTGCAGCAAGGTTTATATTGCACCTTGGGCTCTGATTTTAGTCTGATTCTGGGCTTTCAAAACTTGGCCACTGTTATGAAAGGGGATCTCTTCTCATGCACGCATATACTCTGTTTCTGCAATCCCCTCTCCGGTACTGGTCTGGGTATTTGGGCGATTGGCTCCTACCCAAATAAGGTATTTGTTTCCTGCAGCAGAATAGGTTGTCAGTATGACGAATTAATGAGTAAGCTTTCCAATGTCGAAGGCTGTGTGGTGTGTTTTCAAGTATAAAGCAGCAGAACGAGCTGGCTGAATCAAAGAATTTTGCAGATTCAACCTTTCTGATGTTGTCTTCATTTTCCCTTCATAAGTTGGTTGTGCTGTTGTCACTATTATGTAGGCATTCTTTTTGGTAATAAGAGATCTTGTGCAATAGCAGGGGCCACAACAGGATCAACTCATCACCTGTCGCCATCTGCTAAGAGTTAAAATTACTATCAACTTTGAGAACTCGGAGGGCTCAAGAGGTCCAAGTAAAAGTGAATGTTCCAATCTCTTCTTACGGTGTTGATCATCTTCTGACACATTCTGTCGTCTGCTTTGCTTCTATAAACACATTAAGCGGGTAGATTTATGGTCTTTCTTTCCATCAATTTTATCATCTTTCAATTTCTGACCCTTGGGACGGTTTGGAAACCACTCCGGTATCTTCATTGTGGGCCTGGATTGTCCTTAAGTTTGACATGCGGCTTTTGTGGCTCCTGCATTATCCAGTAGATTGATTTAACACTTGTATATACTCCGATTTCCTTGAAGTATTAGTTAAAAATGCTTCTGATTCTGCGTCTTTATTCGCTCCTTTGTTCCCTTTGATCTATTGAGGACTTGCTCTTGAACCAGGGAGATTCCACACACCAAACTTCTCTTGTAATACACACACCAACTCCTCATTGGCTAAAGCAGCCCAAATGGGCACAAGAAACTGAAGAAAGCAAGAAATGAATGAAAGCCAGCAGATACGAAATGCCAGCAAGATGGCGCGGTAACAAATAGCAAATGAAAGGCGAGTAGCAGGCAATGAAGCTTCAGCAATAATGAGCTGCTTCTTATTCACCTCTATCCTGTAGAAAACCATGGTGGCTACCCTGATGAAGGACCCGGCCACTCGAGATTGCTACTGAACACAGTGCTTTGCAAAGTTGGCAGAGTGGTGGACATGCAATCCTGTGAACCACTGCCTCCCTCTGTACGCGAACCTATTTAGTCATATGGTTGACTCGGTGATGAGGGTCTGGTTGATTTGGACAAGTTTACAACCCTAAAGAAGTACTTTGGAGATTCTGCTACAATATGGCCTGCGTCAAGTTCGACGGAAATGCTTTTAGTCTTGAATCCAGACTATCAAGTGGATGTTCATGGGTTAAGTGTAAGACATTCTCTGGTGTGTCCTGTGATTCTTTTCACTGCCAACGATGTTCCTCTGATTATGGCCTGCCTTTGGTAACAGCCTTTCAAGACTGATCTTTCTTCAGTGTCAAAGGTATATTTTCCAGACCCGATTTCCTTTTGTTTTAAATCAGGCTTTCAGGCACCCCCAGGTTGTTGGAACTAAGACTTTAGGTGAGTCTGCTCAGTCAGTCTCTCTTGGTGGTGCCGCTTTTAAAAATTTTAGGAGTCTCACTACCTCTGCTGCTTTGATTCAATTCACTATAATTTCTAGGGCAGACATCTCATCGACCAAGAATCGCGCTTTCTCCTCTAAGTTCGATACCTCTGTAGGACTAGGAGTAGGAAGCAACATCATCTGGATCTTTCGAATTCCATGACAGCATAGTAAGGCCACTTATGATCACAACAGTTGCAAATAGCCTGTTTTTAAATGAAATGGTGACACGCTGAACAACTTTCTTCATTGTGAGGACAATGAAGGTAAAGATCACAAACCCAAAGATCATCAGATTGTGCCAACTTTGCTGACATCAGGAAAGAAACAAAACTGTGTATTGCCCATACCCACACTCCAAACGAGTCATCCTCATATGATTGGAAATGACAGTATGTAATATTCAACATTCATTCATTAATCTTTTAATACCGAAACATTGTAGAAGTCATAAATGGTGTTCGTGGTATCTATTCTGGTTGTGATGCCGCTTTAAACATGGAGCACTCAGCACCAAACCAGATAGTGGAAAAAAATTATTGTCTGGGGGGCATTCTGTGTGCTCGTGAACTGTGGGTTTCAACTATGTGATTAAGTCATTCTCAAAACCAAAACTTGAATCTTGAAGTAAACAAATTGTAAAGTTACGAACCCTACACAAGATGGCAGGCTAGTGCAACTCATGCTGCAAACAGGGTTTGATTAATAAGTACAATTGTTTACAATTAACAAATGTATTATGGATAGTCTCTTTTCTAGTACTTAGGAAATAGATTACAGTGTCCAAAGAGCACCTCAAGAAATTAGAATTGTTTACTTCTTTAAAGGGACTTACTAGAAGTATATTTGTAGACTTGTATAGCACAAACCTTGCAACAAACCAACTGGGTGCTATACAGTAGTAAGGGGGGGGGGGGTAGAATGAATCACATGTAGGGGTAGGGATGTGCTGGAAAGTAAGAAAAGAGGGAGCAACAGTGGTGGATACCAGAGTGGGCGGCTGTGAGTGGCGAGCCAACAGAAGCGATAAGCTTTGTGTGCGGTACATGGAGGAGTTGGCCTGAGAAAGGGTAAGGTAAGAGCAGAGGACCTACTGGGACACGCTTCAGAAGAATTCCCTAACCAGATTCCACTGCAATGAAGTATTGTTTGAAGAGGAGAGTCCTGAGCACTTTTCTTTAGTGGTGGAGAAGTAGTGCCAGGCGGATTTTACCTGGGTTGGAGTGTCACACCCTCAGAGCATTGGTAGAGATTTTCACCCATCTAGCCTTTTACTTTCTGGACTCCCTGAATTATAATAAACTGGTGAAGCTGGGATTAAGCGTCTTGAGAAGCTCTCCAGAAAACTTCTTAATATACGTGGGAGCAAAAATATGATATTGAGCAACTGTTTTCCATGTTGTCTCTTCACCGTGATTTCATGGGCCATGCAGCTGTACAAACACTGGCTTTTTGAACGTAGGTCAGACAAGGCTAAAAGTCCGAGAACTGTTTGTGTTTGTTAAGTTTCCCCTTTCTTTTCAATAACTGAAGGAACACTTAGATAAGAAAGAAAGGTAACCGCAGATGTTAAAACCGCACCTGTCCTCACACTGTGAGTATGTATTCATGCTCTGCTAAGATGCCAGTTTGGGACTGTATGAGGCTTAACTTGCGAAACACCCGTCTGCATACACGTCTGACTCAGCTATTTCAATGCATGTCAATATAGTTCAAACAGTATATAAAGATTGCCCCAGCTGTGTCTGGCAGAGCATACTTGTAAGCCAACTGCTTCGTATCTCTCAAGCTTAAATAAATATACCTCCACACTGTGTTTGATTTCAGTCTCTCATTATCAGATAAGTGTACCTGATTTCTGCGTACACACGAGACTCAATCATAACCTTACTTCCTTCCAAAAAGAACTCACCTCTTCACAGTCTACCTATATACTACGTCTCTCTTCTCCCTTGTGCATTGTTATATTTTAGTAATGATAACTTTAACGTGCTCTGCTGCCCAAGTGACTAGGTCCACCCTACATAGGTACCTACAATAAATAAACCATCTAGGAAGACAGTGTATGTGCTGAAAAGGGTAACCCGGAGATTGCCCAAAATAAGACCCTAGTACTCAGTGGCGTAGCCAGGGGTGGGCGGGAGGGGCGGTGTGCCCCAGGCGACACGAGTTTTGGGGGAGGCAGCCATGCTGGAATGAGTTTCCTTCTCATTTCCATTATCATCATATGGCCATATTATTAGTCTATGATGGGCTCATAAGGTGTATTGAGTA
The DNA here is from genome assembly GCA_963921515.1 of Calotriton arnoldi. NCBI lineage: Eukaryota > Metazoa > Chordata > Amphibia > Caudata > Salamandridae > Calotriton > Calotriton arnoldi. Next base: position 2,577,245 of record CAWUFW010000319.1, read on the forward strand.
TGGGGTTGCCATGTTGTCTTCATGACTACCCATCTCCCAAGAGAATTCCAGTCAGGACCCGGGTGAGAGCGCGAGAACATCCTCTCGGGCAACAGTGCAACTCACAAATGGCAGGGGCAGAAAGTCCAATGTGCGCGAGATGTCATGAAAATACAGGGTTGCAGTGCTGGCAGTTGTGTGAGGTGTCAACAGGCAGTAGTTTCAACATTTTACAGCATAGCACTGAACACTTGCGAGGAGAAGAGTTTACCCCCCCCCCCGCTCTTGCCTGCGGCCGCGCTGGACAGCTAACGCTGGATTTGTTCGCTAGCACCCCCACCCCATTTACGGTCACCGCAGGGCGGCAAAGGCTGGAACCGCCACGGGCAGCAGAAAGCCTAGCTACGCCACTGCTTGTACTATCTCTAGGACGTGTATCCTGGAAAAGCATTTCACGCTACCCTATAAAATATGGTACGAGTAACAGAGTACAAATTGATTATGTGCTCAGTAAGAAAACACAGCACCGCAACATTTAACCATCTACGGTTCAGAACAATGGCTAACTTCCAGATGATATGTCAAGTTCATCAAATACTTTTGGAATTAATCATTAATTCCACTACGCTTGTGCAAGTCCCAATGTGTGCAGCTGCAACTGAGGTGTTGAACTAGTTGGTCCACCATTTACTTAATAGAAGCTTTCTAACAAATCAATTTCCTGTAACATGCAAATGAGTAAAGTCACAGCGCCGCACAATGGAAAATCTGTAAAAAATAGACAACTGAATAAACTAATAGTTAGCAGGGAAGACACCTTTAAAGATGTAGGGCACTTGGGTAGTAAGGGCAAAGTTTCACTACTGAGGTAAACGATTTGATGTCTTTCATAAAACCAGTTTAAGCACCGCGCACCGTATGCTTAAAAGCACGTACCAATGGGAAAGTTTTGTATGCTTAACCATGAATAAAAATATGCTTTTATGGTTTTGTAAAAGTCACCAGTTTGAATTTGTGCATTTATGTACATCAAAACGTAAAGAGCAGGGTTACAACTGGATCTCATACACTCCAGGAAATTAACTACTGTCACAAATGCAGATCATTAAAGTACAACAGCAACACAGAAAAAAAAGAAACAATGAAGCTTTGATGATAGACTAGCTGTAGATTCTTAATTTAAGTGTAGACATTTTAATATTTTTAATTCCCAGTTCCGAACTCTAGTCCTGGCATTGTGCGACAGACTCAATATTGTCAATTAATAATAAACACAATATAATTTCTGTAACAAAGCGTATTTTTCATTGAAAGCTCATGCTGTGAGCTCCTCCCCTAAACAGAAGACTGGCAACGTGCAGTGTTTTGGGAAATTAATCTTTTCTCTACAAGAAAAACACGCTAACATCTTACTCAACATCCAACATAGGACAAAGATCACTTAAGAGCCGGAGAAAAACTTAGCATGGCAAGTAAGAGTAAACGTTTGTTGAAAATTTTTATTTTTAACACTTCTGCCAGTAAAAATGAAATTTTTCACATTGCCGTTGGTCTTTAACACTTTCTTCCTGCTGATGGGAATGGGCCAGTTCCTCAGTTCCACTGTGGTCAGGGCAACATTGCGGGATTGCTTTGCAAGCACAAAGGCGAAGTGGGTTGCCTCTGAGAATGAGGTGCGACAGCTAAAGTTCACGTTTTTAAAGGGAATGCATAGAAGCTATTTATTCTGCCCCAGAAATATCTTAGAAGACTGTTGCTGTTTTTTTTTTTTTTTGGTTGGGGTGGGGTGGGGGCAAGCCATTGAGGAGTTGTGTTGTACCAAACAAAGGATTTAATTATAAAACGAAACTTCAAGGACAAAATTCCACAAAACAAAGGAATGAGGCACACATTAGTGACACTGCATTGCAAAACACTACCTGTGCATGCCCTTGATGCACGGCAGCACTGGTCTCCGCCCACATGTAGAAGGTGACTTGGAGTTTCTCTGGTACAATGGCTCAAGTTCAGTATGGATATCCATCTGTAATGTTGTTTCCACTGAAAGAGGGCTACAGAGTAGCTAGCAGCTGTACAACGCCTCAATCAGCAAAATGGCATCATGTAGAAGCAGAGGGTTAGTATTCCATGCAAAGATGTCAATTCACCCCTAAATTCATGGTTTTTAAGTGAAAGAAGTACTCTTAGTGAAACATGCAGAAGTTCTCTGATGCTAGAAACATGTCTTTATGGCTAATTACACCACCCATTAGGCCAAAGCACCTAAGGTCCAGCAAATACACTGCATCCAGTGGCAAATTATCCAGATCAACAGTTAATGCTTGTGTCTTTTCATGTACTAACTGAAGTTTGCTGGGTCTAGTACCGGACTCCAATTACCTTCCAGCCACTCAAGACCATCTTTTCAAGATACCCTTTAAATGCAATGCGGGGCTCCTCACACATATGGCTTCAACAGTAATCCTTGCCACCCCAAATCAAAAAGGACCCTTCCTTCCGGAGATTCTGTTTTGAATACAACTGGTCTGTCCTCATGATGACAAAACTTCTTCTGTCAAAGACATTTGTTGTGCGAGCGTAAAAACAACTTTTGATGCAAACTGCTGGACAGAGTGGCATAATTGATGTCCTTTTTTAGCATGCAGCTGCAATGCATAGATAGGCTAAGCGGCCGTGTGTGACGGGGTAATTTTTGCATTGTGCCAAAAGAGATAAGCTTTCCTGAGTGTTGCACCACTACCCAAGGGACACTGGGCAGCAGTGCTAAAACTGTGCACACACTCTTTGGTGTCTGGTACCTCACCTTTCTCCTTTTTGAGCAGGTACAGAATACCAGCCTTCTATGAGAAATTAGCTGTAATTGTGCCTTTTGTCTAAGGAGGTACAATAAAGAGTGGTTGCGTTCAATTAGTTGATTGTGTCATTTCATACATTTTTGTGCTGTCCTGATTTTTGTAACAGTTTATGAAAGCGACAAAATAGTGATTTGCTGAAGTAATAGACCTGCAAATGAAATTCAATAAAAGGGTTACTAAGTATCTGGAATACTAGGGGAGTCACAAAAACTAAGCATACCTACATTATCCACTGCGCCCCCAAATATCAATGCGTGTTTAACAGATCTGCTCACACAGCTGATGGCATAAAAGAGTATCTGACCTTCTTCTCTTTAGCAAGTATCCTTGGAGAGATGGGCAGTGGGCATGAAAAAATGTGTCACATGAAGAATAAACAGTTCTATCCAAAAATAATGGTGTGGCTTTGATTACAATCGCACGTAAGACCACAGCTACAGTAGACATTCACAGCTCACCATCTTAAATATTGGTGATTTTCAAATAAAAATACACAAGTGAGCAGCAGGCACCTGGCTTTCCTCTTCTCAGCCCACCCCCTCCGTTCCCCCAAAAATATTTAAAGTTCAGGGTGACCCCAGCATCTAGAGTGGAGTGCTGCACCCAGTAGACTGGTACTCTTGTCCCTAGGGCTCAATGTCTGTATGGCAGGCCAGAGTTGCCATGGGATTGAAATTGTCCAGTGTTTTTTTGTAGCTTGACTTCAGTAAGTCTGAAGAGTTGCTTTACCAGCTGGCTCGCACTGCTTCAATGTCGCTGACTAAGTTCTGGGCTAAGCATATGCCAAATATCTGAAAAGCAAACAGACAAGAGAAAAACTTTTTACTCGTTGTTGGTGGAGCAGCGTTCTTGGTTTGTTGGTGAGAAACAATTAACCAATGAAGTATTTCAAGACTGCGAGTGAAGGAAAATGCTACTTACCCAGTATGCATCTGTTCTTGGCATGTAGAGCTGTAGATTCACATGCTTTGCATAGCCCGCCATCTAATGTTGGGTCCGGATGTTTGCACTTTGTTTTTGTTCGAAGAAGTCTTTTCCAGTCACGAGGTAGGTGGTGACTCCTTTCGGTGATAGTGCGCATGGGCATCGGCTCCATTGTTAGATTGTTTGCCGCAGAGGGTGATAACGGAGTTAGTAAGAGTAGTAAGAGATGTCCATGTATATATGTATCTAATTAAGAGATCACTGCAACAGGTATAGGTACCCGGGGAGGCGGGTGGGCGCATGTGAATCTACAGCTCTACATGCCAAGAACAGATGCATAATGGGTAAGTCGCATTTTCCGTTCGAGGCATGTGAGCTGTAGTGCACATGCTCTGCATAGACTATACAGCAGTTATGTCCCAAAGGGGTGGCTAACCTGTAGCTGTTGCAGTCATCTAAAATAGTGTGCGTAAAACTGCTTGGCCCACACTAGCTTGCTGTCTTGCTAACACATCCACACAATAGTGTTTTGTGAATGTGTGAGGTGTAGACCATGTTGCAGCTTTGCAGATGTCATCTATGGGTATATTCCCTAAGAATGCCGTAGAAGTCCCTAGTTTGCGTGTGGAGTGCAATCTAGGGGGAATTGTCAGTGTTCGTTTTGCCTTTGCATAGCATGTCTGAATGCACTTGACTATCCACCTTGCAATGCCTAATTTTGATATAGGATTGCCTTTATGTGGTGGCGCAAAAGCAACAAACAGTTGTTTTGTCTTTCGGAAAGGTTTTGTCCTTTCTACATAGTAAAGTAGTGCTCTTTTCACATCTAAAGTGTGCAAAGCACGTTCTGCCACAGAATCTGGTTGAGGGAAGAACACAGGCAACTCAACAGACTGGTTGATATGAAAGGCAGAAATGACCTTTGGTAGAAATTTAGAGTTGGTCCTAAGAACCACTTTGTTTTGGTGTACTTGTAAAAATGGTTCTTCTATGGTTAGTGCCTGAAGCTCACCTACTCTCCTCAGTGATGTGATAGCTATGAGGAAAGCTACCTTCCAAGTGAGAAATTGCAGTTCACATCTATGCAATGGCTCAAAGGGTGGACCCATCAGACTGGTAAGGACAATGTTGAGATTCCACACTGGAGCAGGTGGAAGTCTTGAGGGCATGATTCTTTTAAGTCCCTCCATAAATGCTTTAATGACAGGCACTCTAAAGAGAGACAGATGTTGTCTGTTCTGTAGGTATGCTGCTATTGCAGCAAGATGTAAGCGTATGGAAGAGTACGCTAAATTGGAACGCTGCAGATGTAATAAATAGCAAATGATGTTTTGAACTGAAGCGTCCAGCGGATCGATTTGATGTTATTACAGTATACTACACATCTTTTCCACTTTGCTGCATAGCATGATCGTGTGGTAGGACGTCTAGCCTCTTTGATGATGTTCATGCAGTCTGGCGGGAGATTAAGGTAGCCAAACTCTAAGATTTCAGGTGCCAGATCGCAAGATTGAGATGACTGGGATCTGGATGTCTTATCTCTCCATGGCTCTGAGTTAGAAGATTGGGAGAGAGATGTAGTTTTTGGTGAGGAACTACTGAGAGCTCCAACAGTGCTGTGCACCAGTGTTGCCGGGCTCATGTGGGAGCAACTAGGATTAGTGTCAGGGACACCTGTCTGAGCTTACGAACCACTAATGGAATGAGTGGCAAAGGCGGAAAAGCGTAAGCAAATATCCCTGACTAATTCATCCATAGTGCATTGCCTTTGGACAATGGGTGTGGATGCCTGGATGCGAAGCTTGGGCATTTTACGTTTAGGTTTGTGGCGAACAGATCTATGTCCAGAAAGCCCCACATTTGGAAGAATGGGAGAAGAACCTGAGGGTGGATTTCCCATTCATGAATCTGTTGTCTTTGACGACTGAGCAGATCTGCAATACGATTGTTTACTCCTGGGAGGTGTTCTGCAAGGAGATACATTTTGTGACGTATAGCCCATTTCCAGATGGTCTGTGCTAGTTGTGACCGCTGGAGAGAGTGTGTCCCCCCCTGTTTTTGTATGTAGTACATTGCTGTCATGTTGTCTGTACGGATCAGGACAGCTTTGCCTACTAGATGTACTTGAAACGCTTTGAGCGCTAGAAAAATCGCCAGCAGCTCTAGATGATTTATGTGAAGCTGCTTTTGCTGCAGGCTCCACATGCCCTGAATTGTATGCGTCTGGAGATGAGCTCCCCAACCAGTGAGCGATGCGTCTGCTGTTAGCACTATCTGTGGAACCAGGTCGATGAAGGGCCGCCCTTTTGAAAGGTTTTGTGTATTCCACCACTGCAGAGAGCGATGGGTGTGGCCGTCCACCAACACTAGATCTGATAAGAAACCCTGAGCCTGGTTCCACTGACGTGCTAAGCACTCCTGAAGGGGACGCATGTGTAGTCTTGCGTAAGGGACTATTAGAATGCCAGACGCCACCATCCCTGGTAACTGCATGAACACTCGAGCTGGTAATGAGTGTTGAGGCTGAAACTGACAGAGTAAAGTTTGCATGTTGCGGATTCTGGCCGGATTGGGGTAGGCCAAAGCCTTTTGTGTATCTATTGTGGCTCCTAAATACGCCTGTGTGTTGGATGGTTGTAGATGTGATTTGGACAGATTTACTGTGAATCCAAGATTGTGGAGCAACTGCACTGTTTTGTGAGTGTGACGTAGACAGCTCTTTTGCAAGTTGGCTTTTATGAGCCAGTCGTCCAAATATGGGAAGACGTGAATGTGTTGTCTTCGTGGATGAGCTGCGACTACTGCCAGGCACTTGGTGAAAACCCTGGGTGCGGTAGTTACTCTGAATGGGAGCACCTTGAACTGATAGTGCTGGCCTGCTACTACGAACCTGAGATACTTGAGGTGAGCAGGGTGTATTGGGATATGGAAATAGGTGTCCTTTAAATCCAGAGTGGACAGAAAATCGCCTTGTTGAAGGAGCGGGAGCACTTGCTGGAGTGTAACCATGTGAAAGAGGTCCGACTGAATGCATAGATTTAGTTCTCGGAGGTCTAGTATAGGCCTCAAAGAGCCGTCCTTCTTGGGAATTAAGAAGTACAGGGAGGATACCCCTGCCCCTTGATATTTTAATGGAACTGGTTCTATAGCTCCTTTTTGTAACAGAGAGAAAACTTCTTGCTTTAGAAGGGTAAGATGTTCTTGTGACATTGCGTGTGATCTTGGAAGAATGTTTGGGGGAGTGTCTGTAAGTTCCAGGCAGTAACCATATTGGATAATTTGTAAAACCCATTTGTCTGAGGTTATTGTGTTCCAGACAGGGATAAATTGTGAGATGTCCCCCGACAGGAGTGGAATGATCGGGTGTAGCGGAAGGAAGTCACTGCTTGTTATTTGCGGGGGAAGTGCGTGTGGCGTTGCCTCTGCCTCTTCCCTCACCATGGTTTTCTCTAAAACCTCCTCTGAAATAGCCTCTTAATGAGGGCGATTCGTTGTTACCCTTGTAAGAGGGGGAGGGATTTTCTGTAGAAATATTTTTGGAGCCACCCCTGTAAAAGGAGCGACGAAAGGAACCCCTATTTGCAGGTAACTGCAAAGCCCCCATGGACTTTGTGACTTTGGTATCTTTTTTCATCTTTTCCAGCGTGGTGTCAACTGCTGGACCAAAGAGGCGCTCTTTGTCAAATGGCTGGTTGAGAATAGAGGACTGTACCTCAGATTTGAAACCTGAAATTCTCAACCATGCATGTCTGCGTAGCAGTACGCTGGTGTTTACTGCGCGAGCTGCTGTGTCTGCTGCGTCTAGAGCGCACTTGATGGAGGTATTGGTGATAAGTTTACCTTTCTGAATAAGATCCTTTGCCTTAGATTTATGTTCGCAAAAGACACACAATTGATGGACGGAATGCAGAACAATTCAAAACATTCACCCCCAGTCAAGAGATCTGGGTTAAATCCATCATTCTTTTGCTCACCATGCTACCCCGTGCTCTCCATGCCACTGGAGTCAAGCTATCCTGTCGCTGAAAGCCCGAAACCGGTCCTAGGATGCATGTTTCCAGTCCAGGGAGGACCTGGCCTGGCAGTTCGGGCTGGACTGTTTCCATTGGGCGCAGGGTCAAGACTGATTTGCATATGGCTGGGTCCAAACTGGAATGGCATGGTGAGCAAAAAAACGATGGATTTAGGCCCAGATCGCTGTACTGGGGTGAATGTCTGACATTGTTCTGCATTCTGTCCATCAATTGTTGTTTTTGCATTTGTCACCCCAAGTGGGACGGGTATGCACAGACGTGGGTCCCGTGCTCTCCATGCCACTGGAGTCAAGCTATCCTGGCTGATGAGGGCTGAAAGCCCGAAACTGGTCCTAGGATGCTTGTTTCCAGTCCAGGGAGGACCTGGCCTGGCAGTTTGGGCTGGACTGTTCCCATTGGGTGCAGGGTCAAGACTGATTTGCATATGGCTGGGTCCAAACTGGAATGGCATGGTGAGCAAAAAAACGATGGATTTAGACCCAGATCTCTGTACTGGAGTGAATGTACGACATTGTTCTGCATTCTGTCCATCAATTGTTGTTTTTGCATTTGTCACCCCGAGTGGGACGGGTATGCCCAGACATGGGTGCCGTGCTCTCCATGCCACTGGAGTCAAGCTATCCTGGCTGATGAGGGCTGAAAGCCCGAAACCGGTCCTAGGATGCTCGTTTCCAGTCCAGGGAGGACCTGGCCTGGCAGTTCGGGCTGGACTGTTCCCATTGGGCGCAGGGTCAAGACTGATTTGCATATGGCTGGGTCCAAACTGGAATGGCATGGTGAGCAAAAAAACGATGGATTTAGGCCCAGATCTCTGTACTGGGGTGAATGTACGACAGTGTTCTGCATTCTGTCCATCAATTGTTGTTTTTGCATTAGATTTATGTTCATCAGGCAGAAATTGCATGAGTTTTTCTAACTCATTATAATGAGCCCTATCATATCTGGCTAACAAAGCCTGAGCATTAGCGATGCACCAGTGATTAGCCGCTTGTGAGGCTACCCTTTTGCCAGAGGCATCAATTAACTTGGACTCCTTATCAGGAGGAGGGGCCTCACCTGTGGTTTGTGAGTTGGCTCTCTTGCGAGCACTGGAAACCACAAGAGAGTCTAAGGGCAGCTGACCCTTGATGTAGGTCAGTAGGTGCCGGTTTATATTTCTTCTCAACTCTAGGGGTGATGATTCTTGCCCTTACAGGATCTTTGAAAACCTCATCTGCGTGTTTAAGCATCCCCTTAAGCATTGGCAGCGTCTGGGTAGTTTTTTTGAGAGGAACTTAGGGTCTAACAAAAGAAGTCCTCCTCTAAAGCCTCCTTATGCCGTTCCACCCCATGATAATGAGCAGCCCTGTTAAGAAGCTCAATATACCCTATATTGTCGTCAGGTGGTGATGGTCTGGACAGATATAAGTCAGGGTCATTATCCGTGTTTGGGTCAGTGTCGTAATCCTCCCATGGGTCAACATCCTGTGGCCTATCCTCATCCCCATCCCCTTGATCGTGTGGGTCAGGTGATAGTGGTGGTGGTGAATTAGTGGGTGTGATGAGTAATTGAGGATTAGTGGGCGAAGGAGGTGGAATATATGGTGGTGAAGGGTTAGTACCCACATTTTTTCTCTTCAGGGGAATGTGGTACTCTTCCTGTTGGCCCATTTTCCTTTTTCAGGCAATTAGGCATGGATATGACCAGTGTCTGGGTTTATAACCAGTTCTTTTTGTTTCGGATCTGAAGGTGGAACATCGGACTGAGGCTCTTTTGGTGGAGTCTTTTTATCTTTGCTCGCCGTTTTCAGCGTCGAAGGTTTCAGCTCCGAATTCTTCGGTACTGAAGATTTAGTCTTTGATAAAGATGGAACGTGGACCACGTCATGTTTTGATTTCGGCGCCGAGGATTTCATTTCGGCGCCGGCATGGGGCCGACTCGAGCCCGAGCCGGAAGGCTTCTCCTAATGTTTCGGCGCCAGGCCCGGGGGCGGGCGCTCTAAACTTTTTCTTGGTGCCAACCTTGGCCCGTAGGCAGAGGAAGGACTGGAGCCTTTTAGGTCTTGTGTTGTTGGGGCAAGGGGGCTTCTGTACTCACAGTTCGCTGACCCTGTGTAACTTGCTCCTCTTCTTCCATGTCGGAGTCAGCCTCGGACACGGAGATGTGTTCTTCTTCCTCGGCTCCTTGAGCTTGTGTTTCTTCTCGGTCGGAATCTTCGCTGAAGATGTCCGGTACGGAGCCGCCTTGGTGTTGCATCTCGTGACGTCGAGTCCGACGGTCACGGAGCGTCTTCTTCGATCGAAACGATCGGCACGCGTCGCAATCTTTCTCCTCGTGTTCCGGGGATAAACAGAGGTTGCACACTTCACGCAGGTCTGTGCGCGGAAATTTGGCGCAACACCCGGGACAGAGCTTGAATGGAGTCCGTTCCATCGACTGCTAGCGAGCCCGGCGCGGGGAGGCCCAACAGCCCTCCACGAGTTTTCCGATCGAAGATCTTTGAGTTGAAACGATACGCGGAGAATAGGAAACGCGATCGAGAAACAATACCGTCGAGGGTGGTGGATTGCGCATCGAAGGGAACCCGAGAAACTGTGCCGAACCGGAGCACAGCAATTCACATCCGAACCTGATGGCAGAAAAAAACAATTAACAATGGAGCCGATGCCCATGCGCACTATCACCGAAAGGAGGAGTCACCTACCTCACGACTGGAAAAGACTTCTACAAACAAAAACAAAGTGCAAGCATCCGGACCCAACACTAGATGGCGGGATACGCAGAGCATGTGATCTACAGCTCACATGCCTCGTACACTGTATAACAGAGTAAATGTTTGGCCAATAACCGAGAGCCTCCTCTTTTGTATGTTGCTGGTCTGAGCAAGTTACTGATGATGGTGCAGCACCCAATGAGCAACCCTTCTATGATGTGTGTTAATCAAGTTGCTGCACTTGTTTATTTTTTATGGGTTCTGAAAAGTACTTTGGCAAACTGAGCCGAGACTCAGGATTAACCCGTTAAACAGTGCTTCTCAAATTTTTTAGACCCACAACCCAATTTTTAGAACCACAAACCTTCGCAAACCACCTATCTTTAATGGACATGAGGTGAGCGATTTTTTAAATTTAACTAAAGCATCATGTAGTAGCGCACTGTCATTTGCAGACAGCACATTTTCCACCGAAATGGCCACTAAATGTGCACAGGCATACATGTTTAATTATAAAACTATACTGTACCCAAATGATAAAGCGTGGGAATCGGGTTTCAGTTAACAGTTATCATTTGTGCATAACCAAGTAAAGTGTCTTGATTTGTTTTGATCCTCTTCAAATCTTTCTTTCCTTCACAATGCAGAATTACAATAAAATGCGCTTCACTTTTGCTTTCCTAACTGCTGAATGTGTATACATTTTGTTGCGTTTTACAAAAAGTGACATCCTACAGCTTGTCCTTTCACACTCCCTGTACCCCAGCAAGATTGTCACATAATTCACTTTACTTTTCTTGCTCTGACTGCAAAGTGAGAGGAGTTTGTAAACACCAGCCCCCATGTTAAACATACTAGCAGCAGAAGACAAAGCCTGACATTTGACTTCTGTCTTTGAAACGCAACAAATGCGACAAGATAAGTACAGAATGTAAAGGTATCTTTATTTATTACTTTAAACTTTTGAGACCCACCAAAAATTGGCTTGTGACCCACCAGTAAGTTGCAACCCACAGTTTGGGAAACCTTCCTTTAGAAAACTTAGAGGCTAGTTAACTTGAGTCGTCTGTCCTGACCCCCAAAAATCACTGATAAGGTGGAGGGAAGAGAATCTTAATTGTCGTGGAGGGTGTTGCGCGGGGAAAAAAAAACAAAAACACACAAACTTACCTTTAGGCCGGGTCCCACGTCTCTGCTCCTGCTCTCCTGTCTCCAACTCCAGAAACAGGAAGCAGTCAGCCAGGCTCCCTCCCCTAAGCCAATCACAACGTTGCAATGCAGCGTTGTTATTGGTCTGAGCGCCGTGACACAGTGCACAGCCAGGGGCTGGAGGGGTGGGCATGTTCGCCATGCAGGCTGTAATGCAGCCTGCATGGAGAACGGGGAAAGTGCGCATGACTGGTTTGGGCGGCCCGAGAGGCCGACCAAACAGTCATTGCGCACTTAGGAGTGGGCAAACCACTCCTCCCCTGCTCCGAGAGCAGAGCAGCAAAAAAGCAGCAGGACACAAAGCATAAAATGCTAATAACTTAAAGTTATCAGCATTTTATGTTTCTTCTTCACACTGCTTAAAAGCAGTGTGGCGACGCTCCTCCGCCTAAGCGGAGGAGCCGTCACTGCACACAAACCAATGCCATCTCATGGGGTGGCAGTGCGCCAGCAAGTTTGGAAGTGTAACACTGTTCCGAAATGGGAATGTGGCTTAAGTCAAAAACCCTCAAGGCAACCTTGGATTATAACTACTATTTTTGCCTGGTAACACAGACCTTCTACACATTGACTTAGTAGAGAATAAACTTCATTAAGGCAGCGGCCGCTACCTGGACTCTCATGTCCGCCAACTTAAACAATTAAACGTACAAAATATGAAGCTCATATCCTTCTGCTGGCTGCGTATTTTCCTTTGCTTTGGATGATTCCAAGTGGCTCCCCACTGTAAAACAGTTTCAACTCAAAATAAAATGTACATACCCTCAATAATATTTCTGTTAGATAAATAATCTTTCTGCACGTTCCTTACCTTAAGACTATCCTTCCCAAGTGTCAGACTGGTCTGGAAAACTTTCTTCTCCAGCAGCAACTCTCCTGTACCACCAGGTGGTGCATTGCAGCTTCTGCCCTGAGTCCGCCCACTGGACATTATGATACTACCACATAATGGGTCTAGTCTTCACGCTTAAATCTATTCCTGAAACCTTTTTCATGCTCCACAGAGGTGTGCACAGAGGAACTGAGGGGGCAGCAACAACAGCACATAACGTGTTTGAATGCTTGGGGTCTTAATGTACACTGCACCAACACATCAAGGAAGGAGGGGGGGGGGGCGGTGAAAAATCTACAGGATTATTCGGGATCCATCAGAAATAACAATACTGAAGAAAAATATCTTATTTCTGATTGATACATTCTTCTTGCAGATTTCTCACTTTAAGAAAGAGTCCAAAGCAATATCCTCCAGGGGTTGCGAAAGAGCAGTGCTGATTAACCAAGGAATTCATGCAGCACTGCCCTAGCTAAGTATACATCACTGTGTGCTTCGGCTGTGAGGCAGTAATATTTAACAAACATATGCAAGGATGAGCATGTGGCTGCCTGGCAAATGTCAGCCACCAGGACGCATCTGGCGAGAGCTGTGAAAGCAGCCATGATCCTAGTGCAGTGGGCACAAAGGCACTCTGGAAGGACTTTTGTGGTCAAGGCATAGCAGATCTTAATACATGGGATAACCCAACACGAAATGGTGTGTTTAGTCACTACCTTGCTCCGGCAAAACCCATGATGATCATGCATTCAACCTGTTGAGAAATGTTTAATTAGTAGGAGATCACACGCCTAGGATCTATTCGATGCAGAAACTCCTCCCCAATGATGCAATGAGGGTAAGCAAAGAAAGATGGAAGAATGATAGACTATCACATGAAAGGCAAAACCAACTAGGCCAAAAAGGCTGGTAAGGTATGTAGGACCTACTTGTCTGGGTTGAAAACTGTAAAGGTGGATTAACAGAGCGGCTGAAGTTCTCCGACTCTGTGAGTTGAACTGATCACTATTAACAACACAGTCTTCAAAGTAAGAAGTTTAAATGTACAACTGTGCATCGCCTTGAAAGGGCATGCCATTAAGAAAATTAACACACATTTATGCCCAGTGAGGAGGCATTGGTGACTATAGTAGCTTGAGCCTTCAGAGGTTTGAACAAACCATATTGGGGATTTTCCTCCATCCGTGCAGATCTTAGTGGACTGACTGGAAAATTTGCACCTGGGCCGAACAATTCCCTTGGTGATGGAGTTGCTGTTGTCGTAGACACCACTAAGGAACCCTCATCCATCATCTGACAAGTAGAACCAAAAGAATGCACAAGGCAACGTGGTTGAGCAGATGCAGGACCTATAGGACCAGTAGATGCAGTGGAGCCAAATCTCTGAATCACTTCCCGAAAACCCAAGATTCTCTGAGAGTATATAGGTCATATTCAGCACTGCATCTAAGAAGGTCAATCTCTGTGTTGGATTGAGGTGGAACATCTGTGTATTGATGGTAAAGCCCAAATCGTGGAGAACATTCCTCATGCTCTGAAGATGTTCTTAAACCAGCTCTGGGGACTATGCACTCACAAACTAATCATACAATACATGGACTCTAAACCATGTCAATGAAGCTGCCACAACTGCCAGAACTTTTGTGAAAACGCAAGGAACAGTCATCAGCCCAAATGGCAAGATCATGAACTGATTGAATCCCACGTTGAACCTCAGGTTGATGCAGGGAGTGGGGAGAAATGGAAGATGGAATTAAGCATCCTGAAAATCCAGGTACAGCAGCATTCTGGCCCACAAAAACTTGACTCAGGCGCAGCATCTTGAACTTGTCCTGCCAAATGAACAAGTTCAGATGTTGGAGATCCAAGATGCATCTAAAACCTCCATCCTTCTTGGGGGCCATGAAATAAAGGGAATAATATCCTATATCCCTTATTTCCAGAGGAACCACCTCTGTGGCCTATTTGTCCAGCAGGCTAAGAACTCTGCATCCGGAATTCTGGAAGTGCCAGAGAGCATGCCCTGATGGAATAAGGGCGATCTGGAGGAGGAACAGGAAGGGTATAGGAAAGCCCTTGCACATCTCCACCACCACCAGAATATGGTTGTGTAAAGGGGGAGCTTGGGAGGGGGAGGGCCAGAACGACTTTAAAACAGCAGAGCCGGTAGTGGATGGAAGCAACACTTAAACCCACCCCTGCCACTAAAGGAGTGGTACATTTGCTAAGGCGTCTGGACTGGTAGAAAGAGTTGCCTCTGCTGCGAATGCTGTTCACTGGAATAGCAACCAAATTTCCTGTACAGCTGATGGAAGTGCCTTGGTGAAAAAATTAAATGAAATGAAAAATATATTTTTGAAGCCCACTAAACCCCGAGGGTGGGTAAGCGCTTAGCCAAGCAAAAATAGTATCCAACAAAAGTCTGCGGTGTCCAAGCCAGAATTTAAGATGACAGCCAGGTTTTAACTGCGTTGTACATTCGAAACTAAGGCCATCATGGAATCGATGGGGATTGAAGAGACCATCAAAGCCTTAATTTGGCAAATGTATGCAGAGGCATCTGCTTATGTGCGGTATGGAAGGGAGGGGGAACGTACCAGGGCATTTGAGATTATGAAGGGCATGAAACAGGGGTGTGTCCTCACCCCATTCTTGTTTTCAATTCTATACCAATGGGGTGGAGGCAGCCCTGACTGGATCTACCCCGGACGTCCCGAACATTAATTCAAACCTCCCCATATAATTATATACGGCGATGACGCAGTGCTTATTGCTAGATCTGGGAAAGCGTTTGCGACCCTGATTGCGGTATACAAGACTTACATGGAAAACTTGGACCACCGAGTTAATTAAACTAAAACTTATGTATTCGTCTCCGAAGGGCGCCCGTAGAAATTGCTACCCTTTCTCATAAATAACCGAAGGCTCGAGGTGGTAGATACTTTTTCCTACTTGGGGATACTTTTTGAGGCCAAATAAACCTGGAATGATATTATTGCTAATAGGGCCCTGGTAATGGGGAAAACAAAATTACGGCAATTCTAACATTTATTAAGAAATTGGGGTCTAAACCTATCCCCGAAATTAATAATACTAATAATAGTGACACTTATAGAGGGTGACAGCTACCTCAACAGAGATGTCCCGGCGCTAAGCGGAAGTCAGGTGGAGATCCGGACTGGATCCATGAGAGAACTGCCCCCCGCAAGCCCATCTGTTTGAGTTTGTCCAGAAGAATTGGGTGTGCAACAGTGTTGAACGCAGCCGACAGATCTAAAAGGAACAGCATCGCTGATGCTCCTGCATCTACAGTCATTCTCACCGATTCCGCCACCTCCACCAATGCGGTCTCGATACTGTATTCTGACCGGAATCCGAACTGGGTGTCATGCAAGATGTCCTGTGCTTCAATGAAATTGACGAGTTGACGTGCCAATTTTTCTAACATTTTGGCAGGTGCTGGCAATAGAGAAATCGGGCGATAATTGCCAAGCTCCGTAGGATCAGCATTTGGTTTTTTCAGAAGGGGTAGTAAGAATGCATGTTGCCAAATATCTGGAAAGATGCCCGAAGATAGCGACGTGTTCCAAATGTAGTTTAATACTGGGTTGATCAAGTGAGCCAAAAACCTAAAAAGCTTGGTTGGGCAAGGGTCTAAGGGGGAACCAGACTTGCAACTTAGGATTTCGGCCAGTGATTCCTGCAAGATTATGAGACGAAACTCCGAGAAGGTACTAATGGAATTAGTCATTTCCGATGGCTGTGGTTCCACCGACACCTCTCCAACTGTGAATGAGAGATAGACTTTCTGAATTTTCTCCTCAAAGAAGTTGGATAAGTTTGTGCATCGATAGCAGATTGACTGGTAAAGGATCTGACAATCTTGAAAATTTCTTACCAGAGTTCTTCTCACTTTCAATGCGCTTAACAAAGTGTTCCCTTCTAGCTGCCCCCATCAACTTGCAGAGCTTCTTCAAGGCTACCCGATAGGCTTGCTTGGTCACTGGGTTATAATCTTTCCTCCATTGCTGCTCAAGCCTTTTACACCAACTCTTTCCCGCTCTAAGGTCTGCCGAGAACCAGGGGGCAGAAGGAGACTCTCTCGGGGACCTAACAGATCTCAGCGGTGCCACTGTGTCAAGGGCGGAGGCGATCCTTAAGTTGAGCGCGACAGTGTCCTCATTGGGATTGCCAGTTATCAGTGGTCCCCTATCTAGAAGCGCAGGGCCCAAGCTGTCTGCCGTAGCCTTTTTACAGTTCCTTCTTAATACTGAGCGTATGCCTCCACACAGCTGTTCATTCCCCAGAGTGAAAGAAAAGGGGACCAAGAAGTGGTCCGTCCAGACCAAACATCGAGAGGCCTCAACTCTCATGGTAAGGATGTTGGAGAAGATTAGGTCAAGAGTATGACCTGCTCTATGTGTGGGGGCATTTACCTGTTGTGTGTGGTCAGCTCCATTGAGAGACATTACTAACTGAGAGGACTGGGGGCAACTGGGATTGTCTACATGGAGATTGAGGTCACCTAAAGCCGTAAAGTTGGCGTATTGCAATGATTTCTGTGCAATAAGATTACATAGTTCTAGAGTATACTTGTTTGAGCAATCCGGTGGTCTATAAATTAGCAGCCCTGCAAAGGAGAGGGTTGGGGAGATCTTTATACAGAAGTTTAAGCCCTCCATGTTACCTAAATTGTTCAGTTTCGTAGTGGAAATTTCCCAAGTTTCCTTCAAGATAATAGCCACCCACCTCCTCTTCTATCACCTCTCCTATTGGCACAAATTATTCGGAAACCTCGGAGGATAGCAAGGGTCAAGATCGGCAGAGAATCCCCCTTTAACCAAGTTTCAGTTAGGAACATCACATCTCAAGTGTTGTCCATCAGAGATAGCCAAATATCATCTGCATGTTTGGGAAACGATCTGCAATTAATCATGCAGGCTCCTACCCCACCATCCGATATCCTCCGAGCTCCGGGGATCCTTCCCCTACTCCTGGTCGCCCTGCCAGGGATCTCTAAAGTGAAATTGCATTCCTTACAATGGTATGGGGGGGCCAGGGTTAGCCAAGTTAGCACATTGGGTTCTTGAGCACAGGTTTCTCCTTAAGGCCAAGAGGGTATCTCGCGACCAAATAGTGCACTTACTGCTATCGCTTTGAGCAGCATGGCTGGCGCTGGCCGCGATCCGGACGCTGACGAGCGCAGACGGGCTTGCCTTTGGTGCGCCCGCGGCATGTCGGCATAGCGGTGCCAGAAAATATATCATGCCAAAGTCATTTCTGCAGCCACTTATAGAGCAGAGGTTTGGGGCATGGTGGCAATTGAGGTCTTACAGCACAAAGAGGATGTTTTTTTTATAAAAGACTGGTAGCACAGGTCACTGGACTTACTGGAGCTGTATGAGAATCCTCACGCCTGCACCCTTATTTCAAAATCTAGAATGAAGGAAATCTTTCTAAAAAAGGCTAAGAGAGATAGAAGGGAAGCTAATAATTTAAAGTCTATAGTGATGACATATCTTGGGACTCCTCCCATAACACAAGACCTGCACTCCTATTTGGCCTCAGTATCTAACCTCTAGCACCATTTTATTTTAGTGAGGTTTAGGTTATATTTTCCGCCTCTTATGTTGGGTTACCCGAGTAATTTGTATTCCGTAGAAGACTTGCCGCCATGTCCGTGTGAAGAGGGCGTCATCGCAATTAAATTGACATTTTATTATTTTGTAGCATTTACATTGTCCAGAAGAAAAGATTCATCCTACCAGTTTTGCGTAGACATAACTTCAGACAATGTCAGGTAGCCTTGTATTTCATCCAACAGCTAGCATATCCATATGTATGCTACTCTCTGGCCCCCTTTTTATGGTCTTCAGTAAAGAGTAGGAGAACAATTATGGTAGGTTAAATATTTATCTCCTTGCCTCTCTTTTAATGATACTGCAACGCATTTTTAGATTAATTTTTTAGGCGAAGCTTCTGTTTTAAAATTTTAAAAACGTGTGAATCTGTTTTAGAATTGTATTCTATTATTTAAACATATGATATGATTATACATTATGCATTTTATATCCTATAGAGCTGTAGCGAAATAAACTTCCTTTGCTTGATTGACAACCATGTTGGCAGGAGTGCACAGCGGACCCATAGTTGAGGTTTTGCCCACCTCCCCTTTCCACTTGCTCCCAACTTTAATACGCAACATCTTCATTTGAATGTCAAAGATGGGGGTATGTCAAGGTATGATAGTGCTCTAAATGAATTGTTTTTAGAATGTATTGTAAAAGACTCTGTTGGATATGAATTGCATTTTTACGTACTTTTTAATGTACTTTTATGGACTATTTATTTAGATTGAATACAGTTAATTCTGATTCTTAACAGCCAGGTTTTAAGGGCTTTCTTAAACAGTGAGAAAGAATCTAACTTCGAAATGTGGGTGAACAGTGTGTTCCACAACTTGGCAGATGCAGCGGAGAGTGAACGGCCATCCCATCTGACTTTATGGTATCTATGAATAATCAATCACCTGAGGAAGATCTAAGAGTTCTACCTGGTGAATACCAGTTGAAGAGAGCTGTGAGATGTCTTGATCCTTTACGATGAAGGGCTAGAGAAACCAAGAAAAGTGCTTAAAAGAATATACGCTTCCTGATTGGAAGCCAGTGGTGGGCACGAATACCCTCTTGGCTGAAAGACATTTAGAGATGTTCAGAATGAGGCGAGCAGTTGCATTATGAACCACTTGAAGTTTGTTCAGGGATGAACTGTTAATATCCAGGTATAATGCATTACAGAGGTCAAAGCATGAGTTCATCAAAGCGATGACTACCGAATGTCGCATTTCCGTCAGAATGATGGGAAGATTTTTCTGAGAGCTGGGATGATATAAAACTTGTACTCTTAGTACAGTTAACCTCCAAATCAAAGTTAAGAGTCGTGTCGGCGAGAACACTGAGATTTTTAGCAGACTTCACAGGAATGGGCAGGGGGCCGCTGACCACCAAGTATTGGTCCAAATAGACTCTTGTGCCCTAAACATCAGCACTTCAGTTTTTTAGTGGTTGAGTTTTAGAAAGTTGTTTTTCATCCAGGTGCTAATACTGGTCATGCACCAATTAAACTTAATAGCTACCAAACTCTTGTGCCCTAAACATCAGCACTTCAGTTTTTTAGTGGTTGAGTTTTAGAAAGTTGTTTTTCATCCAGGTGCTAATACTGGTCATGCACCAATTAAACTTAATAGCTACCAAAGGCTGATTGTGAAAAAGAGACGCAATGGTTTGTGTGTCTTCCGCATACAAAAGGACTTGGAAACCGAACAATCATACCAATTCTGCAAGAGGAGCGACATACAAATTAAAGAGGGTTGGGCTAAGAGACGAGCCCTGTGGAAACACACATGAGAGACTAAATGCCTTGGCTTTAAAGCCGCCAGGGCTAACAGTCTGCACCTTGTCAATAAGCCCACTCCAGCTTGCTGAAGAGTTTGTACCAGGCCTAGGGGTGAGACAGTGTCGAAGGTTGCAGACAAGTCAAGCAGCACCAAGACAGCTACCCTGATCAACCTGGCACCTGATACGGTCAGTAGCTGTAGTGAGTGCAGTCTCCGTACTGTGGCCACTCCTAAATCCATTCTCCAAAGGCTCAAGAATGCCACAGGTGTCGATCTGCTTCATCCATTCCTGATTAAGATACTGTTCTAATATTTTAGCAGGTGTGGGCTGCAGCGAGATTGGGCAAAAAGTTTTCATATCATCTGGATCCGCATTCGGTTTTTTCTGTAGAGGAATAATTGTGGCTTCCTTCCAGGGATGAGGAAAAATACCAGTGTCAATGGTGTGATTGAGCACTCCCTGCAATGCAATCTGGGGCCAAATGCAGAATTTTGGGTGGGCTGGGGTCAGCTGGAGACTCTGACTTGAGACTCATAACGAGTTCCTTAGTTTTCTGCACTAAGATAGGGGGAAAGACAGAAAGCAATGAGGGATTGGTTGAGATTACAGACACTTCAGTGGACAAATTGCATCCCGCAGACGGCTTAAATTCAGTATATAAGTTGAGAATTTTATCTCTGACGTAGATGGCAAGCTTGTCGCAAAACTCTTGTGAAGGGTCCATAAGGTCTTGAGTGTGAGGCTGAGACAACTCTTTGACCACTTTAAAGAGTTCCTTGGAAGAATTTGCTGACAATCTAATTTTTCAGTGTAGAAAGCCAATGTATCTAAACCAAGAGCTTGTTTATACCAAAGTATAAGGGCTTTATGTTTCTCCTTAGCCATAGGATCACAATGCATAAGCCATCTCTCCTACTGTCTGTGACAGAGCTGTTGAAGATTTTTAAGATCTTCTGAGAACCAATGGGCTCAAGGTTTAGCTCTGGTGTAGCATTTCACTTTCAGCTGTGCCACAATGTCAAGGGCTGCTTTGATACAGGCCTGAAAACCTTCAGCCGTGTAATCAAGTGGATCATCCTCATTGGTATAGGAGATATTAAGTGCCGTCTCCAGACCTTGGGAGGTGATTTTCCTCTAATTCCTGCAGGGTATACTTTCGGTTTGGATGGAACCAGGGCCACCTTAGGCACAGACAGAGGGCAATGGATATGAAAAGTAACCACCTGGTGATCCACTCAACTAAAGGGAATGGCTATCAAAAGAAAGGGTGTTTGAATTGGAAAAATGCCATCCAGGGTTTGACCCGCTATATGGGTGGGAGCATTAACCACTTGAGTGAAGCCAAAATTCATCATAGATTCTAGCAAAGAAGTGGAATCCTTATCGAAAGATCTTCTAAATGAAAATTAAAATCCCAAAGAATGGTGAACTTTTGATGAACCAAAAACATCTCCAAGACTTCACGCCCGGCTTCAAGAAAATTAGAATGTGGGCATGGCAAGCGATACACCAAGAAACCTGAAAGAATAGGGTTAGAAGCATGTTTCAATCTAAAAAAGGCCACTTCAGCAGCCTCTAATGAATACATCATGACCAGTTCTAGAGTACAATTAAAAGAATCTTTAAATATAATCGCCAGGATGCCTTCTTTCTGACCGATGCGATACAGTCGAGAGATGACATAGCCTGGAGGGACTGCTGCAACCAAATCAGGTCCCGAATCTTCTGTTGCCCAGGTTTCCATGACAAACAAGCAGTCAAGAAGGAGAGACATTATAAGCTCATGGACTTCGACGTTGTGTTTAATGAAGGAGCAATCATTTATTAAAGCACATGAAACCTGACTATGTGTGTTAGAGTTTATGACCATGCCCTCAGACTCACCCGCCGCCAAAAAGAGGATGTAGGAGTCATCCAGCCAGTTAAACTGAAAATTACAATTACAACACTGACAGCATGTTTCTTGAGTTAAGTTACACCTGGTGCATTCCATCTTCTTCCCTTTGTGGCGGAGCTCAAGTAGCTGTGACTGGGAATAACTAGGAGTTGTCATGTGGCTAGGTTAGGCCCGGGGAGAAACACAGCCAATTTACATGTACACTTTCTTAAGTTGCCTTATTTTTTGACACAATGATTTTTGACCCACATTTCCTTGCATGGCAGTGCAGGAATAGGTTCTCTGAAACCACATTGCTTACAATTCCACTTTGTAAGTACATTATCATGATACTTTGAACATTCAGTAGAAGGCCTGAACACACATTGTGCAAATTTTGCTGTTTATTATTAGTCCATGAGGTGACAGGGCTATCAAAGACAATAAACAATGTCAGCCTGGCTGATGCCTCGACATGGAAGCATAGATACTGTTATTATAAATACACACGTATTTCCATGCTCAAATTAGAGGAGCACTCTGCTGTTATTGTGAGGTTGTCACTGTGTCGGAGTCTTAACCCAGCGGATTCCTGTTTATCCATGTATGTAGGGATGTCCAACTTGTCACCAAGATGGGGACCTACATACCTTGCCTTCAGGTAATGGGGATTTAGATCATCCAGTAGGGGATTCTTGGCAGAACACCTGCCCTAGGCAACTAGGTTAGGGAGTGCATAATAGGAGTACACTATAACCAGTGCGTAGATGCCAGCATATGTACACTGTTTTAGCACGATGGTGGAATTGTTTATTCTTTTCACTGTCCTTATTTTTATTGCTCATCACTTTTATCTGCTTCTCTCTGTTAATCATTGCAGCACACATTTTATAAAAGAATCACATGGTTCAATACATATTGAAAATGCCCCTTTGTGTATTTCTGGTGTATCGTTCTGAGCATGCACGAGAGACTGACCAAAAAGGTTCTAGATCTGTTACCATGATTCCTTGGAGAGTCAGGGTTGTCATGTTCTGAGGTTACCCAAACCCAGGGCTTTAAGTGGGATGAAAAAACTGGGGGGGTCTCTCAAAGGGGCGTGGCCAATGTAATTAAGGGCGTGGCTTAATAACACCTAAGCTAAAAATCTGTGCTTAGCATAGTGTGCCGCCAGACTTTTATTTTGCTGTTTCTGTCATTGCATCCAGATATATGATACAACAAGTAACATCATACTTACAACAAGTCAGGACTATTGGCTTTGTCAATGGTTGTTAGTTGCATAAGATAAATAAGCAGCAACTATGGCTTGTATATAATATTGAAAAAGCTTCCACTTAAAGCCCTGGTGACACCACGACAATGTTGCTGCTCCCGAGTTTCAAAAAGAGAAGGGTAATCCAGAAAGAAAATGACTCTTTTTAAAGGATTTCCCTTCCCTACAATGCTCACCTGGCATGACGTCATGCCGTAACTTCTCCACTAGTGAGAAGGGAGCAGTGTGAGCACGCCCACATCGATGTGCCTGCTGTCACTGCAGTCCGGAAAAGAACAGAGCGCCTGTGCCAGAGCACAAAACAGAGCCCGATAGAGACCTGTTTCGAGGCCCCCTTTAAAAAACTGCCGGTGCTCAGCACCGGTGAGACCCAGCCCACTTAAAGCCCTGCCCAAACCATTTGTTACCTTGCCAGGTATAGGGGTACTTATGTTGGCACTGTGAGCTACCAGGTCTATAGGCCAACATATCCCGAGGGGTGCATGGAATCACAGTCTGGCACCATCCCAATGTTTATGTTGTCCAACAAACGAACAGTACTGGAAACCGTACGACAGAGCATGGGGGTAATGTCCTCTGGTTCAAACGGGCAGCATCCCTGGTGCCGTCCAGGCGCGGACAGGCGCAGATGGGCTTGCCTGTGGCACGCCAGTTGCGCGGACGAACTGGTATGCCATATTTAAAGGCCAGCCACAGAGTGGGCGTGGCTGAGGAACTACAGCTGCCCTATATCGAAAAGGGAGGGGAAAAAAAGGTGGAGCTGGAGTCTAGCAACTCCTACCAGCACGTGAAGGCTCCCCTTCACCGCAGGAATACTGGAAAAGAAAACCGAGCTAAACTAAAAGTGTGAAAACAACATATAAAACAATTAAAACTACCCTGAAAGTACCCAAATGGTACTACAAGTATGGTGCAACTATTGGAGCCAGGTAATTCCACAAAATCGGCGTGTGAGTGCGCCGTACAAGGGAATTAATGCAGGAAAGCACCACCTTGAGAGGACTCAGTAGGAGAGACTGACCAGCAGGGCTAAATCAGACTGTGGGTTAGGACTGGCATGTTAGTCGTAGCCCTGCTAGGCTTGAAAGACTCCAGGATGGAGTTGGCCTTCTCTCGAAAAACCTGCTCATCACCTAAGGGTATGTTCACCAGTGTGGCCAAGAAATCTTGTAAGACCAGTGAAGTTTGACAGCAGTGCCCACAGACCTGGCCACAGAATCAAAGTCTCACTTCAGTATCTGCCTTTGAAGTGTCCAATCTGATTAAATGGCTTCCTAAGGTGTTCTAGTAGGCTTACGACTGCCAGTTTGGCCAACTCCCATAAGGCATGGGCATATTGCTCTAATAGACATGTGGCATTTGCCATATGGGTACTGAGACTACCTGATACAAACATATTTTCGTCCATGGAGTCCATCCTTTTAGATCCAGAAGGGCAGTAGAGAAGACATTGGGGTTCAGTTTAGACAACTAAGCTTGAAGAACAATGCTCTCTGGCAACAGATGTGAGGAAAAGAATTTTGTGTCATCTGGAGTTGGCCGAAAACATCCAGCTATTTGTCTGTGGACTTCTGGATGTGAGAAGGGCTTTCCCAAGGTAAACAAGACAGACTCCATTAGTGTCTTTTGTAATTGGAACAAGGATCTACAACACAAAAAGTAGTTTGCAAGAATTCTATCAAAATGTTAAACTTAGGTTCACTGGAGGGCAAAGTCATTTCCAGAATTTCTGTAGCTTTACACACCGTGGTAAAAAAATAATACTTCATCTGTTGGGGCCCCAGAGGCGTAATGATGTTCCATTCTAAAGAGGTATCTATGGGGGGCGCTAGAGGGCGCACGGCAAGATGGCCGCACTCTAGTGTTGCTCTGCCCGGCCGGGCTAATATCCGTCCATTATTTGCCAGATAACGACACATCCACCCTGCACAACGAACCGGGTGCAACTGCGGTGGGGCCCTGAGGCGGCTGAGGGAGTCCGACATCGTGTGGGACTGCTGTGCCCGCTGTGAGCGCGGACTGTCTGGCTGCCTGGAAGAGAGCGCGAAAAAATCGGCGCATAGCTGGTCGGAGCAGAGAGTACGGGTGCCCGCACAAGAAGATCTGGAGCACTCGTGCCTGCCGACTCCTGTGCTGTGACCCGGATCGCTGAGCGGGGGCTCCCACTGGCCTTCACGACTGTCCCCGCGGCTACCTGGGTTCCGGCGGCTGGCGGACTGCGGATCGCGGCCTCCCTGCGGTCGGCGGCGGTGAGTAGTGTGTGGCGCTGGCCGGGCTTGTGGCTGCGTAGGCGGGTGGAGGCCCGGACTTGGCGCGGCGCGCTGCGAGCTGCTGGCGGGCTGTGGGGGGGTCTGAGTGAGCGGCTAAACACTGCTGCTGTTGGAGAGAGGAGACGGTGCTCTACTGCGTCTGGAGGTGCAGATTGTTGCGGGCCGGCTGACCGCGAGAAGGCGTGCTGTGGGTGGCGCAGCTACTTTAGCGCGCTTTGAAGTCCTGGATTGCCTGAAGCTTCTCTGCGGCCTACCCCCATAGGTGGTTTCTTGGCGCTCTGGGTGCTGACAGAATCCTGCCTGAGTCTCTGCGTTGGCTGGTGTTTGGCCTCTGGTGGTGCTGTTCCGCTCCGGGGGTGTGGGATTGCATGCGCTGACCTCCCGCCTGGGACTTACCTGCTGAATACGGAATAAATTGCTTGTAAAAATTATGGGGCGCACCGATAAAACACAGACCCGCCTGACATTCGACACTCGTAAGACCCCCAAATCCTCGCAGCGCGCTGCTTCGGACTCTGAGGCGGATGGCCATAATGATGCTCCCCCCTCGCTGGAAACCACGTTGTTGGCCATGCAGCGCAGTCTTCAGTCCATTGAGGGCACGATGGCAGCCGTCAATCATCGCCTGGATCTTATGTCTGGTCAATTGGAGAAGCAGAATGCTCGTAAGGGGGAGGTGGAACAGCGTGTGTCGGCTGCGGAGGACGGTCTCGGCGCGATATCCGGGAAAACGCTGAACATGGAGAAGGTGCTCTTCTCCCTCATTCAGGCGAAGAATGAAGATTTGGAGGCGCGGTCCCGTCGCAACAACATCCGACTGACGGGGCTGCCGGAGTCCACCAACGTGGGGAGAATAGAGATTTACATGGAAACCCTCATTAAAGAACTCTTTGGCACAGAACACTTGTCCCCCATGTTTATTATTGAGCGCGCCCATCGATCCCTCGCGGCACGGCCGCCCCCTGGTGCGGCCCCTCGCCCCATTATACAAGACTTTTGAACTATAGGGATCGCGACACTGTCTTGCGCCTGGCCAGGGACAAAGGGACGATCGTACATCAGGGCAATACACTGGCGTTTTTCCCCGACTTCACAGTTGCGGTGCAGTCTGCCAGGAGGGAGTTTCACGCGGTGAAGAAGTTCCTGCAGGCTGAGGGAGTGCCTTATGCTATGCTGTACCCCGCGCGCTTGCGTATTGGATCTGAGGGAGACTTCAAAATTTTCGCGAACCCCAAGGCGGCCATGGACCACGCAAAACAACTCAAACGCAAGCTACAGGAGGGGAGCGCACGTCTGGATGACAATGACTGAAACGTGTAGTTATATTGGACAATCTGGCAGCTGTGTATAGTTGTTGATCTTAAGGGGTTTTCTGTGCTTGATTTTTTTTTATGTGGGGCAGCTTGCAGCTCCCATGTGCTTTTCATAATGTGTGGGTCTCTGCTGCAGTTGGACTGCGAGATCGGGTGGGGGGTGGGATTGGGGGGTTGCTGCGTTGCCACCTGGCTCTCCATCCTGAGTCTAGTTTGCTTTTCTCTTCTCCTCTTGTTATGTTCTTTAGGGATGGGTTGCTGTGTGGGTAGATTTCAGACTACTGTGATACTGATTGGCCTGGTGATGTCTGGTGGACATATTTCACAGGGTCACTGCATGGTGCGCTCATCTCTCTTCGCTGGTAGAACTTATCAGTATCGCTATTGTTGCTTGAGGGTTCTCGCTCTTCATGCTCTCTGGCTCGGCACGGGCCTTGATGGGTCTGACCAACATGTTTATTATTGTTCATGATTTGGGACGGGACGGGATGCGTGGGGTACTATGTGACGCATATTGGAAAGTTCGGTAATTTGGCATATACTTAGATCGGCCCGGCCACCTCCTACTTGTGGGAGGTTCTTAGCACTCGGTGCCCCCGACTGGGTGTACCCCAAAATACTTATTCTGTTCTTAGGGGATTGTTGGGGGGGGGTGTTCAAAGGGGATGGCTTTGGCAGGTTGGGGATGCTGAAGTGGGTGGGGGTGCGGGGGTTGGGTCAGGGGTGGCAGACAGACAGCGTGATCGAATCGGTTGGTACTGGTTCTGGAGTACTCTGGAAGAGGAGGCATGATGTATTTGTTTTATGGTATGAGTGGCTAGCTCTAAATGGAAGTACACTATGAATAAGTCAATCAGGGTTCTCACTTGGAATGTCCGTGGGCTGAATAGTCCCAAGAAAATACGTTCAGTTTTTGCATACTTGGAGCGCATGAGAACACAGGTGGCTTTCTTACAGGAAACGCATTTGACCAAAGAAACAGAAAAAACAGTGGGTGCCCGTTGGGCAGACGTGAGGGTGGCATCCTCCTACTCACTCAAGAGGTGTGCTGATCTTGGTGAAGCGGGGTGTTCCGTTCAAGGTGATTCGCACAGACACGGATGAGCATGGCCGAGTGGTGATTGTTCAGGGTCAGCTGGGTGATCAGGGGGCGCTCTTGGTGAATGTGTATGGACCCAATGTGGATGATCCATCCTTCTATTCTGATGTATGGCGTCGCATTTCTGCTTTTCCTCCGGCTGCGATTATATGGGGAGGGGATTTCAATGTCTGTCTGGATGCTACTATGGATAGAGCTGGGAGTGGAGAGGTGAGGGCTCGACAAGCTGCGGAATTGCTTAAGGGACTATTGGACACAGAACAACTGCATGACATCTGGAGAATGCGAAATCCTGCGGGTCGGGAAAGCACTTTTGTGTCTTCAGTTCATGGTTCTTGGTCCCGCATAGATTACTGGCTTTTATCGGGGAGGTGTGCCCCTGGGTGGTTGGGGTGGCTCATGAGGCTCGTACATTGTCGGACCACTCTCCGGTCACTCTGGAATTGCAGGTCCCCACCTGCGAGAGACCACCCTTCACGTGGCGCCTGCAGCCGTCTGAACTAACGGATATAGTCTTTCGTCAGACCGTTGCGGACGCAATCACAATTTTTTTTAGGGAAAATGAGGGGTCGGTGGATAGCGCGGGGATCCTTTGGGAAGCATTCAAGGTTACCATCCGAGGGGTTTGTATAGGGGCGCAATCTGGGGTGCTACGTGATCTTCGGCGCCGAATAGGGAAGCTGGCATCTGATATATCTGTATTGGAGCGTGCCTATGAGTCCGATTCCTCCCCGGCTGGCTTGGCGAGGATTCGGGATCTCATCTCAGAACATAATGCCACGGTCGATCAGGAATTACTGCACTGCTCTCGACGGAAAACTGCTCGATATTATGGTGAGGGGGGCAGGCCTGGTCGCTCTTTAGCACAGAAGTTAGCGGAGCCGCGAAGCCAGGGGCGTATCACAGCACTGCAGGACATGGATGGGGTCACCCGCTGTTCGACGGCTGAGCTTTGTGATATTGTACTGAGGTTCTATACCCGGCTCTATGCCGCCCGTGACTCTCCGTCTACGGAGGAGATTGATACATATTTGGATGATGTGGCGCTGGGGTGGCTGTCGTCTACACATCGGGAACACCTGGTACAGCCGTTCACGGTTGAAGACGTTAAGTTGGCTATAATGGCCTTGCCCACGTGTAAAGCTGCGGGTCTGGATGGGCTGCCCAGCGAATTTTATAAAACTTATGCGACGGATCTCGCGCCTCATTTACTGGCTGTCTATGCGGAAGCATATGACACGGGCACATTGCCACCCACTCTTCGTGAGGCCTTGCTTGTGACGTTGTTGAAGCCGGGCAAGCCTCCAACTCACTGCGAGTCGTATAGACCCCTCTCGATTATTAATATCGATGCTAAAATTCTAGCAAAGATGATCGCCACCAGGATACAGCCCCTGGTTCCGCTCCTGGTTCTGCCTGATCAGTCGGGGTTTGTTGCGGCGCGGTCCACGACTCACAATATACGCACAATTTTTTCCACCCTACACTACTTTGGGGCTGACTTCCAGGCCGTCGCTGTGCTGCTTGACGCAGCCAAGGCCTTTGACTCTTTGCAATGGCCCTACATGTTCGCAGTTCTGACCAGGATGGGCTTTCCACCATTTTTCTTACAATGGCTCGGGGTTCTCTATGACACTCCGGTTGCCCGGGTGAGAGTAAATGGGTGGGTGTCCGCGACGATCCCCATTGAGAGGGGTACGCGGCAGGGTTACCCCCTGTCGCCAATGCTGTTCTCACTCGCCTTGGAGCCGCTTGCCTGTCGACTTCGCCAGCGACACGCGGAAGCGGCATTGCAATTTAAGCAGCGGCCGCTGATCGTCTCGTTATACGCGGACGATATGCTGCTCTATGTCCGTGACCCGGCGGTACACCTTTCTGCAATGCTTCGGGAATATGTGAGGTTCGAGGGGTTCTCTGGTCTGGGTATAAATTGGTCTAAGTCAGTGGTGTTTCCTCTGACAGAGCGCACGATGGAGGTGCCATTGGATTATCCTCTGGCCTGGACGTCGGACCCGGTGAAGTACTTGGGAGTGTGGTTACATAGGGACCCAGAAAAAGTAGTTACTGAAAATTACGGCCGAACGATAGCGCGCATCACTGAATTGGCGGAACGCTGGGCGCATCTCCCTCTGTCATTGGCTGACAGGATTGCGGTTGTTAAGATGGCCTTTCTGCCTAAACTGCTCTACTTTTTCAATAATATCCCCATTAAACTGAACAAGGCATTTTTACGACGCTCCAGTCGTCCCTTCTCTCGTTTGTATGGGGGGGCAAGAAACCACGCTGCCGGTGGGATGTGCTGACTCAGCCTTTTGAACGGGGTGGCTTTGAAGCTCCCGATATCAGACTCTACTATCTATGCTCTCAGGCGCAATTCGCCCACTATTGGCATTTTCCCCAGCGCTTTCAGCCTCATGTTGCCGTTGAATCTGATGCGGTCTCCCCAATGCCTTTACAAGCGGCGGTCCTAATCGGTGGCTCGGGTGGCCCGCGGACTGAGATTAATCCCGTGCACTGTACGGCGTGGGCTTGGCGAATGCTGGCTAAGCGGGCTCAGGTGCCGTGTCTCTATGCCCCGTCGTTGCCCTTATCATCGCACCTCGATATCTCTGCGGCGCGTGAGAGGCCGGCCCTGCGCGAATTGGCTAAGGTGGGTATCTCCCGGCTGGGAGATCTTTATATAAATGGCCGCTTTAAGACCTTGTTGGAAGCGCAGAATGGCGAGAAGCGCGGGTTTATGTTTGACTTTACCTATGTGCGGGTTCGACAGGCGATTCGGACGGCCTATCCGGACTTTCCGACGGAACCCGTTGCTCTACGGGCATTGCAGGCGATGCTGTCGGGAGCGGGACGCAAGGGTCTTGTGACTAGATTGTACAACGCTTCCATGCGTGAGCGGGACTGTGAGGACCACCCCTCCTTTTTACGTTGGAGGGCAGTGTTGGGAGATACTCTTGAGCTGGAGGATTGGGTTGCATGTTGCAGGCTCACGGGCCGCCTCACGGCGAATTGCAACCTTCGAATAATTCATTTCAAATTCCTTCACCAACTTTATTATACCCCGTCTCAACTGTGCAGATATGGGTTGAGAGAGACGGCTGCTTGTGTGCGGTGTGGGATGAATGAGGCAGATTTTTGCATGTAGCATGGATGTGCGCAGGTGTACGTCTCTTTTGGAATGAAGTGGCGAAGATACTAACAGACATTGTATTGGAGCCTGTGCCGGGCACCCCGGAGCTGTGCCTTCTTGGTATGGTACAGCGTCTTAAGCCCTGTAATAGACGGATTGTGGCTGTGGCTACACTATTGGCAAAGAGGGCGGTGGCACAGTGCTGGGGAGCTAAGACAACCCCCACTATAAAGAAGTGGCTTCGGGACCTGTTGTATTGCAGGGATCAGCTTTTACTGTATGAGGAGGAATTGCCGGAGGCCTCCCGTCCAAAGGACTTTTGGGCCCCGTTGTCTGCATATCTTCTGTCCCGCACGGATGTGGAGTGATGGTTTCTGTGTGGCCATGTCTTCTGGGGGATAGTATGCTCTTCACCTTGGTTTCGCAGGCCACTGTGGGCTTATGCCTTATGCTCCTGTTACTTGATGTGCATTATGAATACCCTGTATATTTCATCTCTTGTTCATATTGATATGTCTATCTATGCCTCTCACTTGGTGTTTAGGTCATCTATGGGTGCCTTGAAAATGTTGCCGCTGTCTGCCTGGGACGGGGTGGGGGGATGGGGGGGTTTGCCCTATTGTCTTTTCTACACGATATCTTGTACGAGACCTATTTGATGTTGGCATTTGTTATTTGAAATTCAATAAACAAATTTAAAAAAAAAAAAAAAAAGAGGTATCTATACCTGAAGATTTGTATTGCACACTAAAGGCCACCATTTGAGTAAGAAGACAGAAGCAGATTGTCGGCTTCAAAATCATCACACCCTGAATTACCATAATCTTTA
Organism: Calotriton arnoldi; assembly: GCA_963921515.1. Lineage (NCBI taxonomy): Eukaryota > Metazoa > Chordata > Amphibia > Caudata > Salamandridae > Calotriton > Calotriton arnoldi. The sequence goes on from CAWUFW010000319.1 coordinate 2,608,961, forward strand.
TCACGCATGGCTGTAGTGTCAGAGTCGAATAACGACTCCATCAAAGCAAATTTCTGGGCCCTAGGAAGAGACTGATACTCTAGGCAAGTTCTGACTTTTTTTTATTTTGCCACCAATATTATTTCAGCTGACTTTGATGGGGACTCCAAAATCATCTCTGAACGTGGTGCCATGGTTGGCACAGAATGGCAGGAGATGACAATTGTATGTGGCCTTTTTTTATGCCGACAAGGACGGAGTCTTTGGACTTTTTGGGGTAAGAGCCGGTGGAGTCGCCAAGTTATAAGTAGAGGCTCCACCATTCGGGTTGGCTCCAAAGGTACCAAAGCCATCCTAAAGCTAGCCGACCTGGCCAGATGGAACATCCACCTGCGTGGGGTCAGCATGTGGAACACAGAATTTTGGCTGAATCTTCTGTAGCTTCATAATCAGCCCATATAACTAGGAAGAGACCGGCATCGGAGAACAGCGTTGTGACTCTGAACTGTTCTGGGAAAGGGATAATTTCCTCAAGAAAGAAGAGTATTTCTACTTCACAAGGTGCATTTGATTGTATTGTGGGAAGACTTCTTGGGAAATCGTTACCCAATAGGAGACTTACCTGTAGGGGAAGAGGCTTCTTCAGCATGCCCTTGCAGACTGAGACAAAAATAACTTTGCTTTCCACTTCCTGATGACCTTCAGGTGCATCTGGGGAATTACACCTCACACTGTAGAGTTGTGATCAGAGCAAAGACAACACCTGCAGATGTTTTTGCAGATTAGAAAAGACTTGCAACACTTATGACAGGGCTTGAATATTGAAACCTTCGGACCAATCACACAGAAGGGGGCCCCTAGTCAGATAAATAGGCAGGGGGAGCAGGGGAAAGCAAAGTAATACTCTCAGACAAAAAACCGCACTGCCTAACAACTTATTCAAATAGTGCTAATAGTCACTGGTATTAATAAACAGGCGGAAATAACTATCCCTCCTACATTACAGCACACAATTCAGGGAAATATGTCAGGATAACAGAACAAAATCGATAGATATAAGGAAAGTAAATTACATCAAATTTATTATATTAAATCACATAGAACATGATAATGAAAAATGAATAACAAAAATAGATAAACCAGGCGCAACCAAAAATAATAGCACACAACCATTCATTCAATCCAACACATACTCATTCATTCCCACATATCCTCAAATACACACCAATACAGCAAAACTAGCTAAAACAGTCACAACTAATGACTAGTCCACCCTCCAACAGAAAAGTTGACAATGTTGGAAAGCCACAAAATCCTGGATCCCTAGGTAGTGGCGTCAACACAATAACTGTTCGTCTGTTAGATCCACATGGTAATATCGTTGGTTGACACAACAATTGAATGTCTTGAATAAAAAGTTTGTTTGGGGGGAGACAAAGGAAACAGGAACTTCAGCGCCGATGCGCGTTTCGGTGTGTGACCCCACTATTGGGTCTCACCTTCTTCAGGGCACAGTATGAAGACAAAACAAACAAGGAAGCGCCTGAACTACAATAGGCGGGGATCACAAAGAGAGAAGAAAATCCGGAGGCAGATGCGTCAAACCGGTGTCCTACAAAGGAGAAAACAGTTCAATCGGCGAATCCCATGCTATAAGGGGAGATGGTCCGATGAGTAGGATCGCCAGAGAGGGTTCCTTGGATGATAACGCGAGGGACCCAAATCCAGTCAGGAGCTTCGTGGGAGACCCAAAAAAGGGAAAAATGGTCCTGTTGGATGCGTATGGAGGCCGGGAGACGGCAGCAAGATGGGGATAACTCCTATCCTTGCAGGCAGTGTGATAGCGTAGGGTCGAGCGGGGACCCCCGTGCAGAGACCTTCAGGTGCATCTGGGGAATTACAACTCACACTGTAGAGTTGTGATCAGAGCAAAAACAACACCTGCAGATGTTTTTGCAGATTAGAAAAGACTTGCAACACTTATGACAGGGCTTGAGTATTGAAACCTTCGGAGACAACATTTGATCCAACTGATGGTGAAGTGGAGGTGTTAGTTTTGGTGAAGCAGAGAGAGAGAGCTCTAGACTGCCTCGATAAGGTGTGTAAAACAAGAACTGACAACAGAGCAAATGGTGGCCCTATTGCACACTGGTGGTGTCATATCTGGAGGCCAGAGTCGCGGCTGAGGCCAAAAGGAGCCACCTGGTGGACAGAAAAGTTACTGCTTGCGAAGGAGTTCGAGTCTGATGTCTGGAAAGCATGTTCTTAAGAGGAGGATTCTGAAGGAAGATGTATCCATCGGAAGTAACCTGCGTCATACACAAAGCCCTCCTTACAAGTGGTCTGGTTTACTCAAAACCCATAAGCTGAGTGATAGACTTCCCAGATACAAACTTCAAGAACACAGGATTAAAACAAAAGCAGGCAGTGTGTTCTCTTATCCTACAAAGTAACTTTGGAAATCTAGCGCCGACTCATACCATGAATCTCACTTGCCTCAAATATTTAAAAAACCCACAAAAAAAGATTTAAGCCCTGGATCTTTGGGAACCATCTCACTCTCCTTCCACAGTGTCATCCTACTCACCTCCATTTTTTTAATGCTGGATTGAAACTGCATCTGTGGTACACAGTGGCTTACAAATATGAACATAATGTAAACATGAGCCATCATCAAGCAGCACATTACAAATATAGAACAGATGAAAAAGAAAAGAAAAACCTATTACTAGGAACCGATACATGCTTGCCACACCAGGAGAATGACAAATACTTCCCTATCCACTTGCTCATCTCTACTTTATGTCCTTTACTCCAAGGTGGCACCCCAGATCCTACTCGTCGTGTGCAGCAATGTGAATTCTGCATGCAGAGTTAAGAAGGAAAAGGGAGCTGAAGATATGTATGACAAAGAGATAGCATATGGGCATTTACATACAGACTTGGTTTAAGAAATCTAGTTATACCATGCAATTTGTATAGCCAATTATATTTTTGACACCACACTAAGGTTTAACGTTTAAAAGTTGTTAATGCATAGCATAACCTTTGCTGGGGACTAAATTTGGGCCCTCTTTTACTGCATTTTATTATTTATACATCATGGCTGGCGTTAACATTTTTGTTGCCAGAAGCAAAGTACACAAAAGGCAGGCCCTTGTCTAGACTGGCACAGTGGGTGGAAAACGATGGGTGGGAATACTACCCAGAGCTTTTGGCAGTGATTTAGAATATTTGCAGCATTCCTCCCATCAAATTTTGTGTTTTTGATTTAACACCATAAGCAAAGCAACATCTTAACCCCATTTCTCTCATTCACTGGCAACGTTGCCAAAATTGCAATGCGTGGGGGCAATCTAGTGCCAGCACCACAATCAGCCACTTTGTATATCCTTGCTTTAGGAACCAGACCTGTGTATCTCTAGCAATAAATGCTCCAGCTGCGCATGCCAACCCTATATTTGTAGGATGACACTAAATTGAAGTATGAGGAAAAGGCCAAGCAAGTCAACGCAGTCTCCTCCTCCTGCTTCAACACCCTCCGCATGCTTCGCAAGATCTACAGGTGGATCCCGACAGACACAAGAAGAACAGTCACCCAGGCCCTCGTCAGTAGCAGACTTGACTATGGGAACGCCCTCTACGCGGGAGCCCCGGCCAAGCTCATCAAGCGACTGCAACGCATACAAAACGCCTCCGCACGCCTGATCTTCGACGTACCACGCCACAGCCACATCACCCCCACCTGAGAAACCTGCACTGGCTCCCCGTCGACAGGAGGATCACCTTCAAACTCCTCATCCACGCACACAAGGCACTCCACAAGACTGGCCCAGCCTACCTCAACAGACGACTCTTCTTCTACATCCCCAACCGCCAGCTCCGCCGACCTCTCCCTCGCCACCGTCCCTCGCATTCGAAGAACCACCACCGGCGGCAGATCCTTCTCACACCTCGCCGCCAAGACCTGGAACACCCTTCCACTAAGCCTACGACAGACCCAAGACCTGCTGACCTTCAGGAGGCTACTCAAGACCTGGCTGTTCGACCAGTAGCAGCACCCCCCCCCCCACCTTCTCTCTCCCCAGCGCCTTGAGACCCTCGCGGGTAAGTAGTGCGCTCTACAAATTCTGTGATTGATTGATTGATTTTCCACAATGCTGTTGCCCCCCACCCCCCTCCTTCAAACGGAAGCATGCCACTGTACCTGTAGTAATGCAATTCCTATAAAAACGCCAGCCACAATCGTTAGATTATCCTGCAGCCACTTCTCGAACTGAGGCACGCAACCTTTGGTGTGAATCGTGGCCTGTTGATCCAGTTCCTATACAACACAGGAGACAACGAAAAGCAGCTAATATAACTTCAAGTACAAGTAAAATACAGACACCCTATAAGACACCAAACCTACTCACCGATTTTTGCCTGACATCGTAGCCACACTGTGTATTTATGACATCCTCCTAGAGATGAGAAAGAGAATTCAATGTTACGTGCAACAGTCTACAGTGCTGTATGGGGACGAACTGTACATATGTACTCCACAGCTGGCCACATATAACTTTGCGCAACTTTGAGACCGGATCAGGCTACATATAGATGTTCCTTCTTGAAATAAGACATATTCAAGTGAGAACCCTCCTCCGTCAAATGCCTCTTAGCATACGCAGAGGTTAGTAGGTAGAACTGACTGAGAGAACTGGCCTCTGATATTCTTAGTGATGCTTGGACAGAACCTTGCATACATGGTATCTGCTTGCGAATGGGGAGTGAAGTTTTAAGGTGATTTATTAAATGCCCAAGCTCGGTTTGTGCATATAGCGAGCAGAGCACATCCACACCCCACTACTTTTCACTTCTCCCCCTTCTGATGCAATCTACAATGACAACGACCAGCGAGTAAGTCACTTTTTATACACGTCTAAACCCGCAATTTCGATAAACTTAAAACCACTGTGGTCAAGGAGTATAGGGGACGAGGTAACACAATTGCTTCCATTGTTACACGTTAAGAACATGTCCCCTGCTCAGTTGTTAAACTGTACAGAGCGCGAACGCCAAAAGGTGCAGCCACGCTACACAAGAAAGTACAACAAATAAAAGAGCTAAGGGACTCCCTTGCAGACGATTAACTCATAGAAAGCAGACACCTGCCTTTTCATGAATATTAACCCCCATACCCATCCCAGACACTCCCCTCCTGAACCTAGGCTCATGATACTCAGATACTGAAACTACTAGGTAGCCCGCCTGCCTTCAATACAAAGCACATTCACCTATACAGTGTACCCCAGTTGTAGTTACCCCTGTTAAAACGTTACTTTCCACATTGAGATGCACTGAGTCAATAGTAGAGCACTATACAGATAAATGCTTTTACTAACCTAACACACCCTGTTCCACGTGTTATTAAACATCAGAAGCACCACTACTATGACAACGAATGAGTAGGTCTGGTGTTGGCACGACGACACACTGCATTGCATGCAGAAATCGATTGTGTACCTTCAAAAAGTATTTCTGATATTTGCAATCTGTATTCTATAAAAATGCCAATAAAAAAGAATTTACAAAAATAAAAAAAAGAGCTAAGGGGGAGACTGAACAGAGACCATGCCATCCTAATTAGCATTCCCATCAGGGATGCAAGCTGCTGGTCTCAGTTTTCAGTATGTTTAACACACTAACTCATGATGCGACTCTTGCTAACGTATGCAAACCTGGCCGTGTGTACAACACAGTGATACATAAGAGGACAGCAGGGCGAGCTCTACAAAAACAGACACAAAATGAAAGCTGCACGTGTGTCAACTTACAGCAGGATCCTTGGTACAGCAAGAGAAAGGCACGCCACATCTTTCTCGACTTGCATTGGCATCTGTGCAATTGAAGTAAATGTTTAAATTCCAGTCGTCTGCTCCAAAAGCGCCACAGCACTGCCACTACAGCAGGGAACATAACATGAGAATAAAAATCACTATGTAGACAGGCTACTGCTTAAAATGTTACAAAGAGAGCATATGTAAATTCAGTCAGCAGATATGGTAAGGTGCCTGGTTTAGTGCCAGTGAAGAATGCAACCAAACCACAATACAATACCCAATAATACCTACAAATCATGCTTCCAAAGCAGTGCCATGGCTTTGGCTCCACAGGGAGCATTTACTGAACAATCATAAAATGACATGAATGCACAAAGTCATGTAGAGAATGGGTGATGTGCTGTTTATGCAAAAACCCTACCAGCTCTGATCCCACCACAGTAATCCTCCCCAAGGCCCTGCTGCCAACACTACGAAATTCAGATCAGCCAGTACTCTAAAATGTTCAAGCCTTTGAATAGTACCTAATACACTAGAAACAATAGCTAACAAATTCAAACAAACTGCTTCATGTGAGGTGAATTATTCAGATTTCTATATAGTAAGGCTTACACTTGCCCACACAGCTGTCTCACACTCTTGTTCTGGTTGGCTGTGACTCGAGCCAAGTTTACACTACTGGCCCAGTTCCTACAGATGTGTCCAGCACCATTCATCCTGGGGGCCCCACATTTGATCCACTGCGAGCTGATCCCCTGAAGTTCTCAGGTGGCTTGTCTTTCTTCCCAGCAGCGGAGGTTTCCTCTGTCTTCCTGCCTTCATTCCAGGAACCTTTCAGAGGCGAGGAGGAGGCACTCAGAACAGTCTGACAGTGAGTCAGTATTGCCGGCCTTTGGAAAAGGCAACTCTCATTGGAACTCCTTAACATGATGTGTGACTGGATGGCTTCAATTTTCTAGTGGACAAGATGGGGATGGCTGGGTGTGCCACTGACTTGTACAGCCAGAACCCCCAATTCTGGCTCAACTGTATGAGTCCATGGCAGGCCCTGCTGTCACAATGTGAAACCTGGAGTACCTTTGGGAAGCCAACTGTCAGCAGTTAGTTTTCTGAAAACATTGAATCAGATACTTTTCTTTTTGCCTAGAAATTGATTCCAAATTTGATTGTCGTGTCTTCCCATTTTGTTACTGTTAACTATTTTGGAATGCCATCTACGTCTTGTATTGGTTACAGCAAATTTACAATGCCTCATTGTGAGGTCTAGAAAGAAAAGAGCAGCTCTAACCTGTCCTGGCTATCCTTGATTGGCTTGCAATCATTCCAGTTACAGAGAGGATTTTTCTAAAGACACTGCTTTGATGGGACTGTCTTTTCTTTCCTCCCGGCTCCAGTGATCCACGATTTCGCACTTCATAAGACCTCAGTTGTTAAGACTATTACCTATTCCATGGTACTGTTGTTCCTTGCCATGCAGGCTCATAACAACTGTGGAAAACACACCTTATGTAGAGCAGTGAAATAGATCTCTTTCTAATATTCCACAAGTAGGTGAAGAGCACAGCGAAAACTGCTGGTTTGCTAATGTTACAGCAGTGATCTTAAAGCGGAGCAATACGTCGCTAGCGGAAAGCAAATCAACATACTAACACACCATAACGCTTGAGACACGTATTACTACAGTGGACATGACACACACACACACACACAGAGACACACACACACACACACACACAAACAGGGAATTTTGTTTTTCAAAAGCACTAGAAAACAGCCCCCAATTGTTTTTGGGATGCTGAAAAGTATAAACACTGAAGTCAAATCCATTAAAGAGCTGCTTACTCTGTTTCTCACAGAAGACTCTGGTCATTCTCCTGGTGCGCTCATTAATCACATTGCTCCTCCTGCTTTGCTCTGATCTTTGACGTTTCTCTGCAGCTGCTGTATGGTGATTTTGCCTTTCACCCACCTTTGCTTCCACTGTTTTGACACTCACCACTTTGCCTGCTCTGCTCTGATATGACCGTAGAGCATGAGGACCAGGAGTTGGAGGTTTGTGGACTTTGAAGCTGTTTGTGACCAGAGATGGGTGGATTGTGACTGGCTCAAGATGGCACTGGCGTGAATGGAAGATTGTTGCTTCACAGGAGCCTGGCGGCGACTGGTGCAGTCTGCAGTCCCTCAACAGACCTTCACCTGCATTTTCAACCTTTGCTGTGGAGTCGGTTTTGGGCTAGAACCTGGCAAGCTCCTGATATGCTCTGGCGCAGATAAGAGCATATGGGCATTCCTTACTTCTAACAGATTCCTGCTTAAGGTCTGGGGATCTGTAGAGTGGTGAGGAAGTGAAGAGCTGAAAAGGCACAAAGCTGAAGTGGTGGAAATATGTGATGCCACTCCAAATTCTGCTAAGTGGTGGCAATGCACCTAATTAGTCTGTTACACTAAAAGTTCTACAGAGTAACACAAATTCTAGCAAATGCAGCGTTGACAATGAATTGCAGAGTTGTTTTACTGCTACATATTTCTGCATTACATCCTCGATTGCTATGCCTCGTTATCTCCTCCTAATATAACAGATAGTTGCGTATCCGCCACCTGTAATGAAGATGGAATTAGCTGTTGTCAACCTTCTATTCATATGCAGTTTGATAAGCTGCATCCCTCTGACACTAAGTTTACGTCTTATAAATGCTTTCACACTTCTTTGTTTTACTATTTCACTATTATCGGATTTCAACTCCAATGACTAATTAGGAGCTCTTGCATCACTATAACATATTGTTTTCTACACCATGTTTAACCACCTTAATGGACGAACTGCTTTACCTTTGAGGTGAGATGGACAAGAACGGTTCATCCACCACATTGCTTGAGAAAATCCTTTTGGTGCAATCATAAAAAAAGAAATTTAGAAATAGGGAGAAGAGTTCCTTCACGTTCTGATTTTTTTCCACTACTTCAGTTTTTTCCTACTTATTTTCATTACTTTATTATTTCAACGATTAGGTTATTTTCGGAAAACTATGCACCATCTAGTCAAATGACCCCTTGCAGATTTCTGAACTTTGTCTACTTTTCAGAAATGTTTACCTTTCCAAATTCACTAATTCATTTCACACCAGTTTCCAGTCAAAACTGCTAATAAGTAGGGTAGAAACATGTACCAAAAAATGCTTTTCTTTTACAACTCTGCTTATTCCTGAAAACTGGGAAGATAGTGATCTTAGCACTTGCAAACCCATTGTTGACGCAATTTTTAAAATAAAAAACATGTTTCCTTACACAGCACTTTTTTCCATTTTTCAAAAAATAGAAAGCACATTTTATACATTTTTGATATTTTCTCAGTTGCTTCCAGGGTAATACACAAACACTGAAATACACTTTAAATTCCCCAACATATGGGTGGGGAAATGTCCATTTGGCCTGAATAACTGTTGGGGAAACAAGTTATGAAGGCTTATATTTGAAGTGCCTCAAACATATAAAACAGGGCTCAGACCTGGAGCGGCAAAACCCTCAGCAGCTATGGGGTTAAATGTGAGGAAAGGTTTCATAATAATATCCCCTCTAAATAGAAGGTGTGCTTTTTGTTAAGATGCCAAAAACACCAAAAAAATGCTTTCCCAGCATGTATTTAGCTTAAATATGCCTCATTCAAATTACTGAATAAAACTCATACAAAATAGATGGTTACCAGATAATGCTAAATAAGTTCTAGATAATTTTTGTCACCTACCTGCCTAGTTCACCACAGAATACTATTTCACAGATAGTAATACTTACACAAGATTACACATCAGTATTTTTAACCAGTGCAGCTAAACTGATAGATCACTCTTGATCAGGAAAATGCACTAAATGCCAAATTTCGTCCTGTGACTTAGGGCATACATTTTGGCTCAGCCCAAGATTTCTTCAGTACTCGGAACAGTTCTAACCGTATTGAATGACCTCACTGTTCACTTCATGTGTGCATGGTTGCATAAATAATTTATCTAGATGCTTATTACCCGATAATGAAGCTCTGGACAGATAACGACCAACCTTTAACAAATTATCCAGATGATTATTAATATGTAAGTTACAATTCAAATAATAGAGTCTCCTTGGGAGCCACAGAGTAAATTATTATACAGTAAATTAGAGTTATTTGTGGCTCATTAAGTTTATATGGCAAACGTCCTTAGAGATGCTGTATGGATTGTGATTACGAACATCTATAGTGAAAGGTGTCAATGCAATGCATCTTTTGTGACTGAAGCAAATTGTGGAAGATCATTAGGCAAAAAAAGTGTGTTACGATTAACATCAATCCTATTCATTGTATTATAAAAGTTCAGAATTTCATATTGCTGTTTGTGAAGCTTATTTTCGCCTGTTTGCAATGAGAGAATGCTCATGATTTAAATTAAATGTGGGTAGAAAATTAGAGCCTGATTAAACTGATTACTGGCCACGCAATTTTGCATGATGGCTGAATCAATGGATTCATAAAGCTAGCTGCACTGAAAGATTATGCTACATAATCAGAAAATATTAACTTTTCACGGACATCTGAAAAAACTATCTTGGTTCATATGACTGGACAAAATATAGAAAAATGATTAACTCATTAAGGCTGAAGCAGAGCACGATTTGATTGTGGTGGAACAGTGTTTCATACCCCCTAGGACTTCAGCTGCCCTGGCTTATCCCAATTTGTGTTTCTATTACCCACAACCTTTAACTTATAGGTATTAGTCAAACTGGAGTTAATTACACTTTATAGATCATTATGAATAAAAGGTCCTTTTGCTCCTTGCACATAAACCTTTGATGCGTCACACATTTGTGCTGGTTTAGATATTAGCTTAAAAACTATTCCCTTCTGGTGTTTATTTTGCATAAAGAAAGTTAAAAAGATTTGGCTTTTCCGTTCAGCTACAGTAATCTAAAGGGCCGATATCATCAACAAACCACGTGTGCTATTTTTTAAAGTATTTTCATGCATCTCTTTAGTGACATTACATAAATCCAAATTCTTTGCATTGTACTATATTCACACTTCCTGTGCCCAGCCACAAAATGTAGCAGTGTAGTCTATCCCCACCCACGGTCCTTATTTCATTAACTGGCAGTGTCGATCTTATTTTCAAATGGCAACTATGAATTGAGTCAAAAACATAACAAGCACAAACAGAGCGAAGGAGCCCTGTGGAGTGAAATACCTTAAATAAAATTAAAAAAAGCAGTGAACTAGTGTTGGGATTTCCGTAAACAATGCTTAGTGACAACAACATATCCCTGCAAAAGATGTGCAGACATCACAAATCTAATGCATAAAGCACAATTTAAATAGCTGCCTAGCAGAAGCAGCAGTCATCACAGGCACCCGGCTTTCGTTCTGGACACATCTGCCAAGTTCAGCTCTGAATGTAGGTTGAGTAAAGCCAATAGGTCTTGCCTGTGCAAGATCTATTAGCTTTTCCAATGTGTTTTAGCCATGATATACACCAGCATTGCTGCTGTTCAACTTTGCTAAAAGCTAGTGGTGTACAGGAGAGTGGCGTGGAGTGTTGTAGAGTGGAATGGCGAAGAGTGGAGTAGAGTGTCAGAGATGAGAGGCATAGAGTATCGTGGAGTGGCATAGAGTGGAGCCGTGTAGAGTGGCATACAGTGGAGTGGCGCAGAGTGGACTGGTGTAGAGTGGACTGACAGAGTGTTGCTGAGTAAAGGGGCATAGAGTGCAGCCGCACAAAATACAGCGGCGTAAAATGCAGCATCATAGAATGCAGTGGCGTAGATTAGAGTGATGCTTAGTAGACTGCAGTGGAACAGAGTGGTGCGGAGTGCAGTGGAACAGAGTGGTGCGGAGTGCAGTGGCATAGAGTGGTGCGGAGTGCAGTGGCAGAGTGGTGCGGAGTGCAGTGGCAGAGTGGTGCGGAGTGCAGTGGCAGAGTGGTGCGGAGTGCAGTGGCAGAGTGGTGCGGAGTGCAGTGGCAGAGTGGTGCGGAGTGCAGTGGCAGAGTGGTGCGGAGTGCAGTGGCAGAGTGCTGCGGAGTGCAGTGGCAGAGTGCTGCGGAGTGCAGTGGCAGAGTGCTGCGGAGTGCAGTGGCAGAGTGCTGCGGAGTGCAGTGGCAGAGTGCTGCGGAGTGCAGTGGCAGAGTGCTGCGGAGTGCAGTGGCAGAGTGCTGCGGAGTGCAGTGGCAGAGTGCTGCGGAGTGCAGTGGCAGAGTGCTGCGGAGTGCAGTGGCAGAGTGCTGCGGAGTGCAGTGGCAGAGTGCTGCGGAGTGCAGTGGCAGAGTGCTGCGGAGTGCAGTGGCAGAGTGCTGCGGAGTGCAGTGGCAGAGTGCTGCGGAGTGCAGTGGCACAGAGTGCTGCGGAGTGCAGTGGCACAGAGTGCTGCGGAGTGCAGTGGCACAGAGTGCAGTGATGCATAGTAGAGTGGCGTAGAGTGCATTGGCATAGAGTGCAGTAGTGCGGAGTAGAGTGGCATAGAGTAAAATGGTTTAGAGTAGAGTGCAGTGGCACAGAGTGGAGTGGCACAGAGTGGAGTGGCGCAGTGTGGAGCAGAGTGGCGCAGAGTAGATTGTTTCACACTGGAGTGGTGCAGAGTAGAGTGGTTTGGCATAGAGTATAATGCGCAGAGTAAAGTAGTGTACAATTCGTTGGCAGAGAGTGCAGTGGTGCAGATTAGAGTGGCGTACAGTGGATTGGCGAAGAGTGCAGGGGCATAGAGTGGAGTGGTACAGAGTAGAGTGCATTGGCATAGTGTATTGGCATGGAGTGCAGTGTTGTAGAGTGGACTTGTGCAGACTACAGTGGCAGAGTGTAGTGGCTTACAGTGGAGTGGTGTAGAGTGCAGTGGTGTAGAGTGCAGTGGTGTAGAGTGCAAGGGTACTGAGTTTAGTAGTGCAGAGTAGAGTGGTGTAGAGTACAGTGGTGCAATAGAGTAGAGTGGCAGAGTGCAGTGGCGTAGAGTGGTGCAGAGTACAGTATAGTGCCGTGGAGGGCAGTGGCATAGAGAGGAGGGTTGCTGAATGCAGTGGTGTAGAGTGGAGTGGTGTAGAGTGGTGTAGAGTAGAGTGGTGTAGAGTGGTGTAGAGTGGTGTAGAGTAGAGTGGTGTAGAGTAGAGTAGAGTGGTGTAGAGTAGAGTGGTGTAGAGTAGAGTGGTGTAGAGTAGAGTGGTGTGGAGTAGAGTGGAGTGGAGTGGTGCAGAGTAGAGTGGTGCAGAGTAGAGTGGTGCAGAGTAGAGTGGTGCAGAGTAGAGTGGTGCAGAGTAGAGTGGTGCAGAGTAGAGTGGTGCAGAGTAGAGTGGTGCAGAGTAGAGTGGTGCAGAGTAGAGTGGTGCAGAGTAGAGTGGTGCAGAGTAGAGTGGTGCAGAGTAGAGTGGTGCAGAGTAGAGTGGTGCAGAGTAGAGTGGTGCAGAGTAGAGTGGTGCAGAGTAGAGTGGTGCAGAGTAGAGTGGTGCAGAGTAGAGTGGTGCAGAGTAGAGTGGTGCAGAGTAGAGTGGTGCAGAGTAGAGTGGTGCAGAGTAGAGTATAGTGCCGTGGAGGGCAGTGGCATAGAGAGGAGGGCTGCTGAGTGGAGTGGTGTAGAGTGGTGTAGAGTAGAGTGGTGTAGAGTAGAGTGGAGTAGAGTAGAGAGTGGTGTAGAGTGGAGTGGAGTGGTGCAGAGTGGAGTGGTGCAGAGTGGAGTGGTGCAGAGTAGAGTGGTGCAGAGTAGAGTGGTGCAGAGTAGAGTGGTGCAGAGTAGAGTGGTGCAGAGTAGAGTGGTGCAGAGTAGAGTGGTGCAGAGTAGAGTGGTGCAGAGTAGAGTGGTGCAGAGTAGAGTGGTGCAGAGTAGAGTGGTGCAGAGTAGAGTGGTGCAGAGTAGGAGTGGTGCAGAGTAGAGTGGTGCAGAGTAGAGTGGTGCAGAGTAGAGTGGTGCAGAGTAGAGTGGTGCAGAGTAGAGTGGTGCAGAGTAGAGTGGTGCAGAGTAGAGTGGTGCAGAGTGCAGTGGGGTAGAGTGCAGTGGGGTAGAGTGCAGTGGGGTAGAGTGGCGTAGCGTACAGTGGTGCAGAGTAAAGTGAAGTAGCAGAGAGTGTAGCAGCATAGAATTTAGCAGCATACAATGCAGTAGCATAGATCACAGTGGTACATAGTAGAGTGCAGTGGGGCAGAGTGCAGTGGCATAGAGTGCAGAGTGGAGTGCTTCAGAGTGCAGTTGTGTAGAGTGCAGTGACAGTGGCGTAGCTAGCCACCTTGCCGCCCATGGCGGTCCCAGCGTTTGCCGCCCGTGGCGGCCGTAAGGGGGGGGGGGGCTGGCAAAATTCCTGTGATTAGCGCCCCGCAGCAAACGCATGGAAGAGCGGGGCAGGGGGGCGCTGCCGCCCCCAAAACCCGTGCCGAGTACAGTTCGTAGAATGCACTGGCATAGAATGCAGTAGTGCAGAGTAGAGTGGCATAGAGTTCAGTGGCGGAGAGTTGCAGTGTTGCAGAGTAGAGTGTAGTAGAGAGCAGTGCCATAGAGTGGCATCAAAAGCAGAGGTGTAGAGTGCAGTGGAGAACAGTGCAGAGTTTTAGAGTACAGTGCAGTGGCATAGAGTGGAGTGGCGCAGAGTAGAGTGGACTAGAGTGGCGTAGATTGCAGTGGTGTAGAGTAGATTGTTTCAAGTAGAGTGAAATAGTGTGGAGTTGTGCAGGGTAGAGTGCATTGGCGTAGAGTATAGTGACGTAGAGTGTAAGGGCCTAGAATGCAGTGGCATAAAGTGCAGTGGTGCACAGTAGATTAGAGTGACATACAATGGATCTGCATATAGTGCATTGGCGTAGAGTGGAATGGTACAGAGTAGAGTGCATTGGCTTAGAGTGTATTGTCTGAGTGCAGTACTGCAGAATGGCGTGGAGTTGTGTGGAGTGGTGCAGACTGGAGTGGCGGAAAGTGCAGTGGTTTGAGTAGTGTAGAGTGCATCAGTATAGAGTAGAGTGGTGTAGAGTATAGTGGCATAAAGTGCAATGGTGTGGAGTGGTGCGGAGTACAGTGCAGCGGTGCAGAGTGGAGTATGCATGGTATAGTAGCACACAATCATTACAGACAACAAATTTTCAATTGAAATAACCATCACAATTGCACAAAAATACAGTTTTATTAAGAAAACTATACAGCGCACAAACGACAATGTGTGGAAATGGCATCACCTACTGTATTGATTTGTTTTGATCATATTAAAGTATTTGTTTCCTAATTCTGATATATTCTGAAATACTAGCACAGTTCATTCAAATGTTGTTGTGTGCTAGGAAAAAAAAAACACTCCCACTCCCAGTAACCAGCAAGA
Organism: Calotriton arnoldi; assembly: GCA_963921515.1. NCBI lineage: Eukaryota > Metazoa > Chordata > Amphibia > Caudata > Salamandridae > Calotriton > Calotriton arnoldi. Next base: position 2,624,067 of record CAWUFW010000319.1, read on the forward strand.
TTTCCAAATAAATCCTCTCACTTTGAAGTCAGAGAAAGAAAAGTACACACCAAGCTCCCTCCGAAGACAAAGCCTGACATTCGACCTCTGTCTTTGACGCACAGCAAATGAGACAAGATAAGAACAAGATTTACAGGCCTGTTCACACAAAGGAGAACTCGTGGAAGAATATAAGAAGAGGTAGTATGAAAAGGCTTTGTTCCTTGGGAGGGAGGAACTCAAGCTGGACAGCCTAAAACAAATAAAGCCATCTACTAGAAAGCCAGGAAATGTGAGTTACAAAACACAAAGCCAATGGTAAGCAAACGGGCAGAATGCACCCCCAAGGGAACCTTTCAGAATGTCGAGAAGATGTCTTTAGCAAATCAGTCAGCTGTGCTGTCTGGTAGGCTTCAACCTCACAAATGGAACAAGCATTGGCATAGCCAATAAGTCTCGCCTTTGGGACCTTATAAGTGTTTAGCCATTGTGCTGTATAACTAAATACTTATAAGGTCCCAAAAGCGAGACCTATTGGCTATGCCAATGCTTGTTAATACTGGTGCACGGCCGTAAAAGTAACGCGGCCGTGAAAATACTGGCTCACTGAGAACATCAAAGCGGCCGCGAAAGTGAAAGTGATCGCGATCAAGCGCGGCGAGCGATGCGCTTAATGAGCATGACGAGGAAAGCCATATGGCGCCTCTGCTCATAAGCGCGCGCCCGCGCACATGCACGCAAGCTGGTGGCCGGCCATGGTAGCATTTTTTGAAGCCCGTACTAAAAGTCTCGCCAGACCAGCGCATGCGCTGGGTCAGGCGAGACCTAAAAAGTGGTGTGTAGGAATCACAGATCAGAAGGAAATGAAGAATACTGCTTACATATTCCTGCGTGAAGTCTATGAGGTTTTGTAAATCAATGTCATCTCGATAAGCCCGGATGTTGCTGTTGATAAAGGACTGCAGCTGATCTTTGATCCAATCTTTGAAGACGAAGGCTAGCACCCCTGCTGTAAGCTCCAGGAAGAAAATAATCCCAAGGAAAACCGAAAACTGAAAAGAAAGGAACATGGCATGAAAAAGGTTAGTACAATGAGCAATGCTTAACAAGCACTGACTGATTGTGCAGCACCAGTAATCGGCAAACAACAAGTACTACAAGGGCATCGCAGTACAACGGGTATAGCGTGGGTAGCAGCAGCAAAGCAAGATATATACACAGAGGACAGAAACATTCTGTACATTATCAGTACAAGATTTCCTCACACACCTCAAACCCAACAGTGCAGCTGTGGGCAGTTTCTCTAGGCTGATGCCCCCTCACCACAGTTGTAGCGATTCGGTGGGGTTGCAGGAGAGAGAGAGAGAGAGAGAGAGAGAGAGAGCGCCCAGTCTAGAGCCACAAAGTGCTGTGTGTCAGCAGTGGCTCAGAATGTGGCAAAGGCCCCGGTGGAAAGCCATAGTGCTATGAAGCAAATGGGGGAGGTGGCAGAGGACAGAGAGGGAGAGAAAGAGATAAAGACAGAAAGGTGGCGATAGAGATATGGAGGGGTGGCCAAAGATGATGCTCTTGTGAAGCTGCAACACTCTGGAGGGGGGGGGGGTCTGTTTCAAGGGGATATTGGAGGTGAGCTGCACCAATCATGCCCACAGCAGTGCAAGGTTGTGTGCACTTGTGTAAGGCAACTCACTGTGCCATGCTGCATTGCAAATGGATGTAACAGCACTGACTCCTGAAGTGCGTAACCAAAAAGAAAAAAAAAGTTGTTCCCCAAAAAGTGAGAAGTGGAAGATTGCAAGTCAGCCAACCAAAAGATGTTAAAGATGCTGTGTTCCAAGGGAGGGACAAACACAAGACTGACAACCGGGGAGAAAAAAAGGCATTGAATAAGAAGGAAGCAATTGAGAGTGACAAAGCCATCCCTGGTAAGAAATGAGTGAGTTCTAAGCCCACTATAAGTTCTTAGTAAGCCCACGTTAGGTCTTTTCCAACCAGACAGCTCACTCTGTTGGTACACGAAGCCTTAAAAAGGGGTCCAGGATCCGAGATTTAAGAACAGAAGAGTGCATGTGACAGATTTTTGTATGGAGACTGATTACTTAATGACAGTATATTAGAATTTACCTACAAATTTTTGAAATTATGTGCATACTTTCTCTAGGTGATTTCTAGACATAAAAAGCATTGGTAATGCCAATAGGACATGTTTACGTATGCACTGTCAAGCCAGACCTAAAAATTCATGTAGGTTAAAGACTGCTCTCCTCCCATCTGTGCTGCTGCCAGAGAAAAACACCATAAAGTATCTAATTATCTAAGACGCGTTAATAGAATTACAACGTAATGTGTATGCCCCTCAAAGTTCAACCTCAGGCAGCTGGATAAAAACATAAAATGATCACAGCTGTGTGGAGGGCAAGCACTTTTTTGTGGAAGCACACAATTTCTGCTCAATCAAAACATGTACTCCAGGGTACCGACATGTGGGAGGAGCAAAAGCCCCTTTCATAATGGTTCTCACATAATTGTCGGGCGATAGCTGCACTGTCAAACTAGGCCACAAAAAAAACATCTGGCTGGGACCAGGTAGCGGCGCAGTAGAGGTGGCTACTGACTGAAACCTGCAATACTAGTGACACCAACTTATTTATTGTACTGCGACCTCAGCTGAGTTGCAGGGTGGGCGCAGCATAATTTACATGTACAATTAGATCTTCTATAGCCCAGGTGGCTCCTATGCACCAGAGCCGGAAGATTTCTTGCATTATCAAGCATTAGTTTGACAATGTTGAAAACTCGTGCATTGATGGCGTAAAATAAAACCAACATTCTAAAGGAAACTATTTCAAATAGTTTCCTTTCTGAATATTCAGAAATTTTAAAACAATTAAAAACAGCAACTACAGTTTGTTATTCAATTAAGAAATAATAATTTACGTTTGTCCAAAGCACTGAATATTCAGCAGCCGTTCATTTGTATTGGTGGAGGCCAGTCCACGTAAAATGGACGTCTACTGAAACAAAGTCTGATCCTGTACTGTTCTACCTATAGAAGACACATTTAGGCTTAATTAGGGTATATATGCATAAATCTCACACCCCAAAAAATATAAATACATTATGTACACGATGGCCTTCAGAAAACAGTTTCCCTGCCGATACACATTGCACGACAAAGCCCCGACATTAGCCTGCAATGCACGGGCGTGAATTCAAATGGCATCACTTAGGAGTTCACACGGAACCACTACTTACATAAATATCCACATTACAGCGAACACAATGTGCTGCTGGTGATGACTGTAATTTTGATAAATGGCAGCGTAAGTGCTAATGGCCCGTCCGCATCATTCGGAAAGGCGCCAGCCAACTTGACTGTGGTTCAAAAACTGAACGCTCTTAAAACGCAATTCTATATACAGCATAGGCGGGTAAAAATGTTTATTCCTGGCTTCCTGTTGAGTTAAAACACGCCAAGCATTCAGAAATAAGCAATCGGCACACCCTCTGTGATCTGGGATTTTAATTTATTCGTATGCGTTTCTCTTTGTACTTTTCTTCTGATGTTGCTTTTCGTTTCAAGCTCGTGCACAGGAACAGAGACAGTAACGGGAGTAGAGCCTGACACTGTCCTGGCAAGAAATCTACACTGCCCATTAAGGTCATAGCAGACACACACTTCCATCAAATGACACACCCATTCGTAAGCGTCAAGTCTGGAAAAGGAAGCGCTACATAAATGAAATGACAATAAAATAAAATGCTATAAAAGAAACAATGTTAATTTGGGTCTATTTAAACAAGAAAGTGCAAATTCTGATAAAACACTATCATCAACTTGCAATGCACAGACACAGAGAAAATTCCGTAAATGTTTCTCCATCTTCAAAGATGCACATCAATTTATCCAAAATGGGGTCTTTGGTCATCCCCTAGCCATGGCCTGCTGACAGCAGAACTCTAGCAGAATCACTCCCTTTAACGAGGAAGAAATGATGAGAGTACAAGCTGGGTCTATATTCCCAGGCAGACTTCCCCACTCGCAGAACAGATGGAACCTTGATTTGAAGGCATGGAGCCCCTCGCTGTCCCAAACAAGCGGCTTGATTAATGAATGAATAACCTGCAGTCTCTCGCGAAAAGCGAAGCATTCTCTCAAAGTAAACTTGAGCCGACAGGTGACATTACCTTAGAAGTACTGACCAACAAGAACCAACCTACAGGGACCCAGTGCCATGACAACCATGGAGAACCGAGCACATCTGCCATGTGGGAATCCGGCAGAGCCCTGATGATGCGGAGGCTCCCCAGAGGCCACTGGAGGGCATCCAAAACAACTGATGTACCTGCCAGAGAAGCATCCCAAGACTGCTTGGGAGATCTCCTGGGGAAATAGTGAGAAGATCCAGTCCCCCATATATCGAGGCAGATAGAGACGAACATTCCGTCTTCTGGTTATACAATGATTACTCCCAGGGGTTAAGAATAGTCACGGCAAACGTGCCCATCATCCAGGCACTAGTATGGCAACACCAGAATACCACTCACCCAGGATAGTGATGGCTCTGCCATGAGCGATCTCGGGGAATCTTGTCAAAGTGCTATGCTAGGACTGCGCTGTGCCCTTAAACTCCTTGATGAATTCTCGCCAGGAGAAGCCAATGGTCATGGTCAGCCGATGTCGAAGTAATACACAAGATAAATAGACAGCCGCACACAAAGCGAATATACATTTATAGAGGTGTATCAATGCAAAAACAGCTCTGTAGGTGTTAAATCACAGGTTGGTACGTGATGCTCTATATGTTCTTGTAAACACTTGCTGGCCTATTTTAAAATCCAAATAATCAGAGCCAATGCAAACATGTCTACCCGGACAGATGGGTAGAAATCTCCAAACTATCTGTGTTGGAAATGGCCCTTTTTGCAGGGTTATCCCTAAACTTTTTGCTTGTTCCTCCTTTGTTTTTCCTGACCTGTGGTTGTTGGCTATAGAACTCTGGGTATTTTACCACTGCTGATCAGTGCTAAAGTGCATATGCTCTCTGTGTAAATTGTTATTGTGATTGGTTATTCATGATTGGTATGTTTGCTTTACCAGTAGGTCCCTAGTAAAGTGCACTGAGTGTGCCAGGGCTGGTAACTCAAATGCTACTAGTGGCCTTGCAGCACTGATTGTGCCACCCACATGAGTAGCGCTGAAAAGAGGTCTCAGGCCTGCCACTGCAGTGCCTGTGCGCTGTTTGTTAACTGCCATGTTGACCTGGCCAGTGTACCCACTTGCCAGGCCTTACCCTTCCCTTTTCTTACACATAGGACACCCCTATGGTAGGCCTAAGGTACCCCCCTGGGCAGGGTGCAGTGTATGTGAAAGGTAGGACATGTACTAGTGTGTGTAACATGTCCTGATAGTGAAAAACTGCCAATTTCGTTTTTCACTATTGAAAGGCTATCTTGTCCATAGGACAGAATAGGGAATGCTGTGTAACATGTTTACCTGCATATCTTCCCATAGGAGTGAGATAGAAAATTAGAGTCTGGTATCCCTGAACTCAGAATTTAATAACATCTTTTAGTAAAGATGGTTTTTAAATTCTGTGTTTGAACATAGCAATTTTAGAAAGTGGCTATTTTCTTGTTCAACCTTTCTGAGTGCCTCTGCCTGTTTGTGGATTGACTGTCTGGCTTGAGAGTGACGGGGGCTGGGGTGGCTCCAGGACTCTGGGTGAGTCAGCACTAGGCTGAATAGACCTATCTGCATTTGGAGTGGTGGGAGGAGTAGCACCAGGGCCTGAATAGGGCTGTGCCTGCCTTCCACAATGCTGGCTCCACCTACTGCGGTGCGTCTGAAGACCCTGGCCCACATTCACAAAGGAAGAAGTTGTGCACTGGCAGAGTGTACCCAGAACTGGTTTGGACTGGGTCCAGGACCCCTCGCACATAGAGAACAAAGACTTTTGGGGTATAAATAGGAGAGCTGAAACCCCTGAACTTTAGACTACTTCGTGATCAAGAGGAACCGGTTGCCCAAGAGGACAGCTGAAGAGACTGAGGAGAAGTACTGCCCTTGCTGTGTGTCTGGGGTTGGCCTGCAGTTTGCTGTTTCTACTGAGAAGAGGACCAAGGGACTTTGCTGTGTGCTGTGTCCCCTGCTTGAAGGACTTTGCTGTGTGCTGTGTCCATCTGAAGAAAAGTCTCCAAGGGCCTGAGAAGAGCTGGCCTCCTGTTTTTGAAGTCCCAGGCACAAAAGGACTTCACCCCCAGCTTCCCTGAACTTCCTTGCTGGGAGTTCTGACCTGCCAGAAGGTGCCTGTAACTGTGTGTGAGGCCCTTGCTGTTTGGAGCTGGAAGCGCGACGCAACGAGGGAGAAGCGTGTCGCCGCCGCAGCAGCCGCATCGCCGAGGAAGCGTGCCGCCGCTAATCGCCGTCGCATCACTGGAGAAGTGTGTCGCCGCCAACAAGAGTGCCGTCGCATCACCGGAGAAGTGTGTCGCAGGGCCTGTCGCGGCTCAGGAAACCACCAATTTCGCCGCACGGCCGTTGGGCGTGCACGCATCACCTCCACGTTGTCGCATCGCATCAAAGACGCCATTTTGTCGGGTGCGTGGCTAACCGCCGACGGGAATGGCCGCTCGTTAGCTTTGCTCCGGAGCGCCACTCCCGCATCATCCTGTAATTCTTGATTCCCGCTGGCCCGATTGCCGCCCCAGTGCCCTCTCTGAGATGCGGTGGTGACCGGCGGGCTCTCTGCCGAGTTTGAGGCTGATTGAAGGCGGACCCGGTGGGGGCTCCACGGGCCGGGGCCTCGTCTGCGGTTCCGCCGGAGACGGTGCGGCGGCTCCCCGGGCACGCACTACGGGAGACCGCGGCTGCGGTCTACCCCTACGGAGTCCACGTGGAGTGGTGGCGGGCGCCTGCCGGTGCGGGGAGACCCACCCGGACATCGTCGATTGCTGCGGGGACCCTCTACGTGACCCCAGGAGTGACGGGGGCCGAGTGATCGCTGCGGAGGCCCCTGCAGCTGAACTGTACGCAGGGCGCTGCGGCGAGAGAGCGCGAGGCTGGCTGCGGCCCTACAGCCCCCAGATTGGTGCCAGTGGAGGTGGCGGAAGATAACCTGCAGGCTGGTGGGTGATTTTTGGCGGCCCCGGACCCGCGTGGGCCCTAGTGACGGCTACGGACGGTCTCGGAGCCGACTGCGCGGACCCGCAGTGGGGCCCCGGGCCGGCGGCTTCCTGCTACCGCGTTGTGGTCGCGGTGGGCCTATTGGGGCGACCCTGGCGGCGTGCAGACTGCCTAACTCCCCGCAGTGTGGGTAACTTTGATGCCGGTGTGTTCAGCGCCCAATGGCCGGACGGGCCCAGCGTGATATTCTCAGCACCCCGTGCAGACGTGACAACCAGGTGGCTCTACGGGCCCCCTAACCCTGCAGTAAGCTGACTTGCTCTACGACAGTGATGGTCGGAGTGGTGGCGCAATCGACGCCCGTACTGCCCTGAGAGAAGAGACCCACCCCCGCCCCGGTCCTCTAGAGCTGCGAGTCAGGGGTGGGTGGGCTACATTGAGCGTCCAGCCATTGACCCCTCGGTTAGGTGCGCCCAAAGCGAAAACCGACAGGCCGGGTGGAAGTCTTCACCGCAGGCGGCGGGGAGTAGCGGGCGTGCACCGACGCCGGGTGGGCAAATCGAGACCAGTGTCATGGCATCTGGACGCAACAACCGTACTGCGGCCCATGCGAAACTGGAGAAATTTGCCTGGCAAAAGCAGCAGAACGAAGACCGAGTGGAGCCGGCGGCCCCGGGTGACCAGACAGAACCCACGAACAAGGATCTCCTCGAAGCAATCACGGCAATAAGGACCTCCCTCGAGGTGAAGATCGACACGGTGGCCACTGATGTGGCACTGATTCGGGAGGACATGAAGAAAATGTCGGAGAGGGTGGGCACAGTGGAGAGCACCACAAAGGACCTGGTCGCTGACACCACCCTTCTCAAGCGCCAAATCACGGAATTGCGCTCTTCCCATGAGGCGATGGCCCTGCAACTCGACGATTATGAAGGTAGAATGCGACGCAACAACGTCCGCATACTGGGTGTTCCGGAACGAGCGGAGGGGCAGGCAGCAGACCTTTTTGTTGAGGAACTGGTCCTCAAACATCTACAACCCCGAGGCCTCTCCAAAAGTTTCACAATCGAAAGAGCTCACCGTGTGCCGGGGGGGACGGCCGAAGCCGGGAGCGCTTCCTAGACCGCTCCTAGCGCGGGTGTTTAACTTCCGAGACCGCGATGTCATCCTCCAAACGGCGAGAGCGGCCCCGTCGCTGACCTTCGAGAACAGTAAGATCATGTTCTTTCCGGACTTTACTTTGCGTGTGCAGAAACTGCGCCGTAGCTTCTTGGAGGTGAAGCGGGCTCTCCGAGACCAAGAGATTAAATATGCAATGATGTTCCCCGCCAAACTGAGGGTGGAAGCCAACGGAAATCATGGTTTTTCACTCGTCCAGAGGATGCCTGGGACTGGTTGGAAGGTTGGCGCACAGTCGATAAGAAGGCGAAGAAAGGGTTCTCGGCTGCAGATGAAGCTGCGGACTGGCGCCAACAAAGACGCTCTCCTGAACATTCGGACACTGACTCCCAGGGACACACAGGGGGGCGCTGATATGGAGTCCGGTAAGGTTCTGCACTACTGCGCCAGATCTCTGGAGGCCCACTGGGATGTCTCTAAGTCTGGACACGGTGTCCCAACCTGCTCTGGGTGGGAACCCAGACAACAGGCTTGGTTGAGGGGTGGGGAGGGATGTCCATACAGCTATGTGCCACAACCTGCTTTTGGGAAACGGGATTGACCCAGTGCTTGAATGGCTTGCTTCAGAGCTTGAATGGTGGACTTTTTCCACGTAATGAGTGTTTGGCGTGTGTTCTCTCTCTCACTGGGTCTACTGTCGTATGGGTCCGTGACCGGGTCTATTGCTGTTCTACTGTGGGGATGCATGCTGGGCCTTTTCGATGTATACATTTTTGGGGGTGGGGATCGGGCCAGGGGACGGAGGGTTCTCTGATTGAATGGGGATGGGTGGGAGTGGGGTAGCTCACGTTCCCAGGAGTTGTTTATGGGTGGGCGACAGGCACTCTGCATGTTGGGGGTGGCGGGCGGTTTTAGTCCCGTTAAGCAGGGAGGCAGGGAGGGGGGTTTGTTAGGGGCACATTTGACTTTAATTTGTTGGGGGGATTGTAATGTTGAGTGTTTTGCAGCAGAACAAGTTGGCAGCTTGAATGTACACATCTTAGCTGACATCCATAACAAAAATGTGGTAGGAGAGACCCAGCGCACTGTGTTTGGAGACGTGGTTCTAGGGGGTGCCCAGATTGTAATTGATGAGGGCTCACGGGGCTGTGTGCCCCACGAGGTTACCATTGTATTGTTAATCATCGCACATGGCACGAGGTCAGGGGCTTAAAACCATAACGTGGAATGTCAATGGGTTGGGTGATAAGATTAAGAGAGGGATCGTGCTGCAATATATCCACCGCCAGGGGCTTGACTTAGTGTTGTTACAAGAGACCCACTTGATTGGCAATTCCTGCAAGGCCCTGGATCGGAAGGGATATCGAATGGTGGCACATTCGGGTTTCACTACTGGGTCCAGAGGGGTAGGAATCCTCCTTCGTAAGGGGTGCCCTTATTTGCTGCAAACTGTCTGGACGGATCCGCAAGGTAGATACGCAGCTTGCACTGGTATGTGGGAGGACAAGGTCCTAAATGCTATATCTGTGTATGCCCCACCAGGTTTGCAACGTTTGACCCTGACAGACATAGGGCCACTGTTATTAAATTTACCTGTTGGCATCTTGCTCATGGGAGGTGATTTTAACTTGACGATGGACGGCCTATTGGACAGATCCCCGCCCAGACGCGTTGCTACACAATGCTCCCAGTTACGAGACTTTATAGACGCCTTAGGGATGGTAGATGTCTGGAGATGGTCACACCCCCACGACGCACGATTTACGTTTCACTCTGGGGTACATGGCAGTCACTCACGAATTGACTATTTGTTCACGCACGCCCAGCATATCCACGAATTCTCTGACTCGACATGTTTGGCGCGGGGTATTTCAGATCACTCCCCTGTTTTTGCGATCCTTGGTGCACAGCACACACCACAGCCAGGTCCGATTAGGATCCAACCCTGGGCGTTAAAAATCCCACACATTCGAGAAACCTTACGGAAGGACACCGAGTACTATTTTACAGAGAATACAGGCTCGGTTAGCTTCGCAATTACACTGTGGGGGGCATATGGGGCTGTGATCAAGGGTAGGGCACTATCGGCGATGGTGGGTCACAGGGCTGAGCGTCGTCGGAGGGTGGTGGAGCTGGAATCCGAGATTCTGTGCCTTGAGGGCGCCGGCGACCGGAGCCCGGATCCGGATACCCAACATCTGCTGAGTATTAAGAGACAGGACTATAGACAGCTGCTCCTTGAGGACGCTAATTGACGCGCTCTAGCCACTCAACATCGGATATACGAACAAGGGGAGCGCACTGGCAAAATGCTGGCATGGCTGGAGCGCAAAGAACAAGCCGTGCGATGGGTGCGTGCCATTAAGGGACCGAGCAACGAGCTCATGACTGACCCCCAAGACATTGCTGAGGCCTTTGCGAAATATTATGAAAAAGTGTACAGTGTCCCGCCTGATTCTCAGGCGTCCATGGCGACAGAACTCCTCGCTACCATTAGGGTGGTGGGTCTCTCTGAACAGGATAGAGTGACGTTAGATAAGGACCTATCGACGGAGGAAATTCAGAAGGCAATTCAAGACATTCAGGCGGGTAAAGCTATGGGCCCTAATGGGCTCCCTATCGAGTTATTTAAGCCTATGGCCTCCAAACTTGCACCCCATCTGCTCAACTTATACACGGAAAGTTACGAAAATGCCGTTCTCCCGGCTGATATTCGTGTGGCTACTATCGTGGTCATCCATAAACCAGGTAAACCAATGGATGAGTGCGCCTCATACAGGCCTATCTCGCTCATAACAGTAGAAGCTAAAATCTTGGCCAAACTGCTGGCAAACCGCCTGCTCCCCTATCTATCGGACTTGATCCATCCGGATCAGTCGGGATTTATGCCGGGGCGGAACACAGCGCACAATCTACGTCGGGTGCATGGTGCATTGGGCAGAGTAGCCACCCTGGAAGAAGCTGAGGTCTTACTAGCGTTGGATGCAAAAATGGCGTTCGACACTGTAGCATGGGGTTATTTGTTTGCTGTTCTCGCCCGCATTGGGGTCGGACCCAAACTCATGGGTTGGATCAAACTCCTATATACCCGGCCCATGGCCCACGTATCGGTTAACAACCACCGATCTACTTCCTTTCCCCTTTGCCGGGGCACGCGACAGGGGTGCCCGTTGCCGCCGCTGCTATTTGCCCTTGTCCTTGAGCCACTGGCGACCTGGATCAGGGGGGACCCTGGCATCAGAGGTCTTAAATGGTCGGATGACCACGAAGACCGCATATCACTATACGCGGACGACATTTTGCTCTACCTTGCCTCACCAGAGCACTCGCTCAACCGCGTATTACATATTTTTCACATCTTTGGGGCGCACTCAGGGTATCAGATAAACTGGTCTAAATCCCAACTATATTCTCTTTGGGGGGCTTCCCCACACAATCCACGAGGGTATGACATACCAGTGGCGTCCAGAGGCTTCCGATATTTGGGAATTTTTGTCACTACTGACGCCGCACTATTTTTTGAGCAGAATCTGCTGGGACCGTTAGAGATTTCGTGGGGATGTCGCACATTGGAAGACGCTCCCCCTTACACTGCTGGGGCGTGTGTCGTTGTTCAAAATGCTCGCTCTGCCGTGCTTTCTTTATGCCCTCCAAAACACTCCTATCCCTATCCCTCCCACTTATTTCTTGCAAATCGAGGCCGCAGTGAGGGACCTGTTGTGGGACGGTAAACAACCTCGCATAGCCATGGCCAAGCTCACCATGGGATGGTATGATGGGGGGATAGGGCTACCAGACTTGCGTCTTTATTATCAGGCTTCGCAACTTACGGCCATTAACCAATGGGTGTTCGAGCGACAGGATGACCCCAGTTTTCGGACTGACCACTGGCTGATGGGGAAGGGGGGCTACAACAGAGCGTTGTATACCAATCATAAGAAATTGCGTCTCACGGGCCCGACGGCACGCACGGTGGAGGTGTGGCATGGTGTCCAACGGCGGATGGGCTGGCAGGGGCGCCTAACGAAGGCTACCCCTCTGTGGGAACCTGACATTTTGGGGCGACTTAGTGCATGTGCGGGATTTGACAAGTGGGACCTGATTGGGATTTCAACAGTGGGGGATATGTGGATTAAGGGCGCTAAGGCCTCGTTCTCGGAGCTTCAAACTAAGTATCAACTAGCACCAGGGGAAAAATTCCGGTATCTCCAAATCAGTCACGCCATTGAATCCGCCCTCCCTAAAGACGCCCCCTTGCCGGACTCCTCTCCACTGGAGGATAGGCTCTTGTTGGATCCCATGAATCGCAAGGCTATCTCTCTTACATACAAAAAATTGATTTATAACCGGGCTGATCCAATGGTGAAACTACGTGCGACATGGGAGACTGACCTGGGGGACCTGGCCGATGAGGACTGGATGGAGGCACTGGCCTCGCCCAGAGAGGTAGCCATCCCGATGGGATTACGTTTGATCCAACTCAAAGTCCTCCACAGGGTATACTTTGATGCCCCACTGCTGTACCGGTTGGGTAGGAGACCAGATGCCCTCTGCCTCCGACACTGCAATCAGACAGTTACCTTCATGCATATCTTATGGGACTGCCCCCACATACAGCAGTACTGGGCGGACGTCACCAGACAATTAGCTAGGACTTGTGACAAACCCATACACCCAACGTCCACACTGTGCCTTCTTAATATCTGGGAAGCAACTGACCTCACACAGGCCGAACAAACATGGGCCATGACGGGGTGGGGCATAGCGAAACGGAACATTGCTCAGAAGTGGGGTGTGGACACAATACCACTGCTGAAAGATTGGGCTAGAGATATGGACCACGCCATGATCGCCGAAAAAACTGTCTACAAAGGGAGGGGATGCCCACGTAAATGGGACCACAAATGGGGGCGATGGAACAAATACAGGGGTGAGATATGCGTTTCCCCGACGGTGGAACTGAGAAGAGAGAGATTGGTGGAGTTGGAAGGAGCGGATGATGAGTTGAGAGCATGCATTGAGAGTACTAATGACTAGACTAGCCCGCTATCACTTCCCCACCCGTTGGCGGGTACATGACCCCCCCACCCCCCCGATAGATTGTAAAGTACTGTTTAAGAGGTACTGCGCTGGGCTTCTACTGGGTCGAGGACTGGAATGAATATGATGTAATTTTAATCACATTCTATTCAATGATGTCAATGTAATGTCACTGTTGCTGCATAATGTTTTAATAAAAACTGTTTAAAAAAAAAAAAAGACGCCATTTTGTCGCATCGCACCGGATCGTCGCAACGCATCGAGGCGCCATCTTGTTGCATCGTAACCGGAGCGCAGGAAGAATCGACGCATCGCCTTCTCTGCGACCCTTTTGTTTGGTCTGCGTTTCGCATCCAAGGTACTTTGAGAGTAAAGTGTCGCATTTATCATCTACAAGCTTATGTTTTGCAACAACCTTTTTAAAGACATTCTACTGAGTATCTGTACGTTGGATTTTTGTCGTTTTGGTCTTGTGTAGTTTAGATAAAGATACTTTATTTTTCTAAACTGGTGTGGTGTCCATTTGTGGTGTTTTCACTGTGTTACTGTGAGCGTTGGTACAAATACTTTACACATTGCCTTTGGGATAAGCCGGTCTGCTCGTGCAAGCTACCGAGGGGGTGAGCAGGGGTTATCTAAAGTGTGTATCCCCCTTACCCTGACTAGAAGCAAAGGTCCCTATTTGGTCAAAGGTACCTACCTCTGCCAACTAGAGACCCCCAGTTCTAACATTGGTGGTCAGCGGTGAGGATTTGAACTTGTATTTGTACTTGACCCACAGTGATTGGTGTACATCACTAGATTAGTGCAGACCACTACGCAACCACATACTGTTTTTTCTGGTTCCTGGGGTCCTCCTGGAAGTATTTTTTTATACTGAGGCTCTGGTTAGTGTTGCACCTGGGAAGTCTCGGCAAAATGGAAGTCAACTTTTTCCACCTGTATATCTACACAATGGAGGAGATAAAAGCTTTTTGCAAAGAGAGGGGGCTGCCTGTGGAGAGAGGGTCCACAAGGAGGGATCTTGAGGCACGCCTGTATTCCTATGAGGTCAGAATTTGGGAAGCAACACTAACAGACGATTCTGAGGAGGAGGACTTCTCTGACAGTGAGGGAGAGAAAAGTGAGTGGCTTCTTGCTGCTCAGCGGAGGGAGAGAGAATTAGACCGGGAACTCAAGAGGGCTGAGATCAAGATGGCCTTAGCCAAGAAAGAAGAAAAGTGTGTAGCTCAGGAAGTGAGATTCGCTGAGTTGGAGGTGGAGTCCAGCTCAGATGGTGGCAGCAAGATTGTGTTATCTAGTGCTGAGGGAGAGGTACAAACACCCAGAGATGTGGCGCCTGACTTGAGGGAGGGGGTTGACATACACCAGGGGGTTCAGGTTTATGAGGTAGCTCCAGTGGTGTGCAGTGTCCCTGAAGTAGATTAGGGAACTGACACAGGGGATCATATTCCTAGTGGTGGGAGGGACACTCTACTGACTCTAGATGAGAGGTGCAGGGAGAGGGGTTCCCCCATGGTAGAAGTCCCGGTGTGTGAATGTGGAGACCGCCCAGAAGAGTGTGGGTTGAGTGACAGAGACAGTCAGACACCGTCTTGCCAATCTCAGGAGAGTGGTGTGGGGTACTTGTGTGAGGCACTGGAGGGTGAGGCAAAGGGTAGCCTGGTTAACGACTGTGGGGGGCTGTGTGATTCATTGGTTGGAGAGCATATTTTAAGTCCCTGTTTTCCAGAGCTATGCCAACACCCAGTGGAGTGTGAGTGCTCTGATTCCAGGGAACTTGCGCTGGAGGTAGACCTTTTGGTGGATTCCAGAGGGTCTGAAGAGGCATTTGGGAGTGATCCTAAAAGGAGTGACTAAGGTATCTTCCAAACCTGTGTGGTGGGAGAGGTTCAGAGTAGCCCAGCTAGGTCCCGGTGTAGTGGGAGGGGTGTAGGGGCTCACGTCCTGTCTCAGTGGAGAAGGAGTGAGTGTGGGCTGTGTCCCAAGGTGCCCGAAACCCAGTCTCAGGGCCTGGAGGGTTCCCTAAGGGAACACACCAGGTTGGGGGCCTAGGCTGTACTAGTAGGCCATTTGAGGGGGATCTCCTGGTGTCAGGAGAACCTGGAGCGTCTGTAAACGGAGCTCCAGTGGTTCTGGTGTCTGGCGGTGCCGCTCCTAAGTGGAGGGTGCAGAAGTCCAGATTGAGGGGTGAAAGGGGGATGTATTCCCCAGTGGGAGAACCAGTGGGTCAGGGGCCAGCCAGAAGGGCTGAGCCTCCTAGGAGTGACCATGGTGACACCACTTCTGTCCTGGGGGATCTTTGCGCATTGTCAGATGGACAGAGGTCGGGAGATCTGCGCCAGGCAGACTGTCACACAGCACATGAGGCATGTGTTACCCTCGGGGGGGGAAGCTGTGTGCGCCCCCGGAAGTCCTGGTGTGCCAGGCCAGTGGTCAACCGCAGGGTTTAGTCCCTGGGTTGGTAGGCCAGGTTCAGGTTCTGCCTGACCTGGAGGGAAGGACATCTGTAATCAGTGTCCCTACCTTTTTGGCTTCTGGGGGTACCACTCCAGGTGGGAGGGTGCAGAACTCTGGAAGGGGGTGCAGAGGGAGGGAGTCCTCGCCTCTGACCCCGGTTCAACCTGAGGGTTTAGATCCTAGGTGGGGAGACCAGTGGCAGGAGAGAGGCCCTGAACTGGTGGGAGAGTTGTGTTCTGAGGGTGCCTCTCCTGGGAGGAGAGTGCGGGACCCCAGAAGGAGAGGTAGGGGGAGGAGAGCCTCGCCCGTGACCTCCGGTCAGCCTGAGGGTGCGGACCCTGGACTGTTGGGCCAGTGTCAGGATGCCATACCTGACTCAGCAGGAGGGAAAGTGGAGAAAAGGGGCCAGGCACCTGGGGCTCCTGCCCCCCACTTTCTGACGCCACAGAGGTTAGAGAGGCCTGACAGGCATGAGGCCTGGCTCGCATCACTGACAGCTGTCAGTGGCCACTGTGGCTGGTTGTCCTGGTGGACAGAGTTGCCCCTGGGAGGGGGGCTGGAGTCACACCCTGGGGGTGGACTGGGCCACACCGCTGTGTTGGCCAGGTGGGTACTGTCTACCAGTGCGGACACATCTGTGAGCAAAGTAAGTTTAGGCGCTGCACAGATGGGGTCCCCAGGTGAGGAGAAGGGTCCCCCATGGGTTAGCCTAGTGGGCCCTGAGAGTATAGATAAAGGGATCCAACTGGGTTCAGGAAGGCGTAGAACAGGAGTAGACCCCTGCTGTTCGGGCCAGGTTCCATGTTCTATCGCCCCAAGCAGGGAATCCCATCGAGGTATCGATTGGTCTACCCTGGCTTTAGGCTAGAAGGGGGTTGTGTTGGAAATGGCCCTTTTTGCAGGGTTATCCCTAAAACTTTTTGCTTCTTCCTCCTTTGTTTTTCCTGACCTGTGGTTGTTGGCTATAGAACTCTGGGCATTTTACCACTGCTGATCAGTGCTAAAGTGCATATGCTCTCTGTGTAAATTGTTATTGTGATTGGTTATCCATGATTGGTATGTTTGTTTTACCAGTAGGTCCCTAGTAAAGTGCACTGAGTGTGCCAGGGCTGGTAACTCAAATGCTACTAGTGGGCTTGCAGTACTGATTGTGCCACCCACATGAGTAGCGCTGAAAAGAGGTCTCAGGCCTGCCACTGCAGTGCCTGTGCGCAGTTTGTTAACTGCCATGTTGACCTGGCCAGTGTACCCACTTGCCAGGCCTTACCCTTCCCTTACACATAGGACACCCCTATGGTAGGCCCAAGGTACCCCCCTGGGCAGGGTGCAGTGTATGTGAAAGGTAGGACATGTACTAGTGTGTGTAACATGTCCTGAAATACTGCCAATTTCGTTTTTCACTATTGAAAGGCTATCTTGCCCATAGGACAGAATGGGGAATGCTGTGTAACATGTTTACCTGCATATCTTCCCATAGGAGTGAGATAGAAAACTGGAGTCTGGTATCCCTGAACTCAGAATTTAATAACACATCTTTTAGTAAAGATGGTTTTTAAATTCTGTGTTTGAACATAGAACTTTTAGAAAGTGGCTATTTTCTTGTTCAACCTTTCTGTGTGCCTCTGCCTGTTTGTGGATTGACTGTCTGGCTTGAGAGGGACAGGGGCTGGGGTGGCTCCAGGAGTCTGGGTGAGTCAGCACTAGGCTGAATAGACCTATCTGCATGTGGTGGGAGGAGTAGCACCTGGGCCTGAATAGGGCTGTGCCTGCTTCCACAATGCTGGCTCCACCTCCTGCGGTGCGTCTGAAGACCCTGGCCCACATTCACAAAGGAAGAAGTTATGCACTGGCAGAGTGCACCCAGAACTGGTTTGGACTGGGTCCAGGACCCCTCACACATAGAGAACAAAGACTTTTGGGGTATAAATATGAGAGCTGAAACCCCTGAACTTTAGACTACTTCATGATCAAGAGGAACCTGTTGCCAAAGAGGACAGCTGAAGAGACTGAGGAGAAGTACTGCCCTTGCTGTGTGCCTGGGGTTGGCTTGCAGTTTGCGGTTTCTACTGAGGAGAGGACCAAGGGACTTTGCTGGCCTCCTGTTTTTGAAGTCCCAGGCACAAAAGGACTTCACCCCCAGCTTCCCTGAACTTCCTTGCTGGGAGTTCTGACCTGCCAGAAGGTGCCTGTAACTGTGTGTGAGGCCCTTGCTGTTTGGAGCTGGACGCGCGACGCAATGAGGGAGAAGTGTGTCGCCGCCGCAGCAGCTGCCATCGCATCGCCGAGGAAGCATGCCGTCGCATCACCGGAGAAGCGTGCCGCCGCCAACGAGAGTGCCGTCGCATCACCGGAGAAGGGTGTCGCAGGGCCTGTCGCGGCTCAGGAAACCACCAATTTCGCCGCACGGCCATCGGGCGTGCACGCATCACCTCCACGTTGTCGCATCGCATCAAACGCCATTTTGTCGCATCGCACTGGATCGTCGCAACGCATCGAGACACCATCTTGTCGCATCGTAACCTGGAGCACAGGAAGAATCGACGCATCGCCTTCTCTGCGACCCTTTTGTTTGGTCTGCGTTACGCATCAAAGGTACTTTGAGAGTAAAGTGTCGCATTTATCATCTACAAGCATATCTTTTGCAACAACCTTTTTAAAGACATTCTACTGAGTATCTGTATGTTGGATTTTTGTCGTTTTGGTCTTGTGTAGTTTAGATAAAGATACTTTATTTTTCTAAACTGGTGTGGTGTCCATTTGTGGCGTTTTCACTGTGTTACTGTGAGCGTTGGTACAAATACTTTACACATTGCCTTTGGGATAGGCCTGTCTGCTCGTGCCAAGCTACCATGGGGGTGAGCAGGGGTTATCTAAAGTGTGTATCCCCCTTACCCTGACTAGAAGCTAGGGTCCCTATTTGGTCAAAGGTACCTACCTCTGCCAACTATAGACCCCCAGTTCTAACAATCTGTGATTCAAAGACTAATGAAAATTGACCCAAGTGATCTCCGGCATCATAGGAGGTCCCAGCTGTATGGATCAACTCTTGGATATTTGATCTGAGCTCTGACTTGCTGCCCTATGCCAGAAGGATGGACATTAATGCATTTTCAGAAGCAAGCGGAAGTGGGCACTGTAATTCTGCCTGAGCTTCCTGACTCCAATTGAACAATCAAGTTTCGACATCCAAATGTATTGCACATGGAATTTGATATGAGGTAGACAACTGTATTGACTGTTGGCCGAATCATGGTCCAACATGTAGGTGCATTCTGATGGTATCATGAAACTCTGATTTGGAACCATTATAGAATGGAAAGCTTGACTCCTCAAGCCTGTACATAGACCTAGGAGTGCACCAGGGTTCTTTCAGAAACCTTTATTGTCCCTTTTATCAGCATCGTCAATCAGTCCTAAAACTAGGCTTGCAGAAGCGCTGCCATGATGAACTAAGCCTCAAATCTCTCCAGTAGCTGAAGTTTGGGGTGGGGGATAGAAAGGAACAAAAATAAAAGATCCTCACAATTCTGCTTGAGATAGTTTGCTGGCTCCAAAGAAAACTGAAAATGAGTTCTTACACAGGCTTTTGGGAGAAATTATGTACTTGTATTTCATTTCCCGAAAGAAAATCCTTGAGACAAACGCTTTTCTGCCTATCTGGTGTGTAATTTAACTGCCTGAGTGAAGCAGAAAGAACAGAACCCAACCCCCACCACCAGCTCAATTTTCCATGCCATTTCTTCAAGTGACCTGCCTAAATGCTATTACATGCTATGCTTTTGACAGAGAACCTACCTCTGCACACTCTCACCCATCAAATTTTTTTTAAATTAAAACCTTTAATGTCTGCGCTGTGTGGTGAACGTATGCTTGAGAGACAGCCTCCGTGATGTTCAAACAAAATGAGGCCTGATGCTTGATATTAGGAAAGTGATGCCTTAACATCTGGTCTCAGGGTCTGATTCTCAGTCGGAAGAACAAATGACAGAGTTTACTCCGTTAGGATTCAAACACGAGTTGGAGAACAAGAAGATGATGTACTCGGTGAGCCATCACTATCTGATCTAGCGACATGAAGATCCACTTTACACATAGCGCTATTATTGCAACATACTCTCTAAATAAGACTTCAATGAGTCACACACCAGCTCTGGTACAGCAACAAGTTGTACCTTTGGGCTGCCCAAAAGCTTGGTCATGGACTGCAGGGCTCCAGGGGATATAACAGCTTGTATAATGAAACAGCAACCCCTTACCTGCCAGGCCTAGCAGTATTTAGGGAGAAAAATGACCTGATCACTAACCAAGATAGAAAAAACAGGGCAGAGGTCAGTGAAGTCTTTAAGTAACCAACCACAGAGGATCCTAAAATTTTAAAATAAATAAAAGTAAACCTCTTTCTTTACGGATCTAAGGGAAGCACTTTCCTTTTCTGGAGGAGAGTGGAAAGAGGGCAAGGAATTAATATGTAATGAAATAACGCTTATATTGATGCAGCAAAGGACTTCTATAGATAAAAAAAAAATAGCAAAAACGTACAGTGAACAAAACCAGTTGACACGATTCACTACTTACAAACTTCAAAAGGTAGGTGTTCTCCCGTAGAGCTCCAATGCATCCTGCAAATCCCAGAATGAACATAACTCCACCTACTACCAGGAAAAGCCATACAGGATCAAAGCCGCCCAGGTCTGTGATCGAGGAGATGTTGGAAAGAACTCCCTAGAGGGGGGGGAAACATTAAAAAAAAAGAAAATGATACCTCCCCTGTTCAAGTTCAGATACAATGTATACATCGTTTTTCAAGAATCTGAATAATTGGCAGCATTCATTTTCTATAAACCGCTCGAGATGACTATTACAGTGCAGTTCTTACCTAGACGGCATCCCAGACAGCCCCACTATTTTTTCTCTCTGCCACAGAGATAAGGCCTTTTTGAAGGATTGTAATTATTGTATAGTGTATTAAGAGCAAAAAGGAATAACTGTGTGAAAAAAAATCGCTTAAACGGCTCATGGCTGAAATTCACCATTTATTAATAGCTGTAGTAAGATCAACATTATTTTATATCCGAATCTTGGACTCATGAAGCATCCCCATGTCATTATAAGCCATTGCATTTTACTATCCCAAACAACAAGCACTGGAAAAGCCAATAGGTCGCGCATATTCAAGATCTGCCAGCTTTGTCACTGTTTTTAGCCATGTTGTACAGTAGCTGCCAAACCGGCACACTGACCAAAAAAAGAGCAAGCAAATGAGTGCGAGGATGAAGCTAACCAATGGTAAGCAATAGGTGGGCTATAACCCAGTTAGCATTAAAAAAAAAAAAAAAGTCTTGCAAGGGACAGCCTATGTGCTATCTCGGGCTAAGAATATTTGAAAAACCATCTTCACAGCAGTGACGCATTAGAAATAGTATGCAGCTACCGAGATGGCACCAGTAACACCAGATGAAAGACGCAACCTGCTACACTCCACGGAGTGCTTTACATGGTGCAGACACCGGGCGGGGAATCGACAGATCCAACGGCTTATAGGCCCTTGACTATGCTAAAAGTAGACACAAAGGTGCTTTGTAAGGTGCTTGCGGAACAGGTTCAGAAGGAGGTGGGGACATTAGTGCACGAAGATCAGTCTGGCTTCATTCCAGCTCAGAGTACAGCCATGAACTTGCGCAGGTTGGCTCATGTGCTGCATGCTGTTGAGGATAGTCGTGACAAACTGGTGCTGGTGTCGATGGACATCGCGAAAGCATTTGATACGCTTTATTGGGAATACCTATTGCAGGTGTTGGGGCGCTTGGGCTTCGGTCCTGGTTTTTGTGGCTGGGTGAAGCTACATTTATAATACACCGCGGGCCCGGATCCGTAGTGCTGGATTGGTTTCTGAAGACTCGGCGGTGGAGCGGGGTACACGTTAGGGGTGTCCCCTCTCCCCGCTGTTATTGCACGGACCATGGACCCGCTGGAGGTGAGGTTCCGCAGGGATTTAAGTGACTTTGGGGGACAGATAGGTAACAGTACGCATTGGACATTGCTCTATGCAGTCGATGTACTGTTATATTTGAGGAACCTTAGAGAGTCAGTGCCACTGTTGCTGAATAAATTGGTTCAATTCAGAGCTGTGGCTGGTCTCAAGGTCAATAGATGTAAGTCGGTCTTGTTTCTGCTCGGGGTGCTGCGTGAATGACCAGGGCCTGAGCTACCCCCGCTGGGGTAGAAATGGGAGACAGAGGCCTTCTGGTATCTGGGGATTATGGTGGTGCATAGTGCAAGACATGTGCATAGTGAGATGACATGGCACGGGCAAGCTGATGGAGAGTCTGGAGAAATCAATCGCATTCTTGAACATGTTGCCACTGTCTGTAGCAATCTGATCTTGGATGCGAAAATGGTTTTTCTTCCCCGGTGCCTATATATTGTGCAGAACCCACTCCATAAGATTGCATGTAGCACATTCAGGGGCTGGATAGCATGCTGATCTCACTTGTGTGGACGTAGAAGAGGAGCATAGTGTTACTAGCAACACAAATTTGATCAGGAGGAGGGGGCAAGAGATTGCCAGACATTGAGTTGCATTATAACGCGTCTCAGCTACAACACTCAGCGAAGTGGGCGGCAGAGGAGGATAATTGGGAGAAGAGGCTGTCCTGGGGACGTATGAGTTCACGTCACTGTTGGAGTTATTGATGAGGGGTGCAAGAGTGCAGAGGCACCTCCCCTACTTGGTGCGGAAGACTGCAGCGATATGGGAAAAAGTAAAAAGACTTGTGAATGAGCTGAGTATATGGTCATTGGTGCCTTTTAAACGTATAAGCGAGGCCATGTCTGTAGCTCGCTGGCGTGAGGGAGGAAGTGAGAAGTTGGGAGACCTGTACCTGGAGGAGCTGTTTGCCACGTTTGAGGCAGCATGCGTTGAGTTCTCGGTGGGGCAGGACAATTTCTACAATATGCATATATTGCTAGTACGGTCCGGAAAATTCGGAAGGGGTTTCCGGCGGCCCCTAAATGGTCAGAAACAATGCAATTGATGCTGTCCGTGGGCGATGCACGACGGTGGGTGTCTGTATTTTATGGGGCGTTCAGGAGGGACAGGGCTAGGGGAGCTCTCCGGCTAGACAGGCCTGGGAGGAGGAGTTGGGGGAACCCATCACAGAAAGGGAATGGACAGAGATGAGTGTGCTTACTAGGCGGGTTTTATGCAACACTAGGTTTAAGCTGATCCATTTCAGCTATCTGCACCGCTCCTACCTGACGCTAATTAAGTTAAGTAAAATGTATGTAGGTAGGTAGGTCAGCAGGCTGCCCGCGCTGCGAAACGGCAGGCGCTTCCTTTTTTACATATGGCCTGGTTGTGCCCTAAGATGCGTGAGTACTAGGCGAGGGTTGAGGCGAGACTAAGCAGGGTTACTAGCATAGGGATTGAGGAGGCCCCTGGACAGTGTCTCCTGGGTATGGTAAAGAAGCCCCGCAAAGGGGTAATGAGTTGGAAATTCTTGCAGCTGGCATTGGTCATTGCCAAGCGATGCATTGCAATGGAACGGTTAGGGCAGCGCGCCCCCCCCCCCCCCTGGTGTCCCTGTGGAGTGGGCCCTGGTGGAGGAGACGCACATTCGCTTGAGTAGAATAGAGGACAGTGTAGAGAGAGGATCTAGAGACCTGGCCAGCAATGCTGGAAGATTTTTAGGAGGTTGAGGAAGACACTCAGGGTCTGAACATGAGTGGGCGGTACTTGGTGGAGAGCACACGACACTCACATGGAGGTGGACAGTGCAGGAATGGAAACAAGAGGGTCTTTCACATAAGGGGACAATGTGGTTAGTAGTGCTGGGAGGTGGAGGTAGGGAAAAGCTCTTTGATGAATCTATGGACCATGAATGGGACTTGTATGCATGTACTTAGTGCTGTGGGGGGAGGGAACGAGGGATGGTGTTAAGAACAAAACGACAATCATGAACATTCTGCGCCATCTTGTCTGATGAAAGTTCCTACGTGCACATAAACTACAGTCATTCTGATTGACCACAGCCATTTTGTACTCTGTTGGTCACCTTCATTTCACCCTGTCCTCTAGCAGCCTTCTGACTCTCTGACCAAACCTGATATGTGTGCTGGGGGCTATAAACTATTTCCACGACAAACATCAACATCACCTGCTGCCTCAAACTCGTCTTTCCTCTCATCCCTGCACAAACAGGTTACAAATACCAAACAGACTCTTGCAAGCATGGTTTATTGCACTGCACACAGCAAGACTTGTTTTTGCCAACAATGGGACCTGTTTTTATCAACAGAACGGACTCTTAGATCTGGCCGGTCTCACTTGTGTTTAGACCCTGAAGCAAGGTCCAGCTGCAATTAAATTGTCTGTTTTTGACCTGGGCGGGAGGAGAGTTAATGTTGGGCTTGTGTAACCATGTTGATGAAACAATGTTGGGCTTGTGTAACCATGCTGATGAAACAATGTCGGGCTTGTGTAACAACCTGCCCGGGCGGAGACTCCAAGCTTGTAACCATGATAAATGAAACAAATACATTGTGTAAAACCTGTATAAAAGGAAGAGCCAAAAGCATTGCCAGTAGAACACCTCCCTGAAGACATCCTGGTGTCAGCAGTTGACGTGGTCTCCTCTAAGAGTAATAAACCTTTTTCTTGCCTTCCAGCTTCCAGCGCCTGCCTCGTTATTTTAGATAGCGAATCCAAAGTGGATTAAAGGTGACCTTGCGCCGGGCAGCATTGGGGATCTCAGGAGACTCGCTGCTTTTCACAAATTGGCGACCCAACGGGGGCCCATCAGAGACACGTGGGTCCAGTAGAGAGGTCCTAACGACGGAGTGAATGACTAAATGATTGGAGTGCACCTGCCTGAAAGAGACCCTCGTCTGGCTGCCAATCGACTGAACTTCACCGGTTCCGAACGGACCTCTCTCGAGTGACCTGCGGTCCTGACTGGGGCCTTACAGGAACGCCGCATTGATTGTTGGAGTAAGAGGACAACCAGGCGCTGGAAGGGGAATACGAAGAACTGTCCATACGGTCCGGGTAAGGTCGTGAGAAAACATGACTTAAATTGATTGATTGATAGAAATACTAGTATTCCTTTTGAGTTATTTGAGACATTCCCTGCTTGCAAACAACGTAGAATAGGAATATTCTCTCTTTGCAGACAGCGAAGGACAGGTAGTGCAGACTTTTGTCTAACATTAATTGAGATATTCATTTTGACCGCTAAATACGTCATGCCTGTTTTCTCTAGATTGTTTGATTGTTTTGGACCGGACCGTTTGTTAGAGGTCAGTCATCCGGCACCGCCGAAGGCACCTAACAAGGACATGTACGTGAAATATGGATTAGCCACCGTAGCTTATAGCAAACTATGGCATAAGTACACTAGGAAGGACCGGGTAAATCAGTGGCCACTGACGGGATCTTTCGATCCCGCTAAAATAGAAACGTTAGAATTAGCTCTCCACAAAAGAAAGCTAGACCAGCCATGTTTGATAGTTTTGGTTTATGGCGAAAAGAGGCAGCTCAACGAAAGAAAAGAGACGAAGCTAGACAAGATAAAGAAACGCGAAAATCAGCTTACCAAGCCTGTAAAAAGTTAGAAGAAGAACTAAAAGAAAAGAAAATCGATAAAAGGAACAGGAATCAAAAATATCAGGTCAATGCTCTGTTAGAACGCCCTTAACTCTTTACCCCGAGTTACCAGCAAAACAGGGGTAGATGATGATTTATTGTTAGGTCCCCCAATGATATACATGCCACCCCCTTACGCCCCTACTCATCCCATAGTACAACGCCAGGACCACCAAAGTATAGCCGGAGATGGCACGATCGCCTCAGTCTCCACCGCCTCTGCTCCCACCGAGTCACCCACACCAAATGCCTCATCAAAGGATACAGTAGTAGAGGTAGGATCAAAAGAAAAAGGAGCGCCCAGGGTCCCGCGATTAAGTAAAAATGAGCGAGCAGGAATTGATAAAGTAGTTAAATCCCTCATAGATAGGAAGGAGACAGAAGAGCATGTAACTGACATATGCAACTCCTATGTTGAAAACCGCAAACGATACTTTATTGTACGTCTCTGTTACCACACCCTTACTGCATATGAAGAGAAGTACCAAGACGTAGGGCCCGAGCGATTAGTGGCTCTCTACAGGAAGGTAGACATCGGAGATGAAGGCAACAACGATGTTGCAGAACTATTTTCATCCACACTAGAAGTATTGCGTCACCTCATAGAACAAGGACAGATAGATAGGGACAGGACAACTAAGGTAGCAGGACCCCCAGTGGAAAAAACAGATAGCATGATGCCAATAAAAGAAGCTGCCCCTTACTGGATACCTCCTAGAGGACAAGGGACTAATGACAATATAAACCATCAAGACATTAGAGGAAGGGTGGTCTACAATTGGGTGTATCAGCCATGGGACAGACAGGACATCCTGACCTTCCGTAAATCTTTGCCGGATTTACGAAAGAACCCCACCGCCTTTTACACCGAGCTAGGTAGCGCTCTGGGATCAACAATAATGACACTTGCCGACATAGACTTGTTCTTCGGGTTATGTTTGCCAGCAGATGTGTGGAAACAGGTTAGGAAAGTAGACTATACCGAACTGTTTGGTCATACCTGGGAACAACTCGACACACTAGATAAACAGCGGAACCCTGGTCAAAAACCAGTTAAAGCAATATTAGACCTCCCTGACAAAATAGTGCAGAAAGTGAAAACGCTGATCCCAGAGAAAAAGATAGACTGGTCCATAGTAACCGCATGCCGCCAGAAACCACAAGAGGACGTCTCAGAGTACTTCTCCAGATTTGAAACTGTGTTCTCTGATTACAGTGGACAAGACATGTCCACCGCAACCGGACACCACTTATTTGTGCAGAACTACGTCAAAGGATTACTGCCAGATGTATCCCAGAAACTACAAGCCAGCGAAAGTAGTTGGGCAGCATCTAAACCGACGGCCATTCTCCAAATGGCCCAGTACTACGAGCATCAGAGAAACGAAAATGACAGGGCTACAGAAAGGAAAAGAAGGACTTGAAGGAAAGGGTAATGATAGCACAACTCCAGGGGGCGAATACAGGAAGGGAGCAATATAGGGAGGAAACCAGCAGAATACCCCTAGAGTACAGCCCCCTAGGAACAATCCATCTACATCATATGTAGGACGCCAAGACCTAGGACAGGATCAATGTGCATTTTGCAAAAATATGGACACTGGAAATCCCATTGCCCGGCTTTGTTAGGAGCTGCTAGGGGCAGAGGGGCGAGGAAATAGCAAGTGGACAGAGAGGAAGAGGACGTGGAAGAGGGTGCGCGAGTGAAGCAAGCGAGAAAAGGCCAGGAAGAATGAACGCATTTGACCATCCCAGACAGAATCAGTACCAACAGACAGATTATGACAATACGTACGACTTTGCATAGGACAGCCAGGGGCAAGGAAGGGATCCAGTCGAGCTCTGCGTTGATCAGCAAGGCCCTTATGTTACCGCTGAGGTCCTGGGCACAAGGTTGCCATTTTTGGTAGACACAGGAGCAACACGTAGTGCACTATCCAAACGACTGATTCCAAGGGCACCCTTGTCAGGCTCACATGTGACCTCAATAGGATTTGACGGTACGCCCTCCACCAACCCTTTGTCCCGACCCATCCCTTTTAATCTTGACAGCAATGGCGTCGAAACGACATTCCTCCTCTCATCTAACACCCCAGACGCCATTATGGGCCTCGACCTTTTGAAACACTTCCATGCGACTATCAGATGCTCACCAGACGGAGTGCGTGTCATCCTGTATGACAACCCCCAACGCCATAGAGAGAACCCTTTTCAGCACATGTTTTCCATCTCTGAGACTGACACATCCCTACTGGACACTTTGCCATCACACTTATGGGCTAGGGCTGATTCAGACGTAGGACGAATGATGATTGACCCAGTACACGTAACAATACGACAGGAAGCAACCCTACCGAAGGTTCCGCAGTACAAAATATCGCCAGAGGGTGAGAAAGCACTAACAGAGATCATACACTCTTTGGTAGAGGCAGGGGTGGTAGAGGAAGTAGTGAGCAACATTTGTAACAGTCCCATACTACCGATTGTAAAGAGACAGGGAGAGGGAGATGGGAAAGCCTACCGCTTCATCATTGACCTGCGGGAGGTAAACAAAATCGTAGTACCACAATACCCAGTAGTTTCCGACATCACGACAATTTTGACTTTAATCCCCTCCACTGCCACCACCTTCACTGTGATCGACCTCAAGAACGCCTTCTTTTCCATACCTATACACGAGGACAGCCGCTATCTTTTGGATTTACCCTAAATTCCCGTTCGTATAGATTTTGTAGAGCACCTCAGGGGTACACTGAGAGCCCAAGTATCTATAGCCAGGCGCTTAAAAGACAGTTGGACGCCATACAATTGCCAGATGGAGTGGCACTAATACAATATGTAGACGACATCCTTCTAGCAGCAGACACCATACCAATAGCCGTCACAGCCACCATCAAACTACTCCATTTCCTTGCTGAGAATGGTCACAAGGTCTCCCGAAAGAAACTGCAGTTCTGTAAATCACAAGTGACCTATTTGGGTCACCTTTTATCAAAAGAAGGGAGAAAACTCACGCCTGACAGGATCCAGACAATTCTAGGCACCCCTGTCCCCAAAAATCAGAAGCAAGTCTGCTCTTTGATAGGCCTCACCTCGTTTTGCAGACAGTGGTTACCGAACTTTAGCCTCATTGTCAAACCCTTCTCTCCCTCCTAGCTAAGGACATCCCCTCACCTCTCCCCTGGACCCCGAATGCCAGACAGCCTTTAAAGAACTACGCAATACCCTTTGCTCAGCACCAGTCCTAGGAACCCCAGATTACTCCAAACCATTCTTCCTCTACACACACGAAAGGGAGGGATGTGCATTGTCTGTCCTAACACAATCAATTGGTCACAAACAACGCCCTTGTGCATATTTTTCTGCCACCCTCGATCCAGTAGCCAGAGCACTGCCAGCGTGCCTGCGCGCTGTGGCAGCTGCAGCAGTATCAATACGCCAGAGCGAAGGAATAGTGCTCTCCAATCCAGTCACTGTTTTAGTACCCCATGCAGTCGACACACTACTGAACCAGACCAAAACCCAACACTTGACTAGCGCCCGACTGACAGGATATGAGCTGACCCTGCCAGCACCGCACATTACCCTAAAGCGATGCACCACCCTCAATCCAGCCACGCTGTTACCCCTACCCGAGAACGATCCTAACGTGGCTCCACTACACGACTGTGTGACACTAACCGATGAACAAACAAAAAGTAGAGTAGACCTCAGAGACACCGCCTTTCTAGAGCCAGATGGAGAACTATGGGTGGATGGTCCGTGCATCAAACTCCCCGATGGCACCACCTCAGCTGCATATGCTGTCACCACAGCCCGAACCATTCTAGAAACAGGTCCGTATTGCCCAACGTTCCGCCCAGGCAGCAGAACTCATTGCCCTCACACGAGCATGTATTTTAGCAGCTGGCACGACAGTTAACATATACACCGACAGCCAATACGCCTTCGGGGTGGTTCACCATTTCGGGATTCTATGGAAAGAAAGAGGGTTCCTGACTTCACACGGTACACCCATCCTGCATGGAGATTTAGTCTCCGCCTTGACGGAAGCAGTCCTCCTCCCCAAAAAGCTAGCAGTGATAAAATGCCAAGCACATAGGAAAGTGACAGATCTCATTGGACAGGGAAATGCGCTAGCAGACGTTACTGCCCGAGCCACGGCAGAAGACAGAACTATGACACGAATGTATGTGACCAGGTCACAAGCTGAACAATGGACTGATGCTAGGACCACTGTAAGGGACATACAGACTACAGGCACACAAGACGAATTGACCGAGTGGGAAAAGGTGGGACTAAAAGACGAGGAAGATTGCTGGAGAACTAAAGACGGAAATAAATGGCTGTTACCCAATGCCTACCTCATCCCCATATTGACCATGGCACATTTACCAGCACACATAGGCTCCACTCCCATGATTGAACTAATCACAAGAGTATGGCATAATGTCAAGATAACAGAATCTGCAAAGCGCCTAGTACAACAGTGTATAGTATGCCTACAACACAACCCAGGGAAAGGGACAGTAGTACCACGGGGAGGGTTTGGAGTCCCTGATCACCCCTTTGAAGTCCTTCAAATGGATTACATCCAACTAGAGAGATGCCATGGTCTAAAATATGTCCTGGTGGTTGTGTGCGCTTTTAGCAAATGGGTGGAGGCATATCCCACCCGCGACAATACTGCCATAGCCACTGCAAAAGTATTGTTGAAAGAATTCTTCCCCGGTACGGCCTTTGCAGAATTTTATGGAGCGACAACGGCCCACACTTCGTAGCCGAAGTGATACAGAACATACTGAAAGGGTTGGGGGTAAAACAAAAATTCCATGCCGTCTTCCACCCCCAATCAGCGGGCCTGGTAGAGAGACACAATGCAACATTGAAACTAAAGCTAGCCAAAATAGTTGCCACAACCGGGTTGAAATGGCCCGACGCCCTTCCATTGGCATTGCTATCAATGCGCGCCACCCGACCAAACACAGACTGACCCCGTATGAAGTGGTCTTCGGCAGGCCTATGAACATTTGGGCGGCACCAAGACCCACCTCCATTAACGATGTCCCGAACATATTAATGTCAGACTATCTGCATAAATTGACAAACGAGCTAACAATTATCCACCAACAGGTGCAGCAAGCCTTGCCTGACGTATCCAGGGGCCCAGGACATGTGATAAAGCCTGGGGACTTCATCCTAGTTCGCAACTTCCAAAGAACGAAGAATCTGGAGCCCAGGTGGACGGGCCCCTGGCAAGTCTTGATCACCACTCGAACTGCCCTCCGAGTGGAAGGAAAAAGAAATTGGCTGCACGCCCACCACTGCAAGAAAGTCCCTCCAACGCTGGCAACCTGTGAAGAGATGGAGGTGCAAGAGAAAGTACTCGCAAAAGACCGACCAGCTCTGAGTTGCTACCCACAAGAAGACACCCTCCAACTGTCTGAATTTCCCGACCCCACGGTGCCATCCAAGGAAGGGTACAACCTAAGATCGACAAAAAGGGGGAGCTCCAACAACCAGGCCACTAACTGAGTCAGAGTCTCAGATCGGTAGCACAGCCAAACAACTCTACCAGGAAAAACACCAGACAAAAGTCTGTGGTCCTAACAGTTGGTGAGCTCCTCGAAGATGATGGAAGAAACGGAACACCTGCAAAGCCACCGCAAAGACACCAAGACTTTTGAACTGCACAGTACAAAGACAATTGCACTTGTAGCTGCATTTCTCACCTGCCTCCTACTAATGGTCACACTCTGGATCATTGAAGAGAATGCACCTGCATACAGAACATTGTCACCAACCATGCAACCAATCACAAAGAAAGAACACTACCTGGTATCACTACCGCCACATCTCCGAGAACGACGCAAAGAATTCTGGAATAATTCTTTCGTACAGATGCTGCACCAGCACAATCTTGCCACCAATGCCACTAACTGTTGGGTCTGTGGGCTGCTACCACATGCCACTGAACATTCCATCCCTTTCATCCCTTCACCCTTTTCTGTTCATGGATCTTGCCTTGCCTGGATGATGCTCCTACAAGAAAGTTACAAAGACAATGCCACTTCCGATGGGACAATCGCTCAGTTCTACAACGAGTTCTGGCTAAACCAAACAGGAAGAACAGCAGCTCCCTTTGCCCTCACACCTCCAATACGACATTCCCAATGAATGTCCCTCCAAAGAACGAGTGGAAATACAAGTGTTCAATAATCCTGTCAGAGCCACATTTTCCTACCTGAAGAAAAGAACTGCTGCAACACTGACTGTGGCCCTATCTGTGGTGAACGTCTCTGGCCTTGTATGCATTGAAGGCCGTGGGACTAAGAATGTGGGTCACAGCACTTGTAACATTGTAAGGACTTTGAACACTGCCAACCCTCCAGCATTTGTTGCATCACCCAATATGTACTTTGTCTGTGGAACCAAAGCCTACACCTGGCTCCCAAGAAACTGGGGGGCACGTGCTACATCGCTTTTGTTTTGCCACCGACCTACACAGCCCCTGCAGAGCATCATCGAGAAAAGCGTTCTAAAGACACTGATCAAGCAGACTCTGCCGCATCACAGTTCGTTGACGCAGCAAAAGGGCTCGTCCCGCTATGGGGTCCGATGGCAAACAGCCGAGCCATCAGACATCTGTCTCAAGCGGTAGAAACCGCCCTGAACGTCACAGCTGGCATCCTCACCAACAACACTGCCGAGCTTCAAGCGGTCCGTCTGGTGGCCCTACAAAACCGCATGGTCCTGGACGTGGTACTAGCGGATCGTGGAGGAGCATGTCGCATCATTGGTGCCAGTTGCTGCATATACATCCCTGATAATTCACCCTCTGTCTATGAAGCAATCGAACATCTCCACAGACTGTCTTCAGAAATTCATCAAGGATCAGAGACTTGGACAATTGGAAGTTGGCTTTGGGGCATCTTGAAGGACTGGGGTTGGAAAATATCACTGTTTCTCTTGGTCCCAGTATTGGCAATATGTGGTTGCTGTTTGGGTGTACACTGTATACCACCTTTGTGTTCTCTTTGCATAAGTGCCTTGCGCCCTAAGAATATGGACACTCAGTTAACAAAAATGAGAGTAATGTATGAACAAGAAATACAGGACATTATGGAGATCGAAATAGACTGACGAGATGGCTAGTTATGTTCAAAGGGGCGACTGTTAAGAACAAAACGACAATCATGAACATTCTGCGCCATCTTGTCTGATGAAAGTTCCTACGTGCACATAAACTACAGTCATTCTGATTGACCACAGCCATTTTGTACTCTGTTGGTCACCTTCATTTCACCCTGTCCTCTAGCAGCCTTCTGACTCTCTGACCAAACCTGATATGTGTGCTGGGGGCTATAAACTATTTCCACGACAAACATCAACATCACCTGCTGCCTCAAACTCGTCTTTCCTCTCATGCCTGCACAAACAGGTTACAAATACCAAACAGACTCTTGCAAGCATGGTTTATTGCACTGCACACAGCAAGACTTGTTTTTGCCAACAATGGGACCTGTTTTTATCAACAGAACGGACTCTTAGATCTGGCCGGTCTCACTTGTGTTTAGACCCTGAAGCAAGGTCCAGCTGCAATTAAATTGTCTGTTTTTGACCTGGGCGGGAGGAGAGTTAATGTTGGGCTTGTGTAACCATGTTGATGAAACAATGTTGGGCTTGTGTAACCATGCTGATGAAACAATGTCGGGCTTGTGTGACAACCTGCCCGGGGCGGAGACTCCAAGCTTGTAACCATGATAAATGAAACAAATACATTGTGTAAAACCTGTATAAAAGGAAGAGCCAAAAGCATTGCCAGTAGAACACCTCCCTGAAGACATCCTGGTGTCAGCAGTTGACGTGGTCTCCTCTAAGAGTAATAAACCTTTTTCTTGCCTTCCAGCTTCCAGCGCCGGCCTCGTTATTTTAGATAGCGAATCCAAAGTGGATTAAAGGTGACCTTGCGCCGGGCAGCATTGGGGATCTCAGGAGACTCGCTGCTTTTCACAATGGGGCGCAATGGTAAAGTGGAAAGAGACCAAAGTAAAGATTGTTCCACTTGTATTAATGTCGATCCAACTACTGCTTATGTAATATAACACTGAACACAAAAAAAACCTATAGAAAGTGGACATTTGAAGACTTACTCTTACAATGTGCTTTCCATGAAGCAGAATGTACAGTACAGCTGCTACGGAGCCGAGCCCCAGAGGCAATTTTAATTGTTTTTAAGAACAAAATGGATACTGACTGTATGATCCCTCACACACCATGTGCACCCACATTATTCCAGTGCCGAGTAATAATACAACTACTGTAAATTCTTTTTCAACAAGTGAAACAAATTTTCCCACTTTATGAAGCAATGTCATGCTTATTCCTGCAGAAGTCACAAATATCTCGTTTTAAATTGTGCTGCACTAAGGCCGCACTCCTCTCTCTGACTGATTCAGTGTACAGTGATATGTCAGGAAGCAGAGGATTAAGGTGTCCTTTGCCACATTCGTAAATTTTCAGCTGAATGACAGCACACCAAGTGGAACTCGGAGTTTATTGGGTCTTGTCCTGGTTCTCTCTCTCTCTCTCTCTCTCTCTCTCTCTCTCTCTCTTAGCCCAGCTCTGGATAGTACAGATGTACCCAAACTTGCATAAAGTAGTCCAGACACTGTAAAGGGGACAAAATACACAAATCAAGTTAGAGCATACTAGGGTTGAATTCAGGGCCAGGTTTAGCGAGGTTCTAGCTGCAGTGTATGCAGCCCACGATTGCAGCCCTTTAATGAAATTGGCTGGCTTCCCCTCAAGTCCATAACCCATGTGTCCAAGACTAACTTAAGTTCTGCTTCCAGAATACAGGATGCTGATGATAAAAGCCTTCTAACTACACATGCCCTTTTAGACTGAAAGTGTTCATCTAAAGCCCTAATATGCAGGGGGTCAGCGAAGACTTGGTACTGATTTAGTGCACCAAAGTCAGATCTCCAAATGACAAACTCCTGTGAGAGTTTCAGACACAAACTCCTGTGAGGAAGCAGCTTAGGACTTCTGACAAGCTCTGTTGTACTTAAACCAACTGTAGAGGTAAAATGCTTCCTCTGGTCTAATCTCTTGTTATAGGGATTTGTAGGAGACTACATAAAGTACACCAAACATTCCACAGATACAACCATACGGTGACGTCGCCAAGGCCACCATTTAGGTTGAAGAACATATTTCGATCCCATACCAGCCTCTACCGCAGGTTCTCCAGAAACAGGTTTCCGAGAACAGATACACATTCATTTAGAATTGCAGCAAGTAACAAGGCATCTTCTTGCGTGGGTCCTTGTATATCTTTAGCCCGATGGTTTCGCTTTCAGAGGACAAAAAAAGAAGGATCCTTGAGGCCAAGATATTTGATGCGATCGGATGCTGGTGTGCCAACTTGCTTATCAGCCCTCCACAAAGTAAAAAAGGAATTAGCACAAGGTCCGCCAAAAAGTCTTCAGCGAAAATATGTTTTCCCTGGCAGTATATACGTATATGTGAGACAGCTTCAACAATTGTTTCAGCAATCCACCCAAAAATGGGGCAGTTTGTTCGAAGGACATATGCTTAATTCCAAAAGGTAGGTACTATAGGAAAAGTGTAGTGGTTCCATTGGGTATTCAATTTCAGGGCATCCTGAAGAAACATTCTTGCCTCTAAATGGATTCTGTTCTGTTGACTATTATTCACAATGATGCTGCAAATCAGAGACGAATCCAAATATCATTAGAGTTAGTTAAACGTAGCACAGTTCCTTCCTGGTAGTTAAAGATTGAAGGACGAATTGCTTCAAGACCTTTCTTCCATATCCAGATGGGTGCAGACACTGGACAC
Organism: Calotriton arnoldi; assembly: GCA_963921515.1. NCBI lineage: Eukaryota > Metazoa > Chordata > Amphibia > Caudata > Salamandridae > Calotriton > Calotriton arnoldi. The sequence continues at coordinate 2,659,301 of CAWUFW010000319.1, forward strand.
CTTAATTACTGTGCTGTGGCAACCACTCGGGATACTATTTGGTTTTAGAGCTTCTGAGCAGGAAACAAGATATCGACTCCTGCATGCAGATGCTACCTTTCTCTCTTGAAAAGGGTCATTCAGTTGCTGAAGTGAAAAAATTTCAAATTAAGAGGAAAGACAAAAGCATGGAATTAACAACGTTGCCTTACTTTGTTGCCACAGTCAATGTCTGAAGCTCTGTGGGAGAAAAATGTGCAAACGTTGTACTTCAATAGACTGATCTTCAGTAGGCAAAGCTCTTTAAAAACAAGAAACCACTCTCCATCAATCTAGCAAGGAAGGACAACACATGGATAATGTTCTACATAAACAAACATGGATTGAATCACTGTCTTGATCACTGCGTGGGGTGATTCGAGCGGTGAAAAGGGTCTCTTGATCACTGGATGACCCTCTCTGCGGTGCTTTAGTAAGATGGAAAAACTATGTGAACAAGTTAAGCAGGCGTAAGCATACGGCAGAACATACTTCATGGGATCGAGATAATGCTCACGATATGGATTATTCACAGGACGTATAAGTGAAAAGTGATGTATGGCTTCATTAGTAAAACTGAGAAAGGGATCCTACGAGCATACCCTTCTACTCAGATGGATATGTCTAATAACTATGCATACACATAGTGGTGACAAAGGCCTCACGACCTAAAGGGTTAACCATGAGTTTACTACCTCTTTAGAGTGCCAGTTCTGTGGTTGCCAAAATGCTGCCCCCCTATGTCGCCCCCACTGCCTCAAAGTAGAACAGAAGTCTCATGCTCTGCCTGGAACTTCCCTCATTCAATTTTTATGACTTGTTCACGCAGATCTACCACACACAACTCATGCCTCTTGCAAAGGCCATGAGCGCGAATATGGCAAGAGTAGGCAGGTATTAACACCTTGGTATGTCTTCTCATATCTCCAATAAAACCCAAAGATGGCATCTCAAATACTAGTCCAACACCATTGTCAGACTTTTCCAACCATGATGGGACAAAGATACTGCTATCAACCAAAACTGTTTTTCCTGCTTACAGAAGATTGGCAGTTTTGGAAAGGGTCAATAAAACCTAATTTCACCCAAGTCAATAGGATACCCAATATTCCTCACCTCCTGTACTTCGCTCCAGCGCTCCATCTCTTCTGAAGATTGTAAATGAAAGCAACCTAATCAGTCATGTCTATGTTGATGTACAACTGCTTCTTCATATAAAGACCAAGCAAAAAGAATATATCACAACACTGGAAACACATTACTATAATTAACTTCTGGATAGCAAGGTGCTTAAATTATTCCCTTAATTTTAAGTTCATGACATGATCCCTCACTCAAAGTCTGTCACTTATCCTAAAATACACAACTGAACCCAGGTCTAAATTAACTGCACAGGTGTATCGACTCTTTCCATTAAATAACTCGATCAAATGGAACGGGCTTATGTGTGGATCCCAAAAGATGAAAGCCCTAGACATATAATTACTGTAAATCCCAGCGAACCCTCATAAGAAAATCCGCACTGGAAAATCCACACAAAACAAGGTTCTAGTACAAACCATGAAGATTTATTTAAAATGTAGAAATCATTACAGAAATAAAGAAGCCAATGGTTAGTCAATTCAAAATATTCAAAGCTGCATATAAATGATTTAGCATAGGAAGTGGAAACAGAGCCCTATCCTAAACAATAGCCAGAACCAAATAAGGTGCATTATAAACCAAATAATGAATCGAAGAACTAACGAATCGAAGGTCCGTTGGGTAAAAAGGCAGGAATACATTCTATGTATGTTTTCAGACAAAGAAGTTATACGGTCAGCGTGATGTGAAGCGTAAGATTCCTCCTGTCATCCAACAGTTAAATAGAAAACGCAACATGAAAACATCTTTTGTCTTACTTCTTCTGAATAATCATGCATTTTGTCCAGCAATAGAAAACAAAAGCATATTCAAACAATACAAACAACCTCCGTTCGGCATGGGGAAATGGCCTTCAAATGATACAGTCAAGTGTATTCCTTCCTTCAGCAACATCGTGAAACAAAGGAGATACATTCTCCATTTGTTACAGCACAATCCATAACACTAGTTCAATTAATAAACAATTTTAAATACTGAAGGACTTTTGTGCAACCCTTAGTGCCCAGACAGAGAAACGAGAACATATGTTGCCTTTAAAATAATATGAGATGTGCAAGTAAATTCAAAGCACAGCTAGGCCCACTCGTGTCAACTTTAAAACATTGTCATGCTAAAGCAGTCATTTCATTTGCGACCTGTTTATGTCGGTAAAAAAAGTAATTAATAATTTTTTTTAATTTGCTTTCTATGCCGCAACCCTTAAGAACAAAATTAATCTTGTTGAGCAGTTCAAACATTTTGCACTTTAAATTCCACCACCAAGATTCATCCTTCTCTTTACCCTAGGGACTGTCCAGTGGTAGTGGGGGCTACCATCAATTTGAGCCTTAGCAACACGAACAGTCTAGCCAAAAAACAAACCACTTGAACAAATGTGTTCCAGAATCCTATAGGAAATCTAGCAACTTGGAAGAAGACAGGAGACAGAATCTCTCAGACAATAAGTCTCTCAAACGGACCCCTAGTAAGCACTCACTTCACCATCAAGATCCTCTACTTTGACCTCGAATTATCTTTAAGAAGACTCTTAATTTCAATGCTGCTGTCCTCAACACTCACTGCTTTCTTCATATACCCCTATCTAACACCAGCTCAAAATGAAGCGGACACTCAACCAAACCCTCCTTAACACTATCTGAAAACATACAGCCCCACTCAATTTCACACACTCAAGAATCCTAGGCTGCTTTGTAGCATCCCCTTCAAGTCTAAAGGACATTCTGGGGTCCCAATCAAATCCCATCAAAAGGTTCATGGAAAGGATATTTGTATTCAACACTAACACCACAATCCCACTTGTAAATGTAATTGTAAACCCCAATCCCCATAGTAACAACAGGTCAGCAGTCATAAATAATTTGAAACAGGATATCATAACCAAATATAGCAATCTCCAAACAAACTAGGCCCGCGCAGACTAACTCATTCCTTGAAGATCTAGTGGCGGAAGAACGTTTCCAAACTGACACGTACAAAGGGGACCAGAGAGCAGGTGGCTTATCTGTAATGCACAAATCACACCTCAACCTCATTCACAGCAAGTAAAAGTATTTTGCAGGAACTCCTCCACCCAAAAATATAAGCATTCACCCCAAACTAGTTTGGTTCCAATCCAGTAAGTATACAATCTCAACGTACATACGTTCAATTATTTCCTCTCAAAGGACACAGCTTAAAGTAGCAACCTCCCTACTGGCTTTTTTGCTTCAATCTGTAGGTACATTTTCTCATAGACTACAATGTCTTATCCTGCTTAGACCACTTATCAGCCATGGGACTTCAACAAGCCAAAAACCAAACTCCTACCCAGGGACATATCATTATGCCTCTATGATGAACATACAATGTGATGGGTGTAATGCTTCAGCTATTCTCAGCCACTCATCATTACTTGCCGCTGCACCCCAATCCATCTTTTGGCCAACGTGAAACCTCAGACAGAAATCAACCATCAGCTTTGGTCGTGCTCCAACAGAACAGTCCATCCCAAACTGCCAGGTCCTCTCTGAACAGAGATACAAGCAACCACCGACCAGTTTCAAAATAGTTAGTCCACGTCAGTGAGGTATAGCCCGAGTCCTTCAGCACAGTGAGGCCGGGGCCAGATCTTGACATACCTATTGCACATTGGGCACTGCATTGAGGAAAACAAAATGTGATGGGTGCGATGTTTGAATTAATCACAGCCACTGGCAATTACTTGGGGCACCATTAGAGTCCACTGTTCAAGGTCACCAACCCACACCAAAAAGCAAAACCCACACCCACCACGATAGACTATATGAATTAGAAAAACGTTCTCTTCACTTTTCCAACCTCCCCTTTCATGTCTATATGTAACTTCAGTGGTGCCCAACAACTTTCGAGGACTAACTCGCTCAACATGATCATCCTCTAAGCTTCAGGCTCTGTTAGCCAGAGACACAAAGTACACAATAACAAATTAACTCATATATCGGTATATGAGTCATTGAGAGGCAGGCATCAGAAAGGTAAACAAACCAAATTGTCATAGAGACATCACCAACCATGCGTACTCTGACAATACAATCCACTTAAAAAAATCTTAAAGCATTTTCACTGATGGAATGCCAGCTGACCTTCAAACTATTATACAATCCTCACTGCAACCTAATTAAGGTAATTTAGAGGCGCCAAGCTTCACCAGTCTAAACCGTACCAAAGCCCAATAATTCTATAAAAAACCACAAATATTCTTCATTAGTAATATACTCATAATCTGTGATGACATTCAATTGAAAAGCAAAGCCTCAACCAAAAACAACAACAAAATGGATCTGTGGAACACAAGTCACTGATAGCTACTTTCTCTCACGTACCCATCATCTAAACCACAGCCATTGATAGATAATCGGAATCCTCTAAGGAAAGCTTCATTCTAACTTATATCTTCTCCACCAAAATCCTCAAAGACATTTTGGCCCTGCTACATAATCATTTAATAAAAGTACTCAACTAAAAACTGTTTTGGTTACATTCAAAACAAGCCACCATATTCAAAAATGTTAACCAACACATACCATACAGGTCCTCCACACAACTTCCAAAATCTTTATGAAAACAGTTCTTGCTGATCTGTAGCTCTGTCAAGCCTACAGTGATAACAATCAGCTGTACATCACATCACCAATAAGCCAAACGGATACTCTATCCTGAAGACCTGTCAGATTGCCATCTAGCCTGAATGGCAAAGAGCTGCCTGAATCTTAATGGAAGTAAAAAAGCAAGGAGCCATACTCTTCCCCCAAAAAACACTGACTCGATCATGGTCATTGTATCCCTCTGCTCCTCCACCAACTGAGACACACCATTCCCCTCATCCCCAGCCATGGTGAGATCTCCATTAACTCAAGACCATGCTAACTCTCCCAGCTCCATATGATCTTGAATGATATGACAAAGCTAGTAACCTTCAGACTCAATCTATCAAGAGAGTCAAATTCTTTCACTGGTTAACCCATCAACACCTGCTTCACCTTCAAGATCTTCTACCTATCCCACATATGCTATCAAACGACACCTTCCACTGACCAAACCATTCTTTCCTCAGCAACAAACTAAAATATTAAGTACATCTATAGCTGCTCTTCGAATTAATTCAAAAAAGCATTCTACACATAACCCTTAACTCTCTGTAGGCAGATGAAAGGAAGGCATACATTTTACAGTACAAGGACTTCAGCCATGGAACTATTTTTTGCACATCTATAAGAAAGCTAACTATGTAGCCTTCATTAAAATACTAAAGCCTTTTTTGTGCTAATCCTTCACAAGCACCCCATTAACAAGAGGCTCCTTGAAGCAATGACTCATAATCCGTTACATGACAACCAGGCCGGACACACTACTCCTTCTGAAGGTGGCTAAGATCATTTCATGTATGTTAGAAAATACAATCTTGGTGAAAACAGGATTATGACAGTGTTCATACAGTGCCACTTATTCATCATTCCCAGCTTTAGGGAACAAAACAAACATACCACATCTTATGGAATGCGTGATTAAACAATCATGCTTTCACTTTCTCTCGGAAAGATTGCACAGATGGTACATAAATTCAGTGAATACATTTCTTCTTTTGGGCCCCTTCTACATGGCTGCCTTCCAAATGCACTGTGTAATTTCCAAAATATGCAGAGTTGCTGTAAGAGACTACTCTCTGGCTAAACGTAGTCTGTTTCTGGGATCTTGCAGCTAGCATGGTCCAGTAGTACATCTGTTTGAAGTCATCAAGCTCCAAACGGTCTTGTGGGCAACATTGATGTCTCTGTGCAAATGGTAGACAGTGGAGGCTCTTCATAGTCGGTTAGACCTGTTTGGACACTAGACTACACATGTGGGTGAAATCTAGAGGAGAGAGAGGAGAGTGCTATTATGCTTTGTGAGGACCACAATTGATTGGTGGTTGGAATAGTCAAGTTATGATAGACACCCTGCAGGTATTAGTACCTGGTGAGACAGGAATGGGAGAAAATTGAGTTTAAATTAAACACAGCGGATGTAGCCACATTTTCGGTCTTGGCATTAGATCATAGAGTCACACATCACCATTTTCCTTTTAAGATCTGGTGTGAAAGGTGGATCGAGGCAGGGTTCCCAATATAGTACCATTGGTATGGATGTGCCATTGCAGCCAAGAATAGCTTAACTTTGGTGTAGTTAATTAAGGTAGTGTCACTTTATCCACATCCAGATGAGTTATTCAAGTACTATACGCTTTTGTTTTCATTTTTTAAATGAAAATGCTCGAGTAACAATGATCTTTATATAATAAGTGCACCAGAACTCTTCCGCCTTATTCAAATAAACACTACTTATTGTACACTCATTCGATTTTCTGGACATTGACTCTCCAAAACCAAAACTTGTAATCTCTTCGGTTGAAGAGAGAATAGATTTCAATTATAATTGGGGAGATGCCTCCTGTTACCCCTTAATTTTTAAAAGTTGATAGGATGGTCCAGGACAGGTGGCGTCAGTGTCAGCAATGCATTCCATCCGTGATGAACACAAAGGCACAGGAAAACCATGTCTCTATTCATGGAGAAAATTAATGCTTTAGACCAGTGGTTCTTAACCTTTTGACTTCCGATTGCAAAACTCAATAAAGAGAATTGAAAAAAAAAACTTTGACTTCTGTGGATCCCCACTTAAATCCCTGCTGGGACCCCCACTGAATTATTATTGGACTCTGTGGACCCCCACTGAGTCATTACTGGAAGCTGAGGACCCTGGCCTAAGCATTTTCAAAGACTTGAACTGCAAAACCGTACAAATAATATACAGAAATAAACATTGATCAAACAAACACAAAATGATGAAATATTTTATCTAATTCACAAACATTTTAAACAATTCAAAAGTTAAATTTTAATGGGAAGGTTGGAACTTTTCTATATTCAGTTAAGGCTACTCATCGTCCATAATATATTTTGGTTGATGCACTGCTCCCATGAATCATTCTGAGGATACTAACTTAATACCCCCTATTTCAAATTCATTCCTAACTGAGGAACATTTTATAATTTTCAGTTTAAGATCATCTGCCTTTATTTATATACACTTGATGAATCTGTTAATGTTAATTTTCTAAGCAGTCGTGAACCCTGAGTAGGCTTTGTGGACCGCCCTGGGTCCCCGGACCACAGGTTAAGAATCACCATTGTGGACCACTGTTAAGAAAACGACATTAGGCCTTTTTCAGGCTAGAAGCAATATATATTACATATAAGTGCCCTATTCAGGAAGGAAGAATGCAACATTTGTTTGAAACCTTTCTGTAAATGGAGAGGTCAAGCTATGTTTTATAGTTGGGTCTTTAATGTTTGAATAAGTGGCTTTTTTGTCTATAAGGTTTGCTTTTATGTCCATATACTGTGCTCCGTACTGAGTACACAACTCTTATTTAATAGGAAGCACATGTATACTTCTGTGTTGACCTTCATTTGGGAACATTGTTCCTTTAAGGCATGTTTACAGGAAATTGAGCCCACTGTTCCCAAAGTCCAAAAAAATGGAAATGACTTAGCCCCAATGGGTCTTCTGGAAGCTTGTGAAGATCAGCTGACCTTGTCCAACTGGTTGGCTCTAATACTGTGGCACTCCCTTAATATGGCTGGTGGTCCAAAGACAGTTGCGTCCTTGTGGTTTCTATGATAAAGGGGTGAACTGCTCAGTCCTATGGAACGAGATTAGAAATGTTGCGAAGACAGTTAAGTGCAATGACTAGACCTAGAAAGAAAATTCCCGAGCTGAGAAAAGAGCAGGTAAACTCTCGCTGCTGCTGAAAATATGAGAGTGCCTGCAACCGTCACATGTCTATCCAGACCCATGATATCAGACTTCAAAACGAAGAGCACAATGACACACTCGACACCATTTACTTTTGGGTGTCTTGTTTGAGAAGAGTCTATTAGCTACTAACTCTAATTTCTGACTAGGATGTGCTTCTTCACCACAACGAGATGACCTCCTTTGCACTTTACAAATACTGTCAAATACATGTTTTTGTGCCTAATGCTGTGTTGCTTTATCATCTGAGACCAGAGATCAATTTGTCAGTTTATTCCATTAAAAGCCTAAAGTAAGAAAAGCTTTGAGATTGTGTTACTTTAAAATTTGAGGTGTTTTAGAACATGCAGGACATGTTGTTTTCTTTTTTTACCTCTGTAGAATGCTAGTCAGTCCAGTGGGTGATCTGTATTGGATCATTAGCATAGGTTTCTCAAGGTTAATCTAGTCCAGACTACTTCTTGGGCTCTTTTTCTGGGTAACGCCAATTTATATTTATTAGCAGAATTGGACAGTACCACATTGAATCGAAGAATGCACATCAATTGAGCCATAAAGTTCGAACGATAATCTCTATAGGATCATTTTCTGATTGTTGGTGAACAGATGGTTTGTGCAACGAATATTGAAATAAATAAAAGGTACTTGGAGACATTAAAATCAAACTCGTCCTTTCTACATGAATTTTTGTTTCATACTTTCCTGAGCTACCAAACTATGGTTGTGGTAGCATATATTCATACCATTCTCCTACACTTGTTAACGTGGAGAGAGAAAGGTGTATGGAAGACTGAGAAGCGCCAATGTTTCAGAAACTTCAGAGGTAAAGAGGAGAACATGGTAGATGAAAGAGCGAGGTTAAGGCAGGATTAGTTGTGGCAATTTCTGGATATATTTATGTGAATGTAAATCAGATCTTTAAAATGGACCTTACTGTTCGCAACCTCAGAGCGCCTAATTGGACATCTTATCAAGAAAGGCAATTTTCAGACCTTTTCTATCCCGATTTTGAGTAGATTGTCCCACACTTTACATGACATATTTTAAGTTGAAAGTCAATTCATCAGCCTCAGAACTGTGGGTTAGGCGAGGACAGTAAATTATATATTTTTACTGGATACATTTTTCTACCGCACATCAAATGGTAATTGTCCCTATTTCTTTTGCTCTTTGTGGGCCCACTATTTTAGTTGCTCCTTAAGCTTTTTACTCTCAAATTATGTCTACTATACTACTCTAAGGGACTCAAAGAAATAAAATGTGTCTATTATTAATGCACATCTTTGAGGGATGCCGGTCTTTAACAGACAAACTCATGTTTAAAGTGCTACTGTACTTGGTCCAAATGGTGGTAGGAATTTTTGCTTGGCACAATGGAGCGAAAAAAGTGAGCGTTTCTCGCATTAAAATGTGTATACTCACCAAGTCCAGCTCAATTTATTTGAAATTTGGGGGTGATATGGAGTCCGTGTAGCACATAAACACAGCATACTGGTCCAAATCTAATTTTTCAAGCCAGGAAAAGGTGGCCAAGCAGGGCTGTAAGACTTTTTAATAACTAATATGTCAGCAGTGTGAGGACAGACCGCCACAGGCCAGTTTCTTTAAGTCTGGCCTTTAAGATAGTTTTGGCTGTCTTGTCAGACTCGTTTATTTATTTATTTTTAAAACATTAATAATATACATCCATAGAGGGTCTTTTGGTTAGCAGGCATGAGCTATTTATCGTTTAAATTGCTATTCACATTTTGCTCCCGCACACCACATTGTACAGCAAGGGACAATGAGTCAGCCCACTTTATCCATTGGCTTCCTTCTCTTCGAGTGACTGCACAAAGCCTGGGCACTTTGTTCACGTCCCCTAAAAATAGTTCCCGCCTCTTGAGTGGCAAAGATGGTCGGGTGCCCATTCGGATGGGGATTTAATTTCTGTCTCGTTTTTAAAGTTGCTTTATAAAGAGTGTAAGTGACGCTGCAACATTGTAGCTGCTTACAATTTGAGTAATGATAAAATGCACAGCAACAGTTAAAGGCTTGTGATTGAAAATATATGACTAGTAAAGGGTGGCAGTATGAGGAGTGGCATGGGCAAAGGAGCAATGGAGGTACTTGAGACTAGGCCAGGGGAGGCCAAAAAAAACTAAAAACATTAAAAAGCCTCCTTTACAGCTTTTTAGGTCTCGTATACCAAACAGCATTTGGTAGGCGAAAGCCTCTTGTGGACTATACCAGAATCCTAAAGTGATCTTGGAGGCTGGTGTGCAGATGCTAAAAGGTATCACTTTGTCAAAAATTTTAGCTGATCCCCACCAATAAAATATGTTTGAATGTTGAATAATATTGATTACATTTTCTGTTTTTATAAATCTTTTTATTGGTAAAAAGAAACATACATATAACAGCATAAAATAAAATAGTGCATCAGTACTATCGCAGCATTAAATTATCATTACAGTCCGACATCTCTATCACATCACGGAACATCAATTATAACATCTTGACCAGTACAATCACGGAGTCATGTTTTCTTGCAGCGGGGAATCGAGAAACGATTCACACAGCATTCCCCTCGATTTATTCCAGCTACCCCAGATCTTGGTCCACTTCTGTGGGCAACCCCTCCCTTCATAAACCACCCTCTCCGTCTGCATACACCAGTCCATATCCATTTCCCAATCTCAGAGTTTGGGTGTCTTATCGCCCTTCCAAGTTCTGGCTATATTACGCTTCGCAACATCATTCCTAAGGGAAAGCCAGATCCTTTCTTTAGCCATCAGGTCAGTCGCTTCCCATATAATCAAAAGGCAAAGCCGGGGGGGTGACCTCCATACTCTTCCCACTGACTAGCCACATTTTTGCAGTTACTTTCCTCCAATACTGTCCTATACATGGACATTCCCACCACTGGTGTAGGTATGTTCGCACCTGCCCACAACCCCGGGGACACAACGGAGAGCCCAAAACACCCATCCTGGCCAACGCAACGCCCGTATAATAAACTCTGTGTAGGAGTTTAAGCTGGACCAATTTAAATCTAGAGCGCACCGTAACCTCCAGAGGAGACGCCGGCGCTTCTTGTCACGCCTCATCATCCATATCTCCCACGTCCTGTACCCATTTAGATCGGATCTTCCCTAGAGCATCTGGTGAGTTATTTAAAATCTTCCTATATGTCAAGGAGATTACTTTCTCCTTCAAATAGTCATCTAGTAACCTATCTTCTAAGGGCGAGGCAGCCGGGAGGTCCGTTCCCATGGGGACGGCCTTATACAATGCACTTCGCACCTGCAGATATCGAAAAGTTTCCCTCGGGTTAAGCTCGTGTTGACGTTGCAAATCACCAAATGGGACCACTCTGCCTTTTGTCCACACGTCACCAACCGTGGAGAGCCCAATAAGATCCCATTTGCGAAACCCAGGGCTGTGAGCCAGGAGTCCCAACCGATCAGAGTCAAAGAGGGGGGTGACCAGGGTAATCTTATTTTTCCAGCCCAAGGCTGCGGTCGCAGAGTGCCACAGCGGTTGCAGTCGGGGTGAATACCGGGGCGTTCCTCCACCCCCATACAGTGCTCGTTGGTAAGAGCCATTTGTCATGTTATGCCTATCCATCCTGTAAGCTGGTTCATCACTAGGCCAATGCACCCAATGATTAATAACCGCTTGTTGTGAAGCCCAGTAATAACTCCTAATTTCCAGAAGAGCTACATTTTCTGTTTTTTAAAACATATGTTTTGTCTGTAAACAGTGGATAGTAATACTCACTTTTTCATTCCAAGCCCACAGTCCGATACCGAGAAATGCAATTCCCAGAAACTGAAATAAAAGAAGGAAACTTAAGTATGCAACGCTATTATCACCAAACAGTGAACATAACAGTAGATCAAACATACATCTGAGACCATCAATTTACACCAAGGATAATTAACGGTAATAGTTAAAAACACAACAGAGCTAAGATAAAAGTTCACAGAAAGGCTATTAAGTCTCAATAGTTTTACATTTCCCTTTATGTTTCAATATTCAATAAGGTAACACGAGTGCCAATGGGAAAGTTTGCATCGTACACAATATTGAAAATCACGGTTTACACCTGGCCACTAGCATGAGTGGCGTTAATTATAATGACTGGTTGATGTGCTCAGAAGCTGTCGGGGTCTAACAAGTGAACCCGAAGAAGGGCCATTAATTATAACCCGCAGGCTATGCACGTGACCCAGAACCTGCACCTATTAGCGACGTTGGATTTTATCATCTGTGTGTGCAGTGGGCAACAGAGTTGATTCATTAGCCACCTGTTAGCAACTCTATTCGAATAACCATTAACTGACACCCTATCCAGCCAGGCTGAAAAGTAGGGAGAAGCCTTAAGGGTTATATATACTTGCATAGCTAGGTAGCAGCTTTTCCCAACATGGCAGGAACAGAGAAACCTCTGCGAAAAAAGCTCAAGAAATTGTAACGAAAAACATGGATTATGTACTTGTCTGTTACTGCATGTGTGCTCAAGTACTGGCTTACAGACCATGCGAAAACCACGTAAAGCTATAGAAATGCAATTACAACACAAAACACGGTGCCTGAAGATTTTAAAACCACAAATGTTGGCAATCCGTGACCTTGTGTAACAAGCATTTGCAACGCAATCGGTCTCGCCTTTGGGACCTTTTATGTATTTAGCTATGCAGCACATTAACCTGGGTGCTGAAACATCTACTGTTCTTTAACATGGAGGGAAAGTAAGCACCAAACTGCGTGACACGCCAGGTATGGGAACACATGGAGAGAAATACCTTTCAGCTGGAAATGGTATAGTCCAAAGATCTGTTTTTAATATAAAATCAGGGCCTTCGGTGGTCATATCACTGAAAATACAAGAATTGAAAAAAATATTATTGTCTACGGGTGTTGTGGAAGACCATTTCTATGGACTGGAATCTAGAGAATGCTAAAGTGATTCTGGTATTTTACTGACCTCTGCTGGTCGTTTTCTATCAAGAAAGTTAAATAGAGGCAGTTGAACAGAAAAAAAGTCCCTAAGCGGAAGCAGACAAGTCCTAGGGCTGATCTCCAGAGCCCACACAGTACATATACATAAGTATATAATAAGTATATATTAAAGTATATACAAGAGGTCTCGTCGTTTTCTATCAAGACAGTTAAATAGAGGCAGTTGAACAGAAAAAAAGTCCTTAAGCGGAAGCAGACAAGTCCTAGGGCTGATCTCCAGAGCCCACAAAGTACATATACATATAAGTATATAATAAGTATATACTAAAGTATATACAAGAGGTCTCGAATGCTCGACCTAAAAAGACGCTCTATAAGAGAGCTATGCCTTGATCAGATTTCACCACAGTCTAAAGCAGTGGTCTTCGAACTTTTAATCCCCCCTCCCTGATGAAAATCATCTGGGCCCCCCTCAGTATTTTTCAAAATTATTTCATTAAATGGACATTGTTTAAATATGTCTAAACGTGTTTAAACATGGCAATTAAGATCTGCAATCCCTTTCAAAAATGCAATCAAATACATGATTGCCAAACATACTATTCTGATCAGGAAGGCCTTACTAAGGTGTAAATGTATCCACAGTGTGATCATTAGAAATGGGGGAGGGGCTTTGAACAACATTTGGAGTCTCTTCCCTTTTGACACCTTCTCCCAGCCAGCATATAAATGACAAAAGATGTTTTTGATGGCCCATTACAGAGCTGGTTACTGCCACTCATTTTTTCCACTTAAAACAAAGCACTGGTATCAGTACAGTGCTTCTTTTGGCCACAGTCTGCCCCCGCCCGATCACTTGAGGCCCCCAGTTAAAAGACCTCTGGTCTAAAGTATCAAAGTACACATTTGTTTTTGTCTTTAAAACAGAGGCCCTCAACTTTTTCGAGTCTCTGAATGCAAGCTCAGACGGACAAAGGGATACCAAACCCTCTTTAGAAGGTTCCAACAGAACTCCAAGTAAGTACTCACCAGTGCATGCCAATAAATAACACCCAGAAACAGAAATAGAAGCAGGTATTTTGGATAGGTGCCTTTTTTATTAAGTATCTAAAAGGCCCCTCACTTTATACATCACTGTGCTTGATTTAACCACACACTGTGTCTAAATTTCTGGGACATTTTAATTGTTTTTTGGCAGATTTACCACTGAGACGTATGCCATTAGCAAGTACCTCAAGTTAGCAACTCCCAAACCTGTGCATTTTTTTCCCACAAAATATTTTATTTTGATTAATTCTGCTTTCACTGGAAATTTGAGGGGGCCAAAAGTATTAAGTTAACAAATTTTCAAAGCAAGAAAATTATGTTTGTATGCATATTTGCATATTCACGCCTGCTTTATGTTTTTTTTTTTTTTTTTTTAGTTTAATTGATTTATTAAAGGGAAAAACAGAGTAAATATATGAACAAAACTACCATTCCATTAGTACAATGTTAAACCATGAAGCGAATAAACAACAGATTATGCAAACAACAAGTGCAAAGTGAATAGAAATAAACAAGCGAATAATAATGTACATTAAAAGTAGGTGAGACACAATAAAGCATATCAATGAAAATATTTGTATTCAAGGGTAATAATTTGAATAAATGGTGAAAAACCTGTACATTAACTGATTTAATCCCCTCATCCGTTTACACCTCTAAAAACGAGTCATTCCTCATAGGGAATACAAACCTCTGTGCACTAATTGTTCAAAGCCTTGTCCCCAGAGTACAGTAGTGATGTATCCCCACCCCCGACAGCTAACTAGTGGCCTTAAACCTGATCTTCCAGACAACGCCCCCTCCCACTTCACAATCTGTTTTCTCAGTTTATTGGCACACTGCTTGTTATGGTATCCTTCTCAAAAGCTGTTCTCGGCATGTACCAAATAGCGAATGGACCATACCTGGGGGAAACTGATTGAAAAAGCAGCCTTCACTCAAATCTATGACTTCCTCTAACAAAACAACCTCTCCTCTTAAAAACAGACTGGTTTCCATATTGCAAGAGACACCAAAAGGCATCAATTACTATCTTGGATAACAACAAGAATAAGGTGGTTTTCAACCAAGTAGCTGCACCTCACCCTCTTGACCGGTCATCAGTGTTGGGCACTGGGTTAATGATGAAGAGATTGATTGATAATAGATTCCAAGGCACCGCGTGTAACTGGACTACAACATACACCTTGCAGAGAGAGTTCTTACTGCTAGCACCCTCTGTTCTGCACACCATCATTCACTAACCAACTGTGGTTTCCCAGAGACTCAACAAATGGCCCTCCCTGTTAACACCCAGGTCATCATAAAGCTGTAAAAACCATCAGACCCACACACACAAGGACTTACTCAATGTTTGAGACTGACACTTGGATCCCCTCAAATTCAAATCTTCAAAAACGAAGAGCCTCACGTGTGGGGTGTCCAAGTATTATGATCATGGATCTCTTTTGCTGTAAAGTAGTTGGATCACCAACCAAACACATCTACACAAGTAAAGAGCCTAGATGTGAACTTGGACTGCAACCTATATCTCCGATTATAGGTCACCCAAGTGACTAAAAATGCATTTTGCAGCAAGAGAATCCCATGAAAACATACCCTCACCTCAGACTTTCTCACATGGTTATAGGCTATATGGCTCTAAGGTGATCACAGCTTTGCTATGCCAATGGGTTGTTTATCAGGCTCCTAAAATGGGTATTCAGCATATTAAAGGGATCCATAATGCTGCAGGAATTAAAGTGCTAAATTTGTATAGGTGCAATTACATAGCTGCTTCCCTCAAGGCTTTGGGCAGGGTCCCCAGGCTAGAGGAATCTCATTCAGAGGTCCCTGCACTAATCACCGGGCAATAAACGGAACAGGACCTATATTCCTACAATTAAAACTCATGCCTTCCTTACAACAGAGGACTCTCAAATCCAGAATGACAGCACATTTAATCATCCCCCACTTTTAAAAAAAACCAAAACAAACAAACAAGCTGGGAGATCAATGAGTCTCCGTACACACTTGCAATCTCTGGATCATCCACCTGAAGGAAATAAGGCGATAAGTATAATACAAAACCAACTTGAATTTAGAAGGGCTATAAAGACCTAGCTGTTTTTTAAAACATAATACCAACTAGACTGAACTTACAAGAACCATAGATAACTACATGCCAGCTGAGATCCCATTTCTCACACTCTTTTCACTACATTCCTCTCACAACACCGCACTGCAACATGACTTCGTCTCAATGCCTGTGCGGAGCAACACTCAACACACAATGATTACACCACCTAGAACAAGCATTGGTAATGCATCGGTTTCGCCCATGAAATGAATAAAGAGCTGTTTTCATCAATCATCATCTGGGAGAAGGTAAGAGCTCCCCGACAACACGGGAGTGGAAAGGATGTGGTGCAGCGAGCCGAGCTGCTGACTCGAGAGGGATCCCAGTTCGAGTCTTGGCGGCACCTCGCAACATCCTGTGATTCTATGCAAATCACTTAACCTCACCGGGTGATAAATTGTTATATAAATATGCTGCAAGGCGAAAATAAAAGTTCCACCAAAGCAGATGTTAACAGTATTTCGGCGGTGGGAAATTGATAAGAGAAGCAGGTGAGGAACAAGCATTGGTAAATACAGGAAAATATGCTACAGCCAATAGAAATGGAGGAAAGTTAAGTGGCACGCACAGGAACCTATCAGAAGCCAGGAAAGAGAGGAGGCAGGATGTAAGTCCCTTTTAAGTTTATATAAAAATAGTAGATTTCTCAAGCACAGTGCAAGCGCTGTGCAGGCGAAACCTAAAAAGTATGTACCTTATCAACAGGGCTTAAAGTTTGATGCAAAAACTGGATGGTCTTTAAAAGGGGTGTCGTCTATGTAATTAAGGGCTTGGCTTAAACACAAGCTAAATTTATATGAGTTCCATGGTGTTCCCCTCGACCAGTATTTTGGTTCCTCTCTGAGATGCCTGTTATAGGATCCAGCTATACAACTGACAAACACCTAAAACTAACTAGGACAACTGGCATTGTCAATGTCGTTGATTTTGTTGTGAATAATACATTTTTGAACTTGGGGGAATGCCTAGAATAGAGAATGAATCAGGGACATTCAGGGTGGGACCAGCTGGCTGTAAAGTGGTTGGGTGGCGGGTTCTGTCGGTTGTGGGGTTGGGCTGAGTGCTGGAGAGGTGTTTTATGTGGTATGAAACTCAATAAAATGAATTTAAAAAAGAATAATTAATATTGGAAATGTTTCAGTTTTAAAATTATGAGACTGAATTAAACATTACTCATTATCCCTGTGGAAGGGATAGTGGTCTTCAGAATGTTGCAATCACTCCTGTTATGTGCACTTTATGTCAGACATGTACGCCCTTTTTTTAACAGATCTCACGCATATGCATCTCAAACCTCCTCTCTTTCCTCTTCAGCACCCTCTTTTCACTGCCATGAATGCACTTTCTCGCAACTCCTTCCCATCACCAAAGCCCCGAACACAACACACTCCCTCATCTATAAGCACTGCACTTTGTTTTCCACTTTTTTCCTGTCAATATGTTAACAGCTGTGTACCTCCTTCAAACACATTTGCACTTGCAACTAGAATATTTGACTACTGCTCTCTGCAGTCTGAAGAGAAGCCAAGGACTGGAAGACCATCTATTCTGAGCACATTTTTGACCCACTGACATGCACTGTGAGAAACTTGCACTGCTTTCAGCCTCAACGCCAGAGCTTCCAATCGTTTACAAACACCTGGAGCCGACTCTGTTCAAAGTCTGCACTATACAAGAGTAATATGCTACACCGAAATAAACACAGAAAACAACAACCTAGAAATAGCTAATACCTTAGGGAGTGCGAGATTAAGTAAAACATGAGAAACATAAATAGGAACTAAATCCTTTACATGGATTACCTTAATATTTTGACATTAATAGTTCAGAACTCTATCAGTGTTAGTTGGCAGTAAAGTTAAGGACATGAATATAGGGCCCAATAGGGACGTGTTTCAATGTTTGTTTATTATTACTACTGGGTCTGAGACCCAGAAGGCCCTGCCCTAGTTAAAGCTGTGCTTATCAAGCAACTCCTAACACTGTAATAGATCACTTCAATAGATAGAGAAATTTCTATGGTCTCATATAAAATCAAAATTGAGGTTGTGTTAAAATAGGTAAGCGATTGCTTAACTAGTTTGTAGCTATTTGTAGGTGATCTTAATAAGCAGTGACATCAATTAGGCAGGGGCACCCAGAAAAGGCCTCATCGTATGACGAGAGAGTTGAGGTCATCTTAGAAATGTTCTAAACAAGGAAAGGCTCCCACGCCATAGAACGCCCGGGGGGAGAAGGTGAACAGCCTATTCTGGCACTGAGCTACCCAAGCACTGACAGACAGCTACAAGGAATGCAAGGTCATAGAATATGGAAACATTAAGCATGAAAATGCCTGCCTGATCTTTTACAAACAAAATATCCATAAAAGTTGCAAAACAAAATGGCTACACATAACTAAAAGCCCAGTGTCAATGCTACATTAATAAGAAATAATCAGAAATATGCACAAGAGCATGTGAATTTTCACAAGGCTCCGTGACATAGAATCAGCGCATCTTAGAACATCCCCATCTCTGGCATCACTAATCATTCAGAAACACTGGATGCAAGAGTCTGAGCAGAAGCAGGAAGCAAAATGGTTCACATGTGGAATCACCAAGTGTTTCTTCACTTCTGCAAAAAGAAACTTAACTGTGACCAATGCTCAAATTCTAAAACAAATAAAATGAAGGTGCCCAAATGATATCTTAGGAGGGCGCAGTCCACTTTCCCCATTGGTGCTGCCCGCTTCCTGCACAAACAATAGGCAAATCTGGATTGCAGCAAGCAAGCCTTCTTCAGGTAGCGTTTGGGGGCTTAAATAGGAGGACGAGCAGTGCATTTTATAGCCCAGTTTTTTTCAAATCAACTTTGATTTAAAAAAAAGTCCTAGTTTGAAAAGGCTAGCACTCATGCATTATTGCAGTAAAATCAAGCTCCGGTTTGAGGGGATGGAAAGTACCGGGATATGTGAAGAGGTGTTCTGTCTTTTATTTCTTTAGTTCAAATAAAAAAATTAACTTGCATGTCCTATTATATGATAATACAAACTAAAAAGTTGTATAAACACAAAGATTGTAGAAGAGTATAACTGATTGCTCTACAAGCAGCATGTCACAGGGAATAACAACCATAATACCTTAAGTGTAAGTTATTTGAACTGCTAGCTTCCTTGAAACTTCGCATCCCCTTGGAGTTCTTTGGGAGCCTGAACCTTTGTGAGAGTCATAATTTCAATGAGGTTACAAAATGGAGTCAATCTACCCTCTTATGGTCTGGCTTGACAGCGCAGCTGTCGCAAGGCAATTATGTGAGCATCACTAGAAGGGAGCTTTGGCTCTGCTCACACATTGGGAGTCTCAAGTACATGTTTTGATTGGGAAGAAGCTTACACTTAAACAGCAAAAAATGCTTGCTCTCTAGCAGCTGTGATGATTTTGTTCATTTGTCCAGCGCCCTAAGCTTGAACTTTCAAGAGCACACATATGACATTAAGAAGCAGCTAATGAGATAATGTATGTTGTTTTTCTTCTCCAACAGCACAAATGGGAGGAGGATGGTCATGGACTGAGGTCAGCCTTTACAGTGCAAATGTCGCCTGGCCTTTTAACCTACACCAATATTATTCTACAATTATTTGATGCCACACAACTATATCAATTCCCATGCAATTTACTTGTAATACTTCACATTACCATACAACATTCCTTTAAGCCAGACCTATTGGCATTACCAATGCTTGTCCTCATTACTCCTTAAATGTCACTACTGTACAACTTTCCTATGACCAGGCGTTCAAGACTAAGTAGCTTGAAAAGTTTGGCACTATGTGTTATAGGCTTTTTAAAGACAGAAAACCACAATGAACGTCAGTTTGACCTGTGCTAAAGCACAAGTGTTTTTGACATTTTAGTAGGCTGAGTGTTAGGAGGTGTGGGAGGCAAACATGGCTGTGAACTGTACAAACCACTTTCAAGCTTCATCCATCATGGCCATTGTAATTAGAGGAGCTGTGTTTTATCACTGCCCCAGCTGAGTGGGCAGAGATGTGTGATGCCTCTGTTGTTTTTCCGACACCATTCTAGAACATTCCTCATCCTCCCACGGGACCTCACACACAGCTGGCCAACCTCGCAGTCACAAATGCAACAAGCATTGGCATAGCCAATAGGTCTCGCCTTTGGGACCTTATAAGTGTTTAGCCATGCAACAGTTGATGTTGTTGTGCCAAGGATATTGTGCTGCACAACTAAATACTTATAAGGTCCCAAAAGCGAGACCTATCGGCTATGCCAATGCTTGTTTTAAAGGGGCCTCGAAACAGGTCTCTATCGGGCTCTGTTTTGTGCCCTGGCACAGGCAGCAAGCACATCAGATGTGCGCGAGGTCACACTGCTCACTTCTCACTAGTGGAGAAGTTACGGCATGATGTCATGCCAGGTGAGCGTTGTATGGGAAGGGGAATCCTTTAAAGAGAGTCATTTTCTCTCTGGATTTCACTTCCCTTTTTGAAACTCAGGAGCAGCAACATGGTCGTGGTGTCAGCAGGGCTTTAAGTGGAAGCTTTTTCAATTTTATATACAACAAGCCATAGTTGCTGCTTGTTTATCTTATGCAACTAACAACCATTGACAAAGCCAATAGTCCTGCCTTGTTGGTATGATGTAACTTGTTGTATTATATATCTGGATGCAATGACAGAAACAGCAAAATACAAGTCGGGCGGCACACTATGCTAAGCACAGATTTTTAGCTTATGTGTTTTTAAGCCACGCCCTTAATTACATTGGCCACGCCCCTTTGAGAGACCCCCCAGTTTTTTCATTCCACTTAAAGCCCTGCCTATTGGTAATGTTAGTTTGTCTCCTCAGTTCCAGGATAGCACGAGGCTCGAGTATTGCCGGACCTGCCATGGAGGTGCCGCATTGGGCTGCATAAGGAGAGTCTGGGAAAAGCATCTGTGCTGGAGTGTAGAAGGTTAAAGCGTGCTCTGGTACTAAAGTGTGGCTGGAGCACGCTATGCTGAAAGATAAGGCGGCTGTAAAGCAAGCGCCATAGGCAAACAGTAACACATGCAGGAGCCAATTAAAAGAAGAAAAATGTGCAGTTCAAGATGTTAAGTGCGAACACACACAATAAGCCAGATTACATAATTTGCAAAGGTGCCGGGCTATTTTTGCATTAACGTTTGCCTCAAAACACCAATGCAAAAACTACATTTGTAAGGACTGATGAGTGTAAAAGTAAGATTAACTGTTTTACAGAAATACTGAAAACACGGAGGCCACTTGTCACATCTAGGAAGTGTTGCTTTAAGACATTTTGTAATGAAATGGCACGCGCAGTTCACCCACCTCCTCCTTATGGACAGGCATCCGAGCAAGGTTTCCTGGAACACTGCACAGGGGAGGCGATGTCGATAGAGGACTGCGAGGGGAGCCAGAGTTCTCAGCGGCCGCCCCTGACAGACAAGGGGGAGGAGGAGGCAGCCCGAAGAGAGGGAACGAAGTGTGAGCGTCAGTGAAAGATAAAGCGCGGCGTCCATGAAGTGGGCGCCGCGCTGAGCCAGGAAAACGCTTGTTTAATTAAAACAAGAAGGAGGGGTGTGGTACAGGGAACAGGCGCCCTCGGAAAGCATGCAGGAAACAAAAAAATGTGTGCGTTTGTAAACTGAAGCCATCAGCGCAATGGATACAGCCCACCCGTTTGTCTTTTTGCACTAAACATGGTTCAGTAAATACAAATACAACTAATAGCAAGCATCAGAAGGAAGCGTGCCCAGGGGCCGCTGCTCAGGTTTGAATTTTAGCGAGCGGCGCAGATGATGGAAATCAAATTAGGGAGGCAGATGGCAGAACATTAGCATCGAATAAAGGGGCCCTTTATTTGAGCAAATCCAGCGAGCAGAGTCTGCGGAAGAGCAGGGCTGCTCGCACTGAGAGGGGAAGGGAACGAGGCGGGGTGCGCCCCATTCACCCGCACCCCGAAGGGGGGTGTGCCCCATTCACCCGCACCCCGAAGGGGACGGCGCCTGCCCTCGCGTTGCAACAGCGACCGCGGCATCTCACACGGTTAACGGCAGCTCCTGCCTGGCAACACGGGGTGCGCGAGCGCTTTCCTCCCCCACCCTAGAGCTACACACTTTCAAAATGTCAGCTTTAATGTTGCTGGTGGAGAGGTGTCCTAGTGTCTCTCTCTGAAGGCAGGTAGAGAAATCTACTCTAAGCGACGCCGAAATCACTGAAAGCGGCGCCGTAAACAAACAAGTGCAGCCAAAGCGGACGGCGCTAAAAGCGGCGCCGTAAACAAACAAGCGCAGCCAAAGCGGACGGTGCTGAAAGCGGCGCCGTAAACAAACAAGCGCAGCCAAAGCGGACGGCGCTCACAATGAAAAGAAAAGAGTGCTTACTGGCTTTTAAAGGAGAGCGTGTAAAGCCGCCAGTAAAAGATCCAGTCCGGGTGGGCGGGGCCAAAAGAGGACAGGGTGGTAACCAGAAGGGACTAAAAAGCCTCCGTTACAATCATCACACTCCGTTTAGCATAATGAATGACGCAAAATGACGCACACCAATGCAAAGTACGGGCGGAGCCGAAACTCAACTTCGTAAAGTTTATTGATTCCAAGAAGCCCTCGCAGAGAGAGCAGCGCATGCGCGCTGCAACGCTAGGCGAGACCTAAAAAGGATAGATAGCTGGACACCTGCACATTCAGGCTTATAGGGCAATCCTATATACGGTGCACTTCAACCTGTGTAGTCTCCTATGTGTTTGTGCACTGCACTTTCTCTGCACAAATGGATTTGTTTGGGATTCTCCTTTTCAACCAATTGTTGAGCACAAGTCAAGTGCTATGTGACAGAAAATAAGGAACTAAATGTGTTTTTCAGAGTAGAAAGCACGCTCGTCCAATCAATCATGTTTGCCTCATGATCCATTTACTCAATTTGCTTCTACAGGCCAGTTCAGACCCGCCTTCTGTATAGCTAACTCCTCAAGGTATTTTTATGTTGCATTAAGGTTCTAGCAGGGCACAGTCAAGTTCCTCCACGACGGAGGGTGTGATGATGTCACCTTTAATGCAAGCTTGAATCACAGGGTGTTGTATGCAATCAGTGCGGCACAATATTGAATCTTTTCTGATCTACCTGGAACTTTCGTTCCACTGACACTGATGAAACGACACTCACAGTCAGGCCCTAATTAATAAATGACACAAAAGTTTGTTTTGTTTATCAAGTAAGTGGTAATTATTTCATTCTTTATAAAAACCTTAATACATGTGCAGCATTACAACACATGTAAGCTGCAACTTATAGACAATTCATACTTGCCTGTCATTCTGTTCAATATTCGGATGAATGGCAAAACCAATTATAAATTGATACATTAAAAAATCTATTACCTTTAAACATACAGGGGGGGTAAACTGTCTTCTCGGTGGGTGCTTGGCAACTATACCTATGTTCGTGATTTAAGTGCATTTTTTAAAACAAAACTCTGAGCACGTGGATGAAGAGCAAAATAGCGCTATATTCCAAGAATAGTGGGCAACTAAGGAAGAAATGAACTGTGCAGCTCAAACACACACAAACCTGCTCAATGCAAGCAAAAACATGTGCAGAGGAAAAATTATATCCGAGAAGGTGGTGTAATTTCAATGCAGAGCCTACATCCATTATCTCATAAGAAATATTTCTGCATGCGGAACAGAATTACCACCTTAGAGCGAAAAGCCGACGTTTGCCCTTGGCAGGTGCAAGAAAGAGAAACTTAAACACCATGAAGATACCCCTTCACGGTCTGTTAATACATAATGTAGATTGTTCAAACAACAGCAAGGCCTCAGTATATCTGGTTTCAAAATAGCAGAAATGAAAAATAAAAGTCCTCACCGGTTCTTGTCGGGATGGACTACAGAAAATGTAAATAAATATATATATATATATATATATATATATATATAAAGGTGGGAGCTTGTCCAGTTCTTTTACCATCGCTGCATGTACTCTTAAAGGAGAGGGATTTGGAAGCAGGGAAACATACCAGGCTGATTGTCAATACACACTTGAAAACTACTAACAATTTCTAATTACAAACAAGCATTGAAAAGTGAAGAGGTCGGTTTTTTTGTTAGGGAAGGTGTTTGGCAGTAGTTGGCCAATTTGGTCTGTTGCACTCCGCTCTCCTAGTACGAAAATCCCATAATGAAGCTAGATCTTGGGCTGCAACAACAAGGAAAGTTGGAGTAGGACCCTCTCCTGAACAGACTGTATTAACAGATTTAAACTCTACCACAAAGAGTTTTATGAAAAGCAGTCAGAAGATAAGGATTACATTCTAAGTGGGGAAACGTAAAAAGCATATAATGCAAAATACTTGATGGTAAATAATTTTGACAAAGGGCCAGTATTTTCATTGTCTCTTTAAAAACAAGTGTATGTGCGAGCATAGCTTTACTTTTTGATAAAATAATCTATAAAGCAAACATGTTACCATGCCAGCAAAGACAAAGTGAACATGCAAGGGTGACTAGTGATATCGCTCTGTCTTTATATCATGAGAAAAGCATCAAAAACATGGTCAGTCAAAAAAGAAATTAACAGTAAGTAAAATACTGTTGTCCGCAAAGGAAATACATCAGAGCACAACACAGTGTTTTTAGTGTGACAAAAGTATTAAATCATCCCACGATGAGTCCAATCACCAACACTTACAATAACGCAAATAACTATGCTCTAAACGGCAATTGCCTTGATGGACAGCACATCCAAGTAACAAATGAAAAACGACGATCAAATAGAGACGGCCCAAACCTGTACTTCTTATTGTACCTTCCTGAATAACAAATTAAATGAAGTCCATGAAAAACTAAAATGGCTGTATTCAGACCAAAAAGAATCATCACAATTCAAATGCAGCATTTCAGAAACTAAATATTTTTGGCAAAATCTCAAGTCACTCATCTACTTGTTTTTAAACTGCAAGTTCATTTTGATACATAGTTTTTCTCCTTTTTGAGTTTCAGTAGCCAAAGTTCTTCTTGAGGTGCTGTGTCGCTCCATCCTTCTTCCGATGAAAGGGGAGGTTATTTCCTTTAATTATGTAATTCCTGATGTATTATACAAATGGAGGAACAGAGCCCAGGTGAGGAACAGGCGCTAGAATGCAGCTGATCCTATTTCAGCAAAGAAATCTCTAGTAATGAGACACGAAAAAACGCCTTGGGTAGGATCTTAATTCTAAAATTCAAGATGAATGGTTTTGCCAATGAGTGTTTGGATTCAGGCAGCAGCAGTCAAAACGGTCAATACAACAGAGTTCTAAAGACCATTAAAGTAAGCACAACAGTGATGCAAGGAAGCACAGAGCTGGCATTTACATAGCAAATCTGCTGGCATACAGTGCTGCCTGCTTGAGAGTAACAGCTGAATTCAGCTCTTTACTTCATGTTAACAGATGTAGTTGGCACCGGTTCGGGAGAACAAGAGATTTCTCCCAAACCAGCATCAATGACTTTCAATGTTTTCATTATAGCCCACGGAACCACTGCTGCGCCTTTGCCTCAGATTCACAAAATCTTCAAAATGTATGGTAGGTATAAGCAACTCAGATTAAAGGTTGTAGTCATTAATAAACATTAGCATTTTAACTTTTTCTTGTTTCATAGTATAACACCCATTGATACTGACAAATGTTGAGTTCCGGCCCTCTAGCAATGGTGCACAACCAGTGTATTTTATTATTTATTTTATTCACTATTTCAGAGTTCTGATATTACAATATCATTGCACAGTTTTATCGGGAGCACTAGAAGCAGCTCAGCATCAAAGACTCACGATATCTACATGTGCTGTGAACCAAGAGTGACAATCCCTTAACATTCAACCATCTAAGTCAGAGTTGAACAAACAAATCATGCCAGCAGGAAGCATACTCTCTTCATCTGTTTTGGCGGGCACACCTTCATCCATTTTTAAATCCATAACAGAAAGAAGGACTAAATTTTAAGTCTCAGGGCCTGATTATAAGTTTGACGGTCCGATGACCACTAAACTCACGGTGGCGCGGCAGTCCAGCCACCGCCGCACCGGTGGTCCGACCGCCCCATTACAACTTGGGCGGTCAGACTGCCATTGCACCGCCGCAACTGCCAGGGATCAAAGATCCGTGGCGGTCTTGAGGCTGCAATATGGGTGGGTGCTCCTAAATTGTGTTTTTGTTATTGGACTGTGGAATAAAACTCAATAAACAGATGTTTAAAAACAAACAGTGTCACTATTGCGGACTTTACAACATATGTATACATCACGAGTAATGTGACATTAGGCACTAATGACGTTTGGGGAGGGGCTTAGAGTATCAGGGGGGGGTTATGATGCGCCCCTGTCGAACAAGCTACTTACCTTCGGTAACAATATATCTGTAAGAGACATAGATTAGTTATAGATTCCTTACCTTAGAATTACCCCCAGGCGTCAGAATGGATCCGGAGAATTTTTTTCATCAGCAGTACCCCTGCGCGTCGGAAGGTGGTGTCGGTCGGCTCCGCGTTCGTCGTTGGCATCATGGTCGCCGGGATGACGTCGCGGTAGCTATTTAGACGACGCCCTCACATGCTGACGTCAGTTCTTTTACACGACATTCCACGCCAGAAGCGCAGAGCCATGCAAGACACTGACCACTGGTGCAAAAAACTAGGGCCCTGAAAGGGATTCCCTGACCCTAGCAGTCAGTTCGCAGAACGGGGAGGATGTGTGGGGCGGTAAGGAATCTATAACTAATCTATGTCTCTTACAGATATATTGTTACCGAAGGTAAGTAACTTGTTCATCTGAAAGAGACAATTAGTTATAGATTCCTTACCTTTGAATAGATGCCCCAGCAATACCAACCCCGGACGTGGGTCTGCAAACTAAGTTCACACCAGAAAATCCTGGAGAACAGAACGGCCAAAGAAGCCGTCTCTCCGGACTTGGCTGTCCAGACAGTAGTGTTTTGTGAACGTGTGCAGAGATGCCCACGCAGCTGCCTGACAGATGTCCCAAAGCAGAGGTAGCTGCCATCGCCCTGGTGGAATGGGCGCGCAGTCCCAATGGAGGCTCCTTCTTTGCCAACCTCCCACCTGGAGATGGTCCGTTTGTGCACGGCCCGACCTTTCTTGGCGCCCACGTAGCCAACAAAGAGCTGGTCATCCACCCGGAATTGTATTCTGCGATCCAAATAAAAGGAAAGTGCACGTTTTGGATCCAGACGGTGGAGACGCTCTTCCTCCTTAGAAGGATGCGGAGGCAGAAAGAAGGTGGGCAAAGTGATGGTTTGACCAATGTGGAAAGAAGTAACCACCTTGGGAAGAAAAGAAGGTCTAGTTCTGAGGACGACCTTGTCCGGATGAACAGCCAGAAAAGGAGGATTGGAAGAAAGAGCTTGGAGCTCACTCACCCTGCGCGCAGAGGTGATGGCCACCAGAAAGGCAGTTTTTAAAGTCAGAAGCCTGAGAGGACAGTTATGTAGCAGCTCAAAGGGAGCGCACATAAGATACGTAAGAACCAAGTTCAAGTCCCACTGAGACATTACGAAGGGAACAGGAGGAAAAAGAGGAGTAATGCCCTTAAGGAAGCGATTTACAACAGGGGACTTGAAAAGAGAAGGCTGATCAGGAAGCCTAAGACAGGCTAAAATGGCTGAGAGGCAGCCCTTAAGAGTGCCCAGAGCCCTGCTGGGCCAAAGAAAGTAGGAACAAGAGAACCTCAGAAAGAGGGGCAGAAAGGGGATCCACAGCCTTTGCTGTGCACCATGCCACAAATTTGTTCCATCTGCAGGCGTATACCGTCTTTGGTGGAGGGACGCCTGGCTGCCAAGATAACATCACAGACTTCGGGAGGCAGGTCAAAAGACGACAACTGCCGCCGCTCAATCTCCACGCAAGGAGGTGGAGATTGGACAGGTTCGGGTGGAGGACCGTCCCCTGCTGCTGCGACAGAAGATCCTCCCGAAGAGGCAGTCGGATCGGAGGGTCGATGGCCATGTATAACAGCTCAGGATACCAAACTCTTCGTGCCCAATCCAGAGCCACAAGGATGACTTGGGCCCGGTCGCGCTTGATCTTCTTCATCACTCTGGGCAGAAGTGGTATAGGCGGAAAGGTGTATAGAAGAGCGCAACTCCACTAGAGACGAAAAGCGTCGCCTAGCGAGTGCCGCCTTGGAAATTCCAACACGCAGAACTGCTGACATTGCGCGTTCTCTTCGGTGGCGAATAGATCTAAACAAGGCTCTCCCCACTGCTGAAAGACCTTGCGCCACCTCCGAGTGAAGACGCCATTCGGGATCCATCATGCACCTGCGGCTGAGTTCGCCCACCCTGGCATTCAGGGAACCTGCCAGGTGTTGAACCACCAGGGATATGCCCGGATGTTCCAGCCATGTCCAGAGACGGAGAGCCTCTTGACATAGGGTCCACGACCCCACCCCGCCCTGTTTGTTGCAGTACCACATGGCGGTGGTGTTGTCCGTGAACACCTGCACCACTCTTCCCCGGACAGAGGGAAGGAATGCTTTTAGTGCAAGACGGATCGCCTGAAGCTCCAGAAGGTTGATGTGGAGCCCGGACTCCGCCGGAGACCAGAGGCCTCTGATCTCCGCCTCTCCCATGTGGCCGCCCCATCCCAGCAGTGATGCATCCGTCACCACTGTGAACTCTGGTTGGGGACGGGAGAGGGATCTACCGTTGGCCCAATCCCGGTTCGTTAGACACCACTGCAATTGGCTTGCAGTGCCCTCCGAGATCTGGACGTAATCGGACAGATTCCCCTGATGCTGTGCCCACTGGAACTTCAGGTCCCACTGCAGAGCCCGCATATGCCGCCTGGCATGATCTACCAGCAGGATACAGGAGACCATGAGGCCCAGCAGCCTCAGAGTCATTCTGACCGAAACCCGGGATAGAGGCTGAAAGATCGGAATCATAGCCCTGTTCGGGAGGATAAGCCCGAAAATGCGTTGTGTCCAGAACCGCTCCGATGAAGAGGAGCTTCTGAGAGGGAGTCAGGTGTGACTTCGGCACGTTGACAGAGAACCCCAGCAAATGCATGATGTCCGCCGTAGTCTGCAGGTGGGATACGACAGCCTCGGGCAAGCCCGCCTTCAACAGCCAGTCGTCTAGATAGGGGAAGACTGGAACCCCTGATCTGCGCAGATGAGCTGCGACCACCGCCATCACTTTCGTGAACACCCGAGGGGCGCTGGTAAGGCCAAAGGGGAACATGGTAAACTGAAAGTGCTCGTGGCCTACGGTGAACCGCAGGTAACGCCGGTGGGCCGGCAGAACGGGGATGTGAAAATAAGCGTCCTGCAAGTCCAACGCTACCATCCAGTCTCCAGGGTCGAGGGCAGACAGGACCTGAGCTAGAGTCAACATTTTGAACTTCTCTTTCTGGAGGAAGCTGTTGATGTTCCTGAGATCCAAGATAGGACGCAGGCCTTTGAACTTCTTGGGCACCAGAAAGTAGTGGGAATAGCAACCATGACCTACTTCCGGGACAGGAACTCACTCGATGGCTCCCTTGGCCAAGAGTGCCGAAACTTCCTGTTGGAGAAGGGCCAGATGATCCCCAGACATGCGATGGTACTGAGGTGGCATGGATGGAGGGGTAGTCTCGAAGGGGAGGGAGTAACCCCTTCGGACTATTTGCAAAACCCACCTGTCCAACGTGATGTGGCGCCAGTGGGGGAGATGATGGCGAATTCTGCCACCCGCTGGCGATTGGTGGCCTGAAAGGTCGGACTAGGTGGTTTGGAGGCTGCTTCAGAGGGGGCTGTAGTGGACTGGCCCGCCTGCTGGCCCCCAAAACCACGGCAGTGGTTCCCACGTCCCCGGCCGCGCAGGGGCTGAACAGCTTGCGCCGGCCTGGGCGGGACGTTGCGGGGCACCCCTTCCGTAGCCGCGAAAGGGGCGAAAAGCAGACTGCGCAGGGCGGGTGGTGGGGAGGCCCAAGGACCTGGCCGCAGCCCGAGTCTCTTTAAAGAGCTCCAGCGCGTTGTCTGTCTTGTCACCGAATAGGCGACGGCCATCAAAGGGCATGTCCATAAGAGTGGATTGGACATCCCCGGAAAAACCAGTTGACCTCAACCAGGCGTAGCGTCGAAGGGCTACCGACATGGAAATCGCCCTGCCTAGTGAGTCGGCGGTATCCAGCCCACAGCGGATGGTAAACTTTGCTGCGTCTCTCCCTTCGGCAACTGCACGGAGAGTACGGCCCGGGCCTCCTCCGGGCACTGGGGCAGCACTTGCGCCACCGTATCCCACACGGAGTGGGTGTAACGGCCCAACAGACATGCGATGTTTACCGACTGCAGTCCCAAGCTGGAGGAAGGAAACATCTTCTTCCCAAGATGGTCCAGCTTTTTGGATTCCCTATCAGGTGGTGCGTTAGGGAATGCGCCTTTGGAGGTGGAGGCTTGGACCACCAAGCTCTCAGGGGTGGGGTGTTGGGAGAGGAAAGTGGGGTCGCCCGGGACCGGGCGGTGGCGTCGGGCAATCATCCTATCCACAGGAGCCCCTGTGTTGGGCCTGGACCAGGTGCCCAAAAGGATGTCGGTTAGGGCTTCATTAAACGGCAGCAGGGGCTCCGAAGAGCTCGCCGCCGGGTGAAGCACCTCTGTCAGGAGGTTAGTCCTGACTGCCACCGTAGGTAGCTCGAGGTTGAGAGCCTCGGCCCCCCTACGCAACACCACTGCGTAAGACGCTCCCTCCTCCGTAGCCACGGTAGGAGGAGACAACATGCCAAGGTCTGGTGAGGTATCCAGATCACTGGCTTCCCCCAGTTCCTCTCTCCAGTCCGGTTCGTAGCCTAACTGGTCAGTTAAAGGGTCCCCAGATCCCTCCCAAACCTACTCACCCTCCTCTGGCTGCCAATCTGGTCTAAAAGAGCCAGGATAGAACAAGGACACAAAAGTACCCATCGGCGCCGGATCTACATCGGGCTGGAGGCCGGGGTCGACGCCGGCTGGGGACACAACCGGCGTCGGCTGCAGACGTGGTGCCGGTGGATTCGGCGCGGGGGGAGGTGTAATCAGGTCGACCGGCGCCGATCCGAATCCAGGCCTGGATCCAAGGGGGCCCTGCGGTGCCGAAGCCGCCGGCGTCGAAGGCCCAGGGCCCCCAGCCGAGTCCGCGGGGCCCGAAGGCACGCCGGCGGAGTCGGGCTGCCCAAAGATGGCATGCATCGCTTCTTAAATTGGCGAAGCTGGGCAGGGGTTCCTCCGGGTCCCGGGAAGGGGGGGAACTCGGAGTCGATCCTTCAGGCTCCACAAGCGGAGCCACGGGAGGGGCACCGCCCGCATCCCTCGTCGCGTTGGCCGACCGACGGGGAGAAGTCAAAGAACGACGATGCTTCTTCGACTTCTTCTTGTGCTCCAACTTACCTGAGGAGTGCGAAGACTTGGACGAAAACTGGTGGTGGTGGCTCCGCGACCGGTCCCTCGACCTCCCACGCGACCAGGACCTCGAACGGCGCGGAGCCGACTGCCGGGCCTCGAGAAGCTTTCGGGACCGCTCCCGCAAAGACTTCAGATTCATGGTCCGGCAGTCGGAGCACGGCTTGGGGTCATGGTCGCACTCCAAGCAAAACAGGCACACGCGGTGTGGATCCGTCACCGACATCAGTCGGCTACAGGAACCGCAAGCCTTGAAGCCTGGCATCCCTGACGTGCACCAGGAGTCGAAGACTCTAAAACGGTGTCGACAAAAGTCGCCAAATAGTCAGTCAAAAAGTGGCTGGAGGTACCGCTCTCTCCAGATCTGCGCTGGCTGGCGCGGAAAAAGAAAGAACTGACGTCAGCCCGCGAGGGCGGCTTCTAAGTAGCTACTGCGACGTCATCCCGGCGACCACGACGCCAACGACGAACGCGGAGCCGACCGACGCCACCTTCCGACGCGCAGGGGTACTGCTGATGGAAAAAATTCTCCGGATCCAGTCTGACGCCTGGGGGTAATTCTAAGGTAAGGAATCTATAACTAATTGTCTCTTTCAGATATCCCTCAACAATTATTATTTCCATTTGTATGTATTCGAAACAAATGTATTTAGCCAGAACCAGAGCACCTAGGATACAATTCATGTAGTGAGATAAAGTCTCAGTACATAACTCTTGTGAGTTTTAGGTCCAGTTATTTTCCTCTGTAAAATGATTGTAACATCGAATCTGTATGACAGAAGATATTTCCCAAGTTGCAATGTTGTGATAGCATTTAATTTGAACTTAACAATGGATTAGTAAATGTAGGTTTATTAGCACAATGTTGGCAAAGTGTTCTACTGGGCTAAATTCATCTCCAAAGTCACAGTATAAATCAAATACAAAGACAGAAGACAGCTTCTGATGGCTGACATGCTGAATACACTTTGAAACTAATAGAGCAGGGTCTATATGTTTGGGTAGGGAAAAAGGCTAACTGCACAGAGCATAGAGGAATGTGCAAGTATGTTTCAGAGCAGATAGATGTCAGTAAAAATAATTTCTATGATCCTAGAGAAAAGTAAGAAAGAAATTGGATTGTAGAAGAATTAGACAATTACAAAGGATTCATACTTTTAACGATTAAAGAATGACCACCATTTTAAATTGGGTAAAAATGAGCCAAGGAAAGAGGATCAAATAATG
This sequence comes from Calotriton arnoldi, assembly GCA_963921515.1. Classification (NCBI taxonomy): domain Eukaryota; kingdom Metazoa; phylum Chordata; class Amphibia; order Caudata; family Salamandridae; genus Calotriton; species Calotriton arnoldi. The sequence continues at coordinate 2,692,031 of CAWUFW010000319.1, forward strand.
TTTATTTATACTTTTGTATTTTTCTAAGACATACAGATAAGATATCAAATAGCCATATGGATGGATCAAGCCTGAAAAGATGGGGAACCTGTGCAAAGGAGCCAAAAGTGAGTAAAATTGAAGTTGAAAGAGTAAAGTATGTGCAGTAGGAGTAGAATAAGCAGTGAAGAAGGAATGAGTGGACGTAGGGTTCGGAGCAAAAATTATCAAATACGATTGAACTTAGGGTAATTCCATTTGTGAATACAATGCCGAAGAGTGGGTAAAAGGTAAAGTAGGCAGCATCACCTTGAGCAGTAAAAAAAAAAAAAGAAGCAGAACTGTCCGTGTTGGGAGAGGCTCGAGTTGAGAATGGTATGCGGCACTGAGTAGCCAATGAGTATTATTTGCTTTTTAGAAATTTAGAGAACTACCATAGGTTTCTAGAGACAATTGTGAAGAAAAAATATGAACTGTGACATGAACGAATGAGAGAGGTTAGTTGAAAATGGATTGATATTCCAGTAGTTGGGTTGTGGGGGCTGGAGATATTGTGAAAAGGACAACACTCTCTATTTTCAGTAGAGAGGTAAAGGAACAAATGAGAAAAATGTGGAAGTGAAAAATGTGTAGAATGTGATCAGATGGGGACAATACAGCATCTATACAAACACTGAAGTGAATGGATAAGATCATACGTATTCCTGTTATGAAAGAGGCTGGAGAGGGAAGTGGAAGCAATGAAAGATCAAAAGAATCTGATCATGACACATAGCAAAGGCAGTCACTGATGCTAAAAATAATATTTTAATCACCAAGGACTAGAAGCGAAAATAGAGAAGCTGTGAGGACAAAGGTAGGGTTTCAGATGGTCTACAATTGGAGGTCATTAATAAAAAATAAAATTAAGGGAAAATTTGAATAATTAACCTAAGCAAAATTCTAAAGCAGTAATCGGTGGAGATGAAGTGAGTATATTAGTAGGTACCCAATACAGTTGATGGATAGGTAACAGGAGGAAGTAACAAGTGCAGAAGATACCAAGATGTTTGTAATGTTCACTAATGCAATGTTCACTAATGCATGGGATTTGAAGTTGCAGAGAAAAATAGATTTTAAGTGACAGTGCTATTGTTTCCAAAGGCCATGTTCTTTTATAGCCAACACAGAATGTATGAGAAGAATTGTAGAATCGAATAGCAGTGAGTGAAAATACAAAAGAATGCCTGGCAAACAGTTCAGTGAAGCTATTGGGGATCACCATACTAGCTTGCAACAAGAGAAGTGAAAGACAGCAAACTGGGATTAAGAGCAACATGATCTTTTGAGGCATGTAAAGCGCTCTAATACTACTTGGTGAAGCAGAGCTATAGAAAAACACAGTAAATAAAAATAAAATAAATAAAATCAAAGTGCAGACCACATAACATGACAGTAATGCGTACCCCTCGAAGAACTTCCATGTCAACAGGAGACAACATCCTAGCTGTGACTCATGGATATCCACCTTAAGGATAAAGTTGGAGCTCTTAATTAATGCTGCTAAGCAGTAAACATGCACCACCCCCTCCCCCCACTTCGTTGCCACTACACAGGGAAATGTGCACAGATGTAATTCAGCATATCTGGGAGACTGAGATGCCATCCTATCGGAGTGGGCGTAAGGAAAACTACTCGGTTTTAGTGAGTTCCGGGACTGAGCCCAGGAGCCCTTAGATTTCTTCCACGAGCAATGAATACATAGGCATAGGCTACCTGTGCTGTGCCTACACAACAGCGCATGCACAGATGACACCGGACACAACGGGGAGCCAGGAGGGCTTCCTCCGAGGGTCAGAAGCATCATTTCCTTCTTTTTAATTTGTGGAATTATAAGCATAAAGTTACCAAAAGGGACCAACACTTTGGTTCACAAAACATGAAACAGAGTCACCGTTCAGCATTCATGCTCGTCGCTTAAGTCCATCATTACCGAGGTAAGCAATTTTGCCCACTGAGGATACCGTCTCCTTTTCCAGGTAGTGTAATTGCTCGCAGTCGTGCAGAACTCCCTTTTTATTACACTCTTGCTGAAAGATTATGTGGAAAAAAGGGAGATTGGCCAGTAACTGTATATTACAGACAATCATTCGGCTTTTTCAACAAAGCCTTCTCTGCAGTTATAAGAGGAATGGTAACAGTGAGATAAACATGGATGCCATTTAGCTCTGATAACCAGGTATTATAGCGATTACGCTCTTGCAAGGCAAGTAACCGCGGTCACGCTCGCTGAGGCTGCACTTTTAGCTCTTAACATTCTCTTGCATTTCATTTTTAGCTTTGGCTTTATGCGTGTCACTCAAAGAATTATTATTTCATGTACGTTTTTAGATATAAAATAAGGGCAGAGGTGCGCTATGTGGAACTGCTGGCTTTGCAAATGGCTGAGTGAGAGAAACGCTTCAGAAAAGGAGTCTGGCTATTCTGCCACGCTGGCGCACTATTAAAAAGAAACTCAGGCTTCCCAGAAATGCGATTAGATGGTGAGACAACTTTTTTTTTTTTTAAACCACAGACCCAATTCTTATAAATTTAATAAATGGATCTTCAAAAATTGTGTACATTTTCACTGAAAAGTAGGACCTAGTTAACATGTGTACTGTGGAACAAGAAACAGAACAAGTTACTTAACTTCAGTAACACTCTTTCTGGTGGATAATCTATTTACCCACAGATTACTTACCTTTAGAATATTCCCCATGTGCTAGGTTGGATCTGGAAGATTTCCTAGAAGTGCTCTTGCATGCCGCTAGGTGGCTCAATGCAGCATCACATTGACTTTGTTCGATCCCAGAGAACTTATGTCAGTTTCTTGCTCAACTCTTTCCACACCCTTGAATGCAGAGCACAAAACAACTGGAGTGATGGCAGCTCTGGCCCAGGTGGAATGGACCCCCAGACGTTCCGGAAGCTGCTTTTTGGCCAGTGTGTATCAGATCTTAATGCAAACGACGATACACTAAGACAGAGTCCTTTTCTGTAACGCCTTACCTTTCTTTGCCCCAATGAACCCCACAAAAAACTGATCATCCACCTGATGGTCTTTGGTGAAATCAATGTAAAAGCTTAAAGCTCTCTTCGGTTCCAGCCGATAGAGTCTCTCCTCCTCTTTCGAGGGATGAGGTGGGGTAAAGAACAGGGAGACGAGGATGGATTGCCCCAAGTAAAAAAATGCCACGACATTTGGCAACACCGCCCTGGTGCTCAGTACCAGGTTATCTGGAAAAAAGGTGGTATAGGGTGGTTACACTGGGAGGTATTGCAGCTCACTTATGCAACGAGCTGAAGTGGTCTGATTGGCCTCCATTAAAGGTCTACTGCATTGAGGCTAAGCTTCCTAAAAATAATTATTCAGTTATACAGTCATATAATTCCAAATATGTACAAAATTAAAGTTAGTAAAACACTGTACAACCCCTTCTATGAGGGGCCTTACAAGCACTCTCACAGGGCAAACTTTCTAACCCCATGGTCTGTCAGACAGAGTAATCAATACCAAAATCCTTTACTACAGTAATCTAAGAGACACCATGTAAACAAATGCCAGTCATCAGGCTTTAATGTTTAGTATCAATCCACCTATAAAGGACTATTGCCTTTAACATATTTTTTTTAACAATAAATAAGGCTTGCATGCTTAACAATGACATCTGACCTAACATTTCATAATGAACAAATCAAGCATGCTGCCTTTATCACTTGCTTGTCACCATCACCAGCTCTGGCATACTGTGTTCAGCATACGTTTTCCCACAATGCAACCATTAACCACAGTTATAAATTTCCGAGTATGTCCAGAATTACAGTTCTCAAAACAATGTGAAACCTTCTTAGATGGACTCAAAAAGGTTTAGGAAAGTGAAAAAATCTGGTCTACCCAGGGTTTGTGAGACGGTGATAACCACAAAATCTTTTCTTACTACAGTTTTCTGTGAGAATTCATGAAACTTAAGCATAACAAATACCAATGCATCCGTACGTGCCTTCTTTAACATAGGCTTTTCACAAGGGATATGGCACAACTTTTCATAACAAACTGATTAGGCCTTTAGCCTTGATCACTGGCTTGTTTGTCATCATAGCCATGTCAGTCCTGCTGTATTGAGCATAGGCTTTTCCAATGAGGAAAAAAGTGCAATACAAACACTATTTTTTGCCAAGAACAATCAGGAAACCTGGCACAATGACCTGAACCTTGACAGCTCTGAACCCCAACTTTCACTGAATGCAAAATCACATGGATTTTCCCTGGACACCAACCTCACCTTCCAGAAACACGCTGTGAAAAAATGATGTCCTAATGCCAGCTTCCTTTTCTAAAGAATGTCAAACAATTTCTTCCAGAAAGACTTTAGAACTGCTGGTCAAGCTCTCGCACTCTCGCATCTAGATGGTGGGAATGTCATGCCCCATGCCATCCACACTCCACACTGGCAGACTTTAAGGGCACCCTACAAGCCACAGCATACGTCAACCAGGACCTGAAGAAATATGATGACATCACCCCCATCCTGATGGAACGCCACTAGCTTCCCTTAACGGCCCGCACCATCTTCAAAACCAGCGCATTCTTTACAAAGCCATCATGACCAGCACTCATTCTCTTGCAGCGGAGCTCACCATCTCTGGTTGATCTTGGCACACCCATGGCTAAGATACAATCAGACTGCAGACTAAGAAGTGTACAAAAGAAAACAACAAGACAGTAAGCCTGTTCCATCTATGCACCCAGAATCTGGAACCGTTCCTGTATCTATCAGGACCACACCAATGCTCCTCCAGTTTAGGAAACTGTTGAAGACTCTTCTTTAGGAAACACTACATCACAGTGCAATAACCATTCAAAACCCATCTTCCTCTTACTTATAGACTTTATGCTTGTGTTTGACCACTACAGATTTACAGTCTTTTGTCTAGGTTTGCACTATAGAAATACAACTACACACATAACCTTTCATAGGATTCACACAACTTCTGCCCAATTAAATGCAGTACTCAAAGTAATAAACATGTTGGTGCACACACAGATCCTCTCTCGGTAGTGCTTCTCAAGGTTTTTTGTTTAGCTGATCAGATAAGGTAAGGCAGGGGCCAAGGATGACGCAGCAGGCTGTGGGTGCTACTCATCAAGACCGCAACTTTTAATGGTGGACTCTGCATTTAAATGCTTGCTCTTTTCTGTCAACAGCCAGACAAATGTTTGTGCTCATGTCAAAGCCTGTTAAGGCTTGAGGTAAACACGGCCTCTCCAGTCACTTCAGGGCTCAAACGCAAAGCACAGCCATCCACTTCACCTTCACGTTCACTCGCGTACCTTGGTGCTCATTCATTCATGTCTTATTGTTCATTCATATTTAATGTATTCAGTGAAGCACGTGTGGTTTTGCATGCGCGAAAGCCAGAATAATATATCTACCTGCTGTAAAATACAGCTGTAGCCAATCTACTCTCAAAGGGTACGAGAGAACCAAGCAGCAAACATGTCCAATACATTGTTTGTTGTACCTGTACACGCTCTGTGACCTCAACCGAGGAGTCCTGGCTGATTTCTACTACTAAGTTAGATGGTAGGCTACCATATGAAAGAAAGTTCAAAGGCTCCGGCCTTTTTTCAAGTATTTTCGAAAGTGCAGGTGAATTGGATTTTTTCCGAATGGATGGGGGTGGATTGTTCCACATTTTGGAAGTCAGAAAGGAAGCTGGCCGCTTATGGGAACCACAAGGAGGCTGGTGTCATTATAACTCAAAAGAGTGGAGAAGAAAAGAATCTTTGAGGCGTGATTTTGAAAAGAATAGAACTTGTTGGTGTGTGCCTTGTGACAGACACGATGAGTTTTATCAAATATACCGTTGCTTATAGGTAACCAGAGAAACCCTCGACAGGAAGCCAAGAGAGGGGCCCTCTTGAAAGTCCTAGATCCACGCAGGCAGCAAGATTCTGAATTACCTGCATAGAGTGAAACAGATAATCTGTGGTGAGGGAAGGGAATTGACAGTCCGTTTTTGAGGTTAAAATGGCTCGAGTTTATTTCTCCATTAAAAATTTTGCAAAATGGTAAGGATTTCTCTAAGCAAGCGCAGTCAGATAACAGGATCCTGCAAGCTGGGATAGCTACATTTTGAAATAAAGTGAGGTGTCAACATAAATAGCAAGATTTCTTGCATGAGTCACTGGGTCGGGGGAGTGCCTAATTGCTGTGACCACCACCCTACCCCAGGAGTAAAACTTGGCCTGAAAAACAGGATCTCTGTTTTCTCAGACATTAATTTCAAGTGGCTAGCTGCCATTCAAGAGGAGATTTCCCTAAAACAGTTATTACTTGAGAGAGTAATTGCTGCTTGTGCACACACAGCTAACAATGTGATTTGGTCCTGTAGGATTGGTACTTTTCTTTTTCTTTTAGCTCAACCGCACCTTTTTGTGCAAAACTTTACACAACTACACGTTGATGGTGCACCCTTTGCCACAGCAGTTAAATGTGCTACATTTGAGCTGACATTTAGCATTTCTCTTTCCCAAGAGAAAAGGGCAGTTCCACAGATCTACACCTTGATTATGGTCAAACAACTGGCGAGAAAAAAACATGACTGATGACAATATAATAAAACGTTGATGGGGCGTAGCTATCAATACTGCAGTAGGTGCAGTGGCAACAGGGGCCTAGAGGTGTGAAGGAGCCCTGTTCACCCCCACTTAGTGGCTGTTTTTCACTACCAAACCGGGAAACAGAGGGCAATTGCCCAAATTATATTAGGGCGGGGCCCTTGCTAAGCAACTGAACATTGATAAGGAAAGCTGTGGTGAGGTGGCAGATTGAGACAAGAGCGTTGAGAGGGACCTACCCAATACCCAATTGAGGTGGAGTGATTTAAGCAACACTTTGCTCAGTCTGCATGAACAGTCGGTTTCCATTCTTCTCCCATCTCACTTTAAACACTTAAGTCTATCCCAGTATATAAAATACACCCCAGTGGCCCAATTTTGGCTGGTTTGAGTACCGAGATAACAGCCATTCCAAATTCAGAACGATTGCGTAGAAGATTGTTTTGGCCCTTCTCTGTGACTCAAAGTCCCCTCCTAGATAGGCTGCAGGGTAGCTTGTATTGCTTTCAGCGCATGATGGGCCCACATGGGGAAAAAACTGGCCATCGCGGTCCAGTTTTTTACCAGTGTGGTGGAGCCCTTAGGAAGCCCAAGAACACAGTCGTCCTATTTCACTGCTCAGTGCAAATTGGGTTCCAACCTCATTACAGGTTACAAGCACAGTTCTCTTGAGGACAGTCTCCATTAAAATTAAACATCTGTTTTTACTGCCAGTTAGAAAATCAGCAGCAGTCACAACATCCTATACCACTCTTACTTCAAAACACACAACCCTGCCTCCACAATATCAACACACGAATCCGGGAAGATGAAAACAGCCTGTCTGCTGACAAGCCATAGCTCACAAGGAGCTTGCTGAAGCTCAGTCACTCCAGTACATGACTGTTGTTCCCTAACAGAAAATTCTGGTCTGGCTCCCTAACTGTCCTCGCCACTCTTTACAACTAATGACGGCCGACCCAAACACCAAATATCAAGCAAAAACTTTTGGATTCACTTTTTACTCACAAATGACAGTTGCTGCCAAAATAAGTGGTCAAATTAGTCAGTGACCAGATCACAGAAAAGCATCCAGCCAAAACATTTAATCTCAAATCTTCCTTTTCTTCAGAAAAATAAAAAAAATCTAGAAGTAGTTCCGTTCGCGGTGCTGAGTTCTACAAGTCTCCTCATTAATTAAAAAAAACTGTCCTGGGAAGAAAAAACACAAGGTTCTTCAAAACTGCAAGAGCTGTGGGGTGACAGTGTTATATATTCCCTGGAGAATTGGATGGTCTGTGAGATGAGGGGCTCAATATATAAACATTTGTGCTGGCAGAATTCAATATAAGGTTGGTACCTTATTTATTAGAATCACTCTGTGCTGAAGCCATCGTTGGATGTGGTCCCTGTATGCACACTAAAAACCTGGTGCAAACTGGTAATATATTTTACATAGAAAAGACAACATTCAACTATTTTGACACTTTGAAAAGGCATAAATCACACAGGCATGACTATTGCACATCAGACATGCCCATTACTAGGCAGACCGTTATTTGCCACAGACTAGCCTTGAACAGGAAATCTTTACTGTAGTCAATTCCTTGCACAGCTCCAGTGGACTCATAAAATGTGGACATATCAGTAAACTTACACTTGTTCCTTAACAGTGAGCGACAGTCTTCACTGTATAAGTTCCAAGACAGCGCTCTTGTGCAGCCTAGAACAGAATATAATCAGTTTAAGGGAGTCAATTGTCACACATCATGAACAGCAACCTAGCAGGATTTGTGGAATGGCTTAGAGGTAGTTTGTGTGTCCATGCATGCTAGTTAAAAATACGCATGTAGGTTATTCAGCTTAGAAATCCTTAACACCATATATTCCATATGTCAACAACAGAGGCAGATAATTGTGTATTTGTGATGAGGGGCTCTAGAGTATCGCAAGGTGCCATTTCCGAGGCTTGGCAATTACATGGCAATCCTAAAGTTTTAAACAACTAAAAAGTGCCTTGAGGAGGATGATTTTGGAGCCAAAAAGGGGAATCCTAGGGTCACTGGGAGCCATTAATGTGGGGCCTGGGATGACGTAACGGTGCTCCTTAATCCACCAGGGGACAGTTGGAATACTGAGTAACTGTGGAGACTGGCTATGGTCTTGCTCTGTCTTGCGAGGAGCATGAAAAAAGGAAAGAACAAAGTGGCAGCCCATTTTAAACTAAGGAGCTGTAAAGAATCTAAGCACATTGGTGATGAAACCGCCAACAAGACAGCTCTAGCTTTCTCAGGAAGGGTGTCAGCTGTTCAATAAACTCACTGTGGACATCTGTATCGTCCGTAGGCTAACTCAACTTGTAACATAAGTTTATCCAAAAAAGATTTGACAGTGTTGTTTATTGTGTTGCATGCATGGTATTATAAGTTTGCGCTTGTTCTGACATCCTCTAAGGGTTACGGGTAGCAATGCTAGGTATGTGGACTATAAAAATAAATAAAAATATTCAACTAAGCTTCTGCTGATTTGTTGATTGGTTGAACAGTTGCTAGATCCTTTACACTGCACTGCAGGAACCATTTTCCTGTAAAGCTTCTTAATACTGGAGAACTGTACACTCTAAGAAGCAGCACAAAGCTTTAGTCCTTAGCTACGCATATGGACAAGTCATTCGACCATGGAGATTGAATGAACTCATGGCTTCATCTCAATGTACAACTTCATTTGAGCCCGAGGTGTGCTCCCAAGCCCTACCAACCTGGAGCCGAAACAAGTTACTGATGTCAGCAGCTAAGAGTTGACAAGACAACGTGTGTGTGCACATACACAGGAGGGCCACGGTTGTAGTCAGTTTTTTATTTTCAGATCTGTATTTCTCTGCACCCCCTATTTCTTCACTCTACATGTATCTTTTGAGCCAACTCCAGGTAACCGCATTAACCCATTTTAGCTCATGTTTTGTGAAACACAAATCTTTATTCAAAAGTAGTTAACACATTAGCTTCTGTGCAGTCAAAACTCAAACAAAATATTGCAGCTGTTGAAGAAGTGCTAATTCTAGCAATTTCATTAATATGCGTTTAACAACTGAATCATTAGAGAACCATTCTGACAGCACAAAGTCTAAGCTCTGCTATTGATTTTGCACAAAGGTCCACTCTTACTGTATACTTTTAAGTACAATTGCAATATTTAAATAAAATCCATTTTTTATGTACACACCAGTTTTTTCAGATTTATAAATCTATATATAACATTCCTTAGAGGAACAAAAAAGGCTACAGCATTGTTTCTCAACTAATCTAGTTTAAAATAAAAAAAATATAGAACACCCGTTTTGAATTTTAACTCTTGGGTCGTAGGTGATCTTAACTCACTTATACGTTAGTGCAAGCCCCCAAAAAAGATCACGTATATAGCTGTTCCCATAGAGTGCTACCACTTTAAATTTACCATGATAACATTTCCTTCACACTGACAGTAAACTGGTGTCGTGCATGGGGGAAAGAGAACACGTGGGAGCAGAAGAACTCCCAAAGACCTGCATCTGGTGAACTACAAAAATGTTGTAAAACTTCTAAAATGCTTGGTGAAGGTGACTGTGGCAGACTCGGGCCAACAAATAAAACCCCACAAACTTGGACATCTCCTTGCACAACACCAAAAACATTGGCTTGTTGGCGCATGGGATGACTATTATGATGTACTCATTCATCAAAATAGCCTGAGACATCAAATGTTTATTTTTTTGTGTGTGAAGAAGGTCAACGGAAAAGGTCACTTACTCCTGCACAGTTGCAGAAACCAAAGGGGCTAAGTAATGAGAAAGCACAAACCACATTCTTACAAGGGATTTTACACGTGCACCAAAGTTTTTCTAACACTAGAAATGTGGACTGCTTTCTGTTTTCCTTTTTCAGAACACCGTGATTGAGCACACAAGTATTGTGCTGTAGCCATTGTTGCAGTGCTCAAGTGCAAATCCAAGTACAGCCTCTAAAACGGCACAGTGAAGGTAAAAGCTAAAGTGTAGGATGGAGTCCCTCAAAAATGATGGTACCCATTGCTTTGAACAGCAAAGCTTGCTACACTGGAGGTGTATGCCATACTATCTATCATCTGGTACTTTGTTTTCGTAGATGACCCTTAGTTCAAGATGGAGACAGAAAAAAGTGCTCCAGTTTTGGTACATACATGGAGGAAGAATTTCTAAATTACCCAGAATGGACTAACTGAAGGTGCCACTGGTGACCGAGATGCACACAATTTGGAAAGCGACTGGATCCAATGATAACGAACCCTCCGCTTATTCACATAAACAAATCATCTTTGCAATAACAAAGATAGACTGCAGAACTGTGGTCTTGAGTGAAGCAGTAGGAAAAGCATGTCATGAATTCATATGATAAATATGCAAACTACACTCCAATCAGGAGATCGATACTTGTGTAATCAACAGAATTATCTACCAGAAAATGTAGCAAACGTGTTTAGCTCAAGACCAGGACTAGTAAGTGACAGAAGGAAGCCGCAAATCAAGAAGAGAGAGTAGAACTGAGGTTGAGGGGAATTCTGATTAGGGTGTTTGAAGATTCATGTGTGCTGGGGTTGTGAATTGTGAAGGGAAGAAAATAGTGTCTTGGGAGGTGGTGAGTGTTATGTGTTGCTTAAATGTGATTTCAGGAGAAAATTCTTCAAATTGCAATCCAATGGAAGTTAGTCAGGAGTGGTGAACATTACAGTGGCTAGGTCTTCTCAGGTGTATGAGAGTGTTCCTGGAGATGGTCTGGAAAGAGTCTAGACCTCGCCCTAAGTTGTGCCGATTTTTTCTTTCTAAGGAGATGGATGAAGCACTTTGTAGCATATTTGCACAAGAATATGAAAGTCAGAATAAGGTTTGGTCTGAATGGCGAAGTCTCCAATTAAATAAAAGTTATTTTAGGTGTGCGGCAAGGCGGCGTGCTAACACCTCTACTGTTTATATTGTATATTAATGAGCTTAGCCCATTTTTTCTATTACGCCAGATGTCCCTAAGGTAAATGGGGCCTTACCTCCTACACTATTATACGCAGATGACGCAGTGCTGACGGCTCGTACTCCAAAAACACTGAGTCTGTTGGGGCACTCATTTTTCAATTTATTGCTGTTCTTGAACTATAAACTAATTTTTCAAAGTCACATATTATGTATGGCCTGTGGCCCAAGTGTATCCAGATTTCTACCCTTGCTGTTGGCCGAAATTGTTTACAAAGCACAAGCACTTTTTCTTATTTAGGGGTTACATTTGATGCAGTTGGCTAATGGGCACCTAATATCACACAGTGTAGGCTGAAGTTATCGAAGACAGTAGGCTCCCAATTTATTTTACCTCAGCCTCCAGGAGCAGGGTACTCTTTCCGTTATTACAGATTTATGAGACTCAATGCGTCCCCATTGCAACATATGGGGCCGAGATATGGGGGCATTGCAAACTGTGAAGCCATTCAGGTGGCGGAAAATCGTTTCTGCAGAAAAGCCATCTCTGTCCCTCTACCCTCTCCTCCCATCTTATTTGTCGTGAGGAGCTGGGTTTGACTTATTTGGGTAAGCACATCAGAGCAAGGCTCCTCCTGTTGTGATTTTCTATTTAGAGAACAGAGGAGGCATCTCTGACTAGAGCTATTATTGACTGTCTTGCATGTGATAAAGTCCTCACCATCCCATGGATAGCATATGTAAAGAAACTTTTTCAAGAGATTGGGCTGTCCCATGTTTTTTTCTGATCCCAGCGCTAATAGTAGCATAAACAAAAAGCACATGCAACTGTTATTAAATAACCAAGCTCGATCCCTACTCAACGTGGAAAACCTAAAGCCCAATGTTGCAGCCTATTTGGGCTTCAGCTTAGATAGCCCACCAACAAATTATTTGCTTAGTGCATGCGGGTGCTGAAACGTTGTTCGTTATTCCACTTTAGGGCGAATACAGCTAAGTATCTACTGTGTTTCCCGTTGGGCTATCAGAAGAATCTCGACACCCGAATAAAGTTATTTGAATTTGAGTCTAGATCTCATGTGAGACTGGCACTGCGCACCTACAAAGAACAGGTTATATAGCCTCTAGATTACGCATTACATAAATAAATCAGAATAAATAAAATATTGCTGACCACGTTCATCAAACTCCTTGCTTGGGTTATTACGCTTCTACTCCTGTATCACTTGCTAAGAAAATTTAGGTAAGTCACACATGGTTCTCCTAAAGTCAGGGTCTTCACACGAGTGCCTTAAAACACACCTGTAGGTCGATAATTAGATTTCATGTTAGAGTGCATAAATAATACAAAAATACAGTTGTCTAACTTATATTGATAAATATGTGAGCAACAAACTTTCGGAATCCAACAGTGTGAGGAGAGGGTTACAGATGTTGGTTTGTGGAAAGTTACAATATGATTAAGAGCGTACGTTGGCACAAGAAACATGTGTTTTATGCATTTAGTGGTCACTTTAACTGAACCCCCCCCAAAATGCTTAATTTGAAAATTAAAATATATGTATTTAAAAAAATAAGCGTTATCTGCCAAATGGGCCGACCACGAATGCTGCAAAATTTTCCCTGATAGTTCTGTGCACACAACCCTACTCTTTCTGTCACTTTATCTCACTCCTGCGGGTACTCACTCAACATTGCTTTCTTCCTCCGTCATTGTTTTCCTGCATTTTCTTCCTCCCTTTTTTCTCCCATCAGTTTTTTTTCTCTTTAAGTTAAGGGCCTCAAAAATGAGACCTATGCACAGCCCCAGCAACCACCTACACATGTTAAGGACTGAACTTCCATAAACATGACACTAGCATCACCAAATATAACAGAGCTCTTTAGTAAAGCACTGTGTGAGGAAAAAACTACAGGAGCAGGCTTTTCCACTCAGTGGCCGGCAACCGAGATATGAATTCTCTACACAGTCTGACAAACGTGTCCCAGCAACAATTTGACCGAATGGGATTAAACAGGAGTTAAATGGGTTTATCATAGAATGCTTTGCAAATTAAACAGTTAATTGGATTTGTGGCAAATAATTACAGGTCCCAGACTGCTGCATGATCACTGAAATGCCGCATTTCCTTCAGAGGGTTGGTTTTCTTAGTCTGCTACTCGAAATCACACAGGAATACAAAATAAGTATGACTCGTTAATTTTAGATGCAAAAAAATCAAATTGTCTGGCAGACTCAAGTAAGCAGTTACAGTTCTACACTATTTACAGTGGTGTAAGCCCACATCCGTAAGACTGTTCACAATGAACAGAATTCAACATCATAAAAATGACACAAACTGGGTAGAAGTTAGACATCTTTCCAGAGCATGAATTAGTAGGATTTGAAACATCAGTTGAATCGGACAGCGAGAAATGGTAAACAGGTTTATAAATCCTACTTGATACTTTACAATAACTAATAATGGTACTGCAAAAATCTTTAAGGAAAACATTTACTGTAGAGAATGTAAGGGTCCAGCGAATAGCTGCTAAACCCTTATGCAGTGATCTAATTGTTATATCTTGAATTCGGCATGATGCATCCTCTCCTTTTTTCTCTGCTACCTGCTGCTCATCCAATGTGTGTTCGTGATGTCATAGTGTTAGAATGTTTAAGTATGCTTGAGAGATCAGTTGGAGAGAGCAGGCTAAGCAGCAGGAGGCTGCTCCTGGTGTGGCATGGATTTTACATCACATCTGTAACCTGTAACAGAGACTTTTATCTCCTAATAAATATAATCATAAAATCCACACTACCCAACTACAGCAGAGCTTTTTTTGATTGCAACACAAATACTGGACTTTGTAGAACTAATTACTGGCGAACATCAAGTTGAAAGAGTCTCACACATGATGCTCTACGTTTAGAGGTAACTGAAAATATGCGGTTGCCCAGCTCTGCTGGCAGTATTCTCAGGGTCCCCCTCTTCAGCTCTCTAAGATCACCAATTAGAGAGAACTAGAACAGTTAGCAGGATTTTATTTTGGGTTCTTGATGGTATATGTTGTGAAGCGAATACTCGGAGGCAATAGTAGCTATATGCATCCACTTCTTTATTAACTTGAACCCAAGTACAGCGTCGAGGAGAACCAGCAAGATACCTCCGCTCATCCCGGTGCTCAGTCCTCTGGTGACCTCATCGGATTCCACAGCACAAGAAAACTCGAGCCCTTGAACTCCATGAGCTCACCAGTAGGCACGAGCTCACAATATAACACTTGCCCCTTCCCTACAAAATAAAACAATAAAACAAAGTAGAAGTACCACACAGTTTTTGCAAAAACAAAAAACAAAAGAAGAAACCCCAAAATGCTAAGAAGTAGCTGAAGGAGCAGAACAAAAGAAAACTAAGGCAGAGAGGCACTGCCACAAGGAGTGCACGAACACAGTGCATGAAGTGCGTAAGAGAACATCAGAATCAGGTTTGACAAATGTGCGTAATATAATCATCCAAACGTTTAGGTTTAACACATGTCCTACCAGCCCCAGTGACCTCCCCACTCTTAGTGCCACCCATCTGCACAACTCTTCCCCTCTGTAATATTTGAACTAGCACAACTTGTGATTTTTGTCTTAACAGACAGGGGATGTGCACAGGGCTCTGAACCCTGAGATGAACAGATAGGTAAAGGCGGAACATTCAAGCTGGTCTCCATGGGTGGCCGATTGTTATTAGCAACAAGAGATGGACCTGGAAGCCAAGTACTCCCTAAGGGGAAAACATCTTCAATCCGATCATAGCTCAACGGGTGGGCATTGGTCCCCAAATCTCATCCAACATTTCTGTCACTCACAGTTGTGTCCTTGCCTTTAAACAAAGCTATTCTATTGTCATGCCATACCTTGCCATTGCTGAGCACAGCTGAATTGCACAAGACTTTGACAACTTTAAGAGGAGCAGAAAGCCTACTCTCTCCTTTGCGCATCAACCTTCCCTTCTTAACCTTGACGGTGTCACCAACACGTAAACACACCTTCTTAGTCCCGTGGGACCGGTCATACTTGTCTTTATACTTGGTTTGACCCGCCATCAGAGAATCTCTCACTCTCTTGGCAGACCATGAGACAGTTTTGGTTCTATTCAACCACCCCATTTTGTCCTTGATGCGTGGAGATCTCCCTTTCATTACCTCAAAAGGTGAATACCCAGTAGATTCACAAGTAAGCACACACAGTTTTCCTTAGTTCATCCTCACAATCCAGGTGATTATTAAACAACAACTCAATAATACCCTTAATGACTCTATTAAAGCGTTCGATGCCACTGTTTCCCTCAGGGTGAGAGAGGGCAGTAGTCCTGTGTACTACGCCTGCCTCTTTGATGATTTGTTTTTTTTAAAACGTCACTAATAAATTGTCCACCATTGTCAGAAATTATATCCTTGGGTCAGCCTTCTCGTCCAAAAACCTGAGCCAAAAAAAAAACAGTAACGTTTCCGAATCAGCCTTCTCGACAACCTTGATTTCTGGCTACTTAGAGAAGTGATCATCCAAGACCATTGACGTCTCTCACAGGGCCAAAAATATCAATTCCCACTCTCTCCCAAGGCATTCTAGGAGCCACAATAGGGTGCAAGGAAGATTTGTGGATGACTAAACTCTTGTCAGAATTGGTGCACTGCATACAATCCCTGACAACCCTTTCAATGTCCCTGTCCACCCCGGGCCACCAGTAGGATTGTTTAATCCTGCATTTGCTCTTTACAATACCAAGATGACCCTCATGGCAGAGGTTGATAATATTGTTCCAGAATTCCAGTGGTGGAATCAATTTGCCACACCTGAGTTAGAGGCCACTTTCCACTGACAACCAGTGCTTGAAATGGAAAAATAAAAGTGCCGGTACTCTGTAACAGAGTACCTGCTTGTTTCTGAGAAGTCCTGGTACTCTCCAATTAAAGGTATTGAATTTCTCTTGAGAAGTGCCAGTACTCTCCTCCTCAAAATAACAAGCATTGGCATAGCCAATAGGTCTCGCTTTTGGGACCTTATAAGTATTTAGTTATGCAGCACAATATCCTTGGTGCAACAACATCAACTGTTGCATGGCTAAACACTTATAAGGTTCAAGGTTTAGCCATGCAACAGCTGATGTTGTTGCACCAAGGATATTGTGCTGCAAAACTAAATACTTATAAGGTCCCAAAAGCGAGACCTATTGGCTATGCCAATGCTTGTTATATATACCGAAGGAGGTATTGTCTCAAGCCAAACAACTAAAACAGTGATACACGACCGTTCATCAGAAACTGCAACACTTGAAAAGTAATTGTGTGTGTCAAAAGTTATAAGTCGGAGCTGCTGTAAAACGTCGCTGAGCTCAGAGTAAAGACAACTGCCGATTTCCCCTCAAAGATTAGCCATTTTCAAGCGGGATATTTTATGTGCAATTTAATAAAAGAATGCGTAATCCCTAGGATACCTGGTTAAAAAAAGTCAAAATCGTGTAATATGCTATGGATTAAAATTGACTATTTCACACAAACTGATAATATATTATTTAATTAAAAAATGGATAATATTAAGTAGATGAAGGCTTCTATAATAGCATGCAATTACTTAAATATTGGAGTATGTGTAAAATATTGTAGCAGTATTCACTCCTTGTGAGTAGGTTTAGTACAAGTAAAATAAAAATATATATAGCTGTATCACCGAATCAAGAGTCCGCCTCCTTAATCAAACAAGCATTGGCAAAGCCGATAGGTTTCGCTTATACAAAATCTATTGGCTTTGTCAATGTTCATATGCTGAATATTCATTCAGCAGGCAGCTCCTACTACATATGCTGCTTACTGTGTTATTATCGAGGTTGGTGGGTGGAATTCAGAAGAGAGTCTGTTTTACAGACAATAAATCACGCTTATCTGCAGGCTGGCCGTTTTACACCACAGCCGACCTTGAAGCTGGGGAACCGGGTTGGAGTCTCGGCGGGAGGCTCAACATACTGCGATTCTGGGCAAATCACTTAATCTCTCCGTGCCTGTGAATCTATCCATTTGTAATGCAACTGTTCATTACATAAAGATAACAATATGAAGACGATAAACAGAATAGAAGGGAGGAGAGTGAAAAGGAATGGGTCATGAGACATAAGTACATGAGTCAGGAGCACAATAGTGGAAAAGTATTCAAACAGATTACAGGGGAATAAAAAAAAAAAAAAGACTGAGGTGTGGAGGGGAGCTGAATCGGAGACCAAAGTGGGCAGAGAACCAGAAGGCAAAGGTAGAAGGGCCAATGTGGTAAAAGAACGTAAACCAGATATCAGAACGTTACAGCTAACTCACTACCCTCTTTTCCACGTTACTAGCAGAGAATACATGGAGTGCACAGACACTACTACCGGCCGTGGGGCTACTGAGGACAGAGGTCGCCCTTTTGACAGTGGATTGGTGAAGGTTACTCTGTGGTGCAATATGCAGGTCTGGCTTGGCGTGTCTTCCCAGTTGTGACTCATTCTCTAAACCACAACACAACTGACAAGGGACCCTTCTAGTGTTCGGGCTACGTTACAGAGCAAGTAATCATATAGAACACTCGTCCCCTCCCGTCTTGGCTTCCCGTGCCCCAACCCCTAAATGTGTAGTGTTCCTGATTACACATACTAAACACCATTCAACAGCAACAACTTGCCTATTGCTATTCCATTGGCCTCCCGGCTGCCTGTTTTTGCAGCCATGCGCTCCAGTGTTGATTGGACGTTGCGAGCACCATAATTCTCATCGGAGGTCAAGCTTTATGTGCCACCAATTGGAGCCTGTGGCATCCCTCTGGTCTTTCCTTCCATGCCTCGGCAACAGCCTGACGTCAGAGTGTGACAATCAGCCAAACAGTTGTAGAGCAGAAAATATGCATAATCAGGGTCTCGACCAATCGGCTCATGACAGAGAGTAAAGCAGAAGAAGCACGATGCACGTGCAGGAAATTAAAAGTATTATAAAAGGAAAGTGAAGTTCACATTGAGGTGTGTAATATCCACTCTTGCGTCGGTAGAACAGCTTCCTTGCTATGGTAGACTTCAACTCACGGATTACTACACATTTTTACGCTGTGGTTTTGGAAAGTATATACCGTCTGTAGTGCAACTGGTGCTTGTGTAAGGCACTCCGATGCCTTCGGGTGGAGTTTGCGCAATGTGAAAAGAAAGAAAACAAGCTCATTGCATGACTGAAACGCAGTGTCTCGGCATATTTATAACAGCAAGTATGAAGAACATAGAAAACAAGCATTGGCCGTGCGGCCGTGAAACTGACACGGCCGCGCGGCCGTGAAAGTGAAAGTAAATCGCGAGCGATAAAAGCCGCTGCGAGTTATCAGGGTGGGAAGCCAGATGGCGAGGGAAGCCATATGGCGCCTGATCACGCACGCTCGCGTGAACGCAAGCTGGTCACCAGCAAAAGCCACTGCTGTTTGCACTTCCAAAACCAGCTTACTAAAACTCTCGCCAGAGCAGCGCATGCGCTGGCTCAGGCGAGACCTAAAAAAGTGCCAGTACTCAGTACCGGACAGTACCGGCCCATTTAAAGCACTGCTGACAACTCATTCCTGACCTCCCAAAAAGCCAGTAAGTCACTTCTTAACTGAGATTTCTCAGGCCAACCCACACGAATGTAGTTAATGACCGACATCAAATTCTCATCTTGAGACACACCGTATGACCATTCATCATGAGAGATGCTGTGCAATTCTTCACCGAAGATGGACGCTAGTAGCCAATCATCCCATTCATTTTTTGTATCACCAGTGACTGGCAAGGGACATCTGCTAAGCAAATTGGCGATTCTGTTGCGAACGCCTGGTACGCACTTGATTTCATATACAAAGTCCAACAGTTGTACAGACATGCGTGAAATCCTGGGAGACACATTGCTGAGGCCCTTGAAAGTGAGCACCTTCACGAGGGGCTTATGATTAAACCCTATCTGACCCCATGATAAGAATGTCATCCTGGAAGAAGACCACATTCTTCATGCCCTTAAAAATTTAGTGCATGAGTCGCTGGAACATGGCGGCGGCAGATGCCAACCCAAACGGGACACGATTGAATTGAAAAATGCCGACGGGGTGACGAAAGTCAGGTGTCTGATGCTCTTATGCAAGGGTACCTGATCGTAGGCAGACGTAAGGTCTATCGTAGAGGACCATTGCATGTTTCTCGTAACGGACAATAATTCTGAAATTCTGGGAAGAGGGAATACATCTACAAAAATGTTCTTCTTGAGCTCCCTCAAGTCCACACAAAGACGAATCCGGCCATTGGCCTTGTGGGCGACCACAAGGGAAGTGACACAATCCAAAGACTCAACACGCTCAATAAGCTCATTATCGACCAATTTCTGGATTTCACTAATTACCTCTTCTTTAACTCCCATGGGAATATTTCTCACCTTGTGAATACAAGGACAGGCGTCATCTTTTAGAATTATCTTCTGTGAGAACCCTTTTAGCTCACCCACACCTCCAGAGAAGACCTTGGGGAACTTGGAAACCATCAAACCACATGCATCCTCCACCCTTTCACCCACGCTTAGAACGGGATCAGGACTGTTGGGATCAAGTAAAAAGCCCAGTTCCCCTTGATCCCACCACCCCAGGATACACGGTCCTGAAGCCGACACAAAGTTTGCATTCTGCGCACCTTTCTTTAAATTCAAAAGGGAGTTTGCGAAACCCCAATATATCAATTGGCTCACGGGTGTAACTCACAGGATGGATATCAGGAATTTCTAACTTGTCACCCATTTTCTCCTTTAAAGAATCAATCCAAGTATTATGATTGATGATGGTGTAGGGTGATCCAGAATCAGGCATAAGAGTAACGAACACACCACCAGCCACAATCCTGCATACCCGTTTTTTCCTTAGTCTGCCTTCAGCCCTGTAAGACTCCTCCCTTACACACAGAATCTTGGAGTCCTCAACATCAGACTCCAAACTCTCCTCACCTTGGTCAAGTTCATCTACCACACATTTCACTGATTTAGTCTTGCAACAAATCAGTGCATAATGCCCAGTAAGCTTACACTTGGCACACTTCTGCCCTAACGCAGGTCACCTTTTGTCGTGCCAAATGAGACGAGCTACCACACCTGCAACATTTGCCTTTTAAGTCAGAAAACGTGCCCCTTTGGTTACATTTGGACCCCCCTTCTCCTCTCCTTGGTCCTTTTCATTCTTCTTCTTTCCTTGTTCATTGGCACTTGAAATGCTCCCTTTCACCAAATTGACAATTTCATCATGGTTATCAACCTTTCTTGAGGCAACAACTGTCTTAGCACACCTGGAAGTAAGTTCAGCCTTAAGAGATGAGAGCAGTAATTTCAATTAGACTAGCATCCCCATTGATCCAACGTTTGTCCTCTAGATGAGGGTTGTTGCAATGCATAACTAACTGATCACGAATTAACTCTTCTTCTATAACACCAAACTTAGAAGAAAGGGTTAATTTTCCTCAAGGCAGCTACGTAACCCTCAATCTTTTCATTAGGACCTTGTTTACGGTGATAAAACTTGAAACGGTGCACAGCTTTGCACACAGTGAGTGCAAAATTAGCGTCTAAATCCGCTATTGCTTATGTAAATATGTTGCCCTCATCACCTGCCCTATGTCTCTTCTCAATAAGGTTGTAAACCAGTAACCACCCGGACCTAAACAATGCAAGAGAATTTTTTTTTTCCTTTCAGGGGATAGTTCCTTACTTTCGAAGGTGTCAATGTATTTAATTAGGTAATCTTTCCACTCTTACCACCTAAGACTACTGACCTCACCATCCTTCACCATAAAGGGTTACGGAGCAGGGATATTCATTGTGGCCATAGTTGTACAGTACAAGATAACTGCCAAACGTATAAATAAAGCGTGCAAAGGGCAGCTCCGGAAGAATACGTAAATGCGCTACTGAAAAAAGAACAAGTACAAATACGGGCGAAAGTACCTTGTAAGTGTGCACACTCCTTCAGTACATCCGGTGCATATCTTAACCGTGTGATGGTTGAATCCTTTGTGCAACAGACAAGGTGTGCCCGTCACCGTGCAGTAATAGACTGGATGCTGGAGGAGCGTAAATATAACACGCCAGGTGCGCATGTCACTGTTGATAGCGTGCTGAGTTTGCTCACTTAGTACCGCCGGTGATTAAAAACAGTGGCACGCCAGGTGTGTGCTTCACCGTGTTGGCGAGCAAACATGCAGCTCCAGTTGTGGGTGACACGCAAGGTGTGCGCATCACCGCAGTCGGAAGCAGCTCTCCTGGCTTCCGTGTACGCTTTGCAGGCTGGGACGTTCGCCTGGGTGGTAGCTAAGGTGTGCGTGTCACCGCAGGCAGGACAACCCTTCCGGTGTCTGAAGAAGCTTGGCAGCACTTGTTGGAAGGCAGGAGCAGACGGACCGCAGCCACCTA
This sequence comes from Calotriton arnoldi, assembly GCA_963921515.1. Classification (NCBI taxonomy): domain Eukaryota; kingdom Metazoa; phylum Chordata; class Amphibia; order Caudata; family Salamandridae; genus Calotriton; species Calotriton arnoldi. The sequence continues at coordinate 2,714,053 of CAWUFW010000319.1, forward strand.
ATCAAGATGGCCGCAACGCTTCGAGCGTAACGTGTGTGGAGATGTAGCACCTCACCTCGTCCTTCCGTCTAGGCTCGGAATCCTGAATACGTTACAAGAGGGGCGCTGTGGGGAATGCCTCGTGCCTAGCTCGAGAATCACTCGCGGGCATAACGGTTAACAGCCAGCGCAAGTTATGGTACGAAGAAAATGTAGAAACAAACCTGGTTGTAATTCGAGGAGGTGACAGGTTCAAATAGCTTGAAGTCGTGCAGCACTTCAAGCGGTCGTGAATAAAATTAAAAAGCTGTTTGAAGGTTAACGATGGCAGAATTCAACAAGTAGGTTCAACAGGATTCAAGTCGCTCGTCGCCATTGTTGCGAAGCGAATACTCGGAGGCAATAGTAGTTATATGCATCCACTTCTTTATTAACTTGAACCCAAGTACAGCGTCGGGAGAACCGGCAAGATACCTCCTCTTATCCCCGTGCTCAGTCATCTGGTGACCTCATTGGATTCCACAGCCCGAGAAAACTCTAGCACTGGAACTCCATGAGCTCACCAGTAGGCACAAGCTCACAACACAACAGTATACACTTTGGGTGTTTCTGCTGCTCTGTCTGCGGCGCCGGCAATGACCATAGCCTTCGCAATATGAGCTTTAGCTCTTTACATGTCACAAATTAAACTGCGGAAAACACGGAGGCAGTGGCAGAAGAAACATCTGTGATATAAGAAAGAGGAAACTCTGATAGGCTTCGAAAAACAGGGGCTGGCATGGACAAAATCATGATTAATGAGGCACAACCTAAAAATAAGACAATGCTTCCGACTGTACCAGGGTGACATGCCTTGGCCATGGTACTCTGTGTGCGTACTTACTAAGCACTTAAGAAACAAAATTGACTTTTCCTCCAGTACTGTCCATCTGTCCATCTTGGAACTGGAATCAAGAGTCTCCGGCTGAGTATTTAGAATGGGTATTCCAAGAAAAGCAACAAATGATGAATCCAGGTTTTTATTTCGACTGCTTTCAAAGGAAGGTTTGGTCTCTATCTGAAGGTACGATTGTTAGTCTATTGTTGATATTCCACTTGTAGCCCATTTCTTGGGGAACTAGCCTAATCTGTTACGACTTGTGCCTTTTCAGGGACAAAATGAGGGTATACACCTTATCTGGCCGCAACCTGAGAAAAAACTACTTGCTCCACGTTGAAAAATTATCAGCTTTTATTATGGTACTATACTCTTCTCATTCCTCCCAAGACCAATGTAGCTTTAGGAGAACCAAAGGTCTGCAGCCATTAATCATCATGTAAACCAAAGGAATGGCAGTATTATATGCTCTACTGATCCATTTTATAGGCAATAAAAAGGATAGTTCAGGAGACATACCTAGATCAGGAGCCCTCGTGAACCGTCATATACTTGGCAGTGAGCATGGTAATAATGGAGAGTGAATTGAATAAACTGGTTTGGGTTGTTCATTCCAAAGGTCCCATCCAGAGAACAAAAAAAATCTGCTTGCACTTGTCCAGCATCTCTCCCCTCCAGTTCTGAGCAACAGTCAAAGACCTTAGAAGTTTCTTGCCTTGAGACCAACAGAATCAGGAGGCAAAATATCTGGTGGGCACCCTATTCTTAACGAGTCATGATGCTTACAATTTAGGAATCTCCGTTTACCTTATGTTGCCCAGTTCACAACACTGTCCCAAGTACTGTTCCTGAACACTATCAACCTACGTTATTCATTATAAGGAAGCATAAATGTTTGTAATTTTACTGCAGGTTTGGCTTTGAACATAGCTACTCAAGAAAGTTGAATGGTCCCCAGAAGCCACTTCTCTTCAGGGTCTTTGGAGACCAGGGTGGTTCATAAACGCCGTGTCACCCAGATTAAACCAGATGGTTGCTATACTTTCAGAGGTGGATTTCTGGCACTCCCACCAATACATATCCCTCCATCACTTTGTATAGAGATTTCCATTTTACAAAGGCCTTCCAGTTGGTAAAAGGGAAATAGCACTTCACCAACTCATCCAATGTTTCCCTTTATCCTTTCAGTGAGATCTTGCAGGCAGTTTTGTGGGCTAAACACCATTCCTTTTGGATAGGAGTTCCAGCCAGACCTCACTGTGCATTTGGGCAAGGGTCTGTTTGAAAACAGTCTGCTTGTAAACCAGCACTGGCTACAAAGTCAACACTTCCAAAACTCTTTAATGCTTGATCCTGGAGAGGTTAATGAACCGGAGAGCTGTTAAGAAAGAGCAAACCAACTATGCACAATAATTTTAGTTGGCACTCTCCTTCATGCTATCGCTGGTCAGTCGTATTTATTTTTACTGGATGGCCACAAATGTTCTAACTTAGGCAAGAACAACAAATGTGGGTCAGTGGACAGGAGAAAAGAAGTTTGGCAAGAGCAGTTCCTTGATAACTAAAAATTGATGTTGTGCAGCTGATCTGATCAAGAGGCTTTGAATGAAAGACAACCACTGGGGAAAACTTCTGTTGTCACTGTTGCATTGCTGGGCAAAGCAGCACTCATTAAAAAAATATATAAAATTACACAGATTATTGTATGTACTTCAAAATACACCATTCTCGATCTTCATCATTTTTTCCAGCACAACCGACTCTCTTCTGTACAGGTTGATGTGGGGAGAAAAGGGCACCAGAATATCAATCTACATTCTATATAGGAGCATATGCAAAGATAGTACTACACTCCCAAATGTATGGGGTTAACAATATGATGGAACTAGCAGTGATAAATGAATGGACTTTTACAGAGAAAGATGAAACAACTTTGCATATGGCCAGATATAAAGACATAGAATATGAAATATCTTCACTCATTTTATGGAGTGGGGAGTAGAGCTATAATAATCTATCTGCCGTGGCCTACAATGGCGTTGAACAGAGTGTGGAAGCTTTCCAGAGAAATAGGGAAGTTTAGGGAGTGGATATGTGGAGAGGTGTGGTGCAGCGGCAAGGGCAGCTGACTTCGGAGCACAGGGCTCACGGTTCGATCCCCGGCAGCAGCTCAGCTCAGCACCATGTGACTCTGGGCAATAGCTCACTTAATTTCCACAACGGCCCCCAGCGCCTTGAGACCTGTAAGGGTGAGTAGTTCGCGCTTTACAAATAAGGATTTACATTTTACATTTATATGCTGTAATCTACCAGCCAACTGAAGCAAGAACATGAACTATCTAAAGATTGCATTTTAGGTACCCCCAGCTGTGACACACTAAGCAAATATGTGAAGAAAAGGATGGAAATGGCAGATTATGCACCATTGTTGAACCAACTTCTCAAATAAACACTGAAATTGAAGGCAGTCTCCATCACGCACAAAATGTTAACCAACAATAGATTACACCTATTTGAAATGGGGAAAAGCTGTGGGGGAAGCTGTGTTGGAGGAATAGAGGAAGCTTTGATGTGTCTCAGGGAGGTAGCAAAGATGGCTGGGTTCTTGCTAATCAAACTGATGATCATACACAGAAGATACTATTTATTTATTTTGAGAGTTTAATATAGCACTAGCAGGACCCGAGGGTATCAGAGCGCTTTACATCAGTACATGATTCCATCGAGATAACAAGGTATGGCAACTCAGTGAATGTTTAAACAACAAAGTAACTAGATAAATAAGCTCAAGTAGGTCAGATCAAGTCAAGGCTGTGGTTAAGTATAGGATAGGAGAAGTTGCGGGGGGAGTTTTGAGACGCGCTGAAGGTGGAGATGTTGTCTCGTTGGGCCATTGCTGATTCAGATCCAGGTGCAGGTGTTTAGGTAGGCTACCTTAAACACATATTCAAGGGGATGTGCAGAAGAGGCATGTTTTCACCACATTCTTTGGTTATTCCCTCCAATACAGAACTTCGGGTAGAAATTAATCAATAGAATACATAACGTAGGAGACACACCGAGTGTATGGTCTCCTACTGATGGCGATATGGAATCATCTAGAAAGTATAAGCAGGGCGAGTGGAATTATGAGATTCTGTGGCCACGGCAATTTCCACATCTCATGGATTTGCCGCACTTGCGACAATCTATGATCTGCGGCATAACCTGCAGATTTTAACAACAAAAATTCTTTCTAAGCTCCAACAGATCATAAGTTATTAAAATTGTGGCTATCTCTGTTGCCACACAGTGAAAGGCCCTATGCAACGGCTGGCTTGTTATCTTTCAGTTGCTTTTTACTGTGCTTTGGTGTTAGACTGGTACTAATGAGGTAACACCTTTGCCCAGACAGTATTAATATGCGGAAAAAAAATTACAATTTAGTAATACCATAACAAAATGCGCTAGGTCGCATAATTTGCCTTTTCCTGGCACATAATTTAGTCAGCCGACCACATAATTTGGACCTCAACTGCTGCATAATTACAGTGGCCCTGACTATAACATGTAAAAAAACGGTTGATTTTGCTTTAGTGGTAGCCGGACGAAAAATAGCTCAAAGATGGGGTAGCTTAGAGGGCCCAACCATGGAGGAATGATGCTGGGATCTAGACTAGCTTACAGAGGCAGAAATAGTGACCTGTAAAAGCAGCGGATGTCCAAGGAAATTTGATAAAGTGTGGGGTGCGTGGTGAAGCCGTTCCAACTTCCAGTTGTTGATAAGGAAGAACCTGTCCGATCTGGAAATGTACTGGCTGGACCCACGAAGCTTGAGAATTCTATGAATATTCCACGCTGTGAAAAATGTAATATCAAGATGTATGATTTCTGCAAAAACGCAAGTGGCGAAACCTTTGTAAACACGAATATGTTGGAGCTGATGTTTTGATGCGCGCCAATAAAGAGTTTTTAATAAAAAAATTAAAAAAATTAAATCGATGCGATTTCTGGTTGTCTCTCCAGGTCACCCCAAAAGACGGTGATGTAAAAAAATAAGAAAAACTGAGAAGAGTGTTTCGCTGGCCTGAGTGGCGGGAGAAGCGGGAGGAATTTCTGGCGACATTGTGTCGCCTGGAGAAGTTTCACTATACCGCATACCGGCAGCGTCTGCATGCGGAAGGAGATCGCTCCGGTGCGCTGCTGGCGAGGTTGATTCGTGCTGAGGCGCAGCCCTCGGCTATAGTGCAGATGAGGACTGCGGAGGGGCATATGGTATATAGTCAGCAAGGCATTCAGGATACCCTGGCAGACCATATGGCGTATATGCGAGGCGCCCGGACCCCACCCGGGAGGACCTGGGGGATTTCCTAAATACGTTGGGGCTTCCCTGCTTGGACGATGAGTGCCGGGAGTTGCTGGATGCGCCACTCTCAAAAGAAGAAATTCTGGGAGGGATTAAGTCTCTGAAATCCGCCAAAAGTCCTGGTGGAAACGGCCTACCGGCTGAATTTTATAAGAAATTCGCGCATGTTTTGGCGGATTATCTCCTCGAGGTCTACAACGAAGCCGTTCAGTCGCGGGCACTCCCGCCATCCATGAATGAGGCGGTGGTGGTGATGCTTCTTAAGGCGGATAAGGACGATCAACTTCCAGGGTCGTAGTGGCCCATTTCCCTACTTAATCTCGACACGAAGATCCTTAGCGGGGTCATGGCTGCACGTTTGCAGCCATACTTGCGGAGGCTTATTCACTCCGATCAGGCGGGGTTTATTCCTCAGCGTAGCACGACCATGAACCTCAGACACCTGTCTCATGTGTGGCATTCGTCCACGCTCCAACAGGACTGTGCGCTAGTACTCCTTGACATCGGACAAGCGTTCGATTCTGTGGGGTGGTCCTATCTTTGGGAGGTTCTGCGGGCTGTGGGAGACTGGTATCTACAATGGGTACAGTTGCTGTACTCTGCGCCGGGTGCTAGGATCAGAATGGGGCGGTTGGTATCTCGGGCCCTTCGTTTACACAGGGGCACCAGGCAGGGATGCCCACTATCGCCGCTGCTGTTCGCAGTGGCGATGGAGCCCCTGGCGGTAGATCTCCGAACGAGGATGGCAACATTTGGGATCAGGGTGGGCTATTCTAACCACATGGTGTCCATGTACGCGGATGATACCCTGGTATATGTCAGGGATCCGGGAGGAGCAGTGCCGGTGCTTTTGCGTGCTCTGGATAGGTTCGGGAATGTGTCGTGTTTGCGGATTAACCAGGGGAAATCTAAGTTGGTTCCGTTGGGGCGACTGGCCTTACGCATGGACGAGGACCTGCTTGAGGTGGGTCTCCCATGGGTTCGGTCCGCAACGCGATATTTAGGGGTGCGGTTGGTGGACCCGGCGGAACACTTTTTGGCACATAATATAGGCAAGGTGGTGGAGGGTTTAAGAGGTTCGGTGCGTTTTTGGCGGGAGCTGCCATTATCCCTGATGGGGAGGATAGCGCTGACAAAAATGGTGGTCCTACCCCGGTGCTTATATGCGATGCAGCACTCCTTCTATCGGATCCCCGGTTCCTTCTTTGTTGCACTAGACAAGCTTCTCGTAGACCTGTTATGGGGGTCCAAACGCAAACGCGTCAGTCTGGCCACTCTGCAGCGTACATGGCAGGCCGGGGGATTGGAGGTCCCATGCCTGGAGTATTATTATATTGCAGCGCAGCTTCAGCACGCGGTGCACTGGTTCAAGGGGGACGATAATTGGGAAAAGACCCTGCTGGCGGGGTCTTTTGGAGAGAGGGAACTTCCCAAGTTATTGATGGGGAAGGGGGTGCCACCGACATGCCCCTATATAGTGCGGCATGTGGCGGAGCTGTGGGAAGTGATGGTTAGGAAAGTACTGAAGAGGGCTCCGTATGCACCAGACATGCCCCTGTGGGCGCACCGACCGTTTCGGCAGATTGCCACGTCAATGTCGGTGCAGAAATGGCAGGAGAGGGGTTGTCAGACCATGGGCGATTTATATGATAACGCGCGATACGAGACACGTGAACAGGCCCGGGAGTTGTTTGAATTGGGCCCAGGGCAATTCTTACAATACGAAAAGATTGCACAGGTAGCGAGAGATCTTTGGCCCTCGTTCCCGGATGAACCTGCGGTCTCTCGGACACTACAGGTTCTCTTAATAATGGCTAAAGGCAGGAGGGTGATATTGCATCTATACCAGGCGATCCGAGATGATCGTGTAAATGGGGAGTTGCCGATCCAAGGGAAGTGGGAGGCGCTGACAGGGGATAGTCTTAGTGACAGGGATTGTGTCAAGATTCATGAAGGGGTCAAACAGGTGAGAGCAAACACGAGATTTAAACTAATCCAATTTAATTATGTACATCAAACATACTTGACCCCCAAGGTGTTACACAGGATTTACCCGGAGCGATCGGGGCAGTGTCCCCGGTGTGGAGAAGCGGAGGCTGAGTTCATTCACATGGCCTGGGCATGTCCTGAGCTGCGGGGGTACTGGGTGACAGTTCTTGAGGTACTGAGGAGAGCGACAGGTAGCCGGTGAGATACGGGTGGTGCTGCTGGAACTGCTACCGCGACCCAAGAAGAAGAATCTCAGTCGGAAGCTAGTCCTTTTGGGGTTGGTGCTGGCAAAGAGATGGATTGCCATATCATGGTTGGGCCGTCGTCCGCCCAGTGTGTTACAGTGGGTGCGGGATGTGCAGGAGTGGGCGACGGCCGAGGTGGTTCGAATGCAGCAGACCAGACGGGATGAGAGGTTAGAAGAGGACGTCCAGGCCTGGAGGGCTATGGTGGCAGAGTTGATAAACATAGACATGGACGGAACAGTTGGCGACATGACCGGGGGCGGCGTAGACTCCGGGTGGGAGGCAGAAGGTAGTGACGAGATAAGAGAGGCAGGTAGTATGGTTATACTAGCAGGGGCAACAGGCACGGGGTGATAAGGCCCGTCTGGGTATGACATACGGACTATCCACCGGACATGGATGTGGGGGGTGGTTTTGTTGGGGGTCGGGAGGTGGGAGGGGAGACAGGGTAATTGATCCTTAGAGTTGAAGCCCGGGGTGTGGGCCATGACAGGGGTTCCCATGGGTGTTCATGACTGAGGCATTATGTAGGAGATGTATATTGGAGATGCGGGAGGAAGGGACACCCGGGGAAAAGTTCATGTTATCATTGTTGTATGTGGGACATGCCCTGGGGGTTTTGGAAGGGGCCCACTCGATGTGATAAACCCCTGGTTGGCACATGCTGATATTTGTATAACCTGTATGTTTAAAAGGTTAATAAAGATATATTAAAAAAAAAAAACTGAGAAGAGTGTTATTACTACAGTGAGTAAGTCTGTAACAAGTAGTAATAATTACCTACGGGATCCAGTATCTTTTTGGAAATAACGACGGCAAAGCCTACGTCGGGTAAAAGCCTGGTCTTCCAGGGCTCTAGGCCTCAGCGTGCCAGGGTGCCTCGGTGGAGCACACCAACGCGCACATGCAACACTAAAGGTCATAGGAATACACTCCGGGATGTAAAGAATTAATGACCTGCAAGGGCAGTGCATTTCAACCCTCACGGAGCGTTCTTCTGTGAGGTTTTTAATTTTTAATTCAAATAGCATTAGCAGCAGTTGGATTCCATTCTAGAAATCTGTCTGGTGTTGTGACGACCCCCTTTTTCTCTGGAGCATTTGAAGGATTTATTCATCCAAGTTACAAAAGGGGTGAACGGTGGGCTCTCTGTGCCCTGCAACATAAAACACAAAAATACAATTTCACAGCTCCTCAACAAGCAAGCGGAGCGTTATTCGACCGGCCATTAGATTTTAAGTGAAAGTGTGACTCATAGCCTGTGGCTGCCCGCCGCCCCCAACGGGGGCCCCCCTAAAAGGGCGGCCCTTTAGTGCCATTGCGGCACAAGCCTACCCCTCGTCCTAGCTGCAGAGGGCTTCCGCCTGGAGCCCGCGGTTCAGGGGGTGCGGGCGTCACTTCCGGTACGCCCAGGGGGGGGAGGGAGGGTATGTATACCCCTCTGACCCTCCCAGCGGCCTCTTTGCCGCCAGCCTCGCCGTCTGGGAAGGGACTCTGGGTCCTGTCGGCTTCAGCAGTCGTCGTCTGCGTTACGTTTCGGACCTTGCGGCGGACTAGTGCAAGGTTAGTCGGGACCCCTTCCCACACGCCCTGGGGCCTTTATGAATCCCCCCTCCCCTTCCCGTAAGAGGGATGGCCTGAAACACGCAGCGCACGTCCTGCATGTATCCGACTAACCGCCGACTCGCCTGTGCCATATGGCGAAGCGAATGGCGGTGAATGGCAATGTGGGGCATGGAGCGTGGTTTGTTAGAAGGGGGGAACTTTGTTGGTTCTCTGTCCCTCTGTTGCGCCGGGCACGCCGCTGCCCTCGACGCCGTTTGGTCGGGTCCGGGAGCTCGGGTCTGGCGTTGGTTTCTGTTCGGGGGAGTGGATGGATATTACCAGCCCCCGCCCCTCACCCAAAGTTTCACCTCTGTAGACTGGCTCCAACATAGTAGTTGGAATCCGGTGCTCCCGGTGATAGATAGCGTGGGCCCTGTAGGTTTCACGGGCGCATGGGGGTGAAGGATCCCCAGCGGTGGTGGTGGACAGGGGATGGTTCCGTCCGACTGCTGACATCCGGGCACCGTCCCGCTGCCCAGAGTGGAGTGGGAGCTCGCTTCGGCTGAACTGCCTGGTGGAGGGGCTCAGGCTCCCGCTGCGCCGCAAGGAGGGGATTAGTGTTACAAATGATAGAAATAAAATTCAGAGGTTGGCACGTTGTGTCAGTGTGTCCCTGCTTTTCCGAGTGCAGCGGCAATCAGGGGCAGCCTCACACGTGGGTCCCTGCAATCCAGCCGGGGCCCATCGGGAGGGGTCAATGCTCGCAACAGATGCTTGTAGCAGATGGCTGAGAGCAGCAAGGGTGTTTTCATGGGTGTTGAGAGGGGCAGCGCTGGGTCACCACATCTCTCACTTCGCCACGTCAGCTCCAATGAGCCCCGGGTATTAAGTTTCCTCCGGCTTGAGTACTGAATCCTAATGTATGCTGGAATGCAAGTGAGGACAGCACAACCATTAGTTCATTTACGAAAGTAAATGCAGTGTATAAGAAAAATCATAATAAAACAGGGATTATTTCTAGAGTATATAATCGGAAATTCATGTTGCAGATGTGGGAGTTAAATATATTGCTTCCTCTGCCAATTTTCGGACATGTAAATCGGGATGTTACTTTTGTGGAAAACGACAGACTCTAGAGAAGAGGATGGAGTTTTGATTGTAAAGAGGATGTGAAAGTCCTGGACCACGGAAAGGGAATGATGGAACCATACAATCCACCGAAACGGTGTGTTTCGATTCATCGAGTGGATGTGTTGATGTGATCCGTCTCCTGTTGTCCTACGATAAATGACTGGAACACATGGAGACTGTTAATAGGCGTGAAATTAAACCGGATGTTAACCCTGTTGGGTTTTTGGGGTGAAGGTAACACTAATAGGTTGTTTTCCTCCGATCTGTCATATATGTGGAGGTAATCCTAATACAAGAATGGACGGGGGGGCGTTATTCTTATATGGCCTCAATATTGGAGGTACGGAGGCGTCCGGGACGGTGCGCATGAAGTTATCTGCTACGGGCTGCAGAGGTTTCACGCCACAGAAATTAGCATCTCAATTAGAAACTCAAATAAATTAATTTGAATGCCCAGCAGGTGGCAGGCAAATGCTATAGGTGAAATATGTTGTTGGACGTAAGGATCGCCAAAAGCTGTTGTAAGTTTCTAAAGCTAGGGCTGTAAACCAACATGCCGGTTACATGGCAGCAATCTCTACAGCCGTCTTGCACAGTATGAGTTCACATGCACTGTCAAATATTCGCTCCCTAAACGTTTAGAGAGAAACGTGTAATAACGCTTTCTGCGTTAAATCTAAAGCTGTTGAAAACAGCACACAGCTGTATAAAGTAAAACCTACTTAATAGGAAAGTATAATTTTGCAGTTTCGTGTGGGCGATTTTCTTTGCTCTTTGTTGTATACATGTCCAGGTGCTTTCTTTGCCCTACCGTAGGACCGCTAGACACGGCAATGAATTGTAAAGTGAGATTGGTGTGGCATGAAAGGACATTGAGTTCACGGAGTGCATTTCAAGTGAGGTATTTCCGTAAATAGCTTCAAAAGCTCTTTCATAATGAAAACTTCCATCACTACGACGGTAATAAGAAACCTGATTAGGGGTGCCCCGGTGAGATAGCCAGGATGCCGTTCTCGCTTTGTTTAATTGAGGGATATCCAGTTGCGGGGTTGAGCGGCGCTGACTCTGGGCCCTAGGGGGCATATGTTTTGCTCCGGGCGGTGCCCTGTTGGCCTAATTGCTCATGCCCTTCGGGCCTTTGGTTAGTCTGCACGTTCCCTCATGTGTGGGGGCAGACACCGGGGCCGGAAGGTACATTACAGCTTGCAAATAGCTGGGAGCTGGTAGAGAGCGTATGCTTGTTGGGTGGCTTTGCAGCTCGACGGGGGCCCAGGCACCAACTAGTATTTTAAGGAGAGGATGTGAGCCAGGCAGGTGAGCCGGGCCGGGTGGAGGTCAGGTGCAGGCGGAACTTCTCTCATCACCGACTCCTGAATGACCGGACATGGCATGGCGAGTGCACCATAGATCGGGCAGCCCAACAGCAGCGCCGGTGAGATGGCACACCAGTGTAGGTCTCTGAGTGCCTTTCTTGTTTGCTACCGGAGACGGGCCTATCGTTTTGGGTATTTGGAGCAGTAGAGCAGAGTTGGAGCTGAGTTGCTGGGGCCCTGGCGTCTAGGGCGCATTATGAGCTGATGGGGGCATGGTGGCACCATGGTCGCCTTCACGCATGCGGGCTTAGGCCAGCATCGCCGCCGGTGCCAAGGTACACTTAGGGGAGGGGCACCATCTGTGAGGCTCGTTTTCAGCAGTGCATATTGGATGCATGTTTTCATTCGCGGTTGAGAACCATTCCCCCGGTTCTCCTACTTTCCATTCTAGGAGCCTTTAGGTGATATGGCGTGTGGGTGTTTTGAAAGTGGTGCATTCTTGGGAAACAACACTTATTCTAGACTGACAATGGTTTGATGTAAAGTACAGTCCGTCAAGCTGGTTGCTCCGTAGAGGTTGATGGTGTGCCATCGTCAAGAATGGGACCTCTCAGGAGGGTGTAAGTGGCCCGCGGTTCGAGTTGTAATGATGGGTGGGGACCATGCTCGAGTCCCTGCGCCGGTTAGCCACTTTTAGGGCACACAAATGCAGGTTCCTTCGCCCAAAGTCAGTCTGGCCTTGGGCCCTGTTGATGCATGCGTTGGTTCGTTGCAGCACAGGTTGTGTTGCGGCGTCGGGCGCGGCAGATTGTCCTCGCTGGCTTCGCCATGCTAGAAAGGAATGCCAGACACAAGGTTACAGTTTTAATTCAGTAAAGAATGAGGTAGGCTGAGTTCGGTTTGGTGAATGTGGCTGGGGTAGGGACGGAGCACCAGGGTTTTCCTTCCGTCCCATCAAGATAGTGGGAAACCACAATACCCCTAGGGGTTGCTCTTCCTGATAATTTCCGGCCGGTGGTCCGGGGTAAGAACTGTGTGGCAGCAACCAGACACGGAGGGAAGTCTGGTCATTATTAAGCCATGAGCCAGATAGGGTGCTGTGACCACTCAGCCCATGATTCCGTACATGCTGCAAAACATTGCAATTAGGAGGGACGCTCCTGGATTGGTGAGCGTAGCACATTTCCACTGAAGGCCATGCTTTTCATTCGCTGTGAGCACAAGGATAGTTGTGCTGAATATGTAATGTAACTGGCGCTCATGTATAGCGTTTTATACCTTGGCGTAGCTTCATTTGCCCAACAGTTTAAAGGAGTGTGGTGCCAAACCTGTGCAAGGATCTTGCGCTGGTTGATTGTCTACAGCCTCTTCTAAATAAGGGGGCCCCTACCCCCACTGTTTTGTTAAGTGTAAAGGATTTCAAGGGCCCGCCCATGATCAGCATCAGTGTGCTGCTCCTCAAACTGGGTTAGCAAGATGTTTGTCCCTGATGGAAGCGTTGTTAACTGTGCCCACTACACTATCCCTCTCCCAGCTTGAGAGCAGGGGCTTAATTTAAAAAGCAGTATGTTGCACAAGAGTAATTCATACTCGGGTGTCTAGTCTGCTCTTCTATGTATGTACGGAGCAGGGAGTGCACTGCAGTTTGCTAGTTCCCCTGTGGTGAACCCCCCTCGATGATTGTCATTGCGGCCTTGTAGATTGTGTAATAACTGGCGGGGCCTACTGCCACGTAGATCTAGCTGTGCATGTAATGTGGCTAAGTCATGGTAGAACGTGACGGGTGCTCATGTAAGGCGCCTCGATACCTTCAGCTTGAGTATGTGCTAGATAGAACTGCGAAGAGACGACCAAAGTTGATTACAGGAGCCATTCCTTTTGCGGGATGGTGCACATGCGGCAGGGTTAGTGAAGCATGAGCTGTAGCGCAGAGGCACATTGTAGATGCGCGTGCGGTGCACTTTGCCTTTTAAGTTGAGTACAGGAGCCATTCCTTTTGCGGGATGGTGCACATGCGGCAGGGTTAGTGAAGCATGAGCGGTAGCGCAGAGGCGCATTGAGCAAATACTTCGCTGGGTGGCCAACAAGGTTGCAATCAACAAGCATTTCATCCTTCTGAGGTCGATAAAACGAGTACCATGGAGCTGAGTAACAATGTTATGCAGCGCCAAGATACCATGGGACGAACGTGTTACCAAGTACAGGCAGAAGCGGAAATTGTTAATGAATCTGGTGAATACAGTGGGCTCACTCAGCAAGGTAGTAAGCGAGAGCCCAGCACAATTTCCATGGGGCTGAAGGGTGGCACAGGCAGCAAAGTTGACAGCCAAATCGACAACGTTTCATTAGTGCCGCAAGTGCAGTGGCATTGGGGCCCCAGGAGATTAACTAGCCCACTGCATCCTGATTATGTACGGTGTAACCCAAATTGATAGGAAAGGGGGTATTTTACTTGTGCATTAGCGAACATGTAGCCAGGTATACATCGCGGGGCTCTGCTCACACTATAGTGGGCCAAGATCACACAGAGCATAGGATGAGAGAAGGCGGTACCAGTCAGGGCTATTTATGAAATTATGCCAGATGTTGCGATTGACATCAGACTTTGATCGGTGATAATATCAGGGTTCAGCTTGGTCCCAATATAGACAATAGTCACGGACAGGCCCTTAAACCACTTTATACTGATAGGGTGCCACAAAGTGGGAAGACCACTTGGGGGCAGGGTCCCCCACTTTGGTGTACATGAATGAATAATGCCTTTATTCACTAATACCGATAATGGGCATTGCTGGTCATACCATATTGGGGGCCAGTCACACGTATAAACCGTCGGTTGGCCATGTTAGAAGGACTTTTCTCACACCTGAGATTATCTGCAGCCCCCATAGCTGAGAAATTCGGAGGAGAGCTGGACAGACCACTGCCTTCAGGGGGGTGGCTGCCCACTGTAGCAACAGGTGGCTAGGGCATGGGTGCATGTAGCACATTTGTTAATGGTGCAGGAGATTTATTGTTTTACTCTAGGAAACTGGGATCTCACGACCAGGTTCTGTCTTGTTGGCCGTCGGTTACCAGCCCCAATGGTGGGAAAGTTCAATTTTACATTAACCCTGTGCTATGTTATGCTAAGTACAGTTCCTACCAACAACTACGGGGTTGTGCTACCTGAGCTGTAGGACGGTGGCCCGAATGACCTAGTGAGTTATGTAATCCCTGTGATGTCATGATGAGGTTTGGTAGCACAGGGTAATGGGGGCAGATGGTACTAAGTCTCTCTTGGGTGGATGATACGATGGGTAATTAAATTAACCTGGTATGGAGTCTCTGCTGTAGTGTGCCACTGTTGGAATGGCACTCTTAATTGACCAGGGGTTCAATGTGACACTAGGACATTGCCGCGTTGCGGCCGGAGCACGGGCATTGTGTGGTTCCCAGGGGGCAGCAAGTGTAGGCAAGGTGCTTTCCAAACCTGGCGCCAGAAAACAAGGTAGTCAGGGCCATCTTGCCTGTTGGGTGACTTGTGCAGACACCTGGGTAGTTGTCACTCCAAGAAGAGGTGAGTTGTCTCCAATAGTGGGCACAACATATGTGTGTATCTCTGGCCTCACAGCGGTGTGGAGCCTGTCTCATTTAGAGGGACGCACAGGCGAAAATTGTGTACTTAAGGTTCACATGACCAATGTGGTCGTGGTATCCCCTAGCCTACCCACTGTAGGTGTACTTCAGCTAATCAGGGAACTGGGAACCTTGGTTTCCGCTATTTTGGCAGGTTAGGTAGGACTTAGACAATCCTCAATGTTAGGCACCATATCGCTCAGTGCGCACTGTATTGAATCAGACAGATCCTCCTAGCGGGTTTGCCTAGGGGGTCTCACCTCAGAGGGAGCTGAGCTGGCGGAATTCCCATAAGGAACAAAGGATGCATGGCATGGGCAGGTGGGCCCCCCCCTTGCTCATTTTCACATACCACTAGTTATGACATTCCTGTGCGTCATGATTTAGAAGGCAATGGGACTGCAAGGTCAAGCATAATCCTCCCCGCCTGAATAGCCAAGGCAGGTAGGCGGGAGTGGAAGCGGTTACATAACAAGGGGGCTGCGGTCCCGTAGATGGGGGACACAGGGGTTCAAGCACACACAGTGCTAGAAGGACGGCAGCTAGGTGGGATCAGCAAATAGATGGGGCAATGTGATCCTTGGTGTTGGAAATTGCCCCGCCCAAAGTTGGCACGGGGTTAGGTCAGGTGAGGCAGAGGAACTTTCCCGCAGGAGGGTTAATAGTTCCTGGCACAGGTTCACAGGACAGAAGAGTCTCTGGTTTCTGCAGACACTAGCTGACCCGGGCGAAAGTCTAAGGCTATCGTGATAGAGATGGAGTTCATCTATCACCAGTAGGGAGTGATCTCTTCCCTTAGATTTGCAGGAGGCCTGGAAATGAGCGGTCGCATGTTGTAATGCGCTGTTTGGTGATTTCAGCAACTACATGGGTCAATGTGAAGCTCTGATGGGCGGAGATGATCCCCCGCCAAGGTGGCATGGAGCTAAGTCAGGGGAGGCCGTTGAACATCCCTGTAAGAGGGAACTGTTCATGGCGTAAGCTCGCAGACCAGTGAGGTCTGGGTTTCATCAGACACAAGCTCATCCAGGCAAATGTTAAAGGTACTTTGAGGAGGACGGGGTCCACTGTTCCCGGTGGGGATGGACTTGTTTCTCCTTGATGTAAAGGAATGTTTGGAAAGGGCAGGTTGCAGGTAATAGGAGGTGCAGTGGTGGGGGGCCCTGGCTGCGACGGTGGCCGCCCCCAGGGCGGTGGCGGAGTTACAGGGCGATCTGGAAGCAGTCCAGTACAGTAAGGGTACCACTGCGGCAGACGGGTACAGTAAGGGTACCTCTGCGCGGCACAATAGGGGTGCCAGAGCCAAAGACCAGGATCCTCAGGGCAGGGTCCTGGAGAACCGCGACGGCGCCCCGTTAGTCCTTCGGGCGGTTGGGGGCCTGACCAACCGGGGGTTTGCCCTGATACGCTCCGCCCTGAAAGGGGCGTGAGTAGGATGGTAACAAGGGACACGTGATCCAGTGGTGGATCAACAAAGGTGTAGCACTGACCGGGCATACATCCCACAGTGCTGGCTCATCAGGCGGGCAGGGGCAGCATAGGTTGGACGGCTGCCTGCCCATGGATCGCCCGTAAGATAACCCACCTTATTGCATACTATTGTATGGAATAAACCTGCGACAGTTTTTCCCATAAACAAAGTGTCTTGTGGTTTATTTATGCACGTTCGCCTATGGGAAAGTGGGGGGATGTTGCCGGTATTGGGACTATGAAAGAGGGAAAAAGCACGAGGCAAAATGAAAAGCGATTTTTCTCGAGATGGTGTAATTGAAACAAGTTTGCCCGTACTGAAATGGTTTTCTGTTCTCCTTACAATGCAGTTCCAATTGCGTGCTTCCATTTCAGCATAAAAGAATATGAAGGACGTATGACACGGTGAGCAAGCGGCAACATGTTGTTCGGCCGCCATCTTGTCCTTCCTCGACAATACAAAAACTTCTAATGTACTTCGTCAAGGACGTTTCTAATTGCAGCTCAGTTCGCCATAGAGCTTTTCTTTCATAGCAGCACATAATGAATAGTTGGATAAGCAGAGCGGCAGGATACAGAGTTCTAGTTGATTCGTGGTATAGAACAAGATGGGTTTTCCATGCATGGGTCCAGTGACATAAGAGCTTATTGTGAAGGTCATGAGCGTTCAATCTTGGTGCTTGAGGGCCGGATCCATAACAGATTTTCATTATAACTAGGTCCCAGGAGAAATTTAATTTTTTGTTGTAATTGGTGTAATTTTGCGAATTAGGTATTACGCTTGTTACGCAATTTTCTGAAATTAAATCATTACACCACGTTGTGTCATTTCGCCAAATCTGCAACAAAATTATGGTGTGTGGGGCACAGGAACAAGGCAACTGACCAGAACGTGAGCAGCTCTTATTCACCATATTTTTTACACTGGAAATGTGTCCTTGTGTACAAAATAGGCACGAGGGCGCATTTCATGCTAAACTATAGCGCTAAATGCATATTTGCATTTTGCGTATTTTTTCTCAACAATTTGTGTAAGCAAATTACGTAAATTTCACACACCTCTAATTATAACCATTATCTTCATGATCTCCATTTACAACCATTGCATGTAAATATATTCTGTGTGGACTTTTGGATCTGGGAAGAGGAGGGGAGAAACATCAGTACTACATCAATTTTTGTGAGCAGTGGATCAGTTTACTTAGTCTGAAAATAAATGTTTCTTTTCATATCACTGTGTAAAAACAAACATTTGCAATGCAAATAGGTCTCACATTTGTAAAAGTAAAGCTATTGGTGTTATAAATGTTTTTTTATTTATATTTTTGGGTTTGTAGTAGAGTGATTATTTAACGAAAAAAGTGCACGCAATACTATATTATTAGAATTAGTTGGGGCGTTAAGGAGTTGGGGGGGTGAAGGGAATGAAGACAGGGAGAGGAGGAAGGTGGACAGCCAGTTAGGGGCAGGGGTGGAGCTGTTGGACAGAACAGAACTCCCCCAGGGAGGCGATGGGCTAGACTACGAGGGATCGGATGAGGTCTGCCAGCAGTTGCGAGAACTCAAAGTACACTTTTACCCTCATTGCCCGGTGCAAGAAAGGAAGAGGACGAAGTTGGGCGAGCCGTTGAAGAAGAAAAAAAAGGTGCAGCCGCCATTGTTAAAGATGATGGCGGCGTGCTGCTTACCAAAAAATTACATTAGTGCAAAAATAGAGTTTGGCGAGCCGCGCTGAAGAAAAGAAAGGCACGGCTCGACAAACTCTTTTTCAATATTGAAATTTTTTCGCAAGTAGTGAGCACACGCCTTCATCTTTCAATGGCACGGAAAGAAGGGAAAGAAAGGAGTGTCCGCAATTTTTAAAGATGAAGGCAGCTGACAGGGGACATGACAGCGGTGTGCTGCGCCAAAGAAAAGAAAGGCGCGGCAAACTATTTTTTCAATATTGTAATTTTTTTCATAAGCATCCCGCACGCTTCATATTTAATAATGGGGCGGAAAGAAGGGAAAGAAAGGCGCGGCCGCCAGATGAAGGCAGTGTGCCTGGCTGCTTAAAATTAGGTCATGTGCAGCGGTAGGCCCCAGGGTGATGTAAGCGGGAGAGCCTGCCGTGCCTGCAACAGCAGCTAGGAGAAAGTCATTAATAAAATAGTGCTCACAGGCTGTAAGTAAAACATACTGAGTAACAACACATGTCACAGGGGTAGTCCTCATTGGAGGTTACAAAAGGAGACGAGGCAGTACTAAGGAGAGACTACTAAGCCTATTCACTAATCAAAAGCCACCATTTACAAAGGACAAGAGGAGGAGCCAATTGAAAAGATGGGCGGAGCTTCAAGTCCATCCCTGAATACAGCATGTCTCGAGGAGACAGCACAAGTGCTGCCTAGGTGAGACCTAAAAAGCTGATCGAAAGTACATTTTTTAATTTTTATACTGGCCAGATACTTTTCATTTGATATGGTTGCCGCTTCACTTAACATATTAAGAATACTATCTCCAAACAGACTAAAAAGATTCTGGAATATACAATTTGGTCATAAAGTCCTCTTCGAGGCTGACAGAGCCCTGGTATAAAATGTAACTGCCTGATAGGACATGCATATTGTGTAAAGGAGGGCAAGAAACAATCGTTCATCTTTCATACAGCTGTAAAGCACTTTGGGGGCTAAATATCATACATTTTTGCTGTTCCATGATTTTAGTGATACTAGAGCGCTAATGACCGAGGTAATGAATCATATCGACAGAAATTAGATTGATTAATGTGATGGTGTTAAGGATAGGTTTATTTCAGAGTTGGGGGGTGTTATTAATTGAAATTAACATACTGACGTTTTATGCTGTGAAATTTATACTTTGATACAGGGTTTTGATGAAAAATTATTTGATATGATTGTGTAAACAAAAAACCTACATAAGTAAAAATATCCGGAGATTTTGGATTGGACCTTGCAGTTGTGAATCAATGTTGGATACAGTCCATGAAGTGAGGGGATTACTTGGCAGCACTTGGATTTGTTGTTCTGGATTTAAGTAATATAATCATCTCATTGGTCACCCACCCACACAAGTATCCTTGCTATGTTTACAGGTAGCCTATCTGGAACAGCCTGTTTATGCATTGGCTTGAGATGTTGTGAATCGTATCTTAGATCAGTCCGAAGAAGTCTTTTTCTCTCAGTCATACAGTAGTATTATTCTGAATCCTATTGAGTGCTTGCCTTGCAATGCATGAGGGACTATTTTACATCTAAAGAGTAACCTCAAATTGCACAGAGGAGCGGCCCCTGCCATGTTTATTCAGTCACTGCCCACAGCTATAGCTGCGGGTCTTCTTGATCCAGCGCAATATTAGCCAACAACATTCATACACCATATACTCACTTGGGCCCATACATTCACACTACACTAATACTTTACGCTGGGTGTCAGATGTACTCTTTTATCAAAGTCCCTGCTACCAATTACCTTCTGATTGAAGAGCAATAACTTACCAATGGATCCTTTGCTAATTGGGAAGTTTAAAATGAGTGACATTCATTATAGTACATAATCCTGAAATAACCACTGAGTCAGGAAGTTTTTAAAATGTTTATCTAAAGTTTTAGCAGAGTAAAATACAGAAAACACGGTACTTGATTGAAATATCCAAGAAAAAGCATAGAAATGATTTTGCTAATAAATGACGGTGTTTAAAGAAAAGAAGAGAATAGAGACAGCAGAGCAACTAAAGGTTGCAGTATAGTTACCTAAATGCGAGAACCAAGCCCCTTGGCCAAGGAGTTGGAAAAGATAGGACTCAGGAAGGATGAAGAGCAAAGACTTCTTCCAGGGTCAGGACAGGACCGGTGACCTCTCTACAACGACACCTGCGCCGTTCCCCTCTCTGATACTCGACTTCTCTCGATTCTCCTGTGCCTTCCTTCTAATGGACTACGCCGCACCCTCCTCAGGACCTCTTCTGGACAGGGATTCAGTCAGCAACCGATCAGCATGGCAGTCTGGAGCTAAGAGCGCTCTCGCAGCATGGACGCCTGTTCTTCGTGAAAGCATGCTCTTACTAATTAACTAATGCTATATTCTATTATATCCTTCTACGCCCATGTACCTCCCCTTAATGTTGCTAAAATATGGGACCACTACTTCTGATTGGACAGGGACAGGGGTGGATTCTCGCACCATATCGATTTGGCCTAAATTGTAAAGCCTATTGTCTTTACGTTCCCGCCCCTTCAAATTAATACATTCGCTTTATTTCCCACCCGTCTCACGACAAATGTTATACATTTTACAGGGGAAAAGTATCATTTTGTCCTCCGGAAACATAAAGTACAGCATCTTCGGCCAATGGGTCATGGCCTTGGAAGACGTCCAAGTTGACTTCACTTGGCAGGCACACAGGACACATGCGCAGAACCATCTGTCTCTCGAGTTTCAAGTCACCAACCCAGGCCCAAGTTTACGAATTACTAAAAGTGTAAGAAGAAAATATTAAAATCACAAATAAAATGTTTCACTGTATGCCCACTTTCCCTACTCTATTCCCAATTAATTATAATACTATCCTGCATTAGTAGCATTAAGAAAACGACAATTTAATAATGACATGAGAGCAAGCTGAAGCATGTGAAAACATTTAGCGGCCATTTTAGTGCACACTGCGCAGAAGCAGAAGTTTCCCACCAAGCAAAGAAAGACGTCACACCATGTGATCAGGTTGCGACATGCGCATTGAGGTTCCCGCGCTTTAGCGGACATTTTGGATTACAGACAAGCGTTATTCATTAGTAAAACACATAGGCAAGCTTCTGTCCCTCTTGTGTTTGTGAATGCAAAGGTTAGTTTTGACAATACAAGTTTAATAAATTAATACTATGAGGGGGATTGCGTACAAGCAAGTTTCATTTTTGAAACCTTGCTCCATCAATCCCCTCTCTGATGGCGTTTCTGAGCCATCAAAAATACTACTCTCAATCAGATGCCAACTTCTAGCAATTCGTTTCGTTCTCATTTTTACATTTTCTGTTTTTCACATCCCCTTTCAACTTTTTGTATAAATCACTTCTCCATTCTTCAAGTTCTATTTCATCTAGTTTTCTCTTCTTTCCTTTTCCTGTCACTTTATATGTTCCATTCTTTCTACAGCATTTGCACCATATTGTTATTGCCAATATTATTATTGCTATCCCTGCTAGGGGTATTAATATTTGACCTATAAGTCCTTTCCCTATATTAGCAAACCAGGTTCCAATTGACGAGATACTATTTGTCAATCTTTCCCATACACTATCAACTTCCAGTGGTTTAAGTTCTTTCTCAAGTTTAGTTATGTTCTGAATATACGTTCCAATTTCTGCACTCTTATCAGGAATATAAGTGCAACAATGTTTCGTCTTCAATAATTTACAGACTCCTCCCTCTTTTGCCAATAGAATGTCAAGAGCAAGTCGATTTTGCATTACCATAGATCTAATCGCAACCATCTCCGTATTAATCATTAGAAAACCTCCAGCAGTATCCGTTGATAAACTATCAACCACTGTAGACAATTTACATATTTTCCTTGAGTTCAGAATTATTCCCACTGAAGGTATCAATGCACCAAATATATCACCTACAATTTCTGAAAAAGTAGCTCTTTTACTACGTATTAATTCATTATTGTTTTCATTGCTTCCAGTGTTTCTTTTTACGTGGTATATCTTTGGAAAAACTATTCCAAAATAACAACTTCCATACCACCGTGCAGGAAGCCTAAAGTAAGCCTTATTCCCACATACATAATAGATTCCAGGAAAAACTGAATCTGTTCCTCCTTTGAGTCCCCAACCTCCCAGAATTAAAAAATTGTGTTCACATTCACTGGTACCGATGAAAACATTGTTATAATCAGTCTTTAACCTATGAAGACAAATTTTCCCTTTCTTTACGAAATCCAGAGCCATTGCAGCTTGAGCTTTACCAGGTGTATAACTCCCTTCCTTCTCCGCCCAAGGTGGCAACTGAGCCTTATGCTCTGAAGCTTTCTTTTGAAAATCATGTCTTCTATCTTCTACTAAATTCAAAAATATCTTTTCTTCTTCTAGTAAAGAACATGTTAGATTGTGTCTATGTGCATGTGTTATGTCTATTGATTTCATTGTTAAGAAAAACTCTCCCATAAACTGTGCGTCTTGACTACTAAGCACTGGGTTCATACTCTTGCGAATCGGAACCTCAGAAAATATCACATCTAAGTTTGAATAATAATACTGTAGCCTACCTGTTCTATAAAATAAACTTGTTAATACACTACATGAGATTCCATATGTCAGTGGTAAATGATGGTATGTTAATCCTTCCGCTACTGATTCAGGTAACTTTATACAGACATAACAATTACTAACTTCCATTGTGTCTACATACTGAAACAATAACTTTGTGAAAACATTTAAACTAGTGTCGTTATCAGCTATTTCATGATGAATTTCTGCCTCATCTTCTGCCATTAATTCTACTCTATTGCCCTTCATGTTTGCTGTCCTCCCTTTAGTTTCATTATTAATCTTCTTATCTATTATCATAAGGTAAGGAATTGCTACAATCAGGACTAACCATACTATAAGCACCAATACTAGACTACATATGCAGATTGCACAGCATCTCCTACAACAATTTCGTTTTGGTCTCCCAGTAACTCTATCATCAGTCATTTTTCGACAAGGAAGATTGCTCTTCTTATCTCTTCTTCTTTTCTTTAGAGGATTCTTTTGTTTAGTCAGGGTGGTCTTGTTTCTTCTTCGTATGTTAGTTCTGCACTTGTTCCTTCGCCACCACTGTCACTTGACTCTGAGCTTTCAAAATCTTCAAGAATAATATAAGTCCAGTCAGGACCCTTGAATTTGTTATTCACAAGTCTCAGTCTTTTACTTTTTCTTTTTCCTGACTTTTTCTCTTGTTCAGTTTGACTTGTCACTTCAGGTACTTGTTCTGGATCTTCACTGCTGGTTGTTATGTGGTATTTTACTCTTTTAATTTCACTTGGCCAATGATCTCCTTTTCTTGTCTTCTTGTTTGGCACTGTTTCTCTGTTTACGTCTTCAGAGATCTCGTTATTTTCACTGCTCAATACTGTTTTGTTTTCTTTGATTACTGCCTCTTTTGTTTGTTCTTTTTCAGGTCTGATTGGTTTCTCTTCAGTAGCTCCACAATGACTTTCAAGATGTTGACCTTGTTCCTTTTTTATTTCTTTATGTTCATTTGTATCAACCCCTTTTTCTTTAGTGAATTCTTCTTGATCTAACTGCTTCTGATCAGGGCTTATTGCACTGTGAACTTCTGCAGCCTGACCGGATTCTTCTAAACCGGTCTTTCCCTGTGTAAAGTCTATTAAATCTTCACTGTTTTGAGTCCAATTTTCTTTCCCTATCTGACCTTGCTCAGGTTCTCTTATTGTCTTTTCTTCTTGTACCTGAGCTGCTTCTTCTTCACCTATCTGATCTGCTTCTATTTCTTCCAATTTCGCTTGACTTCTTGTTCTGTGGTATACTTCAGGAATTTCTACCACTGGTATCCAATCCTGACTTGTGCTCGGTTGTTCTCCGTCATCTTCTCTCGAACCTCGATCCTGAGATTCCTCTGCTGGGCAACCTTCAGCTTCTTCAGTGATTGGTGTTGTCTGTGAATTCTCCTCTTCAGGGTCTGGTACTCTCTTTGTGTGGCTTACGTGAATCCAATTAGGAAATCTTGCACACTTCACTGCTGTATTGGTGGTCAATATAACTTGACAAGGTCTGCTCCACCTGGGTGATAGACACGTTTCTCTAGTGTGATTCTTCACTACCACCCAATCACCAGGATTCAGATCATGTTCTAGTTCAGGCTGCCTGGAAACTGCGTCTTCTCCAACCTGATGAGAGACCGAACGCACTAGGTCAGCCAATCCTTTGCAATAATCCAGAACCATATCATCAGATATATTTACTAATTTGTTTGTGGGAACATGTGTTTGTCTCATTACTCTTCCCATCATTATTTCATGGGGGCTCAATCCTGTCGTTCTGTCAGGTATGCTTCTTATTCCCATCAAGACAAGTGGCAATGCGTCTGGCCACTCTAATGATG
Source organism: Calotriton arnoldi (assembly GCA_963921515.1). Classification (NCBI taxonomy): domain Eukaryota; kingdom Metazoa; phylum Chordata; class Amphibia; order Caudata; family Salamandridae; genus Calotriton; species Calotriton arnoldi. The sequence continues at coordinate 2,738,671 of CAWUFW010000319.1, forward strand.
TTGATGCACACATTTTTCCCAATCTTGACTTTATAGTGCCATTTAATTGTTCAACCACTCCAGAAGCCTCTGGGCGATATGCACAGTGCAATTTCTGTTTGATTTGAAATGCTTCACATATTATCTGGATCACTTCGCTATTAAAGTGTTTTCCTCTATCTGATTCCAAAGATACTGGGAAACCAAACCTAGGTATGAGCTCACGTAACAACAGTTTTGCAACTGTAATACTGTCATTTCTCCTAGTAGGGTAAGCCTCCACCCACTTTGAAAACAGACACACTATGACTAGTACATATTTTAGTCCTCTGCATGGTGGTAACTGTATGAAGTCGAACTGGAGTCTTATAAATGGGCCCTCTGCCTTTCCAATCTTTCCAAACCCAATTATCGTTTTCCTGCCTGGATTATGCATTTGGCAAGTTAGACATCTCTGGCAAAGACTCTCTGCAACAGCCCTGAATTTGGGATTGTACCAATTTTGTCTGAACAGCCTAATCATTGCATCTCTCCCTATGTGTGAGTCTCCATGATGCATTCTAGCCATTTGTGAGAGTAAACAGTCTGGCATGACTGGTCTGCCATCTGCACTGATCCACACTTCATCTTCTCCTCTTTGGGAGCAACCCACTTTGATCCACAAATTTTTCTCACTTTCATCAACCTCATCTTGCAATTTCTTCACCTCATTCCAAGTTTCAGGTGGCATATACAGCATAAGTTGGCAGCTGATTCCCATTCTTTCCACCCGCTTATTGACTGACGTTCTGGTTTTGGCACAATGTTGAGCCACCAAGTCTGCATATCTGTTGCCGACTACCACCCAGTCATCTCCGGACTGGTGTGCGGCACATTTCACCACAGCCAATTCTTTTGGTGATTGTATTGCTTCTAGCAATTCCCTTACAAATTGTCCATTTTTAATGGGGGATCCTGAAGAAGTCATGAAATCCCTCTGCATCCACAGTTGGCCAAAATCATGCACAACCCCGTAACCATATTGACTATCAGTAAATATAGTTACTCTCTGATTCCTCCCAATTTTGCAAGCTTTTATCAAAGCAATCAATTCAGCTACTTGTGCAGATTTTACTCCTGGTAAATAGGATGCTTCAACTATTCCAGTTAATTCACATACCGCATAGGCAGCAGTTAGTTTACCATCTTCATGTCTTTGACATGAACCATCGACAAATAGCTCCCTGTCTGGCTTTTTAAGAGGCTGTTCCTCTATGTCTGGGCGTGGTTTTGTACATAATTCTGTAATTTGTACACAATCATGTTCATCTTCTTCGTCATCTTTATTTGTTTCATGATATGGGTCCGGCAATAAAGTTGCTGGATTTATTATCGTACACCTTACCATGGTCACATTTTCAGCACCCATAATTATCCTCTCATATTTAGTCAGCCGACTAGGAGTAAGATGCTGAGTTCTGGTTCTGGTCAATAGAATCACAACTGCATGTGGAACATACACTTTTACAGGATGTCCCATCACAATTGACTCGCTTTGTTCAATGCTCAAACAAGTTGCTGCCACTGCTTTTAAGCATCCTGGCAACGCAGCTGCTACTGGGTCCAATGTAGCAGAAAAGTACGCTATAGGACGTCTGTCTAGTCCATGTCTCTGAGTTAGGACAGAAAGTGCACAATTTTCTCTCTCTTAACAGAATAATGCGAATTCTCTTTTATAATCAGGCATGCCTAAGGCAGGTGCTGAACAAAGTGCGTTTCTCAATTTTACAAAAGCTTCTACACTTTCATCCTCCCACTCGACAGGGTCCTTTGCTTTCTTTTTCGTCATGTTAATTAAGGGCTTAGCTAACATGGAAAAATTTGGTATCCATTGTCGACAGTAGCCTACTATTCCTAGGAACATTCGCACTTGTCTTTGGGTTACAGGCATTTGCATTCTCTTTATTAATTCTACTCTTTCAGAGGTTATTCTTCTTTTTCCCCTCTCAATTTGATGTCCCAGATATTTAACAGCTGTCCTGCAAAACTGTAACTTTTCAGGTGAGACTTTATGCCCTTCCTCAGCCAAAAGATTTAATAATGCTATGGAGTCAACAACACAGTCTTCTCTGGTGGTCGACGCCACCAATAAGTCGTCGATATATTGGACTAAGACTGAGCTTCCTGGCATCACTAGTTTTTCCAGGCACTTTTTCAGTATCTGGTTGAAGATGGAAGGACTTTCTGTGTACCCCTGAGGAACACGATTCCACACATAGACTTTGTTCTCAAATTTAAATGAGAAAAGATACTGGCTGTCTGGATGCAATGGTATTGAAAAGAATGCTTGACACAAATCAATTACTGTGAACCATCCTGCATTCCAAGGGATCTGGTATAGAATTACTGCAGGATTTGGTACTATGGGACAACAAGGTTCCACAATCTTGTTTATTTTTCGCAGGTCCTGAACAATCCTATATTTTCCACTAGGTTTCTTTAATCCCATGATTGGTGAATTACATGGGCTACTCATTACTTCTTTTAGTATGTTTTGTTCTATCATTCGATTGATTTCTTCAATAACTCCTGTTTTTACTTCTGCACTCATTTTATACTGTCTGGTATTTGGGAAAATTGCACCTTCTTTTACCGTAATTTGAACTGGATCTATTTTTGCCATAAGTCCTACTTCTTTTCCGGTGAAATCCCATACTATTGGGTTTACTGTACCTTTTAATTCTTCTGGTAACTCATCTCTTGTTAATAACGAAAACATTTCGTCTATTTCTGTACCTTGTTTTGCAACCATAATTTTATATACATGGTCCTCATCTGGTGTCTGAACTGTCACACCATCTGGCGTGCAGAAAATTGTACAGTTCATTTTCCACAATAAATCCCTACCTAATAAATTCACTGGGCTAGAATCGCACACTACAAATTGGTGCATTTCTCTGAAATTTCCTATTTTGACTTCCATTGGTTCTGGAAGAGGTGTTCTAATTCTTTGATTAGCTACCCCTACTACTTGGATATCTTCACCAGAGAGAGGAAGGTCTGGGATATCTGCTGATCTCACCGTAGACCTGGTAGCACCAGTGTCCAAAAGGAAAGTAATATCATTACCTTTCACATTTCCTTCAACATATGGACCAGACTGATCTACCTGTAAGGATGCGCCAAGTACGCACTCCTTCTTCCCCTCTCCTAGGCACCGTCATGAGTTGAATTCACGGTAATTGTCCTGCAAAAGAAATTGTGATGTCATATAATCATTCTTACCACTCCCTCCTGGGTATCCAATGTCAGTACCATGCTTTGCTCTGCTTACATTACCCTGAACAGGTGGCGGTGGTAATTGACTCTGGGGATTTACACCCTGCTGTGTGTCATTCTGTGTCTGTGGATTTAAGTTTTGATTTGGGCCATTATTATTCCGAATCTTTTTACATTCATCATTCCAATGCTCCAATTTTCTGCATCCATGACAAGGAAATTTCTTTTTAGCTTCTTCTCTACTCATTCGTACTCTAAATTTTCCACCATTTCCCGTATCACCACTCGTTCCAGAATCTTTTCCTGGATTTTCACTCGGATTTTCCAAATTAATTCCCTGCTTTTCTGCCATTTTCACCTGTGCCCACATCACCTTTTCTTGTAATTTCTTGTGTCTATCCTCAATATCGTCTCCACAATATTTTGCATACTTCAGAATCTCATCTATGGGCTTTCCCTGCCAACACAGCATGTGTTGTTTAATCATCTGGCAAATCTCTGGCTTCAGACCGTAAACAAACCGATACACAAACTGACTCATGTTCTTGTCTCCAATGTCCTCAAATCCACTATACTGTTTAAACACCTGCAATAAACGCTCATAATAGGAATGTACTGATTCACTGGCTTCTTGGGTGGTTCGATCTATTTTCACCCAATCTGTTTCTTTCAGGGGTATTTTCCCTTTCAGGTATGTTATCACCTGCTGATACTTTTTCATTACATCATTTGACAGGGCACCTGTCTTTGGATCGCTAGGATATTCATCACTAGGCCAATCGACTGTAATTTTACAATCTGTCCACAAATCGGCAGGTACCACTATGTCAAACAGACCATCCAAATCCTTCAACAATACCTTTGACACCTTCACAAACCTTTCAACCTGCTTGTACCATTCAATTGGCTTTTCCCTCAGTTTTGGAAAATCATTCGTAAATGATAAAATATCCTGTCTGCTCCATGGGACATGTACATATCCTCCTCCCGCCACTTCTCGCATTGGATACATTTGATCTGCTTTTCCTGCTTCCTTCATCACATATTCTGATGCTGTTCTACTTGTTCGTGCTTCTTCCTTTTTCTTGGCCCACCTAGTTTTCCATTTATCTAGGTCTCCCCATTTTTGTAAAACTAACATTAATTCTCTTATTTGTAGTCTTTTTCCCGAGGCATTCATATTTTCTAAGTCTTTGTCTGAAAATTCTGCTCTATAGGGTTTCTGTAGTACCTTTGATCTCCCTATTTCTATTCCCATCTGTAATGCTAAATTGGACAATTTTTCATGAAATAACCTCACATTTCTAGTGATACTCCTGCACAGGAATAATAATTCTTCTTCATCATAGGTATTTAAGCGTTCTAGTCCTACATTTCCTGCTATTATTTCTTCTAATTCGACTTTTAATTTATGAATGTCCATTATTTTCGGAGGTGTGCACTGTTTAACTGACCCTTGCACCCATCTTTCTAGATCTTCAGGTGTTACTATGGTAGCACTTTTTGCTCCCGATGAAGTTACTAAACTTACATCTTTTGAACCTCCAGGTACATCTTTTCCTGGAGTACTATTTATAGAACCTCGAATGCGCAAGTCCATAAGTGATATTGTGGATTCACAGTCACTAAATTGATCCTCAATTATAACTGGAGCTTCAGGTTTGGGATTACTCACAGGAGTAGGTGCAAGTATGGGTGGAGGACAATTTCCCTGAGTACCATATAATGGAACCACTGGACCAATTGTTACAGGTATGGTCAACGAATCAGGATGTACTTTTATCGGAGTTATTTTCTGTATTAATTCTGCTCTGGTCTTTTCTAGGGCTTCTTTTTCTTTGTCATGAAGTATTCTAGTCGGGGTAAATTCATGCATTACTTGTGGTACCATTGGAGTTTTTGGTGGTGCACTTGGGGTGCATCCACTTGTCCCTTCCTGATATGGTGGGGGATTTCTTAACATTTCCTCCATAAATTCGTCTTCAGATTCCTCATTTCTCATTAAATGTTTTGTCTTTTCTGTACATTTGCCTCCTGATTTCTCTCCTTCTGTGAATAATGGATACAGTCCCTCTGTAATCATTGCCCTTCTCCATTGTTTCATCTGACCCTCTCTCGACTCACGTAAATATCTGGGGAAAAATCCTGGGTAACTCCTATTACTTCTAGATCGGTCCCGCTCAAATGCCTCGGTTTCCCATTCCTCTAGTGCTTCGTACTGAGTTAATCTAGGTCTGGGTTCTACGTCATTCATCCTCAATCTCAAGTTCTGAAGAATTCGCCCATTGAACGTGCCATTCTGGGGAAATGCTAATACTCCATCATTTTTGGTGTATTCTATCCAATTCTCCATCCATACACAGGTATGATAACCTCTCTCCATCATCATAAATGATGCTGGCGTTTTAGCTGGTGGAATAATAATTCCTTCTCTAGTTTTGATTGGTTTGTCCTTTTTTAAATAATTCTTAATCTTTTGCAAAAATGACATTTTTCTCCTTTCTCCGTACATTCTATCTAATCTTCTGTGTACAAAATTATATTCTGCAAAACCTAGGAATCTCCTATCCGTACGAGTTCCTATTAAAGTCGGATCACGTTTTAACATGCAATCCTTATCCACTAAGAATTTTGCTTCTATACTTTCGACCAATCAAATGTCTGCTATCTTTTATTTCCGAGCCAATCCTTTTGGTGACGTTTGTCTGTCAACCCCTCCTTTACAATCTGCTCTTTTCTGTCCTCGCTGGTTTAACCAATCCCAGCGAGGCACCTGTGACGTCTGTACTACTCCTGACTACTGACCCCTCCTTTACAAGTATCTCTCCACACCCGCTGTTTAAACCTACCACAGCGCGGCGTTTTGTGACGTCAGCTCCCTCTTCGGCAACTGACCCTCCCTTTACAAAAATTTACGCAAACTTATTTTCTCTATAAATCTTAATTAAATTTCAGTAACAACATAAAACATTCGCTATCGTGCCAGTTTCCACTAATTTTGAAAAGGATAGTTTCTTCCACACTTTAGTAAAACCTTTCCGTTTACTAAAACATACGCTACAAGTAAAACACTTCCGTCTACTCTTCACACAAGCTCCAGAAGTACCTGTTACTTCTCCAATGTTACCCTTGCTAGGTGATATAACATCAAATTTTTATCAGCGTACCCTTTTTGCTATTACTCACACGCATAGAGTCCCTATCGAGTACTGAAAGTCCTGCTTAACTTCTCAGTACTATTTCTGCCTGACAGATAACATCACTGCAGTATGGCTTCCACTTGCCACCCACTATTCTTTTTACCCCGGGGTATTCTGGACAACATATAACAAAACTCAAAATTTAAGCGGATGTTAGTTCATAAAAATACAAATAAAAATTCTCATTACCCAATTAACAAAGAGTAACCATAACCGTCCTCTGCTTACCAGAAAACTGATCCAGCGCAATATTAGCCAACAACATTCATACACCATATACTCACTTGGGCCCATACATTCACACTACACTAATACTTACGCTAGGTGTCAGATGTACTCTTTTATCAAAGTCCCTGCTACCAATTACCTTCTGATTGAAGAGTAATAACTTACCAATGGATCCTTTGCTAATTGGGAAGTTTAAAATGAGTGACATTCATTATAGTACATAATCCTGAAATAAACATTTTAAAAACTTCCTGACTCAGTGGTTATCTAAAGTTTTAGCAGAGTAAAATACAGAAAACACGGTACTTGATAGAAATATCCAAGAAAAAGCATAGAAATGATTTTGCTAATAAATGACGGTGTTTAAGGAAAAGAAGAGAATAGAGACAGCAGCGCAACTAAAGGTTGCAGTATAGTTACCTAAATGCGAGAACCAAGCCCCTTGGCCAAGGAGTTGGAAAAGATAGGACCCAGGAAGGATGAAGAGCAAAGACTTCTTCCAGGATCAGGACAGGACCGGTGACCTCTCTACGACGACGCCTGTGCCGTTCCCCTCTCTGATACTCGACTTCTCTCGATTCTCCCGTGCCTTCCTTCTAATGGACTCCGCCGCCCCCCTCCTCAGGACCTCTTCTGGACAGGGATTCAGTCAGCAACCGATCAGCATGGCAGTCTGGAGCTAAGAGCGCTCTCGCAGCATGGACGCCTGTTCTTCGTGAAAGCATGCTCTTACTAATTAACTAATGCTATATTCTATTATACCCTTCTACGCACATGTACCTCCCCTTAATGTTGCTAAAATATGGGACCACTACTTCTGATTGGACAGGGGGTGGATTCTCGCACCATATCGATTTGGCCTAAATTGTAAAGCCTATTGTCTTTACGTTCCCGCCCCTTCAAATTAATACATTCGCTTTATTTCCCACCCGTCTCATGACAAATGTTATACATTTTACAGGGGAAAAGTATCATTTTGTCCTCCGGAAACATAAAGTACAGCATCTTCGGCCAATGGGTCATGGCCTTGGGAGACGTCCAAGTTGACTTCACTTGGCAGGCACACAGGACACATGCGCAGAACCATCTGTCTCTCGAGTTTCAAGTCACCAACCCAGGCCCAAGTTTACGAATTACTAAAAGTGTAAGAAGAAAATATTAAAATCACAAATAAAAAGTTTCACTGTATGCCCACTTTCCCTACTCTATTCCCAATTAATTATAATACTATCCTGCATTAGTAGCATTAAGAAAACGACAATTTAATAATGACATGAGAGCAAGCTGAAGCATGTGAAAACATTTAGCGGCCATTTTAGTGCACACTGCGCAGAAGCAGAAGTTTCCCACCAAGCAAAGAAAGACGTCACACCATGTGATCAGGTTGCGACATGCGCATTGAGGTTCCCGCGCTTTAGCGGACATTTTGGATTACAGACAAGCGTTATTCATTAATAAAACACATAGGCAAGCTTCTGTCCCTCTTGTGTTTGTGAATGCAAAGGTTAGTTTTGACAATACAAGTTTAATAAATTAATACTATGAGGAGGATTGCGTACAAGCAAGTTTCATTTTTGAAACCTTGCTCCATCATTCTTTCACTGTTTAACAGCCCGCTAGAATCCACAGATCAGACTTTTGTCCCGTGCTCTAGCTACTGATTTCCGTTACACATTAACCCCTTCATGCTTATTACCAGAATGCATTGTGCAAGCGGCAAAAGCATGCAAGGTTTGTTTTTCAGGATGAAATGCGCAGATACGTTTTGTTTAGCCAAACATTTTCTTATGTTCCACTCTTTCTTCCAGGTAGGAAGGCAGACTCCTGCATCTGATACTGTATTACCCTCTTTCTGTGTCTGTCTTATGACATAACCATACCGTTTTTGCTTTTGACCGCCTGTCAAATTATACTAAGCAGGGCCGGACTGGCCGTAGCGGGCACCGGACGTTTCCCTGGTGGGCCTCCAGGGTGGGAGCCGGTTTTGGGCCCCTGGGGGGCCATTTTTGTTACCCGGGCCGGCAATATCAGCCACCTGTAACAAAATTGGCCAAAACCGGCCCTAGCAAACAGCTCAGCTGTACCCACCCCCCCCTCTGGGGGACGGACGACCAGTTTGCCAGGGTCGGTTTCGGTTCCCAGTCCGGTCCTGATACTAGGTCAGATGGCAATGTCCTTTAAATAAAAAGTAACAACCTCTTTATCCTATTCTGAATCCCAAAGCACTTTGCAAATGAGTTCTAAAAGGTTTTGTCCACTACACAGTACAGAGACTTTCTAGTCACACTTTGCACATGTTTTTGGGGCAGGCAGATTGTAAGGGACCTTGACGAACGTCTATTGTGCTGTACTTCGAAGAGTTACATCGAAAATGAGTCCATACTGATCCCTTTGGCAAGTTTATCTGTCAAAAGTTACCTCAGTGATGTCAACTGTATTTGCAAAATTCTCTACTAAGAGCAATGAACAGAGAACCAGCCTGTGGCCATTGCTTCATTGTCTGAATTTATAAAGTAGTTTAATCCACAGCAGACGGTTAGCAAAATTAAAACATTTACTACTTTGAAAATGTACAACGTTTCCAACAGTTCCATGGCGGCCCAGCCACAAAACCGATTTGTGTGAGAAAAAAAAAAACGAACACTATCCCTAAATCTGATTAGTAATCTGTGTGCCTTAGGGAGAGGCATACACGAATAAGCAACAGGTTTCTTTGCTTAAGGACGAAGAGTACATAGGAACTGAATCAGTGGCAGTTGGCGTGGATCTGGGGTGGCGGGGCGAAGGGGTGAGTGTAAAAATAGAAAGATATACTTACCTACTCGCCGCTCTGTCCCACGTCGTCTCTCCTCCGTCGGCTGAACAAGAAGCAGCCAGGCTCCCCTGAGCCAATCACAACGCTGCAATGCAGTGCGGATTGGTCTGAGCACCAAAATTCGGCGCTCGGACAGGGACTGGGAGCCTGGGCATGTTCTCCACCCGGGCTGTAAGGCAGCCTGGGTGGAGAACATGCTCGGTGCGCTTGACTGTTTGCCGGCCGAGACGGCCGGCCAAAGCCTCATGTGCACTTCAGCGTGCCCACCACTCCTGCCCTGCGAGCAGAGCAGCCCCGTCCTTCCCCCATGCTGCAGCAGCAGGAACAAATAAAATGATAATAACATCACGTTATTATCATTTTATTTTTTCTTTCCTCCACTGCAGCAACGCAGTGGAGCGACGCTCCTCCGCCACGGATCTGAATATCAGTGTTGCACAACTATCTCAAAGCCCTGTCACTCTATTCTACCCACCACAAAAATCTGTAAAGTACGCACACACATGAAGTCTTATGCAGCATATGCACACAGACTCAGGGCACTTGAACAGTGGGTCACCAACAGGGTGGGTGCAGAGAGTGACTGTTGCACCGGATTGCTGATATGTTAAGTACAAGCTACTGACCCACGCCTACAAGGCGCTACACAAAGAAGTTCCTGCGTACCTCAACCAACGCCAGCCAACCAGGAATCTCAGATCCAGATCCCTAGCTGCCACCCGTTGCATTCGCCGGACAAACAGCGAAGGCCGCTCCTTCTCTCATCTGGCGGGCAAGACCTGGAATGACCTCCCACTGCACCTCAGAGCCTCACCATCGCTCCAGCAATTCAGGAAGGACTTCAAGACATGGATGTTCAACCAATAGGAGAACAGGCAGCACTATTCGACAGTGCCTCAATACCCTCACAGGTGAAGTAGCCGTGCTCTACAAATACTGACTAATTAAGGTGCGCTTGGTGCTCTGAAGTGCAGCAGCAAGTGAAACTGCGCTTTCAACTGCCAGAGCTTTACAGTACTGCACCTTAGTACTTTGGGCACGGGGGAATTCTGCCTTTATCCGCCCATTTTTGTGTGGTGCACAATTTGTGTAGCTTTATTTTATTTGGGGTTATTGTAATATCCTACTAACCACCCTGTGGTGGTCTCAGAGCACTTTGGGAAACGAGTCAGAGAGGGTGCAGGGACCTGCAATACAGCACGTAAGCCAGAAACCAGTAGTGGAGATCCAGTCAACCATCCCTCAGCACTGGAGAATCCTCGCCGTCGTGGATGTCCCCAACACGATGACAAAGCCTGAAAAAGGAGCATGTGCCCTGGAAGCCAGGGTGAAAAGGCCAGTCTTTCTTCACTGTCTTACATAAGGTATTCACGTTTTGTTGGCTTGTGCAGTAGGATTTCAAATCAGAACACACTTTGATGAGTTATTGTGCAGCATTTTGGGAAAGGTTACCAGTAGTTTGTATAGATTTCTTAGTCTATAAACCAATAATACTGTGTGTGGATTCAAACAGGAGGCATGCACGTTAATATAGTGACAGAAACATGTGCAGAATGTAGAGTGGCAGCAGACACGGAAGGCGTAGAGCAATACAATGGCTGCATTTGTGTTATATATGTTAATACATCAGGAGTACCACAATACTAAGATGGCTGCCTGACAGCTTCCTACTAGGTGCTCACAGAGGAACTGGACTTTAGGTCAAGGGATGAGAGCAACACTGGAGCAGCAGCAAGAGGGGAAGTGTTCAGGAATCTCACTATGGTGCACAGCGGTTAGTATTGTTGAAGGAATGTTGTGCTTGTCATGGAATGTGGTTGGATGTGACCTGTGCTGGTAAAGGGAGCAAGGAAATAGATGGATTTGAATAATAGTTGAAGTAATTTGTAGGTGGAACAGCTCCAAACTGAGTTCATCTGCCTGATTTAACAAGGGGGACACAGGGTATGAGAGCAAAAGTTGCGCTATGGGCCTATCACTGGAGAAAGTGCAACAGCAAAAGCAACCTTCTTGCATAAATGTGGACTGCAACTTAGAAGAAAGCAATGGAACTACCCTCCAACCCATTTTGTTGCTGTATTTCAGAATAACTACGCTCACATCATTTAGAGTATTTCAAAACATCATTCCAACAGGATTACAGCTTCCTTACTTCACTAAACAATGTATTCAATTTTTAAAATAAAGACTTTTGTCTGCATCTCCCTCTTAGCTGACGTCGTGTGACGCACATTAACTACACGCTGCTCGTCTTTATTAATATTGGAAGAGGTTTCATCTCCAGATTTGTACGCTGGTATATCAAAGTTTAGTGCTGCCAAGAGGAGCATCAGACAAATTGTGCCACGAGTGTCGGATGGAGCAACCTTTTCCCTCCCACCAATTTTTACCCCTTACTACAAACTCCTGAAACAAGCGACTTTGCAGCTCCCCTTTTAAACATACACACTTGCCTGTTAAACAAACTCCAAGACAGAACTTTTGAAATTCTCCAAACACTAAACGTTCCTCACTTTGTCCCCAAAACACACCAACTCCTAATTACAGCATGGTGGAGTTGTCTCATGACCCACAGATGCAGGACAGAATGAAATTCAATTTGCAGTACCATTCAGTAGAGTTCTGCAGTGATCTCTAGTTCATCGACAAGTGTGCCTTTGAGCTACAGTGCTCCTCTGAGATATTTATTTTCGTAGGGGATGGCAAAGTAGATACTTTGGCCAAGGTTACCCGTTGACACCCCATCAACAGGGATACTAGGTAGCTGTGCTAGGCATGTGGCGGGGGCCTACAGCGAGGTCACAGCAGTAGCCTTCAGCTTACCTCAGGCTTCCACCAATGAGTTTCTAACAAGCACCTACAGCTCCTATCCACAGCACTAACCGGGTTCTGGGATTGCTCTCTGGCTTCTTTTATGGTCCTATTAGCCTACATTTACTTCTTTTCACCATTCAGGTTCGCAGTTTTGTTGGAGATCAAGCTTAGACACTCCAGAAGGATACAGCTGTTTCCTGGTGGTGTACAAACAGAATGCCACATGACCACAAGACTGTTGGTGCTCTCCTTCGGGTATAGCATGTGTGCAGGATTCGCAGGTCACATTGGGCATGTTAAACAGGGCTTTAGGTGGGCCTGGTCCCGCCGGATCTCAGACCCGGTAGTAATTTTAAACAGAAACTGAAACGGGTGCCTATCGAGCCCTTTAGTCATGTCCTTAAATCCAATGACAGAGACACTGATCGGTTTCTGAATAATTAATGTAAAAACCATTAAGGTAGCCCATGTAAACCATTAAGTTCCTGTTCATATTTCACATGTTTTACAGAATCTTGCGCTTCTTAAACGGTGCTAGCTATTTCCAGGATGCTGGGTTTCTTTTTTTGTGTGCACCCTATAATTCTAGTATAGTGTATACTTTGAATTGAGTCAACTGGCCTCCAGGTGGCTATAGAGCCATGATTAAGACCTCTGGAGTTCAGGCTGAAAGCAATGTAAGTTTCTCACAGTGCCTGTCAGTGGGTCAAAATATCCTCATCCAATCCTTGGCCTCTCTGCAGAGAGCACAGTAAAATGCTTAGGTATTCTATTTGAGATTGTGATTCTGTGTAGAAGTGTGTGAAGGAAGTATACTGTTGTCAAAATATTGATACGGTGAAAGTAAAACAAAATATGCAGTACTTACAGGTAAGTAAGTTTGTTGTATGTTAAGGGGGTGGTTAAGTGAAGAGGTGCAAAGAACTCCAAACAGTAGAGAGCTAGGAGGGTGCTGAAGAGGAAACAGAGGTGGTGTAATATACAAGGATGAACAAGATGTGGAGAGAAAGGGTGTGCATGTCTAACAGAGTGAACATAATAGGAGTGATCGAGACACTGAAAACCACTACCCCTTTCACAGGCCTCAGGTAACGTTGAATTAGTAGCCTCGCAATTTCAGAATTTAAACATTTTTAATATTTAATTATTTACAACAAAATCATTGTTGTTACTAATTTATCATAACAGATAACAACCACTGAAAAAGCCAATAGTCCTGGCTGGTTTTAGGTGTTTGTTAGTTGTTGTGTAATAGACCTGGATGCAAGAAAAGAAAGCTCAGCGCGCAACCAAAATACTGGTCGGGAGGCACACTATGGGAATCACAGAAATAGGTTACATGTTTAAGCCAAACCCAAATTTGCATGGGCCACACCCCATTTAGAGACCCCCGCCCCCCCCCCCCACACACACACACACTTTTTGCATCCGACTTAAAGCCTTATGCTCAAAGATGAAATACACCTAGATCATGGCTGTGCTGCAACTAACTACCTTTTAATGTTATTCTTGGAACTCATTCATGTTGGAAGTGGGAGGCTGCACACACACCTTTCAATGTCTAACTACAAGCAAAGCACAAACCTCTGGACTTAGTAGCAGGATGAGGGGCATCCCCCACGTGCGCTGGCAGTGGGCAGGCGGTGCACACACCACCTCAAGATGACACCCCGCGCGCTCACACAACAGGGGGGGCAACAGTGATGAATCGGAGGTGGGGCCTCCAGGTAAATGCCACGAGCTGAGAACAAGTGTAAACGAGCTCCCTGGTAGGTACTGAGCACAGACACAAGCAACCTGAAGAATCACACAGTGAAGAGGTGTGTTTAACTTAGGGAGTCGTTTGTTGCAAATCACCACTTAGCGAGTCAGGATTCAGGCTGTAAATCTTTGCGGAGTTTGCTGACAATGAAGTAAACCGTGAATACAAACCACTCGGTTTCATGCAATGGCTGGATTTTTCTTGTAGTCTTGCAATTAGTTTTAGAATTTACAATTTGGAAGTTGAGGCTTCTAAACATGTGAAGTGGTGCCTTTGAATGTTGCCCGTGAGCTTTCATCGAGAATGGAATACGTTCCGGTTCCTGGTGGGGTGTTCAAGCGCATATCCCAGGCCTTGCGGACGCTGCTCTGGGAGGGTGGGAACCCGAGGATAGCGCAGCGAAAACTCACAAGAGGGGTGTACGACGGGGGCTGGCCCTCCCGGACGTCCAACTATATTATTGGGCCTCTCAGTTGCAGGTGGTTAATGACTGGGTATATGCGGCGGGGTCGGAGCCAGCCTACAGGGTGGATAGGTATGCCATGCCGGGAGGCAATTGCGAACCTCTTCTGTACTCACGAAAACAACGCAGGGATTTACCTTCGCACACGGGGGTGGTGCTTCAATGTTGGAGGGAGGCCAATAAATTTCTGGGGTGGGCAGGCACCCTGACGGGTAGGACCCCGCTCTGGCTCGGAGATCAGTTAACGGAGGTAACGCGATTAACAGGTTTCAAGGGATGGAGATTAATCGGGATTGATTACCTGGGTGACGTGTGGAAAGGGAGCGCCCCCAGATCCCTGGACTATCTCAAAAAAGAGTACCACCTACATGACTCCCAATATTACCATTATTTACGATTGACACATGCTCTGCGCTCCCACATACCCACAGGCACCTCGGTCCCGGAGTGTTCTCCCATGGAGGACAGACTCCTGCTTGACCCCATCCTTGGAAAACCTACGTCTACCATCTACCGTAAGCTCATAAATAACATGCCTGATCCCCTAGTGTCCCTGCGGGAGAAATGGGAGGGGGATGTCGGAGGCCTGGAGGATGACGACTGGCAGGATGCCCTGCAAAGCCCCCGCGATATTGCAATTCGGACTCGGTTCCGTCTCGTGCAATTAAAGATCCTGCATCGAGTGTACTACCCGCGAACCCACCTGTTCTCATGGGGCAGGAGCCTGTCTCCCTTGTGTGTGAGGGGATGCCAGGGGGAGGGTACTTTCTATCATATTTTATGGGACTGCCCGTATATAGTGCCCTTCTGGACCAAAGTTGCAAATACAATGGCAACGGTAGTGGGATTGCCGGTCCCAGTGGAACCCAGGTGGCTCCTACTTATGATCAAGGGTACCACGGACTGGTCTAGATGCAGCGAGATCTGGTTGGCTCTGGCAGCCGGGGTGGCAAAACGCAACATAGCCAGTTGCTGGGGGGCGCAGGCGCCCCCACAATGGGACCAATGGCTACAAGACCTGGACTGGTGTCAGAGGGCTGAGGAAACGATCTACAAGTCCAGGGGGTGTGTTAAAAAATGGGAGAAGTTGTGGGGGCCTTGGCGGAAGTATCGAGCCTCACGGGGTGGGGGTGGGCAGGGGGAGTAAGTGTATTTGGTCCATTGTACTGCCAATGTTTGCCTTTGATCGTGCGATTAATGTTGTTTTCCTGCATACCAATTGAACACTGCTGTGTATTACATGTGACCTTGAGCAAAGTTAATAAAAAGATTTATAAAAAATTAAAAAAAAAAAAGAGAATGGAATACGTAACACATCAAGCAAATTATACAATACAAGTAAACACAAAATGCAAACTACAAAAGGTCTCTTTGGCAAAAAGTCAGTATGGCCCCCCCTGCTTGGGTCAAGCGAAGGGTGGGGGTTATTCAGAGTTGAAGTCTATAAAGCCACCAGCAGCAGTCGGGCACATAAAATCATAAGACAGCAGGGCAAGTATCGTTCAAGTAAAATCTCGCGCGAGCGAGCGTGCGTGTTTTCTAGAAACATGCCGTGTCCTTTTGTCCACTCAGGACAATGTTGATCTGTTCACGGCCGCTCCGAGCACCGACAGGCCCGTCCGTCACCGAATACACTTTCATGGTGTGTAAATCAGACGCTGCCTACCTGCCACTGACAGGGCTCTTTCCCATGAACCCCCTTCACACCACAACAAATAGTCATTTCTTCTTGCTCCTCCTCAGTGATTGCTCTCGGCCTGGGACTGACAAACAGGACTGTAAAAGGGACAAGCTAATTTTATTTGTTAACAGTCCCTGGCCAACAGAAGCCTGTGCTGTGCACAGCTGCCTCCAGCAAAAGTACACACGCTTTTATCGTGCCCCTTTTTGTGCGTGGTCCACTAAGGTATGACGTATTCAACACAGGGCACACACAGACGGACTCTAAAATAAATAGCAACAATTGTCTGTAGCCATTACAGTTTTAACGTTTTTTAAATAAGTTAAGAAAGGGTTTGGCTATCTTGCTTTAATGTAGTTTGAAAATGCATAGAACTCCCTGGATTCCTGTGTTAAATGTAAGTTAGTGGAAGTCATGATTTGCACTGAACAAGAAGGACCCACGTGCCAGCAATTCAGCGGATAGTGCAGGAACACCAACATTTTGCAACTTTCCGAGGTAAATGTTGTAACTGACGTTTAAAAAAAGGAAGACTTATTCATCAAATCAATTGTATCAAAAAGACCAGCCTTTAAAGCAAGATCCTCGTGGCTCACTGTATCCAGAAGATATCATAGCATTTGCAACCAGTCTATTGGACCCTCTCCAGCAAGAGAATTAAAATTTAAGATCATCACAGCTAGATCCACATTAAAAAGATGCACATGGTAGAATGCACATGAAGAACATTTTCGATTTAAGCCTACAATCAAAGCTGCTTAATAATAAATCAAATAACATTAACGAATGTATTATTGTTAAATTATTAAATGTATTATTGTTTAATTATTAACAATAACGTGATGCTCCATTCAGGCTGCATTCTTGTGCTTTTACTCAGAACAAAACTCTAGCTCTAAGCCCTCCATCCATCGAGCTTATGGAGTTGCCATTAAAGAGCCCGTGCAGCCTTGTAAAATAAAAACGGCAAAACAATATCCTGATTGATATGAAAATCTGACAAAACCTTTTGCACACCTTCAAGATGCTTAGAGAGCACCACTTTGTAGTGGTGAAAACAAACACAAGGCTCATCAGCCCTAAGAGTCAGAGTAATTATATTGCATAATCTTCCTCTTACCTGTGATGACCAACACAACAAGTCTACTCTAATTTTTCATTCACTGCAACAACGAATAACACTTCTCTAAAGGACTCTCGATACAGCTAGAAAAGGGATAAGGATGAATATTATAGCAAATCTTGGTTACATGCACCAAACCTTGCACTTCAATTTCTTCCCTTTATAGACTTCAAGTAGCTTCCCTGGCATCTCTTACATATTAAGACATTTTCCTTGGGTAGACTTCTCCTTTATAAAACCTATGATGCTCTACTTGCTACTTGTGCAACCTGCAATCCCATGTATTACAATTATAATTACTATGTACAAAATACTTCTAGGCACTGTAAATACCACCACGTCGCCTAGAACAAAGGAGAATAAATAACAAAATCTTAATAAATAAAATAAATAGGTACACCAGTATACCACACTGAAGAAAAGACTTCACTTCCTAGGCATCAGAGATCTCAATTAACCCGAATGACTGCCACACCGACCGCTTTTCACTGAGTGCAACACGCAAACTCTATGGTGCTCTGTCGCCCTTCGTGTTCCATCAGCACATTCTTTGAACACCTTGATAATGTCCTCAAATCTTTTCCCACAAATACTCCCACCATCATATTCTGGGGTTTTAGCATCACCATGGCAATAAACTACAGAACACCTTGTTCGCTCAAGAATGATAAGGAAGACCCTCAGTAAGGGGAAAAAGGGCGGGTGAGGAGAGGGAGACAAAGACAATCATGTAGGTAGGTATTTAAAAGGTGTGGACTGGATTCCTTAGGCACAGCATCTCATGTTCAAGCTTATCAAGGTTAAGTCTCCACCTATGCATGGCAGTAGGCAATAACTACAGAACATCTTGTTCTCTCAGCTCCAATGTGACCAATCATCCAATACATACTACTCATCCACAAATAACCGGGGCATTAAACTGGATTTAGCTTTAATATATTATTAAACACTTACCCATTTCTTACCCAATATTATCCCATCCCCAGCTGACCACTGCACTTTGGATATTCTGGTTGATATCACACCTGCCCACTCCCTCAATGCCCCTTTCCAAATATACAAAGAGAAATTCTTTTAAGACTCCCTCCACTAAACGCTCAACTCTGCTACACTCTACATCATTCCATTCGAAATATTTAATGAGGTCCTGAAATAATATTTTTAAATGCACGGTCTACACACATTCGCCACAGCAGCTTCTCACCCACACCTCGGTCTCACTCAGCATCCGCTGAATTAAAACCAAGATGAGAAGATTCTCTCTGTAAATGGCTCAACAAATCCACTTAAAATTTTGGAAATTCTAAACAGACATTAAACTAATTATCCTTGACCCTCAAACGTGCAAAATCAGACTCCTTCCAAAGCATCGCCAACTCATTTCAACCACATCCACAGAAAACTACACATACAGTTAAACAGTTTATTCTCCCTCTCCAGGCACAAAGATCAATCAATCGCAATTGCCATTCTTGGCAAATGACTTTGCACCAACTAAAATCACTTCTATTCCTGAAATCCTGGCTACTCTCGCTGCATAACCACCACAACAACACTTCTACGCTCCTCACACGCCGTCTGCACTCGGACTTGAGCTCTGCAGATGAACTGATCATCATCTGAATAAAGAAATCAGCACTTCCTCTTGCACACTGTTCAATTCTTTCAGTCCATGTACTATGCAGATCTTTCATGTCTACCGCCCAGTATCGCTACTGACCGTTTTCTCTATAATATTCTTAACGGCCTTACAGTTTAGACTGAAGTGGATTATGCAAGGTATTAGTAGAAACCCGGTTTCCCTGCACTCCACTCTACTGAGACTCTCACATTAGCACATAATCAAAGCAGCCAATCATACACCGTTATCCATCCTCACTCTCCTTGATGTTTCTGCAGCATTTGACAGAGTTGATCATTCTACCTTACTTCCCTTCCTCAACTACACTGCATTTACTGGTTCTCCTCGTACCTTTCTCATCAATACTCTCCTCCTCAGTTACATGGGAATCAAGTTATTCTCGCCCACTGCTCTACCAATCTGTGCTCATGTAGGCCAGGGTTCTCCAATGTCGGTACTGGAGGACCAGATCCATGCCAAATTTTTAGCATATCCACATTTAGATAAATGTAGTTATCTTAAAAATCTGGCATAGATCCGGGCCTCCAGGACCGACACTGGAGAACCCTGATCTAGGCTAAAGGGTGGGCATTCCCAACTGCAGACTTATTCACCTTAGGATTCTCCTATTGTCTTAATGCTAATGACACCCATATATTTACCTCATTCACAACCCTTTTACAACCAAGCATATCATTAAATCACAGACATACACCATAAGATTGCACAACAATCATATCATGCTGGAATCATCTATGACAGCAGCACACCCTGAGAAATTTTGGTGTTTTTTAATCCTACCATGCAACTCACATCATTCACCACTACTACCGCAGTTTGATACACAATATTGAAAAGCATAAAATCCTACAAATTCTATCCAACAAAGCTGAAATATTGATAAATCTTGTTCTCAGCAAACAGGATCTTTTTTTTTTATTGGAAAAAAATGAACAGCATCATCAAATTGGTCTTCAACAAATGCATGATTCATATTTCTAATTCACACAATTTAATCCTAAAATATCCTAATTAATAAACTTCCCTCGAACATCACGCCGCTAATAATTCATGTTAATGTTTCTTCTGAATAATTGATAAGATACTACTATACTTCATACTAAAACATTACAGACTGTCAAATAATCATAAAATAGCATTCATAAGATGTCCCAATATACCCAATTGGCCCTGCAATATAAGCTAAGCTATTAGATTGCTAAAATATTATCTACAAGACTTGATTTCTAACTTCTTACACCAAGCCTGTTGCCCTCTGCCAAATTGACCAGATTTTGTTAAAATCCCTGATAGCACCTATTCTCTTTGCATAGAGAAGCTCATGGCGATATACTTTGTCCATCTTATTGCGCCGATGATTGATGGTGGGTATTTTGATAGACTTCCAATTTGCTAAAACTAATGATTTGGCTACCAAAGATGCTATAAAACAGAGTCAGCAAACAGGATCAATCTATTTGCTCATGGGCCACAAGAGGTACTCGTTTGCCCCTCTGGACATTGTCCTAAATCTTGCCACCAGAACCCTCTACATTCTTCCCAAGCACACAACCACCTTTACCCAAAGCTACAAGGCTGGCTCTCTGCCAATGCTCAGTGAGCACCTGGCAGCTCCAAGTCCGTAGTAAGGCTTGGTCACGTATAGGTAGTAATGTTGCCCAGCATGTTGTTGCATGAATTACAGAAAAAGTATAATATACCCTCTAAATAACTCAATAGAAGAAAAAAAAAATCACAATACGTATACAGTGAGAACCTAGAGTATTTCCACACCAGAGACATATAAAATTATTTCCTGGAGAGAGCGAAAGGTAAATAAAACCTGAACAGTAAGTCGAGAAAACAGCGATATTATACCAACTGTGTTTCAAAAGTATAGATTTCTGAATCTACTTCTCTAGCTAGAACAGTTTATATCATACACGTACAGTTATGAAAATAAATTACTTGCAATAAGCTGTAGTTCAGCTAAGGGTTATGAACATATTCTTTCAATGCCCTTATTCAGAAAAATAACCATGGAAGAGCCAAGGATACCACTTATGGATTACCGAGGAGGGCAGAGCCAGCCAGGCACAGAGATGGCAACATCTCCCCAAGGCACCAGTGGGAGATACGCTTTAAGTGTTTTACCGGTGCTAACTCTGCAGAATGGGCACACAGTTAAAGGTAAACCTATGAGTATTGGGAGACCCAGGCTTCTTCCCACAAGGCCAGGCAGTGCGCTATGAACTGGTGAAGGGACACTACTGTCAGCGAGCTGTGCTGAGGTGGACGAAGTCATGAGAACACATGTACC
Organism: Calotriton arnoldi; assembly: GCA_963921515.1. Classification (NCBI taxonomy): domain Eukaryota; kingdom Metazoa; phylum Chordata; class Amphibia; order Caudata; family Salamandridae; genus Calotriton; species Calotriton arnoldi. The sequence goes on from CAWUFW010000319.1 coordinate 2,759,935, forward strand.
ACAGAGTCTTGCTTATGTGTATCAAAAGCATATTCCCTCTCCTACTAGTCAGGAGATGGCTAAAGGCATAATGATGCTTCTTCTACTTCTGATGTGAATCTTTACAATTGAACCCAGATCTTAACAGATCAATCTGTTTACAGAGTCTTTATATTCATCTTGTACTCGCTGATGATGAGTGTACTTTTACCATTTACGGAGATGAAACACATACAGTTCAAGCTGGACAAATAGGACTATTCAGACTAGTGAGGTGTGGAGGGCGGAGCCGATAGTGGTTTCTCTTTGCTTTCACGCCAATTCTCTCTTGTCCTACTGACTGCTCCCGCTCACACCGATCCCACTCGACAGGCTTCAGTGAATAAATAAAGAGAGGCGGGCATAAGCAGGCGCATTTTTTTCACGTATTCAGGGCTCCCTAGCACACAAGACGCAGCTATTTCCAAACAGGTTTGATTTTTGATAATCTTCTATAACTAAAGGGCGGGGGGGGGGTTAGTCACGCTTCATAACTAAAGTAATTTTCGATCCCAGGTCACCATTGAACAGTACAGAGGAGTAGGTTGCTAGTAGCTACAGTAGGTAACTGTGGGAATAGGGCCATTGCTCTTCAGTGCAACTGAAAGTGTGCAAATGAACATACACAAATTTGTTTTTAAATAAGGAATTGAGTAGTTGGGTACACAGAAGTGTTTTACAGTTTTCCACTATATGGGTATTCAAGTCCTCAAAGGGGAACATTCCCATTTCCTGTCAACTATCTGCACCTATCTAGCTCACTGTCTATGTAGTACATAGTTTCAAAGCAAATCGAGGCCTTAGTTTTTTAGTCCAGGTTGTACAAATGGCAGATGGACAGTAGGCCTGATAATCTTTATAGTGTAAAAACTGTAGCGAGGAAGATGGCGCAAATTTTATTTTATGGGATTTATAGCGCGCACCGCTACTCAATAGAGTGTCCCGGCGCAAAGCCAAAACGTCAAAGGGAACAAAAGCAGAGTAAGAGAGGGACAGTTTAGTTGAACAGGAAGGTTTTTAACTTTTTCTTAAACTGAGAGGGAACTTAATTGCTGCCAGTCCAAACTGTCCTTGTGACAGTCCTACAAACGTCCATACCCTCCCACTGGACACGCTTCTCCCAGCTTGGTGCTATAAGGGATGTGTAAAGGGTGTGTGGCCTTCTTGTTACCAAAGAGGGCACAGGAAAAAAGGTTAAAAAAATACAAGTTCATTTTCGTTTTTGTGGAAAGAACCAAATTATATTTTGGGTGACAACGATGCTTGCCTGTCACCAAAGAGAAGTACTAAAAGAGGAAGCCTGATTATCAGTAACAAAGATCACAGGAAAATAACAAGATCTCTAAAGTTATTTGTATGTTTAATAAGAGCTATTTCTAAAGGTCCAAACATCACCCAAGAACAAAAACACATACAAATATCACAAAATGATACACTAAGATAGCCAGGTAAAATACATTAGTTAAAATAAGCAAGGTCTAGCAGCAAATTACAGCGCACCAACACCTTAATCCCCCACCAACCTATTCGAAAGCATTAAGCGGGTGAAATAAGTAGCCACTGAGGCCCCAAACAATGGGTTACAGATCAACAGCTGACTCGATCTAGACCGTGTCAAAAGACCCGCACCCACACTGCAATGCAACTACAACATATTCAAATTCCACAAGGGTTGGAAGGCAAGTGGTAAGATCCAAGCCTCTTCATGGAACCTATCTGCAGGGCAGGCCATACACTCATTCAATACCAACCTCACTCATTGTGCAAGGGTATATCCAGGGACATTCCGTCCATGGACCCCGCTGCTTCCATGGACCCCTCAATCTGCGTGCAAACACACAGGTGCAGACAAGCACTGCACAAAAGCACTAACAGACCAGATAACTTGTGATACAAAAACCACATACAATATCATTAAAAAACTCAGTGTGCTAATAGAATGTAGGAGTAACAAATACGGAGTCAATTTACATTGGGCAGACACATTTCCCCCCTCATTTTGGAACACAATCAGCCAAGAGGCAAATGGGCTGATGGGTCAATGCTTTACTTTGACAAAAGTTTCTTATTTCAAGTCTTTATCTCTTTTTAAAGCCATCTTTGGTTAAACAAATGTTCAGGATATCATAATACAAACATACAAAAAGTGATGAGAGCAAGCAAAAACTTTTCAGGTGGGGGGTTGCTTGGTTTCAGGCACATCCTTGGCCACTAAGGGTATTACATCAAACAAAAAGAAAGTAGTACGTTTGGATGGTGCCCGAGCACTACCGAGTGGTAAGACTAATTGCAGGCATTCCTCCCATTATCTTTTATGTGCTTGAAGAAGCGCCTAAGTGGCCAAGTATATGCCCATACATGGGTCCCATGCTCACTGTGCCACTGGAATCAAGCTGCACCCAAGTGAAGAGACACAAATAGGCCGAAACTGGTCTTGGGTTGCTTGTGTTCCGGAATGGAGAGGACCTGGCTTGGCAGTTTGGGCTGGACTACTCCTACTGAAGCAGGACCAAAAGGATGACTTGCATTTGGCAGATGGTGGGCACAAAAATGATGGGTTGGAATGCCACTGCAAGCGATTGCCAGTGTTTAGACTATTTGCAAGCATTCCTCTCTCATGGACGTTTGAGTGTTTCTAGTACTTCAAATACAGAAATACCCTCTCTCTTTGCACCAATAATCACATTTTCCCATGATAAACATTTAAACTAAATAAAAAAGGGTTTTCATTACAACTTTTAACTTCACCTGCAAGCTAAGAAGCACCCATACTCTATATTAAAATTATAAGCAATGGTTATTTTTTAAATAAATGTTAAAGTACATATTCACGTTTAGGCAGCAGCATGTTTTCTTGTTTGTTGTTTCTTACTATTTTGCAGCATCTGCTTGCAATAAACAAAACAAGAAAAATACAAATAACCATTACACTCGCTTATCAAGGCCAGACGTGCTAGCTCAGCTAGTGCTCGTTTTCCAAATGCCCTGTAAATAATGTAAGCATTCTTAAATGAAATGCAAGCCTCTTGAGGAAACAATGGGCATAAACGAAAATCGTATACACATAGTTGAATTTCCTACTTTCTACGGCCACTAACTCTCTTGCCTGGAAGAGAGACTTGAAGGTAGTTGTAACAAGCATTGGCATAGTCAAATGGTCTCCCCTTTGGGACCGTATACGTGTTTAGTTAGAGCTATTGGCTTTGCCAGTTTATTTAATCTATGTCGTAGAGCCGTGTGGCTGCTGTGCAGCATGTTAAAAAGTTAGTAACAAAGTGTTATAAGCATTTTCGTTACCTTATATATAACTAAGAAGACATTATGTACAACTGAAAGACCCAGTTAAAAAAAGTATTAACATAAAAAATTTCTATTTTTTTGTCCTTGCAATGCTGGCAACTTCTTATTGCCTGTTCTAATGCTGGTTTGTTGTATCTTTTTTTTTTTGTTATGTGGGACATAAACAACAGGAGGGTGGAGATGGGAAATAGTACCTGAATTACAACACAAGCAGTGTATGGACACTAGGGAAGAATCAACAGATGCCACATTCCGAGGGCAGACTGAGGTGGTGGTGTGCTGGTGCAGAGGTGATGCTTAATGATGCTCAGGTAGTGTTGAGTGCTACTGAGGTGGTGCTGGGGAGTTGGTGTGCTGGAGCGGAAGTGATGCTCAGATGATGCCGAGTGATGCTGAGAGGGTGCTGAGAGGGTGCTGAGTGATGTTGTGGTGCTGAGTCATGCTGAAGTGGTGGTGCTACACTTGTGCTCAGGTGGTGCTGAGCTGGTGCTTAGGTGGTGCTGATATGATGCTGCGCTGATGCTGAGGTGGTGTTGCACAGATGCTTAATTGCTGCTGAGGTCGGGCTGCACTGGTGGTGGTGCACGGATGCTGAGATGATGCTCTCCTGATGCTGAGGTAGTGCTGCGCTGGTATAGAGGTGGTGCTGCGCTGGTGCACTGATGCCGAGGTGGTGCTGTGCGGATGCTGAGGTGGTGCTCAGGTGATGGTGAGTCATGCTAAGGTGGTGCTTAGTGATGCTAAGGTGGTGGTGTTGCACTGGCGCTCAAGTGATGCTGAGCTGGTGCTCGGGTGGTTCGAGTGATGCTGAGTTGGTGCTGTGCTGAGTTGGTGCTGTGCTGATGCTGAAGTGGTGCTGCGCTGAGGCTGAATTTGTGCTGCGTTGGTGCTGAATTGCTGCTGAGGTAGGGCTGCGCTGGTGATGGTGCACTGATGCAAAGGTGGTGCTGTGCTGATGCTGAGATGGTCATGTGCTGATGTTGAGGGGGTGCTCTGCTGGTGCTGCGCTGATGCAGAGTAGGTGCTGCGCTGGTGGTTGTGCACTGATGAGGAGGTGGCGGTGTGGTGGTGCTCAGATGATGCAAAGTGATACTGGGGTGACTGGGTGGTGCGGAGGTGGTGGTGCTGTGCTAGTGCTAACGTGGAGGTCAGCTGGTGCTCAGGTGGTGCTGAGTGATGCTGAGTTTGTGCTGTCCTGATGTGATGCAACGCTGGTGCGGAGGTGGTGCTGAGCTGATGCGGCACTACATCGGTGCTGAATTGCTGCTGAGGTGGGGTTGTACTGGTGCTGAGGTGGTACTGTGCTGATGCTGATATGGTGCTGTGCTGATGTGATGCTGCATTGGTGCTGAGTGATACTAAGGTATTGGTGTGCTTGCACGGAGGTGGTCCTGAGTGATGCGGAGGTGGTGCTGTGCTGATGCGGAGCAGGTGCTGTGCTGAGGTTGAGTTGGTGCTGCGCTGGTGGTGGTGCAATGATGAGGAAGTGGTGCTGTGGTGGTGCTTTGCTGAGGTGGTGCTGCGCTGATGCTGTGCTGAGGTAGTGCTGCACCGGTGCCAAGATGGTGCGGAGTGATACTGAGGTGGTGCCGAGTGATTCTGCATTTGTGCTGAGTTGCAGCTGTGGTGGGGCTACGCTGGTGCGGAGTTGGGACTACGCTGGTGGTGGTGCACTGATGCAGAGGAAGTTCAGTGATGAGGAGATGCACTGGTGTGAGGTTGTGCTGAGTGATGCTATGGTGGCGCTGAGTGATGTGCTGGTGCTGAGTGATGCTGAGGTGGTGGTGCTGAGCTGGTGCTGAGGTGATGCTGCACTGATGTGGAGGAGGTGCTGTGTTGATGGCAAGATGGGGCTGTGCTGATATTGAGGGGGTGCTGAGGCAGTGCTGCTCTGGTGCTCTGATGAGGAGGTGATGCTGTGCTGATGCTGAGGAGGTGCTGTGGTGGTGCTCAGGTGCTGCTGAGGGAAACGAGGTGGTGCCGAATGATGCTGATGTCATGCTGAGGAGGTGGTGCGGAGGCATGCAGAGGTGGTGGTGCTGCATGGTGCCGAGGTTGTGCTGCGGTGGGGCTCTGGTGGTGCTGAGTTGGTGATGCTGCACTGATGCTGAGGTGGTGCTGCGTTGATGCTGAAGTGGTGCTGAATTGCTGATGAAGTGAGGTTGCGCTGGTGCTGAGATGGGGCTGCACTGGTGGTGGTGCACTGATGCAGAGGTGGTGCTGTGCTGATGCAGAGGTGGTGCTGTGCTGATGCGGAGTTGGTGCTGCACTGGTGGAGAACTGATGAGGTGGTGGTGGTGTTGCTGTGCTGATGGTGAGGTGGTGGTGCTGCACTTAGTCTGAGGTAGTGCTGCGCTGGTAGTGAGGTGGTGCTGCACTGGTGCAGAGGTGGTGCTGTGCAGAGGTGGTGCTGTGCTGAGGTGGTGCATTGGTGCTGAGGTGGTGCTGCACTGGTGCTACGCTGAGGCCGAGTGATGCTGAGGTGGTGCTATGCTGTTATTGTGGTGGTGCTCAGGTGCCACTGATTGATCTCAGGTGGTGCTGCGGTGCTGTTGCTGAAGTGGAGCTGAGTGACGCTGACTGGTGCTGAAGCGGTTCTCCGCTGATGTTGAGGTGGTGTTGCACTGCCTACTTGCAGGATATGTTATTAACCTCACATCAGATGCCACGTTTGGAGAGCACGAGGAGGCATACCTTGATATTGCTTTTATTTTACCAAGGATTAAAACCTAAAAGAAAGCATCAAAAGTTGAAAGTGCGCAACTCAAAGCTGTTTCCATTTTCATAAAACGGAGCAATAACAGCATGTTTACCTATTTAATCATATCCAAATAATCACGCTGTCAAAAGCATAATGTAAATAGGTTGATCCTACTGTCGACCATCTTCTTAAACTATACTTCCATCAAGTAAGTATATTATTTAAAGTTTGGACATTTGAGCTAATGAAACCAAAAATGTGATAGGATGAAAAACAACACAGCCTCTTGAAACCAAAGACTGTGGAAAACAAGATAAGAGCATGATTTGCAGTCCTTGGCTGAGCATGTTCAGCAAGCCAAAAGAAAAAGTAGTGTGCTGTAACTAACATATAAGGCCGATAGTGAAATGATCCATGTAACAGTGCCAGTCTCCAGGTCGAGACCAAAACAGCAAAAGGAGGGACAAATGTAAACTATACACCAACGAAAACAAAGCTATTTCAAAAGGCACATGAAGGAACGAATGAAAATGGAAGGCGTGCTGAAAGCCCATACAGTAGATACAGCATGTCCCGAGAGACAGCACATGCACTGCCTAGGCAAGACCTAAAAATCTTGAGCCTCAGGCAACCAGGCACTGCCACCAACAATGTGCAAAAGCACCCGGAGTACTAAACAATGACTTAGAAATTAGAAGAGGGCATTTTATTTACATTCAAGTTAATGATGGAAATATAGAAGTGCTGGTACTCACTCTGCACAGTACCAGTTTGCTCCTGAGAAGTGCTAGTATTCTCCTATTAAATGTACTGAAACAGTGCTCAGGTACTCTCCCTTCCAAATAAAAGATGAGGTAAATTGAAGAAATAGGCACTAAATCTAGGCCCCTGTTTATCTTTTATGTGTGCTGCTGTCTTTGTGACACTCAGAGGAGCAACTAGACACAAATTTCTGGGTGCTACAAAACATTTCGGGAGGGGCTAATTCTTCCAGCAATAAGCAGAGTGGAGATGCAGGGGCTCTAAGAAGGGGTTAAAAAACAACTAAGCCTCGTTAGCAAGTAAATGGTCTTTTAAAGACCTGTGAAGTACTCGGGTGCGGCTGCATGTGTGACCGGGAAGCTGTCTCAGCCCGGGCGGACACACACGACAGGAGGGGGGGGGGGGGGGCTTTGAGCACTATGGGAGTTGCGCGCCTGGTGACACTCAAATCTATTTTAAGTAGGTGGAGGGCCAAGTCAAGTCAGAGATAGAAGAATTAACTTCTGACATCTTTGTGCCTATATAGGACCGCCAATACCCTTGCAAGATTAAGAAATTACGTTTTTTCGTGGCAGTCCAGCAAGTGACAAGTGTTTGCCATTTAAACAACAGCCTCAACAAGCCAATGAATAGCCCAGTGAGTAAACACTTCTTGCTGATATCGGAAGTGATCCACAGGTTACAAGTAGAAATCCAAGTCTTCCATTCTTCCAAGGTGAAAAACCCAGGTTCCATTAAATTGGGCAATAGTTGTGTATTTACAGCACTTAGAAACCACAAAAGTGGATTATGAAGCACTATATAAATAATAGTTTGTTATCATTAATGATGGTCTTGAGGCAGAAACCCTTGCTCCAACTTTTGGCATCCTTTGGTCTAACAGGAGTAAGTGGATTGTGAACTTTTTAAAGACTAGCTTCTTCTCAGAGTGGCAACCTTGATTGCTAACTCACTTCTTTCTACGTTCATGACCATGTTTTCTGCCGCAGTAAGCAGTGCCACCATCCTTAAGATTGGTGCACGCTGACTGCTCATGTCACCAACTCCCATTCTTGCCCATTCAGCATCATTTTACCTATTTGAGAGCATCTCTGCCTTACCGAGGTCACATGGATTAGTAGGTCTTGTCTGATCATCCACTGATTTTAGTGTACATGTACACACCATTTAGTTGCCCCCCTAGCTAGGATTGTGCTGTATAAATGCCTGTATGGTGAAGTCTTAACCATAATTATAATTTGCATGCCTATCGCCCACGCCTCCTCTCCTCCTCTAACACACTGCTAGGCACTGAGCTCTAGTCCTCCGGTACAACGCCAAAAGAGCTTCCCACATAGGATCACAACTACAGCACTACTTGAACCCCGAACTCTTCCACACTGTAGCTTGGTAACCATGCGCTTCTGTACCCAATACCGGAGCATGATGTGTTAAATGTTTGCTACATTACAACCGACAAATAAAAAGTTGCTTCATTCAAATAAGAATTATGGCACAGTCAGATGTAAGATTCCCCGCTTCACAATGTGTTTATGCAGAGCAATAATGGCAGAGAGTTAGCACTGTGGCCGACTATCTGCAAGCTTTTTTCTGCACTGCCTGCGTGTCGGCCATAGCAAGGAGGGAGATGGGATGCACCCAGCACAGCACACAACCAGCTTGGCAAGAGTAAGGACTTACATCACTTCCGCACTTTTTGGGGATGGAAAGTTCTGGAATCTGCGTGGAGCCACAAACTTACACCCACCCAGCATTCCCCCAAGACTCCCGATACAAATGGCACCTCACTTGTATGGGTAGACCTAGTGCCAGCGCCAGGAAATGGCCCAAAACGTACCGTCGAGACTTCAAAATTATTGATCACAAAAAAGACTTCGTTTTGCGAGGGAATCGCCTGCATTTTTGGTTCTGGGCTCGGTGGGCATCTAGGGAAACCTACCAAACCTAGATATTTCTGAAAACTAGACCACCGGGGGAGTCCATGGAGGTGTGGCTTGTGTGGCATGAAGGCATTCTGACCTTTCACAAGGTGCACATCCACACATAAAGTAACACCCTTAAGGGCTATATAGAACTGTGGCAGTGTGTGCTTTATGAGCCCAAAACAATTATTTTGCTTTCAGCCAAGTTTAAAAAAAAAATTTTTTAGAATGAGCGCCCAACAGCTTTCCCAAAAATATAATTTAGCAAAAACATGACAAGACAAAACATCAACTGAAAGTCAGAAGGCGGACAGCCAACGCCAAACCTCCTGACTTTGCCAATGCTGGTCTTTTCAAGTCATACAACACAACACTTATTCCTTTAAAACTAACAAAAAAATAACAGTCGAGCCATATGTCCTGCAGATTTGGGGTTACAAAGTTGCATGTTACACAAAACCCTGCAACTTTCACCTCCTGCCGCAGTTTTCGTTCTCAAGATTAGATTGCCCAAAATGGATACACCCAAAAAATTATTTCCAACCATTATCATAGTTAAGAACCTTGTAAACCAGTTTGCAAACCTTTATAATCTGATTGACCGACGAGAGTCTTTCTTCTCTACATAATCCTTGTGAGGGCATCGCTAATTTCCAGGGAAGTTGCAGCCATTCAACTGTATGTGATGATGCGGAGGGTCCCATCACATGTGAGCTCACAGCGAGGTCAAATGTCATCTACAAGTTCATGTTTGAGGTGATGAGTATGCTGATGAGAAATCAGCGTTACAGCAGCATAATTAAGGTAATTTAGCTTTATTCTTGTGCAAAATTCCGGCAATTACTGCATTATGCAACATTGCATAATTACAGGCCATTCGAGGTAAACAATTTACCGCAAATGCGCCATTCACTGTAAAATTTATCATGAACGTACGGGAACAATGTGAATGACAGAGCGTGAGCAGCTGTTTGCAGTCCTTGCTTTTGCAATTTTTTTAAGCACAAAATGTGCAAGGTCGCATTTTGCACTAAAATTCATTGGAAGGAGCCAGTCTTGCATTTTGCGTAATAAGGTGTAATTTCGTACAATTTTCCCAAAATGTCATGCAAATTCACGGAAAAGAAAATTATGTAAATTTCGCACACCCCTAAATTAGCAGGAGGGCTGTTAGGGGTTCATAACGGACCATAACTGGGAAACTACAAGGGTTTCTAGGTTTCGAATAGCAACCATAATGTCCTCTCAACTGAAATAATTTTATTTAAGTGAATATCTACATATGCAACCATGCACAAACGCGCATTTTGCAGTCATGGGTATTACAGAGATGTGCATCAGAGTAATCATTTTAATAAAAATTTGGACTTCTGACCAGTCAGTGTAAGAAAATACGTCTGTGTAGCTTGTGAAACCGTTGTCCTCTCCAATAATGCACGGCAGCTACATAGCACTTAATAGCACTTTTCCGTTTCTAAGGCAACCGGCAGAAACGCATTCAATGCCCTGTCGTTTTAGGGTAACGAAGGCGCATTGGCCACACCAGCAATAAATATATCACGTGGAGTCTAATGGAGGCTGGCTGTTTTGGGGGCCTTTGTGAGCAATAAAAGTTGCTGCTGTTGACATACTGCGGAGATCTGCGCCTAAATCCTTCCAAGCTTCTTTTACGAGCTTTTATGCTATTTACAGTATTCGAGGTCCACAGTGTCAGAAACAATTCCAGATGCATTTCGAATCAGGAATGCATTTCAAGAGATTCCACGTAAAACCCTTTCGAGAGGGGAAAAATAAAAAGAACAATGAAAAGTTCTGTTTATATAGGTTTGCTCACCTTTCCCACGCACATTCCATTCCTTCACAAAAATGACCCGAGAAACCACTGTAAAATCGAATTCCCCTCCGTGCCAACAAGATTCTTAACCCCTAAAGTGCTAAAGGGTTTTACAGATCCACCTGCCGGATACTGACGTTGTTGCATATGCATCTTCAAACCTCAATAACGTGAAATCCGAGACAAATTTGTTCTTTTTTCTGTTGCATGTGGCAATGGAAATGTGGGTTTCAGATATACTTTAACAGTCCCCAAACAAATTGCAAAAATGTATAAGTATATATATTTTTTCTCCATACACAGCCGTGTAAAGAGTGCACTTTTCCTTAAACTGCAGTAACAAAAGATCAGATTTTTCAGAATAGCAATCTTTGGTGCTTTCCTAAACAGGGTGAATTTTTTTAACATGCTTATTCATTGCTTCTGACCTGGTAAGTTTACCATGTTTGATAGTTTAGACCATGGGTACTCAAAAACATTGGCCCAGGGGCCACAAGGTACGGTTTGAAGTGTGACCGAGTGCCGCACTGATGCCAGCAAGGTGGCGGTAGGGGGTCTGGGTGGGTCAGGGATTGAGTAAGGAGGTCTAAAATATGTTAAATAAATGGGCAAGCATTTATTTGCAGGTTAATAAATGCTTGCCCGTTTATAAAAAAAAAATTCTCTAAAAATTAGTGCTCAGCAACTGAACAGCAGCTTGTGCTGCTGTTCACCTGGGGGCCGCATGTAAAGGTCAAGAGGGCCACAAGCGGCCCCCGGGCCATACTTTGAGTATCACTGGTTTAGACATTCTTGCACTTAGGAAACAAGCTTTGGCAAAGTCAATAGGTCTCGCCTATGCGAGATCATTTTGCTTTGTCTAAGTGCTATGAAGCTTTTTATTTTTTAACTTTTTGCACAGCATGTACCTCCAAAATCATGCAAGCAGTGAAAGGACTCTAGGCGCCTAAAGGAAGCAGTACTTGGGCCATGATCCAGTGGAGGGACAAATACACAAAGAAGAAATTAAGTCAGTATGCGCTGACCAAACAAGCAAAGAAATGAGTGAGACAAAGCCAACCAATGGGCAGGCTCTAAACCCCTTGTAAGCAAACAAAATGTCTTGCAAGCGGCAGTGCATACGCAGGCTTTGGCGGGACATAAAAAGGGAAGAAACAAGCATTAGCAAAGCCAATCGGTAGCACTCATGAAACCTATTGCCTTTGACAATGCATTGAGTTCCTCCCCCCCAGATGGGTGTGGTGCATATGGACACATTTGCTGCAGCCCTCTTTTGTCCGAGGAGAAAGTAAAAGAAAAAAAAGAAAAGAACGTGAGCCTGAGTACATGAGCAGCAGCAATCTTCGCATGATTTCTTTTAATCAAAAGAAAATGAATTCGCAAGCACCAACAGCCTTCTAGGAGTGGTCAAAACCTTTTTTTAAAGATAACTGCTTGCCCATACAGAAGCAGAGGGTGCTCAGAGCGCAAGGTGGCTGGGCAAGCAAACTTTGGTGGTGAAAGTGTTTATTGAAAAAAGAGCGGGTTGGGGAGGTGGGCAAGGAGGGAGTGAGCAAGGAGAACGAGATAAAGTAGACCTTCACGTGCACTGCTGTACATGTTCTGAAAGCAATGAAGTATACATAACCAATCAAAATATGGTGAGAATGAAATGCTCGTTGAGCAGCACAATTACAAGTATTGGGAGGAAAGCCATGAAATCGTGAGCAAGGGGCTGAGCCAAAACCCATTCTCTATATTGCATTGTCCACAACAGGCAATTAACAACAAACAGATAAAGCTGTATGTAGGCAAGGCCTAAAAACCACAGCAGCCTGGAAAACTACACTACCACAAGTCACTAAGTTTTGAATCCACAGAGGTTTGCCGTCATTTTCCATACACATGATTACAATGAAAACAAAGTACTAGACGATAACACGAGCACAAAATATTGTGCACAAATGTTTACCCCTCAAACAACAATGTATATTTATGAAGTAAATCCGTATAATCCCCTAACTCGTCTAGTTACGAGGGCATCCAATTTTCATATATTATTTGAGAAATTAGCAGTGCTCAAAAACTTTCACCAGTTGGGTCTGAATACAAACCGTTCCCACCCTCGATTACCATGAAAAGGTAAGAAAAACACTGTCACCAATTAATGTAATTCATAGGAAATATAGCATATTTAGGACTAGGTATTTTGCCTTCCTCCTGAAACTATGAGAATGCCTGTAACATTACACCATTTGACAGCAGTTTAGAAAATGGTTTACAAATATTGTGCGAAATAACATTAAAATCATATGGAAATAAGGTGATAAAGAACTTATTTTATATTTCGACACTCCCTGTAAAATGGATGCCACTTGGTTGGATTGGCATAATTCTTTAGAAACTAAATGGCAAAAACTTGTGCTTAAGATTTAAGCCTCTAGCACATGAAGGCATTTTCCCTCATATTTGAGACATCTTTGATAACATACTGGTCATTTTTCGTTTCAATTAACCATGCTTTTTTAAAAAAACTAGAAATACTTTTTTTTCCAACACAATTTTTAGAGCCAAAAGTGAACTAAATTTTCAGACTTTAATAAAAAACTCATCTTGCTTTTCTATATTCCAAGGTTTGTTGACAAAACTCCTGGCTAATGCTTGAGACAACGCTTTTGATGCTGGGAGGAGGTGATCAGGTTCGGATCTTAGAGTGATTCTTTAAGCTATTGGCAGCAGTTCCACTGTACTGATCAGACTCTCAGTTGTTGCAGAGATTTATCCAAGTAAGGTCAACCACATGATCTCTAGGAGATCTCCATAAGTGAAGGTGGGCTTACCAGAAGAATGATACACGCTGAGACCACATCTTCCATCCCTCTCTTCTGGTTGGAGATTACAATGAATTAGTGAGGGTTCCAAGGAGCCCCACTGATGGTGGTGGAATGCATGGCAAGCACCTGTAACTGCAAGACAGGATACCTACTTGGATTCGCAAAAGCAGTAGAAGTGAAGGTGCTAGGAGCAGCCACAGGGCTCATGTTTAGGGACCCGCAGCAGAATCTCTGCGAGGAGTGACAATACAGAGCTTCAGAGGTGATCGGATCCAGAAGTAAAGTTAAGAGACGCAAAGAGGACATCTGTGGCAACAAGTGTCTTGCTCCCGCTCAGCAGCAGAAAAAAACAGTGACAAGGCTAACCACAACCATCTTCCACTCCCCACCCCTACCCCACAGAAGACTACCACCACTCTTAGTCCGAGAGTCAAATCCTAGGGTGAAGACTTACTTACACAGACCCCAACATTCTGTAGCAAGAAACAACCAATTGAGGTTAAGGCCTTCTCATCTAAGTGCACATTCCAGTCTTCGGCACTGACGTCACAAAGAAGGACGGCGCTTCACCTGCGCATGCCCCAGGAAGCGTGTCTTGACCAGATAAAGATGATAACAACTCACTCTCATCGCCTGTGGCTGCATATGATGCTGATGGAGCAGGGTAAATAAAATAATTTTGTACTCCCTTGAAAATTAGTGAACTCTTAATAAATTAATAATACTAACTGTTTGAAGAAGCATGTATTAACCAACAAATGCACCTTTTTTAGTAAACAATATACATATATATATATATATATATATATATATATATATGTAACATGCAGATTTGTGCAAAATCTAATCTATTTACAATTGTGAAGTTAATTAACCTTAGTATTGTGATTTGCGTACTAATTAGAGTGAAATTGCATGATTTATGCTACGTAGTAAATTTGTATTGTGGCAAAGAATGCAGATAAGTAAAATGGCTTTAGATGTCGCTTCTGCTAGGTAACACCTAACACGGGTCTTTAGAATGGCGGGTGGTAAACAGAAAGGCTTATTTTCTTTGTTTTAATTGTGGATGTGTTTGTTCTTATGATAGTTCGTTCGGGCCCGTTAGGCCATGCTGCGAAAATGGCTGCTGAAACGGATGAGGTCACGTGAAAAGCCAAAGATGGCCTCTGCGCAGAAGAAATAAAGAACTCAAGTCACATGGATGCGGCCTGTGCCCGGAGTGAGAGATGTCAAGGTCGAACTGACCTACAATAAAGAGGGTGCCAAAAAAGATTCAGCATTTATTCGTGGGAATGGATGAGAAAGTACTGAGCAACAATGGACTAACTAAATTGTGACCATCAAGATCGCAACAAAATGAATGGACAAGTTGGACTGCTTTTAACCCCGGAGTCATGAGACTCATTGTATGTTTTTTACTGTCCCTAAACCAGTTTGAACAAGGAGGGCGATGAGGTGACCATCACCACCCCTCAAATGGACCAATTAGCGTGATTCTCGCCCCTAAGGATTGCAACTTTTTGTGTAGTAAGCTAGAAAATAGGGTATAAGAGGGTCTACTCTTATGTGGGGTGGGCTGCTGCTGTGGTCGCTGCTATTGATGCTACTGCTGCTGTTGGTGTTTTCCTGCCATACCGCCTCTTTATTTTTCATTTTTCCACCTCAATACTGCGAAAAGACTGTCATTTTTTTGTACTTTTGAACTTGACTGGGGAAGGAACGAGATCGTTGCGGGAATTCTGCCTGGGAGGTACGTCCGAGGAGGTTAGCGGGACAGTCAGTCAGTTTGGGAGTTCTATTCTGTGATCTGCGGTTTATCTTCTTTTTGGTGAACCATTCCTGTCCGCATCCTAAAACTATGGGTAATGCATAATTTTCTATTCTTCATTAAACTTTTCTTAAAAATGTTATTGATATATTAAATGTGATTAATAAACAAAGAATTTTACCCATGCAATTGAGAATTTAGATAAAATGACATACTAACTTAAAATGAGCCTGTGGTTCTTTAGTTCATTTATGAGTTATAAATGTTAAAAGGTTTTAATTGTGATTGAGCTGGTCTTAATCACCATCAACTTATTCTACTAGTTGGTCCATCGACCAAAGAGCGGAGTACCTTGATGTTTAGAACTGACAGGATCAAAGGTTAATGTATATAATGTCTGAGGTATTATTCTGTCAAATGTAACAAGGTATCCCGTTCGTCCAGCAGCACATTTCTCCTTGGTGTGAAATCCAGTGAATGAATGAATGAATGAATGTATGATATGCGGTGTCATGGGCCCCACCGACATGAGGTTTAATAGACAATAGGTTGCATAAATGTTTTACCTGGATTCGTGTCCTAAGGAGAAATGTATATTAGCCGCGCTGGATCAATGCACAGCAGCCCACGCAGGTAGTTTCAAATGCCGCATTGGATAACAGTAAATGGACACACACTCTGCATCACATGGCAGCCTTGCGGCACATTCGAAAGCCGCATCAACAGTGAGGGGAAGCGCTCCACCCTGGAATAGGGTGCTCCCCACACCTAAGAGGCACAGAAAGTTAAAATAAAGACACATGGCGAAAGCATATCGCGCTGCTCACCAGTCTTGTGCTTTAGTAGTGCTGTACCTGCTGCCCATTCACTTCCTGTTTTCGATATAAATCAGGGCTGTCAACTTAATTCCCAATTAGTACATGTTGCAAAAGGATGCGCTGCTTGTCAATGTTCCTGCCAATTAAACGCTGCCAGTCTCTGTAAAGTAAGCACTGCCAAATTCCACATTAATACAATGCAGCAAGTTCACTTGAATGTTACCAGTTTCTTCAAAGTAAACGATGCTGGTAAGCATAGTTTGGTGCAGCCGCAATTTAATTCAGATGCCCGCCTGTTCAAATGCCTTGGATTTCAAGCTGTCTGGTGTAAATAAACACTTGTGGGGCTACCAGGTGCATAACTTCCTTACAAACTTCAATCACTTTTCTTTGTAATCCTCTTAGTTTCTTCAGTAATTACTTCAACTTGCTTCTCACATGTAGTTTCTCTCCTAAATCGTCACCAGTGTTGTAATCAATGTTCAGAGGCCGTAGTGTAGATTATAAGTAGGCTTATTAGATCTCAGCTTCATGTAGATAAGTAAAAAGCTAAACCCCACCAGAAGCAGCTCCCTGCTGCTCAGCCCATATCTCCAACTGACACTCCAATCCCACAAACACTCTTTACATTCTATATGACCTCACACTGGCTGAGCAGCAGGGACCTTGAACACTGGGGAGGATGTATTAAGATACAACAGACACCATTATGACAATGATCGCCAAATTTAGATTAAAAACATTTTCTATTCACCACTGTGCCAGGGATGGCCACATTTATGTCAAGAAAATCTAGAAGAATATGTAAAGAATGGGCTTCACTGGAACAGGGCAGCCCCCACTCCAACACACACATTATTTAAACATCTGCTCCCTCAAAGCCATGCATACCCGAGGAGACACGCAACCACAAATATGAACACAAACACAGTCTCTTCACATCCCTTGTCTCCGTACTCCACTTCCTACAGTGGTGGTGTTGCAGGCGGTCCTCCTCAACTCACAGCTCTGGTCGAGGATAGAGGGGACAGCACAGGAGGAGGAGGAACCTGGCACGGCTGACATTTTTTTAACGTCCCGCCAAGGTGCCCGCCTCTTCTACCTACGGCAAAGACTTCTAAGCAGACTCAGCTAATAAGAGGAGGAGATGGCCTGAGGGACATCTTTGCCTATGTGATCACTGCTGCATACACTGCACTACACACAGGTGAAGCTGCCAGCGTCTGGTTGCATTATTTCATGCACACTGTATTTGGAAGAAGGGCTACAGCTCGATCTCACTCCTGCCACCCCTCTCTCCCCTCCACTGACCTCTCTTAGAAATCTTTCTTTTTTTAACCTCCTTTTCATTGGCTCACCCAAGTATCCCCGGAGTGACACTTTACTTAAAAATCCTAACATATGATGTAAACATGACTGTTGATGGTTTCTGAAATGTAATATTCTGCATAAATGAAAACTCAACTCTGGTTAACAGAGATTCTAGCCCTCCGACTCCATCCTGTTTAGGAAGTTTCACTGCACCACGTTGATACACTTGTAATTTCATGCCCAAGTAGAATAAAGTTTAAATGTGGTACATGGGCAAAGGCAGCGACCTTCACAAGCTCTTCCCAATAAAACTTGTATTTATTCAAGGTTGCACCTAGCTGTCTTAGCAGACTCGCACATGAGGTAACAACATTTGTTCCAGAACAAGTGGCGTTCGTGGAAAACTCCATGTTGTAGAATTAGGAGAGATTTTCTAAATGTATTCATTTGCATCTGTTTCACATTATTTAATTCTGATTGGTTTAGTTGGTGAGTACCATGTACAACTGTAGTAAATGTATGAAAACCGCTGTTCAGAACACTATAAAACAGTGTTCTTTGCCTGTGTAGAGAGAGCCTTCCCCTTACTGATCCTTGGAGAAGAATCTATGCCGGATTTCGCTCCCATTTTCGACTTTGAAATTCGCAGACCTGAACTTGACCAAGTTCTTTGATTGAATTGTGTCCTTTAACTGAGCTTTAATCTCTGATGTATTGGTTTAACTGAGCTGGACTATTTCAACTGATTGCTGTATAACAAATTCTGAAAATAAAACCTTTAAGGTTCAAGATTTCTCGGCTGGTCTTTCTTGTAGAACCAAATGGGTTCTATATGTTAGATTAGAACATTGGAATGTTGGGAGCTCCATTGAAGACAATGGGCTTATAATGGCTGGTATAAGCCCAGCGCTCCAACATTCCAATGTTTGTCTTAAATTTCTCCATTTTTAATTTAGAACATTCTACCCTTAGTGGGTGGAATGTTCTAATAGCCTTATAGCCCTTCTGCCTCAGGCTATACCGGTTGTTAAAGGCCCTCTCCCTCGTTATAGGCCCTCGCCTGCGGCTCGGGCCTATAACTCGGGATCAGGGCCTTTAACAGCCGGTATAGCCCTCGGCAGCGGGCTATAAGGCTATATTGAAATTGCCATCTAGTAAGATTTAAATTGAGAGACAGGTTCAACAGGGACCACGAAAACCTGTAAAGTGATAAACACCGCACTGGGTCCCTCAGTTGGCCAAAGTGTAAGAGTTGCAGCGCAACATCACTATCTAAGGGGAGTATCACCCAACACTATATTACAGGCATAAGAAATATTTAGTCATTTGTTTCTTTAAACAAAATCAGTGCCGGAGACTGCGCTGCTCTCTTAAATGCCTGTGTTGAGAAAGTGTGTGCAGAGCAGAAATGCATCTCTACACTTCATCATCACAGTCCCTTATTCGCACCCTACCAATTGAGGACATGTCAGGTTTGACAACTTTGTACCTTTCCATGAGGCCACAATCAACTTGGGGCGGCATTCTGCATTTACAGAGAGTTGTGATTATGTGACTTTTTCAGTCCGAACCAACATAGCGTACCAGCACTTAAAGCGTTACATTTTAAATTTACACACCAATTCTTCAAATTTCAGTGAACCATTAATTTTCCAGTGTTCAGACCGCTTTTTTCCAGCCTTGGGCCCTTGTTTGAGAGTGCTTTCAATGCGAATTGTTTAACCTTTGCACTTGGCAACAAGACAATAATGTGGTGACCTGGTGGCAGTTTGGTTAATGGGAAAAGGAATTCAAAACAAAAACAGGAGATGAGGAGCACGATGACACAGCCGGGCCCCAAAAATTGGTCTTGACACAGAAACGCAGCACGGCGATATAAGCATTTTGCGATGCTCTCAGTGGGCCATATGGACCTCAAACCAGTGCGTTAAGTGGGCAGTTACTGTTCGGTACTGAGTACCTGCACTTATCCAATTTGAAAAGAGTACGTGCACTTCTCAGCTCTGCTGTAATACATTTAATGGGCGCCCATGACACTTCTCAGAAGCAAGCAGGTTCTCTTAAGAGCGAGTACCTGCACTTCTATATTTCCATTTAAAACACGGCACACCTCGATTAGGAATTAAAATTATGCGCATTTGCTCTTGAACCAGAGCAAATCTACCCGGAAGAGGCAGTCACTAGCAGGGTGTATGCCCCGTAGAAGCAGACACACGTCACAAGGCTGGTCACGTGCGGCAGGGACTCCTGCTTTACCTATAGGTAGTAGTCTCGCTCCACCAGAACCAGTTCTGTAAATCGTGCTCAAAGGAAACATTCAGCGTTCCTCGCTTGCTACTCTGTTCACTCGCAACTTCAGAAGTGATACACAAACATTCCTGTCAGCCAGTGTGGGCGCAGGCGTCCTTGAGAGTCCGTGGCAGTCAGGGCCGGACTGGCCATTTATTCCATCGGGCACTGTCCTGGACGGCTGAAGCAATAAAAGGCTGATTTTAAAAGCCCGTGGTCGTTGCGGTGGACTGTGCCTCAGCGCCCCGAGATTAATGGCAGCCGGTACAGAGGGGCCAAGAGAAGAAGGGAGGAAGAGAGTGGTGGAGTGAGAGCGACTACAAAGGGAGATGAAAGAAATAGTTGTTTGAATAACGTGAAGGCGCAGCTAGTAAGGTAACAGCCTGGTATCATCCCCAAACTGCGACTCTAGGTAGCTGCCCTCGGAGGTAAGATACCCGACCCCAGGAGTAAGTTTATTTTTAGACAGATATCCCCCAGTGATTCCAGCGAAATTCCTTCAATGAATGCTGCCCCTTTCCAGGGTAATTTAGGATGAAAATTCAAAAGTTCTACTTAAGATGACTAAAGACATTCTGTATGGGTTTCGCCCCGAAACGTAGGGCAGGAAGTGGAAAAGGGAACTGCTACAAGTGGAATGCAAATGATAAAAAAAAAGTAACATGTAGGTGGAATTATTTTAGAACGTAAAATGTGGTTGCCTCTTCCACTGGGCTTGGATATGGTTCTCTAATAACAGACTCTGACCTACGCATACCTAAACGGTGCTTCAGTGAGGGTGCCCTGAGGAAAGCGATCTCCTATACGTCACGAGGTAGGACTCTGCAGGCAGGAAGATGGTCGGGCCTCAACATCCAATGAACTACAGCCATCGGGACATCGACAACAAAGCCAAATAATTATTTTCTAAGACCCAATGTCTTCAACAACTAAAGCACAAACAGGAAGTGTAGCATTTACATTGTTACCCAATTCTCATATGGATGTCTTACTTTTTTCCTTTGGATACTTAAACACGTCATAGCCAGAAGATAACAAGATGCTGTTTAAAAAAAAAAAAAACATTCTTTTCGCGGGGACGGAGGCTGGCCCTCCTTGCAGAATACAGAGAGACAGCAGATTGCGAGATCCTTTATTTAGGAAAATATCAAACCGCTCGTCGTTATGGCGAGGGAGACCGCCCCGGTCGCAAGCTAGCACAAACTCTTAGGCCGCCCTACAGCAAGGCCTGCATTACCGAGATTCGTTCCGCGAACAGGACTCTACTCACATCCTCCTCTGATATTCGGGATGAATTCCGGTCATATTACACCACATTATACACATCTAGGCTGGTCTGTGACCCTACCGCGCAGGAGGCATATCTCTCCGAGGCAGCCCTTGTGTACTTAGAAAAAGATATGCCAGACTTTATGGCGGAACCTATTACCGAGACCGAGGTACGTGGCGCAATTAAAGTGCTGCGCAGCTCCTCCGCCCCTGGCCTAGACGGCTTTACGGGTGAGTTTTATAAGGCCTTTTCAGCCCTCCTGGCGCCGAAGCTGATTGAAGTGTATGCCGAGGCCCTGGAAAAACAGACCCTGCCGCCTACACTAAGTGATACCAAAGGGGATGATGGACGGAGCGTTTGAACAAATCAAACACTCACCCCCAGTCAACTGATCTGGGTTTAATCCATCATCATTCTTTAGCTCACTCCACCACCCCAGTTCAGACATGGCCATATGCAAATCAGTCTGACCCTGTGCCTCATGGGAACAGTCCAGCCCGAACTGCCAAGCCATGTCTTCCCTGGACCGGAAACAAGCATCCTGGGACCGGTTTCGGGTTCATAACCCTCATCAGCCAGGCTATCTTGAATCCAGTGGCAAAGTGAGCAAGGGACCCACGTCTGGGCATACCCTGCCAACTTAGGGCGAACAAAGCGCTACCAAAGGGGATGATGGACGGAGCGTTTGAGCAAATCAAACACTCACCCCCAGTCAACTGATCTGGGTTTAATCCATCATCATTCTTTAGCTCACTCCACCACCCCAGTTCAGACATGGCCATATGCAAATCAGTCAGACTGTCAAGCTGTGTAAAGAACTTTTGCGGGATCATATATAGGGAATTCTGAAGGGTATACAGGCATCTCGGCAGGACGACCATTTTAGTCAATGCTACCCTCCCCATTAGTGACAACGAAGTCCCTTCCAGAAGGCAACAGACCTTCTAATGCCTTCTATTCTCTTCCCTATGTTAACAGCAAGGTATGCCGTGCTATTGTGTGTTAACATGACCCCCAGGTATCGCACCCACTCCAATACCCATCTCATCCCCACATTGGGTAGCTCGTTCTCAGGCTTCCCTATTAAGCTCCCCATGGGGAATAGTTTGGATTTTCCGGGGTTGAGATGTAGGCCAGACTGCACCCCAAACCTTTCCAACTCAGCTGTGAGCACCGGGACTGCCTCCTCAGGACGGCGCACATATACCAGCGTGTCATCGGCATACATAGAAGTCACTCAAAGACTAAATAACATTAACTTAACAAGCGGAGGAAAAATAAAAATCTAATATTTGAAGTTAATATAATAAACAAAATACAAAAGCAAACTTTGAATCAAGCTTAAGCGAAAGGAACTATTTTAGGATTGTAACTTTTTATTGGCTTTTTTGGTGTGTACAATTCCTATCGCCTACATCCATTGGCCGGCGAGGTAGCAGTATTTAGGAGGGTAAAATGAAGAGGGGGTAAAGGTACAGGGGAGGGGAGTAGTGAGAAGCATAATCAGACATAATCAACAAACAATAACTAAGAAGAACAGTACATGCTCATTTCTCGTCAATAATAGGTCGTCACTTTTCCTCCTTTCCTGAGTCGGCCACGGAACTAGTGGGCGTGATCTGCAATATCCGCAAGTAAATTGGGTACGTAAGTTCCTGATATACCCCAGTGGATGTGAACAATTTGCAGAGGCTTGGAGCACTCAAAGTGTAGTGAGGCAATAGGTAAAGAAGGCTGATCCCATGATGTATGCTGTGGTGGGCGGTTGCAAAATGTGAATGACCATTTAATAGACCAATGAATGAAGTCAGGTGAAAAAAGCCCTCTATGTACGTACATTATGTATTTTGTTGGACGGGAGGGAACAAGTCTGGCAAGAGCAGACCTAGAACAAAATGTAAATAACAAAAAGCTAATGTTACCTAGTGCAATAGGCGCACAAACCTATTAATGAAATTGTCACTTACCAGTCGGAGTAATTTTGCAGCTTGAAGAATTAACTGGATCCACATGCTGTGCATTATTCCGCCTAGTGGTTGGGTCCGAAAATGTGTTTTATTTTTGTTTTCTTTTTCTCTCTTTTTTTTGTGGGCGTCCACCACTGTTTGGAGGTAAGCCCATCCCTTGTGTGACATCAGACAGCGCCACAGAAGTTCCTGTGCGTTGTCGCCATCTTCTGATTTCCACCTGTTTGTTTCATCTCCCATTTATGGGGAGGTGAGTGGGTCACATGTGAATCCAGAAAATTCTTCAAGCTGCAAAACTACTCCTACTGGTAAGTAACCATGTTGCTGTGCAGTGTAAATCCTTTTCTGGATTCAAATACTGTGCATCATATTATGTAGCAGTATCCCTTTCCTTGGGTAGGTTGGGTTGACGTGGGGATGTGTTGTGATACAGGCGTTGTAGTACTTTCCGTCCCACCTGTGCTTCCTTGTTCATTTGGATGTCTATGCAGTAGTATTTTGTGAAGGTGTGTGGAGATGACCAAGTTACTGCCATGCTGATTTTGTCAATGGGTGCGTTTGCTTGGAATGCGAGTGTTGCGCCCTGTTTCCTGGTTGAGTGTGCTCTGGGGTGCACGGGTAATGTTTTTCCTGCTCTGTTGTAGAAGTATTGTATAGTCTCTACTATCCCTCGTGAGATTGTCCCCTGGTCACTGGTGATCCCTTGCTTGCTCTGGCAAAGGAGTTGAGTAATTGGGTTCCCTTACAAAAACCCTTTGTCTCCTGTAGGTAGTACATCATGCCCTCTGCACATCCAGTGTGTGAAGGGCTTTCTAGGCTTGAGTCTTTCATTATTGGAAGAAGGCAGGTAGTTGTATGCTTTGGTTGATGTGGAATTGAGATATCACCTTTGGTAGGAACTGTGGATTAATTCGGAGGACTACCTTGTTCTTGTGGCTTTGCAGATACGGTTTCTGTATTGTCAGTGCTTGTAACTTACAGACTCTGCGTAGAGATGTGTTCGCTATTAGGAAGGTTGTCTTTAGGGTTCGAGATTTTAAATCAGTCTTGTACATGGTCCAAAAGGCTCTGTCATTAATTGTGTTAGCAATGTGTTTAGGTTTCACATCGGAGCAAGTACCGCTCTTGGTGGTGCTACCCTTTTTTACCCTTCCAGGAATATTTTCACCACTGGAAATGTGAAGAGACTGCTCTTTGTTGTACTTCTGGTATAAGCTACTGTTGCAGCTAGGCGAACCTTTTGGGCAAACCCGTAGCACAGGCCATTGTCTAACAGGTGTGTGAGGTATATTAGTACAGTTTCCTGTTCTGTCCTTATTTGCATCCTTTTGTTGTCTGTGCACCAGCGGATGCATCTGTTCCACATCTACGTGTAGTATTTTCTTGTGCTTGGTTTCCAAGCCTCCCTAAGGATTTCCATCGTCCTGTGGGGTAGATGTAGATGACCAAATTCTAGGTATTTAGGAGCTGAGCTTCTAGGCTGAGAGTGGCTCGTTCCAGATGGTACACTCTTCTGTTTTGCATAGCTAGCAGATCCTGTTCTGCCTTGTTTGGGTCATTTGCCCTCTGGACATCTCCAGTAGGTCTGAATAAAAGGTCTGTCTGGCCCATTGTGGGGCTACGAGGATGAGTGATGTCCCTGGCTGTCTGGTTTTGTCCAGTACCCTTGGAATCAAGGGAATTGGTAGAAAGGCGTAAGCAAATTTCCCTGACCAGTTTAGTGACAGGGCATTCGCTTTGGAATGGTGGTGTGAGAACCTGGAGGCGAGGTCTTAGCATTTTGCAGGTTTGTGAAGAGGTCTTTGCTTGCTGTGCCCCAGATATTAAAGACGTTGTCCAGTACCTCCTCCTTCATCTTCCATTCGTGTGAGGTGCAGTCTTGCCTGCTCAGTCTGTCTGCCTCTGTGTTCTGCTTCCCTGGTAGGTGGATTGTCTGTAGCGTGATTTCTCTTAGGATCATCCACCTCCATATCTCTTGTGCCAGTTTGGACACAAGGAAGGACTGTGTTCCCCCTTTGCTTGTTGAGGTAGAGCATAGTCTGTTTGGATCAGTACTGTCTGTCCCATTATATGCGTCTGGAAAGCTTTCAAGGCAAGAAAAACTGTCTTCATCTCTAGATAGTTTATGTTTTTCACAGCATCCATGGGGTTCCAGAGTCCTCTGACCTTCAGGTTACCTTGTGTGGTCCCCAACCCCTGTGGGATCCATCTGTTATGGTCACCGTGGCAGCTGGTGTCTTGAAGGGTCTCCTTATGTTCACATCAGTTAAATTCCACCATTCTATTTCCTTTTGTACCTCTGCTGTGACAACCACTAGATCCTCCCAGCTCCCTGTGGCTTCTGACCATTTGTTGCAGATCCATTCCTGTATGGGGAGCATATGCAGTCTTGCATTTGGTATGAGTGGGATGCATGATGTCATCATGTCCATCAACTTCATGACAGTCCTCACCGTCATAGACCGCCCCTCTGGTAAAGGCAGGTTTGCTCTTCAATCGCCTCCGCTCTCTTGTGGACTGGGTATGCCTGTGCTGTACTTGAATTTATGGTTGCTCTCAGGAACACCTTCACTTGTTCCAGTTGTGGTGAAGGCTTTTTGAGGTTTATTGTAAACCCGAGGCAGTGCAGTGTTGTAATTACTGTCTGCATGTCCTTATGGCATCTTTTCGTTGAGTGTGCTTTTACCAAACAGTCGTCTATGTAAGGGTAGGCATGAATGCCTTGTCTTCTTAGGTGCACTGCTACCGCCGCTAGACACTTTGTGCATATGCTTGGTGCGGATTTTATGCCAAAGGATAGCACCCTGAACTGGTAGTGTACCTTGTCAAGAATTAATCTGAGAAACTTCTTGTATTTTTGGTTCATCTGTATGTGTAAGTAGACATCCTTTAGATCGAAAGTGTACATATACTGCTCTTTTCTTAGGAGTGGTATTACCTCTTGTAGTTTTGCCATCTTGAAGTGTTGAGTTCGTATGAACTTGTTTGGAAATCTGAGGTCCAGGATTGGTCTTAGCGCTAGGTCTTGTTTTAGTGCCAGAAAGTATGGCAAGTAGATGCCACTGTCCACTTTCCTTGGGGGAACCCTTTTTATGGCTCTTTTTTGGAAGAGCTCTTTGACTTCTTGCAGTTGTGTGAGTTTCTGTCCCTTGAAGTTCCTTATCTTCGGGGGTCAGAGTGGAGGTGTCTTGGTGAGTTCTATGCAGTATCCATGTTTAATTAAGTTAAGGATCCAGTTGTCTGATGTGATTGTCTTCCACTCCCCAAGGAACACCCCTATTCTAACCCCCACGGGTGTATTGTGGTAGGGCTGGGTGACAAACTAGTCACTTGCACGTTGATCCTCCCCCTCTGGGAGGTTGGCCTCTTCCTCTTGGCCTCCCTCAAAAGGGTTATTTTGCCGGATGTTGCCATTGATGGTAAGGTGCTTGCTGTGTTGCTTGGTGGGTGAGGCTTTGGGGATGCTGCTGCCCGATTGTGAATGCTGCCCTGCCTGTAGGCCTTCTGTTCGCGGCTCCCCCTCTCCATGCCCCCATGACCTTTACAGTGTCATTGTCCTTTTTTTTTAATCTGTTGTAGCATCTCGTCTACCAACTTTCCAAACAGGGCGTCGCCTGTTGAAGGGCATGTTGATAATATAGGCTTGTACCTCTGTTTTGAAGCCTGAGGCCCTGAGCTAGGCGTGTCTCCTGAGTTTTGTGTAGGTTAACATCTGCCTCATGGCTGTGTCTGCTGCATCCAGGGCGGATTTAAGCAGGTGTTGTTTCTTTTCCTTGTGGTGGAGACAATGATTGAATCGGGGGGACATTGCCTTTAATATATTTAGGATCTTGAGTGGGATGTTTATATTTCTTCTTCACTCAAGGGGTTATCAAGGGGTTATCACTCTTGCTGCGGCCGGTTCACAGAAAGCCTCTTTTCCCTGCTTGAAGATACTGTGGAGCATAGGTAGGTAGAGGTTTGCTTTTTGTGAGGGCATTAGTGTTTCCAGTAGGAAGCATGTCTCTTTCATTTCCTCCTCTATCTGCATCCTATAGGTGTCTGTAGCACTCTTGAGGATGCTGTTGTATAGGAACAAGTCCATCATCCCCTTTGGTATCGCTTTGTTCGCCCTAAGTTGGCAGGGTATGCCCAGACGTGGGTCCCTTGCTCACTTTGCCACTGGATTCAAGCTAGCCTGGCTGATGACGGCTGAATAGCCAGAAACCGGTCCCAGGATGCTTGTTTCCGGTCCAGGGAAGACATGGCTTGGCAGTTCGGGCTGGACTGTTCCCATGAGGCACAGGGTCAGACTGATTTGCATATGGCCAAGTCTGAACTGGGGTGGTGGAGTGAGCTAAAGAATGATGATGGATTAAACCCAGATCAGTTGACTGGGGGTGAGTGTTTGATTAGCTCAAACGCTCCGTCCATCATCCCCTTTGGTATCGCTTTGTTGCCCTAAGTTGGCAGGGTATGCCCAGACGTGGGTCCCTTGCTCACTTTGCCACTGGATTCAAGCTAGCCTGGCTGATGACGGCTGAATAGCCAGAAACCGGTCCCAGGATGCTTGTTTCCGGTCCAGGGAAGACATGGCTTGGCAGTTCGGGCTGGACTGTTCCCATGAGGCACAGGGTCAGACTGATTTGCATATGGCCATGTCTGAACTGGGGTGGTGGAGTGAGCTAAAGAATGATGATGGATTAAACCCAGATCAGTTGACTGGGGGTGAGTGTTTGATTTGCTCTAACGCTCCGTCCATCATCCCCTTTGGTATCGCTTTGTTCGCCCTAAGTTGGCAGGGGTATGCCCAGACGTGGGTCCCTTGCTCACTTTGCCACTGGATTCAAGATAGCCTGGCTGATGACGGCTGAATAGCCAGAAACCGGTCCCAGGATGCTTGTTTCCGGTCCAGGGAAGACATGGCTTGGCAGTTCGGGCTGGACTGTTCCCATGAGGCACAGGGTCAGACTGATTTGCATATGGCCATGTCTGAACTGGGGTGGTGGAGTGAGCTAAAGAATGATGATGGATTAAACCCAGATCAGTTGACTGGGGGTGAGTGTTTGATTTGCTCTAACGCTCCGTCCATCATCCCCCTTTGTTATCGCCTACACTAAGTGAAGCGGTTATCATTCTACTGCCTAAGCCCGGTAAAGACCCCTCTCCTCTGCGTATCCTATAGGCCACTTTCTCTATTGAATGTCGATTACAAAATCCTAGCAAAAATGTCCCGCCAATAGACTTTCGCAATTAATGGAATTCATCATCTCTCCAGCACAATCGGGTTTTGTTCCCCATCGTTCGACCTCCTTAAATCTACGAACCCTGTTTGCGATGCTCCATAGAATAAGTCCTGAGGTCCCGGCATCGGCTATTTTGTTAGATACCGAAAAAGCCTTTGATACACTGGAATGGCCCTTCTTTGTGTCCATCATGCATCGCATGGGCATGCCAGCTGGATTTATAGCCACAGTAGGCTTACTATATAGCCGCCCAACGGCCAGACTTCGCGTAAACGGTACCCTCTCCGACTCATTTTCATTGACCCGTGGCACTCGCCAGTGCTGTCCTTTATCACCCCTGCTGTTCATTCTCGCCATGGACCCTCTAATACGGCACTTCCAAGAGAAACATTTACACATGGGACTGAAGTTTAAAACGGGCCCCCTTTTGGTTTCTTTATATGCCGACGACACCATCCTCTATGTTCGGGAGCCGCATTTGAATCTCGATCCGCTCCTCAGGGAGATTCTTCGATTTGGGCAGCATTCTGGATTGGGCATTAATTGGCGCAAATCAATCATTTTTCCTCTGACCACCAGTACCACACCTTGGAATTGTGAGTTCCCTTTGGAGTGGTGCTCGGATTCAGTCAAATATCTGGGTATCCATATACACCTTGACCCGGTCCAGATTATCCGATTAAATTATGGACAAGCAATAGCCAAATTGGAGACTCAGGTGGAACGATGGCTACGGCTCCCATTATCCATGGCAGGTAGAATTGCAATAATTAAAATGATGATTCTGACAAAATTTTTGTATTTCTTCAACAATATCCCCATGCCCCTCATGCATAAATTTTTTTCATCATTACGATCCCATCTTATTCGATTGATCTGGGGCGGAAAACAGCCGCGTGTTCGGTGGAGGATACTCACGTTGCCATATGAGAGGGGTTGCTTTGGGGTTCCGGATTTTTATTTATATTATTTAGTGGCACAGTGTACTTTCGCCTTCGCTTGGTACCACCCAGACGCCAGGATTCCGTTTCTGCGTCCAGAGGCGGACTTGGTCCTCCCTGAGAGACTGGCGGCCGTCTTGCCGAAAGGCCAACCTAGGGACCCAGTTGATATACAGACAGTCTCGACTACTAGCTGGGCATGGAGCAGGCTCCATCGTTACGCAGGTTCGTCGGCTTTATATGCGTCAGCCCTTCCGCTACCTAATGCTCGCTGGCTCCCTATTTCAGGTGAGAAAATTGTGCAACGCACGTTGACTAAGTTTAATATTTCAACGATATGTGACTTATATCCAGGTGGCCACGTTTTTTGGGCCACAGAGGAAGCCTGCTTCCAGGAGGCCACGTTCATGGATAAATTCGTGCTCAAACGACTGTATTCTGCGCTACGAGCCACGCTTACTGGTTTTCCGTTAGAACCTGACTCATTCGCTCCTCTGTCCCTCATTATTGAGAGCGATAGTGGAGTGCACATTGTATCGAAGCTCTACAAACTTTGCATCACGCAACTCCCTATCATAGACGACAAACTCCGCACAGAATGGGAGACAGACTTGGGTCACCAGATCACAGACGACCAATGGACAGTATGCTGCAGGGCCACAAAAGACATTTCACTGAATAGTCGCCATAAATTATTGCACTATAAATTTCTGCAACGAACATACGTGACACCGGCCAAGCTGCATAAAATCGATCCCAGCAGACCCCACACGTGTCGGAAATGCGGCGCTCAGCAAGCCGACTTTGCCCACCTCACCTGGACCTGCCCCTGCATACGCCCCTTCTGGGACCTAGTACACTCGACACTAGGTGAGATCCTTGGACTTCATATTGTTCCTGTACCGGAGGTGGCGCTCCTGGGGTACACAGTGAATTTTCCAAAAGCAGTCCGGAAGTTGGCGTCCCTTAGCTTGCTGCTGGCGAAGCGAGAAATTGCATTACGCTGGGGCAGCAAGACTTCCCCCACACTACAGGGTTGGTTACATAGCCTAGCACACTGTAGCACAAATAGCGAGATATATTCCAGCACATTACCTAACACAGCGCGGCCCAAAGATATATGGGGCCCATATAAAGTTTACATAGATGCCCTACGCAATTCCGCCTCTTCACAGTCCAGCTCAGGTATAGTACCCACGGGGGTGGGATAACTCCATACACGAACTAGACACATTGGACATCTCCCGGCGCTGTGGGTGCCATCACATCCACTTGCATGCTACCTCAAAATGATCCTACGTTTTTAGAGATCAGGACCCCTTTGGATCCCCGGGCGTAGCATGTTATATGAATAAATGTGGAGGGACTCATTAGACGTATGTTTATTGCATTTCAGTTGTTTAATATGTGTGGTATACAATTTTATTATGAGACTGGACAATGGTGCTCGTTTCTTATTCAATATTAACGTGATATTTTCATATTGCAAATATGTGTGATTTACAGTGACCAACAATAACTGAGATGGATATGCAAAATTTGATAATCAATAAAAAATAAAGTTTAAAAAAAAAAAACAGGACCAAGACCATCAATAATTATCAGCTAAAAAATAAATAAAATACAATTAATAGAAGGAAAAAACGTCAGTAGTAGATAACATATTTTGAGATAGGTGGTTTAAAAAAAGTCTTCACAAGGTCTGGGAGAAGGAAATTATGTAATGGAAGATATTTACCCTTAGGTAAAGCAGCTGCAGGGAACGCCGGATAAAGTGGTACATTGAACCATGGAGCATTTCTAAAGGGCAAAATGCTTCACTCTTAAGACTTTTGGCAGACCCCTGAGATATTTAATACACCAGCAAAGTGAACAGGGTGACTTAGAGGAAGAGCCTTGAAAACTGCACAGCAAAGCTTTAACTAAATTCTGAAGCGCAAGTACAACCAGTTCAAATGAAACTGTATTGAGGTAATGATCAAATTTGCTAGTGGCAGGTGTCAAAATGAGAAACAGCGTGCAAAACCGATTTCAAGACAAAAGCACAACAGGAAATAAACCAACTGAAATTATATTTCCACCATCCAAGTCTCAAAGAAAAATAGCTCGGGTCGTGGTTCTGAAATCACAACCGTGTGAGAAGCGTTTGATTTTACCCAGCTAGGACAGTTGGTAGAAACCGGAACGACTTAATAGTCCTTCGAATAGAAAGTAAAAGAGAGAAACTTCACCTAAAAAATAAAAGTTGAACTAATACCAAGTGTATAAAGTACATAGAGTCTCATTTTTTATAAGGGGAGGTGTGATAGCGGTGATAAAGATAAAATAGTTCTTAAGGGATTCAGTCTCAAAATGCACTGATATTGGGTGGCTAGACAGACAAAAGGTTCATAGATATCTAAGTAAGTGTAAGAGCAACATACTTACGGTTAGGCAGATGTATGCACATGGAACAGTTCTACAGGAATTATTCAGGGGGGCAGAAAATGCATTGTGGGTTATGAAGCGGAAGGAAGAGCTGGAAAGCCAAGATAGTCAAAGACATCGCAACCATTAGAGACACCCGGACTGAAATAGCAACTCACATAGGAGAAGAGACTTGAGTTGTATCATTACCAGACATCAAAACTTGTAGGGCAAAATGGAAACTAACATTCCAGACCAGACTATCCTAAGGTGCATTCATGGGACCATTATAGAGAAATCAGGTTTAGAAAAACCATTAGTAAGGAGGGCTTCTGGGGATTGGTTAACTGAATGGATGGCTACACAGCTGGGGTGAGGGGGTAAGTCTTCAAGGTAGCACCGATGCGGTATATCTTTCCAAACGACCATTGCCTGGCATGTGTACAACATTTACTTAGCAAATGCGACTAGTGTTCAGTGTTTCATTAACTGACTGTGATTGTGTGCTGTGGGCAGGTAAGTACCTGTTGTGGAGTTGTGGCTGAAGGTACTGGGTCTCCAGTCTGGCAGGAGAGAACTCTACGTGGGACCAACAAGGTACACAAGGTGCTTGTGCTTCTAGGTTTATATGAGTATCCGAGGGAGCACCTGGAGTGAATGATTAGTCAACCCTAACTCAGTCACTCCTTACTCACAGATGTGTGCCAGCTGGAGCAAGTTCTGGCGGGAAGAAACACTGTTTGTTTTTGGTCAGGCGGAGCACAATAATTAAACTAAACTATCTACTATAGGAAAAGTGCTGATTCTGTGCATTTATTCGTTACCAGGGGTAAGCTCTGCAACTCCGGTATACGTTTGTAAGGAAGGAGGTTGACGCTTCTATAAGGCGCTCTTACAGATTAAGGACAGGTATTTTTAGCTCTAGAATCGCTGTGCGGGCTGTGGGAGGGTGGAGGCCGGGAGGAGACCTATAAGTACACCGGTGGTAAAAATAACCGGCGGGTGTACAAAATAACTCTATAAACCACAACATGGCAAGAAGAGAGTCAGCAGAATAAACAACAAGAAGTACTCCTATGCACCAAGAAAGCATGAACACATAGCGCTGCAGAGGGCATGTAAGAATGGTCTGTGTTTTAGAGATTTTGCTGTCTCTTGTTTCTCTAGTGTGCTATGCAGACTGTTTGTAACTATCTTTATGCCATTCTACAGTCCATTCAAAGTACTGAAGGGATAACACAGACCAAGAAAATTAGCAGGAGCCTTGTCAATGGAAGTATCTCCCAAAATCCTTGTATTTCATTGTGGGAGAGGCAGTTGTCTGGGCAGGAAGGATTAATTTGGAGAGAAGAGTTAGAACTGGTTTAATTCTGTACTTCAAAACAAGACAAGGTAAATCATACTAATGTTCTTATAAATGCCATCGTGCAGAAAATTTGTAGCAGCAGGGATCCATACAAAAAGGGGAACAATAAAGTACTTAAAACTAATCTTAACCAATTGCAACCAGTCTTTTTAAAAAAGAAAAGGAAGGCAGCACTTATGCAATCAAGTGACTATAATTCTCAATTTTTATAAATTGCAGCAGATTTGAACAGTGCCAACATGTCACCTTGCAGTCATTTCAGAAGGTGTTCCAGATGGATCCGTTTCCAATCTGTTGGTACATCCCTGTCAGAGAACGATTCCCACTGGTCCTAACAAGGGGCCTCTTATTTTTAGGTCGAGCCTAGAGCCAGCGTGCATGCGCTGCTCTGCAAGACTTGCTGTGGTGGAATTTGCAAATAGAAGCCCCGCCCACTCTCCGCCCATATTTGCCATTGGCTTGTGCCATTGTCTGTCCTAAATGCTGGCTTCTGATTCGTAAATAGGCTTGTTAGTCCCTCCTCAGTACCGCCTCCTCTTCATTTGTCACCTCCCATGGCGACTGGCCCCTTTACTTCGGTTGTTACATGGTACGTGTTACTTAGACTTTAAACACTATTTTCTTTAATGTTGTCCGTGCCTTCTTTCCCCTGCCCGACCTCCCTCTCGTTGTCCGTGCCTTCTCCCCCCAACTGCCCTCCCGCTGTGCATGTCTTCTCCCCAACCCCCCGCCTGCCCTCCCTCCCGTTGTCCGTGCCTTCTCTCCAGCCATCCCTCTCTCCCGTTGTCCTTGATGCCAACCATTTGCAATGCAATAGGTCTCGCGTAAATGCGACAGAGTGGGAGGTGAGAAAAGAAAGCAGACAGAGCCAGCTACAAAAGATGCACTCAGAGTAGCTGAATGTCGACACCGGCTCAACATTGTGTGATTCTGGGCAAATCACTTAATCTCCAAGTGCCTACATAAAATGAATGTGTCCTTGAGTAATGTAACTGGTGCTCGTGTAAAACGCTCCAATACCTTCTGCTCGACTTTGCGCTATAAAGAAACTACATGCTGTGGCAATAAATGATGGATGGAATGCTGAATGAATCAAACATTCATCCCCTGTCAAAAGATCTGGGTTAAATCCATCGTTCTTTTGCACACTACGCCACCCCAGTTTGGATCCAGCGATATGCAAATCAGTCTTGACTCTGCACCTGATGATAACAGTCCAGCCCGAACTACCAAGCCGGTCCTCCCTGGACCAGAAACAAGCATCTTGGGACCAGTTTCGGGGGTGATTTGCATATGGCTGGGTCCAAACTGGTGTGGCGTAGTGAGCAAAAGATCGATGGAGTTAACCTAGATATCTTGACGGGGGGGGTGCATGATTTATTCAGCATTCCATCCATCATCTGTTGCCGCAGCACTTTTCTCCCTAAGTGGGATGGGTATGCCCAGACGTGGGACACTTGCTCGCTGTATCACTGAATTTAAGCTAGCCTGACTGATATGGGGTGATACTCTGAAACCAGTCCCAGGATGCTGGTTTCCGGTCCAGGGAGGACCCGGCTTGGCAGTTCGGGCTGGACTGCTTCCATGAGGAGCAGGGTCAAGACTGATTTGCATATGCCTGGGTCCAAACTGGGGTGGCGTAGTGAGAAAAAGAACGATGGATTTAACCCAGATCTCTTGAATGGGAGTGAATATTTGATTTATTCAGAAGTCCGTCCTTCAGTTGTTGCCGCAGCATATAGAAACTGCAAGCATTAAGAAAAAAAAATCATGCAATTTTGTTACAACAATTGGTTATACTAAAATGAATCTACTGCAGCGCACAGAATGCACAATTTATTAAACTGTAACCCCAAACTGGAAATAAGCTGCCCTCGTGATAGAAGTCATCTGATAAAATAAGCTGCTGGTGTCTCAATTATTCAGTGATGACGTTTGACATGCTCAGCCACTCTTGACTTTTCAATCAACAGGACATTTTTATGTCATGCCTGCAATGATACACTGGGGACTATAATTACCAGAAGACACTGTGATAATGGTTGCAAAGCCAGGTCTGACTCGTGATACGAAGCAGATCACGTCAATTTTTTTAACCCCTGCTTTATTTTTTATGCAAAATAAGCATTTTCTCCTGTTAGTTTTTATTTTTAATCAATTCATACTGCGTGTTATTTTTCCACAGGTCTGAGGGGCTGAGGAAGTTGCTGCTTGCTCCATGATGTGCCTCAGCCTGCAATGTTAATATTAGAGGGGAGAGTTTGTAGCGCGACGGCCAGAGCGGGATGTAGTACTGGGAATTCTGCACCACTTATTTTAAACGTAGTTTACAGCTTTTTCATGACGCATTTCTGCACGATGGAAGACAACAGGAATGGAATGCAAGAATTGGGCAGAACTTAAGAAGACTCCCAGGAGAGGTTAGAAATCTGATATAGAGTACTTAAAATACATTCAGGCATGTATGCGTTTAGATGACTGGTGAAGTACTCGGATAGTTGTCGATTTATTTATGTATGCGCACCACTATGATGAAATCTGTTTGGCCTTTGTGTCATTAATACATTTATTACATTCTTTATAATTTCTTTATCTCTTTTTCTCGTGAAAGCAAAAAATACATGTATTGACAAAGAGGGCAGGGGGAATGGAAAAAAGGCAGAAGAAATAGTT
This sequence comes from Calotriton arnoldi, assembly GCA_963921515.1. Taxonomy (NCBI): domain Eukaryota; kingdom Metazoa; phylum Chordata; class Amphibia; order Caudata; family Salamandridae; genus Calotriton; species Calotriton arnoldi. The sequence continues at coordinate 2,795,322 of CAWUFW010000319.1, forward strand.
CATGCATCGCTTTGGACGGGCACTAATCATTTAGAATTCATCTGTGCTTGGTCCATGCTCCTCAGATAGGACAAGAAGTGACATAGCAGCTGCGCTAACCAATTAGGAGGCAGCAAAGAGAAGCCAAACTGGAAACAACCTATGGTAAGCAGCGGGCGGGACCAAAGTCCTACACTGAAAACAGCAGTTTCACAAGTGAGAGCATGCGCTAGCACATGCAGGCTCGACCTAAAAATGAAGAACCCTGATTACCAAACAGTAGAGACACTCAACATCTTTTGAGGAACCTCTGCAGTGATAGAAGGCATCCCGGCACACAGGAAGATCTAGGCTTGAGAAGCACAGAGTGCATTCCTCTGTTCAACCAAACTGACAGATTTCCTAATCGAACTAACCTGAGAAGTGACATAAAGGAAGTAAACTTTGGAGGTACATGTGACTGTGGCAATTAAATAAGTGGAATGGGGGGGCATCTCTCCCATGCAGCCCCAAATTATTCACATCTGTTTTTTTGTCCTAGCCATATCCCCCATCCACACACACTCCTTTTCATCTGTCGTCATACTGAGGCTCTTGTCCATAGAAGCATCTTGACTTTGTTTAGGCCAGTCTCTATACCATCTTTGTTGGTTGTCTCTTCCACTCTTTTTATCTCGCTCTCCTTTCCAATCCGAAGTTCCTCTTTCTTTAGGGCCAGTTCAGGTGTTCCCATCTTTGAAAATAAAGGCCATCAGACTGGTGGTTAGAAATACTGAGGTACACCAGTATACATTATGTTGCGGTAATTCAGTTGAGCCATCACCCGTTTTACGTACAAATTCATTTTCAAGAGAAGTTGAGCATTTCTCAGTAGTGATAGCTGGAAGGTGTCATTTTAATCCACCTAATTAGTTTGTGACTTTTAGCATTGGTCAGTGTTGAAGAGGATGCATAGGTTTTTAAGTTTGTGCTGAAGCAGGGAATGGTGTTTAACGGCCATTCAAATGGTAGTATTAGCCGGACACTGACAAAAACTCTATTTTAGGAGGCTTTAAGTGAAAAAATGTTCCAGAATCGTCAATTAGACCGGATTCAGGCAAACAATGATTCTGACTTTGATGCCCTAATTTTACCAACCAAAACCCAGTAGCCATTAATGGTGAAGTACTAAAGAGCGCCTATGCAAGTAGCGCCTTCCAAAGCACAACTGTTGGCACTATATTTCCTAGGCCAAGTGTACAATCACTTTCACCTGTGATCTCTCACTCTTATTCTGCAAGTGTATACTTCTGCATCCATACAGCCTTCTCTTTAGCAAAGAGCATGAATTTCGTTGAGAAATGTCAAAAAGTAATATTCCTAATTTTGAGTACCTCTCATAAATAACAGTGATGTACAGCATCACCTCTCTCTGTAGCGTGCCAAAAGATTCCTCTCCTTGTAATTATTCCAAAACCATTTGAAATCTGATACCAAGTTCAGGGTCTATCATTTGGACACAGAATATCCAAAAGGCAATGCCTACTTGCAGCTGTGTAAATAAATATCTGCATAATTATGAATTTGCCACTTTTGCCCCATAACGCTCTGCCACAGGTTCTACGGAATTCAGCAACGAATGTGCATCTACCTTAAAAGCTCAAAAGTTATAAAAAGCGAAGACGGCAAGAGAATCCACAACCTGCACAGATGAGCTACCCACTTTCCACCTGTTAACTGCCATATTCAGACTTTAAAGAGGTGAGAATGTTTCCCAGATGGTGTTAATGTGTTTGACGTAGCTCCAGATGGGCTCGAGAGCACGATTTCTTTGCTTAGTTTTCAGACAGAAAACAATTTTAAAATACATTTACATCAATGGAAAGAGGAAATAATGCGTTTCTAACATTTGAGTATATCTCGTATACAAAAAAACAAACGTAAAAGTCGGATGTATAAACATTTCATTACTCACGTGAGGCTAGTATTACTGAAGCTTTCGCAAAAGTAGTTTCTTATAGGGCAGGAAAGAAAAGAGGGTCGATTTAGAAGCATGGGTATGAAAGGAGGTGGGTAAACCATCACCCAGAATACAACCAATCAAAACCACAGTTTGGAGACAGCATTTGAAAGAAAGAAGTGGGTTGGATCCAAAAATGAACTAACTACTGTATAACCGGCCAGGCTTCACTAACACTTCCAATGTGATGGCAGAATTTGGTACTTACCTGTCGTATTGCAGCACTACTGTCACTATCTGATATTTAAGTTCCCCTGCTACTGAATGCTAAAGAAACAAAACAACCTGCACGCAAAACAATTTCAGTCCAGCTCTGTAGCCCAATGTTTTCCGAAATCAGCCCAAAAACCAGGATGGGTTTAACGTGTGTTGGAGAAGATATCCAAGGAACAAAAATAAAAATAAAAAATCACAGAAAAAGAATCGTATCAACGATAGATTGGTTTTAAGACACCTTCTAACACATTGCTGTAAATTACCAGCTGTTTCATGAAAATGCAGAAATGTTAATTATACAATATTTTAAATGCAATAACTATGTCTGGCTGGCTCTTCTGTACTTGTGGCAGCCTCCTCAGCAAGCGCCGTTTATTACAGCAGCACATTTACTGCAGGCTTCAAGTAGATTATTCCGGATACTATTTGTAATTTGAAAAGAGTATAACTGAGTTGCGGCTTGGACGTTTGGATTACTTAACAGCCAGTTTCAGATGTACAACTAAATCATAAAATATTTCAAAATACTGTATGAAATGCATATACAATTTGACGGTATTGGCGATTTGATATTAAAATTAAATATTTTAATGAATCATATTGCTTTGTTTTCAAATTACTTTTAGCATAGGAAACTGAGTAGAATTAAAAAAGAATAAGTGTCATAAGTTAAATGAAACAATTGACACAACTTTACTTTTCACAGGACTTGAAACTGAGACAAATGCTAGAGCCAATTGGTGCTCAACAGCGGCCGGACAGCAAATTTATGGGCCTCCAGTAGAAGAGAGAACTCATTTTCAGCCGTGGCTAAGAAAACCTTCTGACTCATAAGCCAGCTAAGTGAGTGCAGCAGCCTGCCACTCCCTAAGCGCCACAAATGCTGCCTTTGTGCCAAAACCTGGCCTTTAATGCAAAATGTGCAACACGAGAAATAAAACAAACCCAACTCAATCAAGTCTGCTCTTTAGTCAAATCCTGTCAAAATACACCTGTTACTGTGCTTTTATGGTCAAGTTGGGGGGTATGAGGAGCAAAACAGAGTGTGGGGGTGGAGCTGTGATGGGAGAAGCAGCACACAGAGGACAGAGCAAAAAAAATCCATGCACTCCAATGGAGGGCTCAAAGAAAAAGAAAAAAGTAGTTCCCTGATGTGAGTCATGGAAGGATACAAGAGATGCAATCAAAATAAGCTATACCCATGGGGAAGGAAAACACAAGAAAAGGAAGGAATGCCATTGAGTAAAGAGCAAGCAAATGGGATTGACAAGAAAGTCAACCAATGATACGCAATGGGTGGACCCACTGTCCACTCTAAGCCTTGATATAGGTCTTTTGGACAACATACAGCTACTAGCCAGCAGTAGGTAAGGCATAAAAAACGAAAGAATGGGAAACAGAAAACAGACTCTGGCTTCTGATTGAATCCTCAAGACTGGGGTGTGGAGGTAACTGAATTCAACAGCACTGGAAGTCCATACTACTAGCAATAAAGCATTACATAATTTTATTTCCATAACATGTCGTGAGACCTAAACCAGCATCAGCTCGCATCAAGACCACTGGGCTGTAGGCTTTCTACTGAGAAAACTTTTCTATTGTGTTCTAGGTCTTTGATCAAATATTTCCTCTTTCCAGCATGGAGTCTGGATTATTGCCTTGACCTTCCTGCTACAGAGCGAATTCCCACTCTCAGTCATCTCACTCTTCAACAGCATTTGCCTTCAGCAAGAGACGCTACAAGTGGTGACAACTTCAATATCAGTGGTACACAAAATCCTAAAACACTAGTACAATGGATTTGGAGATGTAAGTTTGCAATTGTATAAGAAGCTGTGCAATCAGCAATACAATAGGATCATACATTTTTGTAAGGGTAGGTATAGAAACAAAACATAGGGTACACAACAGCCTTGAATAAAACACAACCCTGATTTCCCCAGTTTTAGGTCAGTTAAATTTAAGGGCAAATCCCCGCCTTTCAGGAAAAAAAAAAAAAAAAAAAAGCTGCATTCCAATGGTAAAAGCATAAATGATTTTTTTTTGTTTTACTGGTTTGCGTGGGCAGGGTTGCACTTCATCAGTTACCTTGTGGAATGAAATTAGATCAAATATTTTTAAAAAAAGATGAAAAAAAGGACCTTTAGTTGATATCTTCAGAAGCTGAAACATATAAACTTTGCAATCAAAGATGTTAGTTGATCAGATTTACTTTATTAAAGTACCAGTTGTCCAAAGAAAGAATTTAGAGTGGAGACTGGATACATATCTCCAGCAACAGCTCAAATAATCCCCAATTTTGAATTCTTGAACAACAATAACAAACGTGATAGCAGGAGTGATTTTTGGGGTTTTTGGTGGAATGGTGGGGGTGAATAGAACACAGTGCAACCCTCTATGGGTAGTGGAGCTATTAAGAGGCTGTGGACATACCTAGTGACTACAGGCAATCTGACAAAGTACAAGAAACACTAATTTGGAGGAGATACAGTTTGTCGCACCTGAAAGATGAGAAAACAAAAATTAAGCAGATTTTGTTTTGAAGAGTTACAGTTCAATTTGGGAAGTCAAAGTCCATATGCCCGTCGGGGAGGTCATGGTCAATCGGTCTCCTTGTGAGTCATAATCTTAGGTTTTTAGTTTTGGTTCTTGGCTTATTGTAGGAAATCAAGTTAGTCATTAGTGGGTGTATTAGCTCAAATTAAAATTACTGTAGATGTGGTAGTTGTTTGCCCATAAGTTCAAGTTAATTTTATAGTTTTGGAAGTGGTGTCACGGAGGTTTGAGAAAATTCCTTTACAACAAAGGCTTAAGATCGCCTTTACAACGAAGTCTGAATCCCGACTGAGGCATTACAACGCTGGATTTTAATTACTGGATTTAACTCTTCACATGTTCTTTATACTTACAATAAAAATTGGACCTTTTTATACCACCTTAAAAAAAGCCCAAGGGTTACTCGACCGAAGCAAAACACGCGTTGGCGAATTCTACAATTTATGCCTAAACAACTACCATATCTGCAGAACCCTTAATTGGTAATCTATTGGAACTTGTATATAGTGCTCACTACTCCCACGTAGGACACCAAAGAACTAGACTACCTGGGTAGCATGCTACACCATGCAGGGTGTGTGGTTGGAAGGGTGTTGTCTTTGTTGTGATCCTACGTGGGAAGTGTTTCCATGTAATGTGTGATGACTGCCAAGTTGCGGTTATTGCGTTATGAGATACAGCACTTACAAGAGTGTTGGATGAAAAGATGTCAGGGATAGGTGTGCAGTTTATGGTTTTCAGTAACATGGAAGCTCTAAACAGTTCTGCAGGACCTTTTACAGTATTCCTCTTTTTTAAAACACCTTTTTATTCCATTTTTCAGAATAAAACAGTATACAGGTACAGTTGGCATTTCCAAATATACTTGATAAGCAGATTCATGCACATTTCCTGTACATTTCCTGTAGTTGGCAGCATTATACATTTCTCATTAAGGTCAGTCCTGGGTTTATTTCTCCATACTGGCGACTTCACCGCAGTCCTCTATAGCAGTGCTTCCCAAATGTTTTAGAACCATGACCAACCTTTGAGAATTACAAACGCTTGTAATCCACCTAGCTTTACTGGACAGGAGTTGGACAATTTTTTTCTCTAACTAATGCCTCATGTACAAGCGCAACGCCATTTACAGATCGCACATTTTCGTTGAAATGGCCACTTAATTTACTTGAATTGGGATCGGAGGGCAAGATGGCGTCGGAGTAAGAAGCCTGTGAAAACCGCTCTCTTACCTGGTCTTCACATATTTTCAACTATCCCGGAATCAACCCACGGCAGGCGCGGTATGCGAGGGACCGTGTGCGGTGGCAGGACTCACGGTGCCCTGGTGTGTGTAGAAGCGGCTTCGAACTGTGGCAGACGTAGCTCGTGTAGCTGCGGGAGTACCTGGCCGGAGCTCCGGAGCTGGGAGCGATTAGCTCGGCTGCTATTGACGGAGGTCGCAGAAGGCGGGCGCGCGTACGCTGCAACGTGGTCTCCGTGGAAACCCAGCGCGTCTCCGGAAGAGCTGTCAGTGCCGATGGCAACTCGAGGCAGAGGAAAGCGAGGAGCGGTGGCTGCCACGGAGCGGCTAAACGGAATAGAAGCGAAAATGGACATACAGAGAGGTGATCGCCCTTCTCGTACGGACAAACAAAGTAAGGTAATGCCTGTATCGGGGGAAAAAAAGAAATGTGACTCCACAGCAAAAGCAACTATTCGGAAAAATAAACCCCCCGGTGAATTGGGGAAAACTCAACCGGCTATTACCAGCTTATTTTTACCCAAGAGTGATTCAAAAGATTTAGGTCACGGGGGGAAAAAACATCTACAGAGAGTCCAGGTTTGGGCACTGAGCAAACAGAGGTCTGAGCAAATACCAAATGACATCGAACAACCCGGGTTGAATCTGTCATTGGTGGGAAATACAAGGATGACAGAGGGATTACAAGTGGAGGAAGGGGCTAATAATCAATGTGAGACAGCGAAGTACTTACTAATTGAACAAGAGTCAACCCCACCCAATAATCTGGTCGACAAAGACACAATCCCAGATGTCTCAGACCCTCATGGTAACTTACTGCCTCCCCAGAGGGCAGTAGTGCAAGGGCTCATCGAACAATGCGCGCTAACACTGGATGTAACTGGGGGAAAAGTTCTTCTCCCTTACTGATGAGTCTGAGCAATCAGATATTAGCACTTTTGACAGTAGGGAAGATGTTGACCCCTCGCTTTCAGAAGATAGTAGTCCTGCAGAAAAACCAACAACTGCAAAAAAAAAACTCAAGAGAGTCTCAAGGATGCGTCGAAATGCCTCTAAAGATCAAGTGAGAAGTGACGAGTTGGGATGGGACTATTCAGCCTCATCAATGATGCCTCAGGAGACCCTAGAGGTAGACAAAGAACCCTCAGGAGCTACAGGAGGCGAGTCAGAGCAAAATAAGAAAGGTACCCCCCTTGACCCGTCATTTGCTCTTATTCTACAATCCCTGAGATCTTTTCAAGACGAGGTCAAGGCAGACAACCGACAAGCAACAAAAAATCTACAAGGGTCTGTGCGAAAAGTAGGGAAAATTTGTTCGGACATTGCAGAACGAATGAGCACGGTGGAGTCGCGGACGGAAGTTTTGGAGAAATCAGTTGAAACCCTCCAGGTACAGTCTACCTTTCAGGACAAAACCATAAAAGACGTGATGTGGAAGCTGGAGGATTACGAGAATCGTCAACGCCGGAATAACCTGCGGTTGCTTGGAGTGCCGGAGAATCTCGAAGGAAATGACACGAGGAAATTTGTGGTGAAGATGCTCAAAGAATCACTGCCTGAATTATCATCTTGGGACTGGGACAAAGAAGTGCAGAGGGCTCACCGATTTCCATTATCTCAAGCCAAGCATGCCACCGAATCAAAATCATTACCTCGAGCTATCTTGGTTTTTTTCGGCAACTTTATACTAAGACAGGCGGTATACGATCTAGCTCGACCCAACGCTAGGAAGCAGTGCGAGGGGTTTGCTTACTTTGCAAAACCAGATTTTGCTCACGCGACAGTGGAGCGTAGATGGCGACTTAAACAATTAATGACACCATTTCAAAAGGCGGGTGCACTAGTATTCCTGCAAAATCCTGCTAGGCTCAAAGTGGTCTATAAGGGGCAAAATTTCAATTTCAATTCAGAAATTCAAGCCCAAAAGATGTTGGATGATATTGTGTTGGAATCTGGGGGATCTAAAAAATGAAAAGTTGGTTCTTCCTCTCCTTTTTTTCTTTTTTCTTGGGAAAATTTAGCTCAGGGGACTGTGGCCAGACTAAGTGAATTATATGTGATGTTGGTACTATGTATTGTATTGGTAACTGTATGAGAGCGGTTAGAAAGGTGGATAGCTTCTGATGTCCACACAGGCTCATGCTTGAGCCTGGTTGCCTAATATTTGGTGGAGGGTGGAGGGGTGGGGGAGGGCGGGGGGAGGAAGGGGGGATTCTCAGATCCGGGATGAGCAGAAATGATGCAAATAGGAACCAATCTAAAACAAATATAGATAGTGATATGAGAAATAAGGATACAAGCTGTATAACTAGAAACAAAACAGAAAGGATTATATCACGCGTAAGGATGGACAAGAAACAATATGGTTAGGTTAAAAATTCTTACCGTCAATATTTGCGGCCTTAACGACATTAAAAAAAGACAGAGAGTAGCTATTGGATTGCAATCAATAGGAGCTAATATCTGCATACAGGAGACACATATTGAGGGATCACAAAGGCATTTGCTTAGTACATTAGGGTACAGAATGATTACGGCTTCAACACAAGGAGTAAGGATGAGGGGGTGGCAATACTCGCGAAAGGGGAGAGATGCAATTTACCCGATCAGCGTCTGACAAATATGGACGTTGGTCGATTACAGAATGTCGACATAGTAATGGTAGACAAATGACCTTATGTACGATATATGGCAATATTAGTGATGACCCGGAGGTGCTGGAATATATCTCTAATGAACTCGCTCACTGGCTTCTCCCAGTGATAATTTGTGGCGATTTTAACTTAAACCTCCCACGCGACTGGTCAGTAGATTCAGGGTTTCAATATCGGGGCAGGAAGCCAAGAGTGTTTCAAGCTTTTAAAAATCTATGTGAGAGACATGGCCTGATTGATTGCTGGCAAATAGAACATACAAGTGATCCTGGGTATACCTATTATTCCCATCCACATTCTAGGCATGCTAGATTGGATTATGTTCTGGTTTCTAGCACGTTAATCTCTAATTGCACAATAGAGAAATTACCAAGAGTTTTATCTGATCACAATCCTCTTGTTGTAAATATAGAACATGGAGAAATAAATCCTAATTTGAAAACTTGGACATTTCAAAGGGATCTATTGGCGAATGAGGAATATTGTAAACATATGACGATTTGGATACCGGGGTTTGTGGAAGATAATGTAGGTAGTGCGCCAATTGATGTGGTGTGGGATGCCCTAAAGGCTGGGATCAGAGGGGAGACACTGCAATTTTCACTAAATGCCAATAAAAAAGCCAAACAAAAAATGGTTGTCCTACAAGAAAAATTAAAGATAGCCGAGGAAGGATTGATAATAGCTGCACGAGAGGGACGGGAAGTTGAGAATGAATTGAGGGGCATTGCGATAGCTAAAAACGACATTATTGATATCCTAACGGAAAAAGCAATAGCTAAAGCAACAATGCACAAGGAAAACTTTTATGAACTTAGTGAACAGGTAGGACATCAGTTAGCAGTGCGCGCTAGAGAACAAAGCACAGCCAATCTAATAAGGGCAATCAGAGATCCAGTATATGGGTTAAAGATCGACCCTAATGAAATAAGAGCTGCGTTTCAACAATTTTATCAAAAACTATATGGGGAATTAAATACACGACAGGGTATAATTGAAGAATATATGGATCAGAATCCACCTCTAAGACTGGAGGTAGAGGATCAGGAAACTTTGGATGGTATACCACAGTGGGGGGAAATTCTCCTCTCTATAAACAGTTTAGCTATAGGCAAAGCGGCGGGTATAGATGGGATTCCCTCAGAGTTTTATGTCAAATTTTCTACACAGTTAAAAAAAATATTGTATGATTTATTCACGCATATTTTTCAGGGGGACGACCACCAGGATCATGGTCATTAGCTAAGATTGTAGTGTTTTTAAAAAACACAAAGACCCTACAGAACTCGGGTCATATCGTCCTATCACTTTGATAAATGGAGACTCAAAAATCTACTCTAAATTATTAGCGACCCGCATGGCACCAATCATACATAAAATCGTATCGGTACGTCAGCATGGGTTCATACCAGGGAGATCTACAACCGATCATGTCCAAAGGGTAATCTCATTGTTTGACTGGACAGATGTTACAGGGGACCCTATGGCACTCATATTATTAGATGCCGAGAAGGCTTTCGATAGGGTCTCCTGGAAACATCTTTGGATGATAATGTCTAGAAGTGGTCTGGGGGAACCATTTATTAAAGCAGTACAAATGCTATATGTCGATCCAACAGCGGTTATAATGGTTAATGGAGCAGTGTCCGATAAGGTAGTTATCAGCAGAGGGACAAGGCAGGGGTGCCCGTGCTCTCCCCTCTTATTTGCGATGTACATAGACCCTTTCATTCGCAAACTTGAAAATAATATATTAATATCGCCAATATGGGTACGAGATCAGCCTACTAAAACATTGGCATATGCGGATGACATCGCTCTCGTTACTAGCGACCCTATCAATGCAATTAGAGTCATAGAAGAGGAGGCCGAGTCTTTTGGAAGAGTATCCGGGTACAAACTGAATCAAGACAAAACACAGATTATCCTCAATAGTAAAATTATGATGAGAGATGATCGGGTAATGGAGAAAGCTACCTACCTGGGGGTTAGTATAACGGCAAAACGCCTAGTCCATAATAACCTCGAACCCCTAATATTTCGTACAAAAAAAGACATGATCAGGTTAAATAATCTACATTTGTCTATCGGGGGTAGATGTAACCTGATCAAAATGCTCTTTCTGCCTAGATTTTTATATTTTTTCAGAACTATTTGTTTGGAATTCCCACCACAACTGTTTAAATCTATAGATAACATGCTTTCCAGGTTTTTATGGGGATACAAGAGACCGCGTCGGGCTATGAGATTTATTACCCTACCCAAGGATAGAGGGGACTGGCGTTGCCTAATTTTAAATTGTATTACTGGGCTACTACATTGAAATTTTGCGCCAAATTACTATCAATTAGGATTGATAATAGAATAAATGGTTGTATCCCAACACCACAAGAACTTTTATTGGGTGAAAAAGCTAAAGGATACTTATGGCGCCACCTAAACGATAGTTATTTCAAAAAGTTAGGTTCAAGACCATTTTTGGTATTCATAAGGTTTGGAATAATGTACGTAAACTAATGAGTATTGGTCGGCTATCTCACTATACTCCAATTCATAAAAATAATAATCTTCCAGAGATCTTCAGGGATGCCTGTATGGATAGATGGATACAGGGAGGGATTACACAATTAGGATGCTTTTATTCCACTATGGGGTTGAAATCTTTCAAGGAATTACAGATGGACTATAAATTAGGTCATAGGGATTTCTTTAAATTTCTACAGGTCAGGGACTTTCTATGTAAAAAGGGGGAGGTGGGATAAAATTTCAAGTAATTCAAACTATGGAGAATATGGCCAAAAAAACAACAATAAAGATAGGGGCTATATATGAACAGATGAATATATATTATCCAGATGATATGGACAAATGTATGGCCAAATGGCAGACTAAATTAGGTGTACCTACTGATATACTTCTTCATTCCTATGAATTATTTCAGTCCCATATAATGTCCACAAAACTACAAGCTCAATACTATAAAACCTTCTTTTCATTATACTACACCCCAAATAAAATAGCTAAATGGGGGACTGGAAAAGGAACGTCATGTCCTAGGTGTAAATTATTTGAAGCTGATAGTGTACACATTTTTGCCACATGTGAAGTTTTAATGAAGTTGATCGATGATATATCGTTTTTTTTGTCAGAGATTTTCGAAGCTAGAATTGCAATTTCAGTTGATGAAATAATGTTAGGCATAGGTTATATAAAACGCCCAAAATATATGCAAGGGCTGATCTTTGTGGCAATGGCGGTCCTAAGGATGTGTGTCGCTTCAGCTTGGTTGGATCCAAACCCACCGGTATTCTATCAATGGAGATCGAGATTGCTGGCGACATGCAGTCTAGAGGTAGCCATATACAAAAGGAAGGGAAGGAATAAACGTAAACAAGGGTTAGCTATATGGAATTCGCTTATTCAATGGATGCAAAGACAGGCTGTGAGTGGATAAGCTGAATGTAGATACACTACGTGGAAGGATGGTAGAGGGGCAAGGACTAGTAGCAGCTTATGGGAATCGATTGTGATGAATTGTTTAGTAACAAAAGAATCGAGATTTGTTTCATGACAATAATGAAATGTGTAACAAAGAGAAAGTTCCTATATATTTTTTTTTTGTGTATGTATCTGAGAAAGGGAGGGGGAGGGAGGTGAAGCGGGAGGTATGTATTTGTTTAAAAAGCAATAAAGATTATTTAAAAAAAAAAAAAAAATGGCCACTTAATTTGTACAGACATACAGTTTTACTGATAAAACTATACTGCACACAAATGATAAAGTGCAGAAATCGGTTTTCAGTGAATATTTATCATCTGTGTATCACCAAGCAAACGCTTTATTTTGCTCCTATTAAAATTTCTACTTTCATCACACTTCAAGAATTTTAAAAAAAAATGTGCTTCATTCTTACTTTCCTAACTGCTGAATGTGCACAGTTCATTTACAGGTATTTACCCTTTGTTGTGTAATACACAAAATGACATGCTACAGCCTTTCCTTTCACAATCCCTGAACCCAGAAGGATTGTCACATTATTCCCTTTACTTTTCTTTCTCTGACTGCAGAGTGAGAGGAGTTTGTAAAAACCAATCCGCATGTTAAAAAAATAAGCAGCTCTGAAGCGCAGCAAATGTGACAAGATAAATACAGAATTTAAAAGGCATCTTTATTGCTGGGACTTTCGACCCACCAAAATCTGCTTGTGACTTTTGGGACACACTGCTGTGTAGTCTTTCCATGGTGGCCATATTTTCTCCCTTTTCTCGCGGCGTTCCCTCCGTTCATAGATCTGCTTTTCCAGAACAATGCACCAATCTAGATCTTTTTTCATCTCTAATCCCAGAGTAGTACTTCCCCTCCAAAGTCTGGCTATGTTTCGTCATGCAGTCATGACACCTCACCTGCCAAAAAATGTGCACATACGTTGAAGGCATTGCGGTTCAATAGAAATCACCAGGAGCTGCACCAAGCAATCAAACTCCTTTCCAGAAGGGTATTAGTAGGGGGCACAACCATATAGTGTGAAGAAAAGAGCCTGGAAGCCCAGACCCTCTTTTGGATCAATCTGCTCCCACACAGCTAATCCTAGCTAGGGACTCTAATGCAGAGGTTCTTGCCCTTTGAACTTCAGTGGACTCCCACTTAATCATTACTGGAACTCGGGGACTCTCAAGGATTCATTATTGGAATCTTGACCTTGACATCCAACAGGAAACAAGTGTTCATACTTTTTGGTGATCAGGACCAAATGAGAGCATCAATCCCTCCGATTCGGGTTGCAGGGTAAGTGGTGGGTCTCATCTTAAAATGTTTTTCTAAAGTTATGATTGGGTTCCAGAAGATAATATCCATTAATCCATGTGCTTGTACTTTAGATTATTTGGGGAGACCGAAACCAACAACCTCTAGGTAATGACTGTTCTGCTGCAACATGTATGATTAAAAGTGATGCAGCAATCAACACTGATGTTATCTGCCACTGTAAGCAATCCACCGCGAAGTAAAAAGCAAGCAACAGTCTCCTGCAAGCCTAAAGTAAAATTTACATGGCTAGCAAGAACCCTGAAGTTGCTTTTTAAACACTGTGTAGTATATATAAAGCCACACCTGACACTAAATGCTCCTGAAAGTCACTGCAGTCCTGAAAATCAAAACGGAACCATAATGCCTTCCGCTTGGAGAGGCCCGCAAGCCACAGCTCAATGAAAGCAGTCAATGCAGTAGTAACAAAGATGTAGGATGGGTAATTGTGAGTGAGAGAACAGCTTCACATTTATTGTGTAGTGTACTGTACTGTGGCATTTGCATGGTGCTTATTACCCCCATGTGGGACGCTGAAGCGCTTATGCACGCAGATAACAAGTGACACCATTTGGGTGTGTGGTAGGAAGTGTGTCTTTGCTTTGAGCATATGTGGGAAGTGTTTCTAGGTTATGTGTGATGAACACCAAGGTGATGTTATCGAGTCAAGGGACACAGGGCTTGGTAGCGTGATGGATGAGGAAGTGTGAAATACAAACATTTTTACAGTTTGCTGCATGCCCACAGCTCCGATTAGCTCTGCAGGTTCCCATATTGAGTTGGCAAAGTTTTCTCTTATGTTCTCAATCCGGTTTCCTAAGCAGTCTGTGGCAGGAGGTTGTCCACTCTGAGATCTCCTGAATCCAGGGCGGTGAGAGGGGTAGATCAAGAGGGAGGAAAATCAGAAATCTGCCTGGATACTCTGGTACCTTCCGCATTTACATGGTCGCCCTTACGAAACGTTAAGTATCCTTTTGTAAGTTTTGTGTCGAAGTCGCGAAGCATATACCTGAGGTAGCGAATAGATATGAAGTTATTTTTAGGTCTCGCCTAGCGTTGGAGCGCGCATGCGCTCCTCGCTCTGCGAGGCCTCTTGTAATCGATAACATTTCTGTAGTGGAGTTAAAGCCACGCCCATCTTTTTGATTGGCTGGCGTCATCGTTTATGCTAAACGCTGGCCTCCGATTGAAAATGAGGCTTTTTTGTTACCGCCCTGTCTCCTTTTTGGACGGCCCATCCCGACTGGATGTTTTACTTGCGGCGTGACACGGTCTCCTTCATTAGTCATGTCGGCACTATGTTTTTCCAGTCGCCTTTGGCAAAGGCGGCCGCGTGTTTATTTTTGCATCGCGCTTTCACTTAAAGTGAAAGCGCAATGCAAATTTAAACAAGCGGCTGCCTTTGCGCAATGGCGAGAGCTTTTTTTTCTTAGCGGCCAGTGTTTATTTTTGCATCGCGCTTTCACTTATGCGGAGCGCTTTTACTTTAATATGGCCAAACCCCCCCTCCCCCCCAGCACTCGCGGGACAAGGACGGCATTATTTGTACACAGAGCGCGCTTTCACTTTAATAGCGGCTGCCAGTAGCAAAGTACCGCAGGGTGTTTTTTTTTTTTTTTTTTAACTTTAATTCAAAGCGCGTTGCCCGCTTCAGGGACACAGCGCTGTTTATTATTATTATTATTTTTTTACTTTAAGCCTAGCGCTTAGCTGCTGCATGCCCCGCCTCCCCAGGGTGGGCGGCCTCCTGCTCCGGAGTGCAAAGATACCTACTCTGAACTAAGTGACGGGTTGTCTGGGAGAAACTAGCGGCCCGTGCCCTAAATAGTCCCAACCGCCCAGGAGACGCCAGTGGGTCTGCAGAGGTGCGAAGTGAAGCTCTTTGCACCTTGGGCCCCTCCCCTGTTCTACAGTGCAACGCCCCCCGGCAGAGATGAACCACCGCGCACCCTGCGGACTCGTTTGATGTGCTTATTTGAAAGAGGCGACATTTGCATGCCAACCATCACCTTTGTCTTTAAAAAACATCCGAAATCTTCGTACTTTACGGTTGAAGGCTGGCCGGAGGGGGGGGACGATTTACGGCGGGTTATTTTACGGGCTACATTTTTCAGTTATTTCTCTCTGCCGGGCGATATCAATGTGAGGGGGTGGGGAAAGAGATGGAATCGAAATCAAATCAAATTAAAGAAAAAATTAGTGATATGCCTCTCGCACCACCTCCTGCACCCATACAGAGACGCACTTGACAGACTGGCACAATCTGTGCTGCCATCTCTTAGCCGCACAGCCGTGCGTTGTCTGTGTGTCATGCCCACTCTGACATCGTGCCCACTCTCGGCACCGGTACTCTCTCAGCACCCGGGCCCACCACTCTCAGCACCCGTGCTCACTTAAGCGAGAGGGGAGTTCCTTCTACCAACTGGAGAACAGGGAAGCGGGTCTGGTCAGTTTCCGGGTGCTTTTGACGCTACATGTATACATTTTAACCAGTCGGAGAGAACGCCTCTAAAGTTCAGGGAGGTCGGGGTGCCCGTAGTGTGTCGTTATGTTCTAAATGTGTGCAGACATCATTAAGCGCATGCCTTCAATGCATTTCCGGTATAGTGTACAAACCTTTTTAATCAATGTCGCCGCATTGCAAGTCGCATAAAAGACATCTCTGTTGCCTCATTAGGGGAGGTAAACCTGGGTAGAGTTCTGGTGCCTTTAAAGGCATGGGTCGCAGCTCAACAAAAACACAGCATGTTAGAAATATGGGGATGTCTGGTTTTCAAGAGAGACGAGAGAATAGCTCTGTGCAGAGAATGGAGCATAAACTGCAGGTTACACGTTCAAGTGCTGGCGGGGCTGACTAGTCTTTCATCCTTCAGAATTCGCTGCAGTGAGCTCCAGTGTGCGGGATAATAGCGACCCCCTTTTTTTCAGATGCGAAGTCATTTAGTTTGGGCTGTGTGCCACATTAATAACCAGTATATCCATTTCTTTATTAATATACAAGCAATAACATTTTCCCTTTTATAATATTATCCAAAATTAGAACTATAAAATACCGAAAAAAATGAGCAGGTGCTCAAACCGCAGAAGAACAAGCTTACAAGCTCTTATAAAGGAACTCAATCCAGTCAGAATTCATCTCTCTCAGTATCCGGGTGGGAAAGCGCTTAGAAATATTCGAACATAGAAGAAAAAGTTTGCCCGCTCATGTCCTTGATATTATTTGCAGTTAAATTCATGATTTATCATTCAATGAGAACACGCTGCACTTTAAAATGCATTTTATTTTTTTTATCTAAATGAACGAGCATTTATAATGCATTTGATTTTGGTAACTCTGTATATATGTAAATTTATCACTGTACTTCCACAATGTTATTATTGTCCCGATGTATTAATGGTGTAACGTTTTTTAATTAACTTGGCACATTAGAAATAAACCTGACCTTGAGGACTTGAGCACGCGCCGTCCAGCTGGAGTTGCACAGATTGGAGCACAGGGCTGGAACCGTCACAGCCTCTGCATCAGTTCACATCAGAGCAGATGTAATTAAGGGCGTGGCTTAAAAACACTTATGCTAAAAATCTGTGCTTAGCATAGTATGCCACCCGACTGGTATTTTGCTGCTTCTGTCATTGCGTCCAGATATAAAATACAACAAGTAACATTACACCTACAACAAGCCAGGACTATTGGCTTTGTCAATG
Organism: Calotriton arnoldi; assembly: GCA_963921515.1. Taxonomy (NCBI): domain Eukaryota; kingdom Metazoa; phylum Chordata; class Amphibia; order Caudata; family Salamandridae; genus Calotriton; species Calotriton arnoldi. Next base: position 2,812,477 of record CAWUFW010000319.1, read on the forward strand.
GATGTTAGTTGCATAAGATAAACAAGCATTTGCAATGCAATAGGTCTCGCATTTACGCGAGTTTGAGCTATTGACATTGCAAATGACAATGCCTTTTATTTTCGTTTTCGTTTTTAAAACATAAATAAAAGGCATCGTCATTTACAATGCCAATAGCCTAAACTCGCCTAAATGCGAGACCTATTGCATTGCAAATGCTTGTTTATTAAATGGTTACTCTGGAGACAACTCCGCGGTCGCACAGTATCAAACCACGGAGTGGGCGCTCTCCTCGTGCACTATACTGTTAACCTGCGTTACAAGCACTGCACTTTAGAGAACATGCAACACGGATTTTCATACCACTCGTCACTTCAATGTGCCAATTGCTCACAGCTGCACAAAACTGTAACTGTTCTTTAACCACAATGAGCAAGCCACGGAAAATGAGCCCTGCCCTGCGTGACTGCAGACCAGATGTGCTCCCCATCCCACCCCGACCATCTGTGCAGCAGTCAAAGGGGTCCAAGCAATCTCTGCCAGAAGAGCACGCGCTCCCTCCCCTCTCAGAACTAAAGGCACCTTAGATGTGTTCCCCAGCGGAGTGGCATTCAGACTATGAAAACAGAACATTATGAAACTGCTCTCTTCTTAGAATCGCAGGCACAGGAAGAAGTGTTCTAAGAATGGTTGCAGGTAAAGGGAATACACTTAACAGAAAATGTTGCAAAGGAGCACCATTCCAGTAAAGGTACTAGCTTTAAGCCCTACCTCACCACATCCCTTTCACATATTACTACAAATAAAACGCAGATCCCACCAAAAAAGGGAACTCTACAAGACCTTTAAAGAAGCAACGGTAAAGCCAACAGGTCTGGGCTTGACAAGCTGCTGAGATACTATTTTTTTTTTTTTACATATCTTATAGCAAGAATATACAACAAAAATAAAAAAATAAAGATAGTTGCATAAATGTAGAGATCCTTTTTAGTTATAATGTGCAAACAGCATAATAGGTTTTATTATTGGCAGAAAGAAACTGTTTGCGCAGCTTTAAATCACAGCAACATGGCACCATAGTTTAATAACATACACATGGATGATTACGAAATTTTAACAAGCATTGACAATGTCAACAGGTCTGGCTTTAATGGAATTTTGTATGCCAATAGGTCTGGTTTTAAAGGAATGTTGCACAGTAATGTGAAGCATTACCAGTAAGTAGCATGGGAATGGATATGTATTTCTGTGGAAGCAAAGAACTGTTGAATAATATGTTGTAGGTTAAACAATCAGATGACAGTTGCCTGTCAAACCAGACCTAAACATCCATATAGGCTAATGACCATACTCCTCCCATCTTTGTTGCTGCCTCAGAAAAACGCCATAAATTGTCTAGTTATCCAAGACACTTTAATAGCACTTAAATGTAATGTCTGTGTCCCTGAAAGTTCAAGCTAATGCAGCTAGATAAATAAACTAAAAGATAATAGCTGTGTGGGGTGGCAAGCACTCTTTTGTGGAAGCACACAACTTCTGCTCAATCAAAACATGTTCTCCTGACTGCCAACATGTGGGCGGAGCCAAAGCCCCTCTTTACAAATGCTCACATAATTGTCTGGCGACAGCTGCATGGTCAAGTCTGTCCATGAAAAGGGTAAAGGATGAAAGGAAAAAAACATTGGCAAAGTTACATATTGACACAATAGCAATGCAGTGCACGTCTTTTTAAGCAGGTCTGCACGTCTGTTCAGGTTAATGCTGTTACTCGCAGTGACTGAAGTGGGCTGCACCATTGCTCCATGCTGTGGTAGGCAGATGCAAAATGTCAATGAAAGTCTAACAGAGCAATGGACGAAGAGGACTGATCAAAAGTCCTCCCCTTTATGTACACAAGCACGCCTTTTTATTTATTGCTTTTTGGATTACAGGAAGCTGGTGAAATAGCTAGAGCAGTCTATAGGCAAGCCAAAAACACCTAGATCAAAGGGAGAAGTTCTGTCATAGGAAGGATACCCTGGGCCATCAAACAAGCAGAGAAAATGGCATGAGTGGCAAATGAAAAACATATTTGAGATGCAGTGGGTCCCCTCACACTGACGTGCCCACCATAAAAACACAAGCCCTAAGTGGGATGGGTATGCCCAGACGTGGGTCCCTTGCTCACTGTGCCACTGGATTCAAGCTAGCCTGGCTGAAGAAGGGTGATATACCCTGAAACCTGTCCCAGGATGCTTGTTTCTGGTCCAGGGAGGACCTGGCCTAGCAGTTCGGTCTGGACTGTTCCCATGGGGCAAAGGGTCAAGACTGATTTGCATATGGCTGGGTCCAAACTGGGGTGGTGTAGTGGGCAAAAGAACGATGGATTTAACCCAGATCTTTTGACTGGGGGAGAATGTTTGCATTGTCAGCATTCCGTCCATTATTTGTTTGCTGTAACACCATAAAAACACAAGCATGAAAACCACACAGTACTTCTTGTAAACTCACATCTAATGAATGGAGGAGGCACCCATAAAGCGGTCACAAAGAGGGAGGACTGGATGATAGCAGTGAGCGTGCTCCTACAGTGTGTCACCTCGTGTCTTTCCCTTGGCAGCACAACCACCCATTCTCTGTACCGTGACCACGGGGAGGCGGCGCTAACCCTGAGTTTGGAAGGGATGAACTCCACAAGGCTATAGAAATTTGCAGAAGTCCTGGTATTTGAAGAGAATTGTCCAAGGGTATTTCTCACCTTACCCGAAATTTTCTTCTAAATAAAATAGCCCTGCTGGGGCGACATAGCAACATTTACACTCCATTAATGCTTAACGTTTTTAGGTCTTCCATGCGGCAGGGTGCATTTACGGTCTCTTCAAGATCTAGTGTATCTTAAATAAGCCTAAAAAAGGGCTCAGAGCCCACCTATTTATTATTTGATGTCTTCACCCGTAGCTAGGCTGGTTTCATTTTGCCATCCAGTCTAGCTTTGGTAAGATTTGGGTTATACACACAAAGACACACGCATGCACACTTTCTCTCTTTGGTATAATCTTTTTGCACACACAGAGGCAGCAACTTTGAGCCGGCACATATCACATGAATCACTCCACACAATACCATTCTATGCCACTTTACTCTACTCCACACCACTCAACTGCACTCTGTTCCATTCTACTGCACTCTGTTCCACTTCACTCCACTCTACTCTATTTCACGACACACTATGCCATTCCATGACACACTGTCACTCCACTCATTTCCATGACACTCTACTTCACACTTATTTACTCCACTTTACGACACTCCGCGCTACGCCACCACTCTACGCTACTTTACTCCACACTACGCCACTCTTCTCCATGCCATGCTACTTTACTCCACCACTCTTCTCCATGCCACGCTACTTTACTCCACACCAGTCCACGCTATGCCACTCCACGCTATGCCACTCCACGCTGCGACACGCCACGCTACTCCACGACACGCCACCCCACCCCACCCCACGCCACTCTACGATACAGCACTTTATGACACGCCACTCTACGACACAACATTCCATTCTACACCACTCCACTTCATTGTACGCCACTTCAATCTACAACACCCGAGCCACTTCAATCTACGACACTCACATTTAACTATGCTGAACATGCGGCCGCTTCTGGATGTCATCAAAGTTCATAATATTAGTGTGGTTAATTACGCTGATGACACCCAGCTTATTGTGTCCTTGGAAGGTGACCATGCGGACTCCCAGGATACATTCCATATGTGTATGTGGGAAATGGTGAATTGGCTGAGGGACAATTCATTACAATTTAACGATAAAACTGAGATTCTTCACTGCAGGGTGGGCAGTGTTCCGCCAGTATTTCCAACTGATTTCTGGCCCATACCCTCAGACGTTCCCTTGGTACCCGTGAGCACGGTACGTAATCTGGGGGTCAGCTTCAATGAGGAGCTGAATCTGGAATCCCATGTCAACAAGCTGGTGGGAAGTTGCTATACTCTTATCAGAGGACTCCGCAAAGTGTTGCCAATATTGCCAGCTCAGGCAAGAGCTACAGTAGTTAGGAGTGTCATTTTGAGCCGCCTGGATTATTGTAATGCTTTGCTACTGGAGTCCCCGAGATACCTGATTGCAAGGCTCCAGAGTATCCAGGCGCCAGCAGCGAAGCTGGCACTGACAAGGGCCCGTCGGTCATCAACATCCCAGGCGCTGGCAGAGCTATATTGGCTCCCGGTGACTCAAAGGATATTGTTTAAGTCTCTTTGTATTGTGTTTAAGGCACTGCATGGACTGGGGCCTAAACCGCTCCAGGGTACGTTTAGATGGTATAAACCGGTACGTAGCCTACGCTCCTCGTCAGCTAATCTTGTTATGATTCCGAGGACAAAGAGAGTTACTTTGGGGGGGGGAAGAGCGTTCGGCGTGACAGCTGCCCGCCTCTGGAACTAAGGCAAATACAGGATTTATTGATGTTTCGTAAGAAAGTCAAGACATGGCTCTTTCCTAGAGTATAATTACTTGGTTTAGCCCCGCAGTCTACCCGCTAGCTTTCTTCCAGTATCTTAGCGCCAGGATGCCCGTAGGGTTACAGGGCGCTTTATAAATGTCAAAAATAAATAAATAAACAGCCGCCACACTGGTGTACATGGCTAAACCACATTGGCAAAGCTAATAGCTTGCACATAGGTAGGACCTATTGGCTTTGCCAAATTATTGTTATTAAGGCATTTGATTATATCGACATCTTAAACTTAAATATTCAGTTTATTAAATGAAAAATCCATAGAGAAAGTCATTGACTGTAAATATACCAAAAGCTTGTACCTTTTTCTTCAGTGGTTTAAAAAAAAAAAATGACAAGTGTTTGTTCATTAAAAAAATAATATTAAATAAAAAGTAATAGAGTCGTGAAAAAATGTGTGTGGCGTACATAATATCAGAAAAATCGTTAACCCTGTGAAACTTATTTTTCCTAATGCAATTCCAGCTATTTTAAAACGCTCAGAACACACTGCTTTCAAGTGTATTCTCACCCCGTATCTTTTAACTAGTGCGTGCTTGTTTTCTCCCTTTTAAGGCAAGAGTATACCTTTGTACGCAGTTGTACTAGAGCAAGGGGAAGATAAAACGAAAAGCTTTTTTTTCTTTTTTTTAATAAGTGAGAGCGTTTTAGATTGGGAACGCTTAATGTTAAATGCTCAAAATAATTCACACATCAAATTGTAAAAAGCTTACTTCTTTGTTTGACACAGAGAAAATACAGATATGTGGGAATCCAATACCATTTCTTAAAAACACACACCGAGATCAATAATGTCACTTAAATTGTTTACGAATGCTTTAAGTACCAAAACGTTCATGCCATTATACAACATTGTATCGAAAAAGCAAATTTGTTTACAGTTGCTAACAAACGTACCTCCAATATTTCTGAGAATCGAGGATTAAGTTTGTGATCCCTGTATCAAGTGGTAAGTGGGAGGGCCTGCACAAAGATTACTTTGCCTGGGAAGGGCCAAACCGCAGACAGAACAAACATGATACCCAACAAAACATGCTTCGGCAAATTCCAGGCATGGTATAATAATACATTCGTGCCTCGGGAAGACCAGAAACAAAGGAAATCGAGTAACTATATATTTCTGAAATGCAGGCATCTTGGGAAGCAAGAGAAAGGGGCACTTGCATTGTTGCTACAAGAATTTACTATATTATCAGAGAACGCTAAAACAAACAATATAGCGAGTTTAAAGATTAGTTTGCCCAATTCCCTGCCTGCAGCAACACAATTTGGGGATCAATTTCAAGCTAGCCAGAAATTGAGGATGTACCTGCAGTCTTGGGGCTACTGCGAGGAGGCAGTGCCACTGAAGTTGGAAGGTGAAACGCTGCCAGTGGCACATTTATCATGACCCTCGTCTATACTACTGGCAGAGCCCCACTGCCAGCAAGCAGCACGACTGGCAAACTGCACTGTTAATTTAAGTAGCTCCTTGGGTGGGATGGAATGATGGGATGGGAAATGAGGTCGTACATTAAGTGCACATCCTGCAAAAGCCCTGCCCTTTCCGGGGGCAAAAGAGCAGGTTATGGTATGAGTGGCTAGCGATGGCATTGCTGGTGGGTACAAATGTCTATCATGATAGTAGGTCCGACCCCTACCGCTTAAAGTGTCCAGTCCCTTGTGGCGGCTCCTGTCTTGGCAGGATGCACAAGATGGCAGTCTAACAGGCCAGTTACCAGTGACTTTAAAACCAGGCTATTAATCTCCATTCTAGTTTCACTCACACAAACGAATATTAATACATTTAGAACATACTTGTTCCACTCTGCAGCACATTTGCTGAACTTAGTTCTCGTTGCTATCCTTTCCCTTCTCAGTTTCTGGTTTACCCTCTCTCAGCATCCAGTGGTTGAAAAGGAAGCAAAATTTCAGTTCCTGTCAACAGCCCAAAAAGAAACAAGCACTGGCAAAGCCAATAGGTATGCCGTTCTTTTGACTTTGTCAATGCTTGTTTTGTTTTGTCATAGTTTTTATAAGCTTTGTTGTTAGGGGAGATGTCGCGCCCTCACCAATATAAAATAATTTGCCAAAAGTTAATTTTTGTCTCAAAGGGACACACGGTCATAACATTCTCTGGCACTGAAGGGAAATACGTTCTGTGTGTATGTATGTACTCCTTATGAAAGAGCAGAATGCCATCATTCACTGTAAATCTAGCCAATGGCTGAAGTGGGTTGATGTACTGCCCCATGCAGTCTGCTGTAGAGGTCGGAAAAAAATGACCCAACAACACAAAGATGAAGAGGGCTGCCCGACTCAGCCCACTGCAATGGCAGACTTCCATAAAGTGGCTTAGAGATGGGAGAAATGGATGAGGATATTTAACAACTAAACAAAATACACAGAAAAACCCTCGGGTCTAGATAGAAAACAGAGGAAGAGTCAAAAAGACCAGAGATATTTTCTTAAACCCTAGGGGGAGTCCCTTTATTAGGACGAAATCCCTCACCCACCATGCTTCATCATTGGGATTCTCCTCGTGATGGGAAAATCTAGTCCCGCCACGGACTACAACCCCCTCGCTAAGAGGGAGGAGCTCAGGGATGTTCTGTTCCTAACTTCAGGATATACTAAATCCCACAATGAGAAGACTAAAGTCGGGTTAGGTAGAGGGCGCAGCGCAAAAAAAAAATATAAACCGTGAAAGGAATAATGGTTAAAACAAGCTACCAGGTGCAAGATGTAACTTTATTGGTTCGTCCTGGGGCCAGGATTAAAAATAGAGCACCAGCAGGGGTAACTTATACCTGCAAGTGGTTGACGAAAACGGTCTACATGTTTCAGCCTATAGACCCAAAGAGGCGTTGCGGCTTTCGTCAGGACCTATAACTGCTACTGCTATTTCCAATAACTTTGTCACTTTTGTTAGATTATCAACAAATTACCCCATCCAGAGCCGTTATGTTCTACATTATGATGCATCTCTTTTTTACTACCCTTGGTTTTTTCGGTCCAGTTTACCTTTTTCATTCCCACCTTCCCCACCCTAACCAGAGAAGGTTTGTCGGTTTGCTAGAATAGGACTGTTGACAACTGGGGATTCCAAGGGTGGGAGATGAAGATCTAAGGGAAGATTACGGTCAGACTACATGGATGTGTGTAGGTGCTTCTTACATACTTGCAATAAATCTTAAATTAAACATTGTGCGAGTCACGATCATCTTTGCACATTACTAATGACTGAATCACCAGGAAGAAAAAGTAAGTTGATGACCATCAAAGTATATGGGCTACAGGAGTCAGGGAATATATGCCAGTACTGATAAACAAGTGTTATCAATTTCCAGTACAAGTGGAAGTATACTCAATAGCAAGCTCAGCCATTGCAGAAGACTTCACAAAATGCCCTCAACATGGGGCATAGAAAAACAGATAATTGGTTCAGTCTCAACAGTCAAGAGTTCTTGAAGTTCCAGAGGATACTAAACATGTGATTCACTTAACAAGAACCTTCTGGTCACAGCTAATTGACGGTGACACTTTGTCAGATACTCAGGAATACCAAAATAATGGCAACAGCTCCATGAGGCAAAGCCCTTCAGAAATTATGTTTGAGAGAATCATATCAATTTGATTTCGACAAGTACATTCCCCTCAACTAAACATTGCATGAACCTAAGAGAGATGGACAGAACAGCGAAACAAAGTTGATGCAGCATGCAGAAAAAAGGCGCTATCAACATTCCAACATACCGTTGTTATATACTCCCATTTTGACTTAGACAATTAAAGGTTTTACACAGGTCCTATTATGCTTGCACAACAACGGTTAAAATGGGCAGGGCTGAATCAGCGATGTGCACCAGAGAATGTGGTTGGGAGGATAGGATAGGATAAAAATTTATAAAGCGCACTAATACCCGTGGGTGTCAAGGCGCTAGGCAGAGAGAAAGGAAGAAGAAAGGCACAAATATGCCAACTAAGTTGAAAAAAGCCATGTCTTCAGCAGCCTTCTGAACATCAGAAAAGATTCCGCATTAGAGATAGAGGGGTGCAGGGTGTTCCAGAGTTTAGCAGCTGCCACAGAGAAGGAGCGTCCGCCCCATCTGACCATGCGAAATTTAGGAGAGATCAGTTTTCTCTGGGAGGAGGATCTCAGGGTCCTCCCGGGGGTGTACCATTGGAACATGGTTTTCAGCTGCGGCGAGCCTTTGCTGTGCAAGGTCCTATAGACCGTACTAAGGACTTTGAAGGAGATGCGCTTCTTAATGGGGAGCCAATGCAGAGCGCGTATCCCCTCCCTGGCTGATTGATGCTTAGGAATATTAAGGATCAGCCTCGCCACCGCGTTCTGAACGACCTGAAGCTTGTTCAGGGAGGCCACATTGATGTTGAGGTACAACGCATTGCAGTAATCAAGCCGGGAAGTGACTAGTGCAATGATGGTGGGTCGATGCAGTTTAGATGGAATATACAGAAGCACCTTTCTAAGAGTTTTCAGGATGTAGAACAAGGTGCTAACAGTGTGGCTGACCTGAGCATCAAACGTCAGACCCTCGTCAAAAGGAACCCCCAAGTTTTTAGCTGTCCTAACCGGGACGGGGAGAGGACCACAGTCTGCCGGCCACCAGGCGTTCGACCAGACAGAATTCTGCGGACCAAAGAGGCACATTCTTTCATATGCTGTGGGACTGGCCGGCGCTCCAGAAATATTGGGAGGCGGTGACGGCCTGTATTATGAATATTTGCAGGGGGGCTATAACAAAAATTGGTTAAGTGGGGTCTATTAAATATTTGGGACAAAACAGACCTGAGTAGCAAAGATCGCATCTGGGTGACACTGGGCTTTATGGTGGCCAAACCAAATATAGCTAGGATGTTGAAGGCTACATCCGCTCCGACTCTGAAGGAGTGGAAGGCAGACATAGACTGGTCTATGCAGACAAAAAGGGTGGTTTACGAAAGCAAAGGCTGCCCAAATAAATAGACCAAAATTGGGGGAAAGTGGAATGAATATTTAGGGATGTTATGCTCACCTATTCACCGAGTTAATCCTGTTGAGCTGTTGTAGAAATACGTGTATTATGTGGCTGATTAACAATCAGACCCCCCAGGATATTGCGGCATAGATGTGCAAATTTAGCGGCACAAAAATGGAAATTTAGCGGCACAAAAATGGAAATTTAGCGGCATTATTGCGGCACTTTATTTTACTCGTAATCATTCCTTTTCAGCCTTAAATCAATGTAAACTGATTTAGCCAGGTATTCCACTGTGAAACTGGCATGTTTAAAGTGTTCGTGGCTCTACAGAAGCACAGCTCCAATCTGCACCTCGTGAGAGGGGCCCTATTTCTCCCTGGGGTGTTCTAGCACCCATGTAGGCACCCCTGCCGGGGCACCGCTACCTCCTGGACCCGTCCATTTTAAAAAACAGTAATTTCTATCACCCTTTTTAACATAGAAAATATATTAATAATACCAATATGACCCATACAGGAAGTCCTGCTTTGCTGCTTAAGCGCTTTACTAGAGTTTTTTCATTATTATTATTCCCTGGGATCTACTGGGCACACAAAGACCTCTGCAGCAGGTGTGTTAACCCCAAAAGATAATTTAAGATCCAGACTTTGCAACCAATTGAACAGAACAGATTTACTACCACATTTCTCCTTGTTGCCAATTTCATTGTTGCAGAGGTTTTTTTTTTTTAAATGTATAAGTTGAGGCCTAGATTTTGTGTCAAGGTTGCGTCACTTTTTTGGCACAAACCCAAAATCTCCTAATGCGCTTAAATGTGATTTTGATAGACCTGCTCAACATGTGTGAGGTCTGAAGATCTGATGTCACTTGTGATATCACTTCCTGTGAAGTCATGGGCTGTATGATGCCACACATCATGTCACTTGCATACTGCCCAACTTGGTTGGTACCCCACTTCTATTTTTTCGGACTTATGTCCTGGAGCAAGCAAACAAAACATGTAAATGGACCGGTGGAACCACAATTCCTACAATTCAGATATCGAGCACTTGATCCATTATATGATCTAGCAAGCATGTAATGCACGGGAGGCACCAGGTCAGCCTGACATGCTTGGACGTCTTGCATACTCGAACTCTCAACCTCATGCATGAAAGGCGGGGACTGCTGCTGAGCTAGCTCCAACTATTCAAACATCGCGCTCTCTTCTGAATAACCGATAAGAGATAACCATTTCTTTTCATTTCTTTTCCGCTAGGGAGTCGCTATTGTAATGGTAATGAAACCATGCATTCCCTTCTGTTTTTGCCGAGCTGACGTTTTCTTAACACGGCGCTGCTTATACGTCTACTCCTTTAAAACAACACTGTATTTGAGAGCAGTACTTGCGGTGACCCAGCATATTTTAATTTTAAAAGAAGCTTGTAAAGCCTGTCTCAACTCCGCTTTGCAGATTATAAGTAAAGTACAGTGCGAACAAGCAGTGCTTCGATAATATTACTCCTTCCTCGTCTACCAGTTCAGAATTGCAAGCTAGATTCATAGAGTAATTCCAAACCACAAGCAGAACAGCTAGATGCATAACATAAAAAGCCTTACTTCGCGCGTTTACCATTTTTAAAACTGTTCACTGTTCACTGTACAGTACCTACAGAGAAAAGCACATTCCCGGAGCTGAAGGAGAAAGCACGCCGCTCCCTGAGACCTGTGTTGCTTGAACTCAGGATAGCTGAAGGCTTGGATCTTGGCCAGGACCCAGGAGGAAGCAGGTATTGGACGGCGGCACGTAGTGACGTGTGCGCCCACAGCCAATGAAAGAGCATTGTTTGTTTTGTTGACACTTTTTTGTAAATATCGCGGCAATAATTGTAAATATAGCGGCCATCGCGCTAGTCAGCTGATTTCGCGATTTTTTCGTGAATCGCGAAATCGCGAAATGCTGGAGGGTCTGAACAATAGTGGATCGGGTAGCTCAAGGCATAATGAGAGTCTGAAAGCCAGTGGTGTTAGACCACTGTTGTACTGTCTCTCAAAAATGTGTGATGTGATATTTGCTGTCATCACATTGTTATGTTTGATCATCAAAATAAAAAGATTTACAAAAAAAAAAAAACATTCCAACATACTTTTAACAGTGGAAGTAAAAAAAGAAGCCAGAAAACATAAACTTTTCACTCCATGCCAAACAAACAAGTGACAGAAATCAATGGAAGTAAGGCACCGGGAGCATCATAATGTAAAACTTATTGCACTTCAGATATATCACACTGAAAATGCTATATGGGCACCACTGTCTGGTGAGGAACTCTTGGAGAAGGAACTCGGGATGTTACAGAAAAGGTCCTACAGAACCGTCAGAAAACCTCTTCAGCTGACCGAAGAAAGAGGACTACTCAACACTTCCAGAAGGATACAACTAACAAAAGGTGGTAGTGGAACAAAATGTCGCACCTCGTGAAAACTAACTATTTAGTGGGCATACAATATGAGAGAAAACAAAGTATATAGAACTTAGTACAGTAATGGTGCCACTGAGGGTAATGACACACCCTACCACCCAAGGTGTGATTGCACTAAGTGAAAGACCTTTGTGACAAAGTATTTATAAGAGATGTACCCCGGCACTCAATAGTTACTTATAGTATCAATTTCCGACATTGTTTGATCTTAAACAAATTTTTTCTTTTAATATCTTTCACAGGTTTACGACAATAGAAAGAAAAATTATACCGTTAGGGACATAGTATATACAATTCATACTCCAGAAGGATTGCTGTTACATCCCATAGCACATTTGCTGAACTAAGACCTAGTTGTAGTGAACAAGTTACTTACTTTTGTTAACGCTCTTTCTGTTGGAAAATCAAATTAACCGTTGATTCCCCACCTTGTGAATATTTGCAAGGCATCAGACTGGATTCAGGAACTTTAAAGCAATAGTCCTGCATGCCAGCAGGTGGCATCACGCCGATGTAATTCAGCTTCTGAAGTGATGAGCAGAGCCATATATATATATATATATGCACCACCCATGCAGTCGGATGTCAGCTGCTTTTTTAGGCTGTCCGCGCCCTCAGACGCAGAGCCCATCAGCAAACTGGCATGGCCAGGGTGCAGCTCTCTAGACAGTGCTTTTTAGGCAGAAAAAGAGTGCAGTCCTCAAAAGCGGAGATGGTAGGGTAGGTGAGCAATCTTTGGTATCGACCAGAAAGAGCATTACCAAAGGTAAGTAACTTGTTCTTCTGATGGATACTTCTATTCACAGATTCCTAATCTTATGAATAAATCCTATAGCAGTACCTCCACCGTGCTGGATCTGTGAACGGGCTCAGAATAAAATGTCCTACTGGACCAAGCGAGAAAAATGCCCTTATTGATGGACCTGGCTGTCGAGGCAATAGTGCTTTATGAATGTATGAACCGACGCCCACATAGCCAGTTGACAAATGTCCAGGATAAGCACTCTGCTCTGGTAGAATAAGCAAGTAAGCCCTTCGCCAGCGTGTAAGGTATCTTTATGCAGAGAACAATACATCGGGAGATTGTCTGTTTTTGCACTGATTTGCCCTTCTTTGCCCCAGAGAACCCTGCAAACAGCTGATGTTCACATGATGTTCTTTGGTGTGATCTATATAAAAGCTTTATGCCCTTTTAGGGTTCAAAAGATGAAGTCTCTCTTTCTCCTCAGAGGGATGAAGTAGAGCAAAGAAAGTTAGCAAGGTGATAGCCTGCCCATCATGAATTGGAGTAACTACTTTCAACAGAAAACAAACTTGAGTTGTCAACGCCAACTTATCTAGGAAGAACATTGTATAAGACGTCCTGACCGAGCCTGCAGCTTGTTCACAGACTTAGCCGATGTTATGGCAATGAGAAAAGCTGTTTTCAATATCAAAAGTCTCAGGGGACAACTGTGCAAAGAATCACAAAGGGTGTCAGAGGAAATAAATGTGGTAAAACTTTCAAAAACGTCATCACAAGAGATGATTTAAAGAAAGAAGATTGATCTGCCAACTGCAAATAAGCTGAAAGAGCTTACAAAAGTCCTTTAAGAGTGCCCAAAGCAAGTTCTTGCTGGGCCAATGATAAAACAAACAATACTTCATACAGCTTGGCTTATAGTGGGACCATTTTTCAGGTGCTGAACCATGCTACAAATCTGTCACAACAACTGAGGTATACAGATTTTGTGGAGGGACACCTCGCTGCTAAGATGATATTCACGACCTCAGGAGGAAAGTCAAAGGAGGTCAACTGCCACCACTCAATCTCCAAGCATGGAGATGCAAATTGATCAGGTCTGGATGCAGTACCATAACTTGCTACTACAAAAGAAAATTTAACCAAGCTGCCACTTCGGGAGGAGGACAGATGCTCATACCCAGAAGTTCCGGGCCCAATCTGGTGCCACTAGGATGACTTGGGCCAAGTTGTTCCCGATCTTCTGCAGAAATCTGGGCAGGAGAGGCAACAGCAGGAAAGCATACAGCAGCAGTTCGTAAACCCTGGCATTTAGAGATCCCACCAGGTGTTTCGCCACCAAAGAAATTCACTGCCTCAAAGCCTCCCGGAACAGGATCTAAGACCCCACCCGGCCTGCTTGTTGCAGTAACACATGCAGTGGTGTGGTCAATGTGCACCTGCACCAGCCTTCCTCTGATGTTGGGCAGGAAAGCCTTCATATATTGTCAAGCAAATCGCCCTCTATTCCAACAGACTGATCTGAAGTTGAGCTACCGCTGGAGACCAGAGGCCTCTGATCTCTACCTCTTCCAAATGGTCTCCCCAACCCAGAAGTGACAAATCTGTCACCACTGCCAATCTGGGTGGGTAGCGAAGGGTCTGCCACTGACCCAATCGCAGTTCAGCATTTCATCACTGCAGATTTTTTACATTCTCCCCTGAAATCTGGATACATTACCACAGACTACCCTGGTACCGTGCCCACTGGAACTTGAGGTCCTACTGCAGAGCCCGCATATGCCATCTGGCATGTTTTACCAGAAGGATCCAGGAGGCCAACAAACCAGAGCCTCAGAGTCATCAAAACTTAGATCCAGGACAGAGAATGAAACATCGGGATCACAGCTCTAATGTCCTGGACTCTCTCCTTCGTGGATGACAGCACAAAACCATACCGTAGCCAGAATAGCTCCCATGAATGGAGCATTTGCCAAGGAGTCAGATGTGAAATTTAATAAAATATCTACTTGCCCATGGGGCAGGTTGCTTCATAAATCTACTTGTCCTTTAACAAAATCCACTTGTCCCGTTTGTGCCATGTAATACGGCGACAAATTATGGCAGCAATCTCATTATATAAGAGCTCTGATATAGCCTCTCTGATTATGCCAGGCTCATACCATAGAAGGGTTTGAATACTAGCAATTCCCTTCCACGTATCAGCAAATCTAGATACTGGGACTGAAGTATCTAGCAAGCAATAGTTCCAGGGTTGGAATGCCCTTTTGAGTCTGTGCAAACCTACTAACTTGCATGTTTTAAGGGTTTTCACGATCTCTTCGATAATCTTTTCCCATACTGAGAAAGGCTGGAAATGTATTCCTGATAACGGCAGACGTAAAACTTCTTCCAGGGTTGGGAAAAAAGTGGTTGGAGGGAAAGTGAATTGCAACCAGTCAGATTTTCGCATGAGTAAATCTACACATGCATATTTGCTCATGCTAAAATGCAGTTCATAAATATTTTCTAGGAGTACCATTTCTTGGGCTACTTCTGTAAATTTTTGAATTCACGAAAGCTGTATGTCTGCACTTAATGCAAGGACATATACCATGGATGCACTTTTGAGACTTTCTTTAATAATTGGGTCCCTAATTAGGTCTGGCGTTAACCATGACCTTTTGTGTTTATTAAAATTCTGTCTCTCTCTCTCGGCTGGCTTCACTGTAACAGCATTCTGCTCTTTTCACAAAGAGCATATCAGCACACAAAGTAGTTTTGACCAGTGCCAGTAACTACTGTGGCAATGTGTGCTTTTTGAGACCTAAAACAATTTTGGCTTTTGCCAATTTTTGTTATAATGGTGAGGGCCTGGCAGCTCTCACACCAATAAGGTATTACAAAAACCATGCCAAAACAAGTCACACATTGACAAAACTAAAAAGCTGAACCAATTTCAGACCTACAGGCTTTGCCAATGCCCGTTTATTTTTATGTTTCCCATAATCTTATTGAAACTGGTTACGCTGATTTCCCATCATGAATATGTTTGGGAAATACTACCATGCATCAACACATTTTACTAAAATGATGCTGCAAAGAAAGGGTACCTAACATTTTACAGTAGTTTAGCTAAAAAAAAAAATCCCACTTGCATTTTTTTGTGAACATTTTATTTTTTAAGCTAAGAATCATCAATCTTGCTTTCAAGCTTCTGCAAATATTTGCATCTAATCAGAGAGCATTCTGGGAGCCTTATACATAGCCTCATATTGCTAAACTTTGAAAACGTGTGCACATTTTTATACTGGAACCACTATCAGTAGTGCTGTCTGAGCATACAACATTTACTTAGAGCGCTCACCCTAATAATAAAAGCTCTGCATTAATGAACCATAAATACAAGTCTGAATGGCATTAACACATGGATACAAATATTACCTTACCTGCAGACAGTGCCCTTCCCTGATCCATAATGTGGCACTGTAAACTGGCAGCCAAAAGTTTGGTGCTGTAGGGGGTTGGGCCTACTTGGCCCAAGGACAAAATACACATGAAAACTTGTTGTCTTTGACCCCAAACAATATGTCCTGGGCTTCTGGCTATAGGAATTCCACATCCCTGGTGACTACCAACATATTGACCCCAATGATGTTAAGAGGTTCCACATTGGCTGGCTGGAAGTGGTTGACGACTGCCTGGGGCAAGCCTGCGTTCAGCAGCCAGTTGCTGGGATATGGGAAGACTGTTACCACCATCCTCTGAAGGTGTGCTGCAAATTCTGTCATCACTTTTGTGAACACCCGAGGGGCACTGGTGAGGCCAACAGGGAGCACTCTGAACTGAAAATGCTCCTGGCCCAAAGTGAACCCAAGATAGTGCCTGCAGCATGGGAATATGGAAATGTGCATCCTGTAGGTTCAAAACCAACATCTAGCCTCTTGGGTTCAGGGGACCTGTGCTAGCGTGAGCATCTTCAATTTGTCCTTCCGCAGGATTGTGATGAAATGTTGACAATCTAAATTAGGACAAAGGCATCCGTCCTCCTTCGGAACAAGGAGTAACAGGAATAACATCAAGTTCTTCTTTCTTAGACCAGAACTATAAGTACCTTTTGGGTAGAAGGACCTGCACTGCCTGGCTGCAAGGCAGACAGGTGACCGTCTATCTATCCCTGGCAATGGTGGAAGGTGCGGCGGTGTAGAAAAAGTAAGAGGGCATAGCTCTAATGTACACTTTGAAGGACCCACTTGTCTGAAGTAATGGCCTGCTACCCTCTGAGGAAATATCAAATTTTGCCTCAAACAGAGTGAATGTGTGCTGACAAAGACACACTAAAGCAGTTTTGTGGCTGCAAAAGCAGGAAAGGTGGGGTACTGACCTGCATGTTGCCCCTGCTGTCCTGGTCGCTGTCTTTGTGAACCGCAGTGTTGGGGTCAGTCATTCGCAAAACGGAAAACCCCATCCATAGATACCGAGGGGGCAAAACTGCTGGTGGAATTCTCTGGTAGGAGCGGAGACGGCACAAATAACATGCAGTGGCCCTGCTTTTTTTTTAAACATTCTAGGACCCCCAATCTGCCTTGTTGATAAAAATTTGCATTAGGGATGTTTGGACATCCCTGAAGAAGCCCGTAGACCGTATCCAGGCTTGGAGCCGAAGCACCACACTTGTACCATTGCACGACATAAGCAGTCGGTCAAGTTCAGGCCGGAATGCAGTTTGAATTTCGCTGCATCACTGTCATCCTGGATAGCTTTAGTAAGGGATACCCGAAAGTCGTCTAGAACTGCTGGTAAAACTTGTGCCACGGTGTCTCGAAGGGCATGGGATAAGCAGCATGGAAGACATCTGGTGTTAACTGACCTTGGAGCAAGGCTCTTCGAGGAGAAAATCTCCTTGTCAAATGTTTCCATTTTTTTGTGAGTGGTGGGGTGGTAGGGAAGACATTGGGAATTTCCTTACTGGTAGACGCCTGCACCACCAAGCTCTCTGGCGTAAAGTGTTGCGTAAGAAAGGCTGGGCTTCCTGGTGCTGGCCGATGGTGAGAAGCTACCCGCCTATTAACTGGTGGTCCTGACCTATACATGGTTTTGCCCAAGTGCCCAAGAGGGTATCTTTAAGGTCTTCATTAAATGGTAGTACGGTTTGTGTACATGCTTGGCCAGAATGGGGTATCTTTTTCAGAATATTACTTTTCACTTCCATAGTTGGGACCTTTAAGTCTAATACTTCTGCTGCCCTAGCCCTAAAAGTAACCACAGGGAAGAAGGGGTTTCCTCAGTGGCAGGGCCAGGATAAGAAGCAGGGCCAGTGTCTGGAAAAGTATCCAGACCACTAGCATCTTACAGTTCTTCATACCATTTTTCCTCATCATACTGTGGGATATAATCAACTCCTCCATCATAGTTGTTATTGTACGAGGCACAGGTGAAAATATTGTGCAAAGTTTGGGCCGGAGGGCACAATGGGTTGCAAATCCTCCTCCAGAGTTGTCGGCATCAGCGTCAATGGAAAAGGAACCATGCATGGGGTGGGGTGCTGGACCAGGGGGGCACCGTAGCCGGTGCTGAACCAGGTGCAGGTTCGAGGAGCACAGTTGGCTCCATGGGCAGACCAAAATGTTGGAACCCCGACGGAAGACCCCAGAAGATCCTTGGGGCCTGAAGACGCACCAGAAGGAGCTGGTAAAGCTTCAGAAATGCCATATGTCTTTTACAAGCTGTGCCAGTCGTAGATGAACCCGGAATCAGGGTTCTTTGGGACTAGACTCTGAATCGGATCCAATGGATATCAGGAGTGAGAACAGGAGGCACGTTGACACCCTTGCGCAGGGAGTCTGAAAGTTGCAGAAAGGAGCCGAATATAACTTCGACTTCTTATACTTTTCCTTGATGTACATGAAGACATCAACGCCATGATAATTTGCCGTAGGAACAGCACCTTCCTTTTGACTTTAAATGATCACAGTGTGGAGTCTTTTTGTGTTTGGAGATGTAAATTATTTCCTTACGGTGTAGTATGGCCATCAGATCCATCGGGGTGCAGTCATTGCAGGTCTAGAATAGTGCTTAGACCCCAGGCACCAAAGACACACTTCATGAGGGTATGTCACAGACATCTGTTTGCGACAGACCCTACATGGCTTGGACCATATAGTCTTATGAGGCGACACTGTCCACTGCACACTGAAAATGTAGATGGAAACAAATGGTCAACAAGACCAAGGAGAAGCTCTCGAACTGTATCAGAGGGTGTGGAAAGGAAGGACCCAACGTCCTGGCGCATGGGTGGCGCTATATGTGGCTCCACTTATCACTTCAGGAGTGGAAAATAGTTGGTGCAGAGCTGCATGAGGCCACCTACCAGCAAACAAGAGTACAGCTTTAAAGTTTCCAGATCTAGTCTGACGCCTGGGAATATTCACAATGCGAGGATTCTGCAGTTAGAAGTATCCATCAGAAAGTTTTCTTTCCCCACCCAGTTTCACTTCACAGCGCTCAAGGGACGTAAGGAAAGAGGAAGAGGAACACTTGTGATTGACTTCAATTCCAGCCTAAAAGCAAAGAATCTCTTGATCCGCAAGACCACGGCTGGAAAAAGATCCTTCTCCTACCTGCCAATACTTCTCAGGCAATCACTGTCGCTGCCTCAATTTAGGAAGGACCTCAAGATCTGGCTCTTCGTCTGAACCGCTGACCCACCCCGCCCCCCCACCCCACCCCCAACCCTCAGCACCTTGAGAGCCTAATGGGTGAGTAGTCGCTCTATGCAAGAAACCAGATTGATTGAGGAAAAAATGTGGGAGGAGAAAAAAACTGCAATAAATAGCCTAACTATAATTCAAAAAGAGTAGTTACACCAAAACGTAGCTAAATCTTGATGAATCATAGTGTTTACTGCATCCCATGCAACCAGATAATTGACACTACTGAAATCAACTAATTGCACAGGACATAAAACCTTCCATCAATCTCACACAATATGACGGATTGACAGTCAGAAGCTCTTTCTTGCCTGAGGGAGCCCTTCGCCAAGTTACACTAAATATGTGAAACCAAGGCGTAGTCACCCGTACTTGTGCACAGTTTTCCATAACCATAATGCACACACAGCTGCAGTATAGTATGCAAAAACTAGTATTTTCTCATATTTGCAGCAGAAAACTAAGTATTAACAAATGTCGCCCCACCCTACAGAATACTGCATTCCTCACATAACTACTAGGAAAGTAAAAGGTCAGAAATGCAGCCACATTTTGAATCAAATTCAAGAATTAAGATGTCAGTGATTAATCACGCAGGGAAAACCTTCACTAAAGGCAAGTTGGCATAACTGTCCCAAAAAAAAAAAAAACGTCGAGATGTCCATTCACCGTGTGGTATAGCTTAACTACATATAACGCATTAGGAACTGTAGTATTTTGCGTAAAATAAAGGTTGCCACTCACGTTTGCAACTAAAAACCGAATGATAACCACAGATGGCCATAATTGGGAGTTCATCAAGGGCACAAGTGTGGGAAGGGCAAACCTTCGAAAATTCAAACGTAATTTACACTTTTCGATAAAAATTTTAATCGCCATTCAATCCGTGATTTGCTCGTAGTGTCGCACCATCAGCCCCGTGCCCCCACCTATACCTGTAATCACTGTGCCCGTATTGTTCCAACAAGGTTTATCTAAAATTTCTCTGCAACTGTTTTTGGGTGCCACCTTCTACTTTTAGGTCTACTGTGTTATGAAGGAAAAAAAACTTAAGGGGTTACGAGCTGGATAATGGCGACCGAGTGATAGCGCTACACACAACGAGAAACAATAGATGTGATCACAGGGAGACATCCTGTAGCTATAGGAGACAGCAGTTCCGGGGGAGGGGGTGGAGCTTAAGTTTTAGGGGGGGGGGGGAGGGGAGGGAGGGGGACTGAAGGCATGTTAGGCCTGGGAATGCACTGCAGCACCAGAGACGACAATAATGCAAGAACAAATTGTATGTGCAACAGTTGACAGACGCGACATAAGCTAAATTTGCAAAATGTTCACATGCACCAGTGATAATGTGCTGTGTGAGATATATGTAAAAGGCAATAAAGTTTGTTTTAAAAAAAAAATGAAGAAAAAAAACTTGCAACCATTAAGGACCTTTAGTAAGCCTGACCTCTTGGCTATAGAAAAGCTTTTTTTCTTTATTATTTTTTTTTATAGCGCCTAACCAAAGAGCTAAAATGAAAGTTTCCTATGAATGTCTTTTAGTTTTTTTGTGCCAAGGCGCTACATACCGTAATATTTGAATGCGAGCTTAATTCAAGAAAGACCGTTCTAGATGTCATTTTGAAGTAGATGTTTGTGATTTATTTTCTGTTGATTACAGAGTTAAACGTGCTGCAAACTTTGATTGCTGCAAAGAGACTATCATGCACTCCTCAGTCTGGTCAGATGCTTATAACCAGACCCACCACTCGCTCGGCCAGTCTATGGCTGACGCAAGGTCTTTATGACCCTTCAAGTCTTTTCCATCTTACTCATAGCAGCTGCTAGCAATATTGCAATGTTCTACGAGTACAGGAGAATCCCCGTTTTCTCCTAATGCATTACTCCTGTGGCCGCAATCTCCCTTTCATAATACCAAAGATTTGGAAGTGACTTCTAGCTAAAAGACAAACTTGGCAAATACAATACATAAAAATAAAGTGGTGTTTTTCCATATGGTACCTGTAGCTCATTAGCCAACTTGTTTTCTGTTTAATATAGCTTATCTAATACACGATTTTACCACTACAATATGGTATCATGTGCATCAGGAGTAACGCTATTTCCCCCTTCAACATAAATTAATCAATAAAAAGTAAAGAAATAAAAAAATACTGATCGCAAACAGGTGGTCCGAAAGTAGTGCGTCCCCTGAAAAGATGCTCTTATCTGAATGAGCCCGTAAGAGGACAGTAGGTTAATAGGTTTGTTGTAGAGATTGTTATGTAACTTGTGGGTCACAAGTTCCAATCCTGGTAAAACAACTCAGAAGTTCATGTGCCCACTGCAAACAGTTAATTGCAATCTGCAATGCATAACTTTGAATCCTTGCAGGTTTTGAACAAAAAATTCCTTCTTCTAACACCAAACCTCTAAATATATACTAAGTTTGAGAAGGTATAACCCTCTCATATCTTAGTTTGACATCTCGACCAACTTGAGAAGCAACATGTAAAGAGAGTATCTTTATTTCCGACAACGAGGTGAGGTTGTAGACAGGCACAGAGTTGGCCAACGCTGCTGCCTTTGACTTTCAACATCATCTGCTCCCAGAAAGGATGACACTTGGGCTAAAGGAATCCTCAAATGGGGACATTACAAGCTAGGCAAGCTGGCGAGGGGAATAAAAGGTGTGGTGCCGGTAAGGTAGGTGTAGGGGAAGTGAAGCATAAACATCCAGTGGCTGAATTGCACAATGGGAAACAAGAAAATCTGGGATTAATCCCGGCTTCGCCACTTTACCAAACTGTGTGATCCAAGACAATTGTTTCATTTCACTTTCCCTCCTTTTTCTTCATTGTCATATATAAAAGGGCGTCAATTACATGAATTCTAGAAGTGCACTGTACAAAACCTTCTCCTGTGTTTGATTTAATAAACTATAAGTTCATGTATAATAGGAATGCAGCCCAAAGAGTGCATTTAACAACTGACTCGCATCTTCGTTCATTATTGACATTGTCAGAGTGGGGGAAAGAATGAATATTTTGTAAATTCATGTTTGAAAACTATTGCTTAAAAAAAAAAATACTTCTCAATGCATTGATATCATGTAATGTACTAAGGTGAAACTGTTCTGCATGTTAAAGAAATGGACATTTTGAAGAGAAATTATCATTTCTACACTTTGTTGCAAGATGTATTTAAAAATAAAGGTGTTTCTAAAGTTAGGCTCTGCAGGATAACCTAGTTACTTCCTTTCTTTAACTTCAATTAACCTTTAAATAAAGGCTTGCCTGTTTAATTAAACTTATTTCTCAATGTTAGTGCGGAGTCGAGAACAAAAAATTGACCAGGGGGCCGCCTGTAAAGGTCAGGAGGGCCGCATGCATCCCCCAGTGCTTTAACATTATATTAGCAATTTTACTATAATGAACAAGAATATCCAAATGAAACGTGCACGGATGGCATAGCACCCGGTCTTGTTTGTTGGAATTCAAAGCGACAGCGTCAGGCAGGATGGAATCACCCGCTGTCAGTTTTAATAGCGGTCTCACACTTGTACCAAGTGCATGCCATTACTTCATCCCTGACAGACTGTTGCACTCCAAAAGAAATGAGCCAAACGTGCTGCACCGTCGACCGAAAGGTAACCGGAGGCAACACATGAGGAGAGAACTGAACTTAAGTGAAGGAGAAGGTAATTTCAGTTAATGGCTGAAGATCTTCGAGGTCTGCTAACCGAATTTCTACCAACGTTGGGAAACTAACTCGGCTCTGTAGCTGAACATGTTAGAAGTACATTTTACAGCATCAAACGGTCCGCAACATTTCACTTATAAACATGCACTGGCAAAGCTCATTGATTTGATGCCCGTATGCCAAACAAATATCAAATGTATTAGCTTTTTCTAGGCTGGTCTGCCAAGCAGCACTGGGCAGCGAGGTGCTATAACTTCAATGCCTTTGTACCAAATGTCTTTATAGTCCAAAAGACTCTGCTTCTCAACTAATTTACCAGTTCACATGCCACCTATCCCCAAACCACATGCCAATAACACCCACATTTTGTTCACCAACAGCTTATTCTTGCCAGGCTCTGCATTCAAAGCCTTCAACCTGACAATACTTACGAACATGCTCGGTTCCGCAAGCAACAACAGATGCTAGAGCCCCACCATAGCCCCATGCCAGTCAAACTTCTGGCCATGCCAGGTGTGGAGATCATCCCTTATAAAAGCTGGGACCAAATCTGAGACAGTGTGGTGGCAAGGACTTGGTTCCAGCCTTTATAAGGGGTGAATCCCACGCCTGTCTCCGTCACCATGGTCATCCTCCCTGATGTCCCCCGAGACGATAACTCTTCTTCATAATCCTATGGTTCAGCACTGCAGCCGGACCAACATCACCTCAATAATTCCCCTTTCCAAACCTATGCCAGTTCCAGATCGAGTTGCCCAAGAATGTCCCATTCTCCTTCATCCCACTTAAAATGCGCATGCTCCCCTTTCCATGACCATGCTTGGATACTATAGCCTCTACTTCCATTCACCTTGACAACACTCCTTTATTAAAAAATAAGTGGACTCCAAGACTAGGTAAAGGTCTCAAAGTCCTTGAGGTGTGAATGGAAAGAAAATACGTCAAAGGAGATGGAGGTCTACGACCACTACAATCTACCTTGCAAAACTGCAGCCATTCAGCCAATGTAGCTGCCTACGTAGGGTCTATGGCCTTACTTAGAGAGCTATCCAACCTGTCCTTTTAACAAAGCAAAAGGTATCAACTAAGCCTTTTAGCAACTATGAAAATGGTGAAAATATGTCTTACTACAGGGCATTGTTCCCTCTTTTTATGAGCATATGTGCACCTTGGGTCAACGTTATAAGTTTACATGACTGCGAGATTGTGGTGAACTTATGGAAAGGCATTGCACATTGTGTGTGAGCTGGGCCTGGTGTGAGGACAGCACTTGTAGGTGTTTGATTGGATGGACTCTTTCAGAGGTGTGGCTGTCTCTCCCACTGACCGAAAATATTCAAGTGTTTTCTGACAGCTCCATGCCTGAGGAGAATTAAGAGAGAGTAGACTGGAGGTGCGGGGCATCTACTTGCAATCCATCAATAAAGGCAGGTTGTCTCAGCCTAGCAAGTTTCTTTGCACAAAGAATGGATGGGTGTGATCCAAAAGGCTGGGCAGGTGAGTGAAAGTATTCATTCCTTAGAATACTTGTAGTTCCTGGATTAGGTAAACACGCTGAAGGCAAAGATGGATACATTCATGAGTTGCAATAAATGTTTGGCATCGCCTATGGGTAGCACACAAATCCTGTACACATACAATGAGCTCAGGCACCTGTGAGCCCTTTAACATATATGACAGAGTGAAAAAAACCACACTTAAGGCACAGAGTGGGTTTAGTGCTGGGTGATGGGGACACAAGGCTACCATTCCGTAGCATATTGCAGAATATGCTTAGGGTATAATCCCCACATGCGTGTTTGGTCCTCTCATCTTAGCGAGGGTAGGAACCGTCACCCCTCTAGTCCACCAGGGTCTACCTTTACTCCTACAATTAAACTTTTATTACAGCAAGTTCAGTAGCATGTGCATCCATGCATATTGAATCAGTAAAAGTAATGCGCCTTTCCTAATGTAAATTCATCTATAGCCATTAACAACTAACTGTTATTGTATGCAGAATACTTGAAACCTCCAGCCTGTACTGCAGCAGTCACAGCATGTCAAAAGGTAAACAAGTATTGGCAATGCAATAGGTCTCGCATTTGTTGGAGTTAGAGCTATTATTTACCTACGCAATAGATATGCCCTCTCCACCTTAATAACATAAAGAACTCCATAGCGTGTGTTTGTTTTTTTATGTACAAACAACTGCTGAACTGACCGGATGTGACGAGAGAAGCAGACATTTGCCCCAGGTACGTTGGCGTGTTTTTTTTTTTAGTTACTGATCCTGGTTCATATGGGGTGGACTGGTATGGAAACAAGGGCGGGGGACGGTAAGCAACGGCGGGGACAGAAGCAACACTAAGGAGGTTGGGGGTTAGGGAAAGCAAAACGGGGACAAGAAAACAACATCGGGTTGAGGGAGGCGAAGCACACCTGTTCTGTATTATTACTATGGCCGAATTGCTTGTTGCTATTTTCTACAACTTGCGTTCTAGCCCACAGTGCATATCTCCCCTGGAAGTGTTTTTCTGTTGGTGCACACGCTGTGCTTGCCCCTGAGCAGGAAGGTCTCCTTAAAGCACACGTTCATAAAACATACTAAGACAAGCAGTGACAGAAGGGAGTGTGCACAACAATCCAAAATAAACAATAAGTGTTTCAATACCTTTGGGGCGAGCTCGCGCTATAACAGTCTGTCCGCAAAATGAAGTTGTACACCCAGGGGGCGCTTTCATTCAAACAGAACGTACAAATTTACATGAAAAAAGCAGCGAGGTTGTAAGGGTGGTGGGGGTGGCCAAGTAGTATTGTGGGAGGTTTGAGGGGACGGGGAGAGAGGGCACAGCCAATTCGTGAGCCCTTTGTTACTGTAACCTCCCTGCCAGCTGCCGACTCGGGAGCTGTGTTAGAGCCTCGGTGTCGGCTCAATATTTTGCACATTTTGCCAAATCCCTGATTGTCCCCCCTGCCTGCGCTATATGAATGTTTAAATATAATTGAAAAAAAAAAAGCAGCGGTCTTGTAGGAGTGGCGGTGTGGGGTGGGTAAGTAGTGTTGTGGGAGCAATGAGGGGGTGGGGGAGAGAGGGCACAGGGAGATAAAGTATACGAAAATTAATTTACATTAAACAAAAAAGCAGCGATCACAGCGATCTTGTAGGAGTAGTGGGGCGGGCAAGCAGTGTTGTGGGAGGAGTGAGGGGGTGGGGGAACGGCACAGGAAGATTACGTGAAAACAGGGCAAATAAAGCTGCTAAAGCTAAGTAAACAGAACGCTTAACAGCAGAGACAGGCCAACAAAGAATAAAAAGAGTAATCTTGAAGCTCTCTACATAGCATCACAAGTTAGAATACATGTAACAGGGGTAGTCCTCATGGGAGGATGCAACAGAAGAGAGGGAAGTACTAATGAGGGACTAGTAAACCTATTAACGAATCAAAAGCTACTATTTACAAGGGACAGTAAGAGGGGCCAACTGAAAAGCTGGGCGGAAAATGGGTGGAGCTTAAAGTCCATACCTGAATACAGCACGTCTCGAAGAGACAGCGCAAGCGCTGCCTAGGCGAGACCTAACATGTACCACATTTCGTAGCAGGGAAAACAATGTAAATACACTTTTGCCCAGACACTAGCTTTCACTTCTGGGCACTAGAATAACTCATTAATACCACCAGACAACATCATCTACGACTTTCTTCGAATATGGTTACATCTCATCACACATTTGTGAGTTACTGTGACATCACTATTCACATCCACAATGAACACCCAACATCACCACCAATGTTAATGACATTCTTTAACTGATCACACCCTATATCCAACTAGTTCAACACTTTCATCGTGAAACACTTCTCATCCACTTCACATTTACAAGCCCTGAGCAATTCTATATAACTCATTGGTAATAAGGAATTGACTTCCACTCAGCCAGATTTACTTTATCACAAAACGGAAGTTCAAAAGTCTGCCTGTAGTATGTGGGTGTTTGGGCCTTTGTCACTACCCAATTTAGTTGATAGTCTGTCCCCCACCATATTTGCTGGTGATTAACAAAATCATGGATCCACTGATACAGGTATTCTCATCAGCCTTTTAGGTACATAGTGGACAGCCCTCTACTGACACAGTCAGGCCTTGGAGTGTCCCAGTTCTGAGCAGCAGTAAGTGGTTCCCACATAAACTAAGATCCGTTGAGTTCACAGGGAGAATTGTAGACAATTGTATGCTGTTGTATAACAAAGCTATACTTGGCTCGGCTATCTCTTGGGCAGAACGAGTTCAGCTCTTATTCAGCCAACAACCAACTTCACCTGCAGCTTTCTCAACAGTCATGGTTGGCAGTTCATCCATTTGCCAACCGACCCTTTCAGCCCCCAATGAACTTTTGCTAGCTTCTTCAAACATCTCAACATCCTAATCCAACATTTGGCTAATCCGAACTCGTGTCACATTCTCTGCATATCTCATGCTCAATATGCTTACAAAACACAAACATAAAGGCAACCTTTACATAGTAGTCACTATACACTGGGCTATATTACTTGCCCAACTTTAAAAAATCCTATTGTAAAAAAGCTCGAGGCTCCAAGGATGACTGAGTGCAGTCATGGTGTATGGTTGAAGAAGGAAACCTGCCCAAATTCAATTAAGCTTGTGAGTACATCCAGATGATATTAGGAACAGAGGGGGGAAAACAGGAGATATTAATTAAAAGCATCATGTGAGAAGTGTATAAGCTGGGTAGATGCTGGGCAGGGCTTTGGAGCTCCCGCTGTATTTAGAGTATAGCCAATGACTGCCCCCTGTTTGCCCAGGAGTTTGAATCTACGGTGGGACAGGTAAGGATGGTTTATGTTTTTATTTGCTTCCGTTTTCTCCAAAGCTACACGCACACTACAGTGAGTGGATCAAGAAGAAGGTAGTTTTATCTGGGGCACATCATTTCAGCAAATTCCCATTAGTAGTCTACTTGTCGCTGCAGCCTTTTCTCTTGCCAAAACAACTGCTGGTGGTTAGGTTCTCAAAAGAGAACATTCTTCTTAGTGTCATGTTATTTCTGATTAAATCAAAAGCCTAAAGTATAACAGGCACTTCTGAAAATCTCAGACATACAACTGTTTTAAGGAGCGCGCTGTCAAAATAACTACAAAAGTTTTTGCACTTCATGGCAGTCTCAGCCCACCGCTGACTAGTCACACATTTTGTGCTGGTGTGGCCTGCAACATATGTTAGCTCAATTTACGTTACAAGGCAGAACCTTAAAGCTTGCACAGAGGGTAAAGAGTAAGAAAACACAAGCAATCCCATGAAGTGCTAAAAGTGAAAGAAATAAGCACTGGCAAAGCCAACAAGCCTCACCTTTATAAAGTGAGTGTCAAGCTATTGGTTTGTCAATGTTTTTCTGTAAAGAATTGCTCAAAAAGGGTAAAAGAAAAAACATTTCCAACTACTGGAGTCAAAGCAAACATCTTATGGTATCTCAGAAAGTTATATTTAATTCAGTGTTTTCAATCTTTATAAATAACATGGTATTTGACGGCTGAAGCAGACACAAGGGAGAGAGCCAGAAACACATGCAGCCTCATGGAGCGCTGATGAAAAAGGAACAAGCATTGGCAAAGCAAATAATACTCTCCTATGCGAGATCTATTGGCTTTGTCAATGTTTCTTTAGCAATGTAGTACAACAGCGTGGATGCTGTGCATTGTATGGTATAGTATGGCATGGCCTGTCATTGTATGGTAGGGCCTGTCATTGTATGGTAGGGCCTGTCATTGTATGGTAGGGCCTGTCATTGTATGGTAGGGCCTGTCATTGTATGGTAGGGCCTGTCATTGTATGGTAGGGCCGGTCATTGTATGGTAGGGCCGGTCATTGTATGGTAGGGCCGGTCATTGTATGATATGTCTTATCGCAGTATGGTATGGCCTGTCATTGTAAAGTATGGAATGGTATGGTATGGCTAGCCATTGTATCATATGGTATGGGTTGGAATGGTGTGTTACTCTCTGGTCTCACATTGTATGGTATGCTATGGTATGGTATCCTATGTCAATGTAGAGTATGATATGGTCTGTCATTGTATATTATGTGACGGGCTGTCATTGTATAGTACAGTGTCGCCTGTCATGGCATTGTATGCTATGGTATGGCCTTTTCATTGTATAATATGGCATTGTATAGCCTGTCATGATATGGTATGGCCAGGCATTGTATAGCATGGTCTATCATTGTATGGTATGGTATGGTATGGTATGGCACAGCCTGTCATATTATAGCATTGTTTGACATGTATGGCCTGTAATTGTACAGTATAATATTGTTATTGTATGGTATGGTATGGTACGGTCGGTCATGGTATGGTACGGTCCAGTATGGTCATTGTTTGGTATGGTATGCTAATGGGGAGAGAGGTCAAAAACCACAGCGACGGAGAGAAGGAAGGAGTGGGGCAAAGGCACATGGAAGGAGGGTGGGAGGAAGAAAGCAGGTAAAAGCAACATGGACAGATGTGGGACAGAGGACAACACAAAGGAATACCACGTCTGCAATACAATTAAAAGAACAAAAGTCCCATGCACTTCGAGAATAGATGTTTTCAACCATGGTGTAGCACGTCTGAAGCAGAAACAAAGAAGGAGACACAGAGAGACAGGAGTGTAGGAGAGAGGGGTACAAAGGTAACAGGGACAGAGGGAAGGAGGGAGTGAGGATGCAAAGGCAACAGGGAAGGGCATATCCGTCATACAGCAAAATTCAGAATATTATAATCAGTCGGAAAAACTTTCTCTGCCACTGTGAAGCTTGTTTGAAGCAGGCAAGGGAGCGGGACAAAAATATAGATGGCCTGCAAACAGAGGCAGTATTACGGAGTGCTTCCTCACAGGTGAAGTATTATGGAGTGATACCTTCAAAAGAAAACAAAATCGGGCGGCCAATATAGCACAAGCAGCAGAAGGATACAAAGGGGATGAGAAAGCAGTACTCTGGCCATGCACCACAGGAGGGACAAACACACAGAGGGAATAAAACCATCATGTGCTTACCAAACAAAGAGCACAGAAATAAGAGTGACCAATAATAAGCAATGGGCAGGCTCTAAGCCACCTTTAAGCTAATACAATTTCTCATAAGTGATAGCGCTCTGTCTCAGGCAAGAACTAAAAATAGATCCCTAAATGTGAGCAGTGGAAGAATAAAATTGGGTAAGTCAAAAGAGGCCTTACGAGGCTATGGTTCAGGGGAGGGACAAACACAAGAAGAGAAAATAAAGTCACCAAAGCCAACAAATGGTAAGCAATGGGCTTGCCCAGAGCCCACTTTACGGATTGGTATTTTCCACAATAGGCATTTGGCAACAGACAACTGACGCGGTCTGTAGGTGACATCTAAAAAAAAGGAGAGAAACAGAGGGTACTTATTGTGTATATCTTTCAAAAGACTCCTCTCTCTTCCAATCACCACCAATGCTAGTGATGAGGGTAACTGGCTTTCTGATACCTTGTCAGAAAGTCTAAGTGTAAAGAAGGAAAAGACATACACAAAACAAATTTGTTGAACTACCACCAACCAATGCAGGCCATGCTAACTAGTACGAAAAACACATGTCACTGAAAGATACAAGAGGTTTCAGGCAAAAGACAATACCCACGTTAAATCCTTTTTGAATGCTCGTAAAACAAGCATTGGCATAGCCAATAGGTCTCGCCTTTGGGACCTTATAAGTGTTTAGCCATGCAACAGTTGATGTTGTTGCACCAAGGATATTGTGCTGGATAACTAAACACTTATAAGGTCCCAAAGGCGAGACCTATTGGCTATGCCAATGCTTGTTCCTGTTGCTATTTCCTCTGGGGGGCTCCAGTTCTTTTAGCATGTGCGGCCTCTGGGTGAAAGACCCGAGATCTGCAGCGGCTCTTGTAACTCTTAAGGGGCAGAATTAAAAGGGTACTTGGAATTAAATCAGAGTGCTCACTGCACTTAGCTGCCATCAGCTAGACTACTGTTTCTCTCTATAGCAGGAACATTAATCACAGGAGCTATCTTGACATTTTTATTGCTGCCTGAAAACTGGATGTACAAGGAATTCTGCTGCAGGTGTTTTTGAATCGTAAGTTATACAAACACCTCTTTTAACTGCCTAGAAATAGCCTAAGGCGGGGTGGGGGTGGGGGTTGGGCGGGGGGGTGTCTGTGGTGAAACTAAACAAAGTCTGCCCTGGAGCCATCCCACAAGCTTATATGTTGTTATAACAAGTCTGCAGACTAGGGACATGTGTTCCAAAAATAAGAAAACAATAAACGGCGGCAACGTTTTTAAAGGTCTTTTCTCGGAGAATCTTTATAATTACTGCGGAAATATGATTCCGCACTAATTATAAAGCATTTGCTGAAGCCTGGTGACATGCTTAGGAGGGTGCTGGATGAATTTGTTGGTACCACCAAGAACTTATTGGGCTGACCGTGTGACTGTTGTTTTGGTTTTTAAATGCAAGCTTGTGCTCTATACTGTTTCCAGTAAGAATGAACTCGCTCCTCATCTGAGACACCCAACTGTATTTACATAGTTTAGTAGGAGGCAATTTGGTTTTTTGTAATCAGGGAACCCATGTCTTCTTTTGACAGATTAAAACACTTCCCACATGGGCCAGCCACGCAGTCGGACACTTTCCACCGATGCCCTAGCACCTTATAAGACTGTGCGTTTTATCTCGCACACCTTTTAGCTTGGCCACACGCCAAAGCTTGACAATAAAAGCAAACTAGGAGTCAAGCTTTGGTCCTCGTGCAGAGCATCAAAACACTAGTACCTCATCTGAGCGCAAGCCCCTGCAGTGGAGTGTAATCCGTTTACAAATGCGCTTCGTAAGGGGTGCGAAGCACTACATACAACTGTAATATAATGCTGTAATGTGACTACTGGTCAATAAACTGCACGCCTTTCTGCGCACCGTTACCTGTTTCTGGGTAAAGGATTCCATCATCTTCTGCAAACCTTAATCTAGAAGTTCCAAGGAAATAGTTTCCGAGTTAGGTTTTCCTATCTCCCCGGGTGAAGTGGAAAGTATCTGGTGTAGTTATGCAGTGTTCTGCACAGTAATTCTCCGGCAGTAGTTTATCTCTGCTCAATGATGGGATAGTAATTGTTTCTCACGTACACTCACATTTTCAATATTTGCTGTAAGTGGCTGTGGGAGACGCTAAAGGCCTTCTCTTCTGCTTGGTGATCTGGGTGTGTGTGGGAGTCTGCCGGCAGGCCCCTGGAGGTCTGAGCAGGGTGCTTACTTCTGGACACGCTGGAATCACCCCGTGGGAAGCGGCTTAATGTGGGCTCGAGGAACGGGGGCAGGGAGCAGCAGCCCGGGTGGGGCTTTTTCCTGTGCGCGGGATGTTTGTGAAGCATGGTCTCCTTTCAGTTACAGGAAACGGGGCCCACGTGAGAGCCGGGATACTGACCTCGTTGCTCAATGTGTGGAGCACGTGATGGCTGACGGGGGTGGGGGTGCGTTTTAACATTGAGCACCTAAAGCAACCGCTTTCAGCCTGGATGAAGCAAGAAATGGTCACGCTCTCGAGCGCAGTCATCTGTGAAACTCCCAAAATGTACAGTAATCGGCCGTGACATTATTAGCTCCCTTTTAATATGGTGCGGCTGCAATAGTCCATTTTGTGCACTGTGAATATGTGGTGTCTCAGTTACCCTATCTCTTGGCATTCGACTTGTTGATCCAGGAAGGATGAAAGGCTTGAGTAAGCCGTCTCGCTGCAGGTATTGGTACTCCCACTCAGAGAGAGCACTACTCAGATAGAACTACTGCCCGCAAATGTGAAGGCCGGTGAAAGTTTCAGAAAATGGGAGAATTCAGCCCACATAATCTTATATGTGCAGTCTGAGGGTTGGACGAGCACTGGTAAAATTACACAAGGACACATTCAGTTTGAGGTTTGTTTTTGGGCAAGGGGAGATAAAATGATCTGCCCAGAATCACAGGGTGGTGAGCCGACGCCGAGACCACAACCCGGTTCCTCAGTTCCAAAGCCCTCCTTGCACGTTTACAATGGTCACGGAGTCAGGATAACAGATGCAAGCTGTAAAGTCATTAGTAACAGGATACTGCTGAGGGCATGTACAGCATTTACCTAGCGGGAGCGAGCAGCGGCAGGCGCGATCATTGCAAACAGATGGCGCCGCAGCTCGCTCCCGCAAGGTAAACGCCACACATGCACGAGGGCTCATTGGGAACAGTGCAGTACATGCAAGAGTTTCCCAAAAATCCCTGAGCGATTCCAAGAGGTCATCTCCTAAGCAACGCTTGCGCGTTGCGTAGGCGAGACCTAAAAAACTGACTACTACCATCAGGAACTGGTTTTTGGTTTGCACAATTGCAGCCAAAGTCAAGTTAAAAAGATGGCTGCCAAGAGTAATAAATAACACTAAGTGAATGCATGCAATACAAAGCAAAATTCAAAAATGCAGCCAATAAAAATGGGCATTTTAATGTCAAAAACGTGTGTTCATTAATGGCTAAGAATTCCTTGTGCACCTAATGGCTTAATAAATACCATTGAGCAGCTGAAGTTTTAACGGAGGGGGTTTCTCTGCAGTTAACTACTGTTCCCCACAGGTCCAAAGAATCTTCTCTCTGGCTTTGGTTTTTAAAACCAGAGCACCGAATGAATCGTCGGAAGCCGTCGGAGCTCTCAGAGGCCTTTTTACAAGCTTACACATGTTTTGGAAAACATAATAGGATGGATTCTGCATCAGCCACAATACCTTCAATTCAAAGGCATGTTGTACAGTCATTTCAAACCTCTTTGAGGGTCGGTGGTCATATTTTTTTTAGCCTATAATAAGCCACATGGCGAAGCTTTGACCTCTCTGAAGCTAGATTAAGATCTTCATAGCCCAAGCTTTCATTTTATTTAGCTCTGTTTTTTTATTGTTTTTTATTTTATAGAGTGGACCAGGTTTCTCCAACGAGTAGCTCATGAGCTACTGGTGGCTCTCCAGGTACCTGCAAGTAGCTGTCCTGCGTGCACCCTACTCCTGTGTGCACCCTACTCCTGTGTACACCTCTACTAAATTGCTATCTTTTGCTTTGTTGAATTAATATAGTTATATCAAAATTGAAACTGTATATTCAAGACGAAAATGTGTTTATTTTCAGAACCCATAAGCTGATATTTGGAGAGAAATGGCGGACTTTTCAAAATATATTTAAATCTGATATTTGATTGATAAATTATGTGGCACTGGGGAAACTTTTTACAAACGTTAATAACTTGGTGCCAGAGGCGTTGCAGCTATCGGTATTATATATTACCCATTACAAATTGACAAAGCAGTTTTTTTTACAGTACTTCAGGCAGCCACGAATGAAGCACTGAGGTGATCGCTGGTAGTAATCTTGCATACGGTGGTCACTAATGTAATCTTGTCTGATGTGGTCAATATTTCAACACTAATATTATTAGCTCTCGATGAGTTTTTTGAAGTTTAATATAGCCTTATAGCCCGCCGTAGTGGGCTATACCGGCTATTAAAGACCCGCTCCAGCGTTCGGCTCGGGCCTTTAACAAGGGAGCGGGACTTTAATAGCCGGTATAGCCCAGCTACGAAGGGCTATAAGGATATTAGAACATTCTGCCACTATAGGGCAGAATGTTCTAACAAATAAAACAAAGGCTTCAGGGCGCGCGAGGGGATTGAAATCCCCTCAGGCTCCCTGAAGCCTTTGTTCACAGCCACAGCTGTGAACAAAGAAACATTGGAATGTTGGAGCTCTGGGCTTATAACAGCCATTATAAGCCCGGAGCTACTCCATTGTTTTCAATGGAGCTCCCAACATTCCAATGTTCTAATATAGCCTTATAGCCCGCCGTAGCGGGCTGTACCGGCTATTAAAGGCCCGCTCCCGTGTTAAAGGCCTGAGCCGAAGACGAGGGACTTTAACAAGGGACCGGGACTTTAATAGCCGGTACAGCCCTGCTACAAAGGGCTATAAGACTATTAGAACATTCTGCCACTAGAGGGCAGAATGTTCTAACAAATAAAACAAAGGCCTCTCGGCCTCGAGGGGATTTAAATCCCCTCGAGCTCCGAGAGGCCTTTGTAAAACATTGGAATGTTGCTCTGCGGGCCTTTACCGGCCCGTAGAAGCAAGGAGCACTCCATTGTCTACAATGGAGCTCCCAACATTCCAATGTTCTAATAGCTCTTATTACACAAAAAGTTGGAGATCCCTGGAGTGGACATTATCCCGGAGGATGTTAGAGCTTTTTCCAGATAAGCGAGGCAGGCAGTTTAACATAGAAAAGTGTCACAACAAATAAAGTTGCAATTTATAACTGCCAGTACAAAAGTAATTCTGTGATTGATCTGAAGCAAAATTCCTGTCAACCTAAGGAAACAAGCGTTGGTGAAACCAATAGATGGGACCCTTGGGACCCACAGGCTTTTCCAGTGCCTTTTGGCGAAGCTGTACAACATCAGCAAGATGCTGTGCAGCATGGCCAAAAGTTTTTTTAAAGAAAAAAAAATGCACCATGAAGCAGCGGCTTCATTTTGTAAGTACATATGCTCCTCATTACACATGTGCGCCTGCAAAATGATGCTGGTGCCATTTTTTCTTTTTTTTTTTACCGACCCAAGAAGGATCAGTAAATAGAAATGAAAAACTAGTATTATATTGTTGTGGTATCCTGCCATTGTAAGAGAGAGAAAATGTGGAACTATAGATTGTAAAGATAGAATGTGGAAATGTGGTAGAATGATTTAGGTCAGTTATTTGCAGGCGGCTACTGTGGATGGGACGTTTCCTACCTTCTGAGATACTTCAATAAACCTTCTTTTCTACGCTAGGGTGTCCTGCTTCTTCACATTGGCGACGATCGTGGAAAAGAGCCAGCCTTTTGAGGAAATAGCAAACCCTACGCTGGATGAAGGGCTTCATTGCTGTTCTTTAGTGTGTCTTCGCATTTGTGAGGAAACGTCTCAACATTTTCATTTTGCCTTTGGCGTATTCTCCATGGTCCTGAACTGTTAGGTACTGTGGCGTTTCACTTACTATTTGGGACATTTCTATTGGCAGTTGGTTTTCCGCTCTCGTGCCCCAGCTTGAGCACCTCTTCGTGTGGTGTTGCCTTGTGCGACCGTCTCGCACCTTTATTCTTCTGTGTCGCCCTGCGCTGCCATTGTGCCTGTTCAGCAGCCTCGCGCTTTCACCCTCGAGATGATTAAGCGTTACCACGTCCTTACGTGCGAGCATCATTCCTTTGTGGTCGTCACCTGGACAACATGGGAGTGTAAAAAGACTCTTCACTACGCATCACGTCTATCGCTGTGTTGCCAAGACTAGAGTCGTCTGCTTTCAGGCTTTCCTACTCAAAGTATAACGTGGTTTGTTTCGGCTGTCAGGAAGCGTGGAATAGAGCAGAAGATCGGCTGGAATTTCCTGCTTAAGTCACAGGTTGCTCTATACGGTGATCATCACACTTTTTTATGCATATCTACTTCAGATTTGAGGTCGTTTAACAGTGATATGCGCACCCTTTGCCTTCAGTTACAAGTGGTTCGACGGTGATATGCACACCCACTGGATATCACTTTGCTTATTTTAATTAACAGTGGACTGTAGAAGCGTTTGCACAGTCTTACTGCGTGTCTGCTTGTATATATACACAACGGTGATGCACACATCATTCCATTTAAAACTTTATTAGCTTTCCTCATTGTTTAATGGATAAGTGGCTGACTCTTTCCATAATTCCATAGTTCAAGATTATCTCCACCTTTCTTATAGTGTCAGTAGGCAATTACTTTTGTCTCCTACTGTGAGGGCAGTATTCCTTATGTATTTTTTCAGGTGGATTTCGGGTGCGAACCACGCTCCAGAGCTTTGGTATGCTTATAGTCTCAGGTGTGGAACTCGCA
Source organism: Calotriton arnoldi (assembly GCA_963921515.1). Lineage (NCBI taxonomy): Eukaryota > Metazoa > Chordata > Amphibia > Caudata > Salamandridae > Calotriton > Calotriton arnoldi. Next base: position 2,849,434 of record CAWUFW010000319.1, read on the forward strand.
CACCAGTGCTCTGATATTAACATCCTGGACTTGAGTTCTGGTACCCAGCTACTATATTCCTTGTGCCGATGCAGAATGTCACGGTGTCGTGTAGTTCCTATAAAAAGTATACAGGATCTGCGCGTTTAGACAACATACACTGTAGGATTGGTGTCAGACTGACTCTGAACACCCCCACCGGGTATGTTGGCCCTTTTGTACCAACTAGCTCACAGTGCCACTAGAATCTCCTCTTGCCAAGGAGAGAATAGTTCCTGGCAACCATCGAACATGACAACCCTGATCCCTCAGGCCCGTGGAAACAATATACTACTTTTCGCTCAGTCACCCGTGCTTACTTAGTCTGTCTCAGAGAGATACACCGAATAAACAGGCTGGGCGTTTTTCAATAAGCATTTATTGAACAGTTGTTATTCTGGTGTAAAATAAATGAGCTGCAACAACCGTTAGACAGTATAAGATATAAATGATTAGCAGTACTATAAAGGTGAATGGATGGTATAGCTCTACCATCTTGCAATAATCATGAATACATTAGAGCAGAGTTCTTCAATCTGTGGGGCGCGACACCATCTCAGGGGGGGCGCGCACTCCACACTAAGATCTTACCTTTGTTGGTATTTTACTGTCCCGCGTCGCAAGTCAAGTCACAGTAACAGAGGGTTGGAGGGGGGAGGGAGGGAAAATAGATAAGGCAGGACGTGCGCTTTTGTCATGTAAAGAGCTAACAGTTAACCTTCCCAGGAGGGGTTAATTGGTAGAGCTGGAATGCTTCAGCTGCAGTGGGAGGCAGGGTCTCCTCTGCTAAAACCGAAAGCAAACGAACAGACAGTCCTGTTCCTTTGCGTTCGATTTCATAGCAGAGGAGACTCCTTGCCTCCCACTGCAGCTGAAATGACTGCCTCGTCGTTGCAACCTCACACTGTACTTAATGAGTGTTGTCATTTTTAGGAGAACAAGGATTCAAAGGTGAAAATATATTTAGTGCCTAGAAGCCACGGTCCAAAGTTAAGTAAAGCAGCTGGTAACAAGGAGCGCGATTTGCAAATTACTGTTTAATCAGATCTGGTCGGAGGTTGTTCTTCAGCCCCTCCACCAGATTAAAATAAACTATCACCTCCCATCCACGTGTGCTGAGAGGCTGAGGGGGGCACAGGTGTCCGGTTGCACTGCTGGGGGTCTAAAGCGCCTGCGGCACACACTGTCTAAAAGGCGGCCTCGGTGCACTCTGTCTAACTCACCCACCTCTCCTGACCAGGCTGTGACTGCTAGAGATCAGGCTTTCAGCAGACAGTCAGACAGTGAACCACAAACACAAGGCTTAGGCAGAGTGCAGTACTGTGCTGTAAAACAGTGGCGAGCCGAGTGCCTCCCCGACCCCCCGTCCCCCAAAAATACAACAGAAAAATTTGATTCTTTCACACAGCGTGCTGCATTGGATTTACGTTGTGGCATAAAACTAATGCAGCGCGCTAGGTGAAATTAACTCAGCATGTTCATAAAAGTGATCACCTATTTTAGAAAATGTTCATTTCTTTGTGGCGCTTTCTAATACTCGGACTAAATTAACGTAATTAAAAGTTTAAACACACTTACCCCGAACACGAGTTTATCGTTTCCTGCAGCTCCAGTCATGCGTGCTATGACCTGCTGCCCGATCCCATTTAAGTATCAATAAACCAGCCGTCACCCTGACCCACAGCCACGGGTGCAGCTACTCGGTGCCAGTGATCAGGGGTGGAAAGAGACAGCGGCCTGCACATGATTCCACCCACTTACTCCACTCCTAAGCAACCCGCTACCTTGTTGCAGAAAGATATGGGGAGCAGGGGAATGGTTCGGGGTTATACCCCTCTGTCCTAAAGCTCTCCCAGCGAAGCTCACCACAACAATTTAAAATAACAGCACTCACCGTCCGCGCCGCCTCAGCTCCTGGCTCCGGCTGTCCCGCGTTTCCTGCAGCTATCCTCAGGAAAGCCAGTAAGCCACCCACAGGCAGCCTCCCTTCCCTCCGCCAATCGCAATGGCAGCGTTGTGATTGGTAAGGCGCAGCGGAGAGCGCCCTAGCCTGGCCATTTTCTCTATGTAGGTTGCATGCAGCAGCCTACATAGAGAAAAGGGAGAGTGCGTATGACTGCTTTGGTCGGCCCCAGGGCATCCAAAGCAGTCAGGACCCACAACAGTGGGCATGCCACTCCCCCCCTGCCCTCAAGCAGGACCGCCCACCCTCCCTCCCACAACCAGGCACTTCTGCTTTCTCGCAGTGCGAGAAGCAGAAACATAAAATGGTAGTTTTACCATGCGAGTAGCAGAAACAAAATGGTAAAACTACCATTTTGTTTCTGCTACTCACATGGTAAAACTACCATTTTATGTTTCTGCTTCTCGCACTGCGAGAAAGCAGTGGGGCGACGCCCCCACGTCCCAATGGAGGAGCCGCCACTGCTTTCACGCTCACCCTGCACTCACAGCGATCACAATGCCCTCACACTGGTCCCGATGCACTCACACCATTCACCCGCTCACCCGGAATTCATAGTGATCACTCTACACTGATAATGCACTTGTGCTGTTCACCCTGTACCTCAACCTGCACTCATGTGACACTTCACTCACCTGTCCCCCTCACTGCTCAATCTGCAATCTCACTCAGATAAGCCCATCATTAACCATACATTCATTCGTCCCACTCTGCACTTACATCCGCACCGAAATTCATATGGTCACCTCACTCACCCTGCAGTCACTCCTCTTACCCTACTCTCACACTGTTGCATGGCTCACCGTGCCATCACATGGGCACTCCTGCCACCCACACAGTGCAGAGGTTTAATGTGCCTGCTACAAAGAACATGTACCAAGCAGATCACTGAACTGAGCGTGAGTAAATAATGAGTAGTGCTATAAAAAAATGAAATGTTTGCCAGAAAGGTGCTATAGAGAGATGGGGTGCACTGTTGGTGAGTGGTAGTGAGGAAATTCATGGAGAAGGAGGAAATGGGGGAGGGGGCGCCAAAACAGACCGTTGCACAGTGTGCGACCAGTGCTATGGCCAGCCCTGGATGGGAGTGTTAGCCCCCACCCGAAGTTCAGGTCTAGTTGCGGCCCTGTACACAAGTATGGGCATGTCGTGCCCCATCACGGTTTTCGTCTTAAATTACAAAAAGACATATTTACATGCACTGCAATCCAGCCTTTCAGGGGGCCCCTTGATAGAGGCAGCTCTGTTTTTGCCCTATTGGCCTGGAATAATTCCTAAACAGATTCTTGTAAATACTGTTTTGCTTCATTTCTTTTTAATGTGATTGATGTGAGAGAGTCTATTACTATTAGCCGAGAAATGTTTTTGTTTCATGCAACAACCATAAAAAAGTTTATTTTAGATCAAAACGGGTCCTCACATATGAGAAATTGGAGGATATCCCAGATATTATTCGCTGTAAAATTAGTGGGCTGCTGCTTTGTTACAACAGTGAAAACGCACATCACTATCTCTGAATATTAGATGTATACACTTTTAGAATTTCGACCATAGCGCCTGTGCACCGTTAGTACCCTGGCTAAAGAGGGTATGGCAGAGCTGGAAGTGAATCATTTAATCTCAAAGCTGTTCTGAACAGGGGCCCCAAAATAGTATTGGCCCGTGGCACCCAAAATCTTTAACATGTCCCTGCCACCACAAAGTCTGTCAGACAACATTGCTCTGAAGTAAAATAGGCAACATCATTAATTTATTATCAGTTCTATTTTTTTTTAAACATAAGCCCGACGTGTCCTAAACCCCCACTGCTTCAGGCAAGCAACTTATCGTACCACTAAGGAATTCTCAATTAGGTGTTCGTTCAGCGCCCTCTCTTTGGACTTTCACCGGTCTCTTCGGATCCATAACTGGTTGGTGGGCAATTATCCCATTATAATGCTGCCTAAAACATTTGTTAATGGTTTCTAGAGAAGAATTGTTTCTCGTGTAGCAACTCTGAGCTAGGGAGTGCTCGAAAAATCTGATAACACGGTCTCCCTTACAGTCACTGTTTTGGCTGAAAATGTCTGCAGAATATTCAGCTTTGAGAGAAACTGCTATCAAAACTCTCTTGCCTTTCAGCTCGTCCTATTTATGTGAGATTGGGTTCTCAACACTTGCGGTATTAAAGACTAAGTACCGTTCAAGACTGGATGTAGAGCACAACCTGAGGATGGCAGTAGCCAAAATCCATCCACAGATTGACCGTCTATGTGGCTAAAAACAGGCACACCCGTCACATTTATGTTGGTGGTGTTATTATTAATCTATGTCATGTGTAAAATAAAGCATCCTAGTAAAAACAATTTGCACACATTGTATCTTGGAAAATTGTGTTTTGAGCTGTGTAATAAGCCTCTGTCATTTCACCACACCCACTCACAAACCTGCAGTTTACTAAACACTCCTATTGTGTTGAACATTATTTGCTGGATATGGCCCGTGATATGCGCGTGGCGGTCGATTATATACTGTACCAGATTCCAGAAATTTGTCAGGTAGTGGGGGGGCCCAACATCTAAAAAAATTCAGCTGGGGGGGCTCAACCTACAAAAGTTTGAAGACCTTTGCATTAGAGTATATAAAACACATGATAAAAAGATGCGTACTCCTACGATGCCTCCCTAACTAGATGTACCTAAGTGTACCTAGCATGTATGTAGGTGTTAAGCCAAGAATCACTCTAGGATTTAGTCAACCCCATTACCTGAAGTGAGAGACTGTGGGACCCCGTCCTGGTCTTGAGTTGGACCACCCGCGAGGGATGTTAGATCACTGAGCTGGAGTGTCTGCATGCAGGAACCTCAGCGTCTCTGGTCAGTGTGTCGGCCGGGAAGTCTCGGTCTCCTCTGCTCGATCATAGCAAGATGTGATGTATATATACCCATAGGTCTCCCCAGGGGTCCTACCTTGTTGTGTTACTGTGTCGGCCTAAGGATGACGTTGGGCATGAACTTTGTACATAGATTTTATACAGGAGATGGTAGCCCTGCTGTGCTTCCAAGAATCCTCATGCATAATGTATGAGATTTCGAACTAGGGAAAAACCCGCGTTCTGAATGCAGTGTAGTATCTAGGTAAAAGGTCAGTCCCTGTAAACCGTAACAAGTGTAATGTAGGGAAGAATATAGGTGAAGGGTAACGAAGTTACCGAAGCCTATATTATCCCCTTCGGTGCTCAGGACGGCCCCCGGCCGTCCGACTACACAGTGGGCGTGTGCGGAGGACGGCCGGGGGCCGTCCGAAACACGCCCACTCATTAATTCTCCCACACAGCGGGAGAATTTGCGCAGCGCCGAAGGGGTTAAGGTACCTATATGGAATATAACAACGGCTCCTCCTTTCTTTTTGTCCAATCCTGAAGAACCACCCATTAGGTGGTCTAAATGGAAGAAGGTCTTCATGCATTATGCAAGCATGTGTGGTGTATCAATAAGTGCTGAGAGGAAGACCTCCGTGTTGCTGCATGGCTTCGGTCCTGAAGGCCAAGAAGTCTTCGAACATTTACCGGATTTAAATGGAAGCGATACTGACAATCTTAATGAGTCTGAGATATGTTTGGCAAAATTAGATATGTACTATCTACCAAAAGTAAGTACGATTTTGAAAGGCTACCATTTTGGTAGACATATGCAAAAGGCACAGGATTCTGTTGAATCTTATGTCACATTCTTACGTAAGTTGGGTGTTACTTGCAAGTATGAAGGTTTGTTGGAAGAGCGAATACGCAATCAGTTTATGCTGGGTTGCAACATAGGAAAGATTAAAGACGAATTGTGGCAAAAGGATTACCCCAAATTAGATAAAGTGCTACTTGTGCCCAAGCCTATCGAACACTCTCTTGCCTGTGTCGAAGTTTTAAAAAAGGATAATGGCTTAGAGTGCTCCGAGAAGGTGCAAACTATAGCTGGGACCTTTGCCAAAAATTAGGCAGTTTCTCAAACAAATCAGGCAGTTCCTCGTCCTTTGACAAGAGGAAAATTGTTAAAGGGAAGTGTTTTTTGATGTGGGAGCTGGAGGCACCTTGCTAATAATAAATCTTGTCCTGCCTTTTTGGTCAAGGGCCCCAGTTGTGGCAAGACAGGACACTTTGCTAAGTACTGCAAATCATTCCAAAAAACTAAACACATGAAGGAGGTGGGGTTTAATGAGAGTAATGACTGAGAGTATGATGATTTGCACAGTGGTGAGGTAGTACTTCAAACAGACCATCATAAGAACAAAGGCCCCGTTTGCGGGGTATTAGTCAATTGCCAGTCTGTCTGGATGTTACTTGATTCCGGTGCCAAGATATCGCTTGTCCCAATGAGAGTTTATCTAGAGAAACTAAATTGGAAAGTTCTGTTATTAAAGCCTGACATTAAACCCTTGGCTTATGGCGGTCAGCAAATAAAACTGTTAGGATATTTTTGGGATGATTCGGAGTATAAAGGCTGTTTTACTGCAGGAAAGATCTAAATCTCATGTAAGGGAGATAGTATCATAAGTTAAGTCCACCAAGGGGATCTTGAGGTTATGCTAGATCCCAGTGGTGAGCCCAGCATTATTTAGAAGGAAAGGTCTCCCAGTGGGAAGGTGGTGCAGTAGGTACAGATGGCGATGTCTGATATAGATGTTAGCATGGTGGTGAAAGAGAATGATGTCATGATTGTTGTTTGCACAGAGAGGTTGAAGGTGTTTTCTGTGACAAATTGTGTTGCCTCAGTGACCACACTCATAAAATCGTACTCAAGGGTGGGGCTACACCTGTGTCTTGCAAAGTACGGGGAGTGCCCCTAGCCCTGTGTGACTCCATGCTTTACAAGCTTAACAAGTTAAAGAGTGAGGGCATCATTGTTGAGATCGAGGCAACTAAGCGGCTTGAGCCTATCGTCCTTGCATGCATGGCTTCTGGTGAAATAAGGCTCTGGGTGGACACGAGTGGTCTTACTAAAATTGTGGTTGCAGATAGGTACCCTCTCCTTAACAATGCGGAAATGCTGGGTTTGCTTGATGGAGCCATGTTTTTTTTCTACACTAGATCTCAGAGCGGCGTATCATCAAATTAAATTAGACACCCCCTCTATGAATCTGACCTCTTTTATTACTCCCTTTGGTCTGTTCAGATTCATGAGGTTACTTCTTGGGTTAAAACCGGTAGCCTTTGTGTTTCAGAGGGCTATGGAAGAAGTCTTGGGTGGTGTTTCAGGTGTTAAGGTCTAACAAGATGACTTTTTAGTGTTCGCCGCTTCTCAAGAGGAGCATGATGACAGAGTCACACAGGTTTAGGGAAGGTTTAAAGAGAGAGGTCTTACCTTAAGGGAGAATAAGTGCAAGTTTAACGTCTCCGAAATAGAGTATCTAGTTCAGAAACTTACCAAAGAAGGTGTTAAACCCAATAATCAATTGTTGAGGACTATTGGCAAACTCCCCACTCTAAATCGCAGGGATGACTTGGTCACCTTTTTAGGTATGGCTGAGTATTATAGTAAGTTTATACCCAGGTTTACTAAACACACTTACACCATGAGGGCGCTTTTGAAAAAGGGGGTCAAGCAGCGGCGGCGCAGCGCCCCACAGCTCTCTGAGCAGTGCAAAAGAAAAAAGAAAATGATAACAACATGTATAATAGTATGGAGCCAGCCAGGTTAGGGCAGGGCGAGGCTTGGATGTCGGAGGAGGAGTGGTTGGTCCCGCCAATCAGACATGCGCACTTAGCATTACTCCACCTGGCTGCGTTGCATAGACGGGTGGAGAACAGTCCCAGGCAAACCAGCAAACCAGGCAACTCAGACCAATCACGGCGCTGCGGTCATTCTGGTGACAGCAGAGCAGTGATTGGCTTACGGGAGACTGGGTGCTATCGGGAGCTAGGAACAGAGGGAGGACGCAGGAGAGGCAGCAGGCATGTCGTCTTTTCTTTTTTCTAAACCCCCCGCCCCACCACTACTGTTCCCTAGCAGCCATCACTGGTGTCAAGTTCTCTTTGTAATTGGACAGATGCTTGCTGACGAAGATGTGGGGAAGAAAATGCCGACTTTATACATCTGGCGTGGCAATGCGCCAAGATCAGGGCTTACTGGGAGGAGATCACTGTAATACTTGGTTGCATACTAGAAACCAAAATAGAATGTTCAATAAGAGTATGCTTGCTGGGCCTTGTGAAACATCTGCGCTCCGTCAAGCGTACATTTTGTGCAACAGCGCTCTTATTGGCAAAGAGAGGGATATCAATGAACTGGGACGGTAAACAATCCCTAGCAGCAAACGTTGGATAATGGACATGGTGTGTTGTAGAGACACCCTGAAAACATACGAAGAAGAACTCCCAACCAAGTCAAAGCCTAAAGATTATTGGGCACCACTAAAGGACTATTTAAGAGCTAATCCAGATATGATGTCTATACCTGCTCTATAAATGAATGTACTCCGGATGGGGGAAGTTGGAAATAATATTGTAGTGTACCGCATATTACTGACATGTAAGTTGCACTGTTGCGACGAGCAGAGATGAAGCCTGAGATGTTTGTTGTATGTGTTTTCAAGAATACAATAAAAATGTAATAATAAAAAAATAAAAAGTTCTTTGTAATTCCTAGTTCCTGGATGTCAAGAAGGCCCTACGCAATGCACCCTCTTTGCAAAGTTTCGACACTGGGAGGCAGTTTATCCTCATCACGGAAGTCAGTGCCAAGGATTTAGGCGCGGTCCTGAAACAGGTTAATGAGGGAAGATAATGTATATAATGTTTTTGTCCAGGGCCTTAGTGGGGCCTGAGAACCACTACTCTGTAATTGAGAAGGAGGACGTCAGTATATACTGGGTCATTAGGAAACTCAAGAAGTAGCTCAGGGGTGGAACCTTTGTGGTCGGGTCTGATCATAAACCCCTGCAGGATGTGTTCTCAAAAAAGGGCTTGGATGCCATTTCCTCCAGCATTTGTAAGTGGGCGGTTGTGTTACAGGAGTACGACTTCAGAGTTGAGTATATTCCTGGGACCCCAAACAAGGTGGCTAGCTGTTTGCCATGTCTTATTTCTGCAGACAGAGTGAGGATGATTCAAAGGACGACCTGTGGGACTTGGAGGATTTTAGTGTATGTGAAATCCCTGAAGGGGTGATTAACGAAGAGGTTTGGAAGGAACTGTTAGCAAAAGACGTGGTGTTACAAGGAGTCATTAAGCAGATTTCTAGTGGTTTGCTTTAAAGAATGTTGTGGGTCCAGAAATACTGGAATGTCCGTGATGTGCTTCTGTCAAGGGTGATCTTCTCTAGAGGGGCACGAAATTGGTGCCTCGCAGACAGGTCCAGGATAAAATCATTCAGTTCGGACGTCAAGGGCACCAAGGGATTTTCAAAACTACGGAGAGAATCAGGTTGTACTTCAGGTGGCCGGGGATTGACGTTCAAGTTAAGAGAGCTGTGCGAAGGCTGTTGGAGTGTGTCTCTAGCGACAAGGTGTGTAAGACCAGAATTCAAACAATGATTATGATAGAAAAACCTGTAAGGGCCTGGTAGGAGGTGGCTCTGGATATTTTAGGACCTGTGACCTGCAAGGCTGGACAGTATTATGTTTTAGTCTTAACTGACAATTATTCAAGGTGGACAGAGATATTTGCATAACTCAATGTATTGAAACACGGAAAGTCACTGAATTCCTTAGCGGTTAGAAAACCTAACCTGTTTAGTAGGGAGGGATTTCCTGAATGTATTTTGACAGACAACAATGTCCAATTGGTTTCCAAGGAAATTTAAATGTTTTGTCTGAGCATGGTATCAGATATAAAAGGTGTTCTCTCTACCATCCAGAGACCAACAGGATGGTGGAAAGGCTTAATAGGGTTCTGAAGGAGTCTATACAGATAGCAAAATCTCAGAACAGGGACTGGAGGTCGGAAATTGTTGAAAGAGTGAACCTGTACTGGCTTACTCCTCATTCAGTCACAAGCAAGATGCCTTTTAAATTGTTCAGTGGTCGGTAACCTATCACTCTGATGTGTCCCAGGAGAATGAATTGCAAAGGAGTAGGCAAACTCCTGACCTCAAAGGAGTGGGCGCAGTAGTTCAAGATGAGAAAGTGGCAAAACAAAAACTCAATTTTGAGGTGAGACATGCAGCCTCTCCAACAAAGGTAAAGGTGGGAGATATGGTGAGAGCAAGAGATCCCCAAAAAGGGAATTCTTCCAAATTTTCCAAACCTTTTAAAGTGGTCAAACTATTTCACAATGCTGTCAAGCTGAATGATAATCGCATTTGAAATTTGAGCAGAGTGGTGGCTGTACTGCCTGGTGCTTAAGGTTTTGATGGCATTGGGGGTGCGGAGCATGTCTCTTCTGAACTAAGGAGAAGTGGGTGGGTGATGTTTCGTCCCAAACATTTAGAAGCCTTTGTTTGAAGCAGCACACCTTTGGTGCGTACTCTCTTTTCAACCTTATGTCAATTTCCATTGGTTAATGCTGTAAACTGTGTAACCTTTGTCTTTGTTAACATAGCATTTAGCAGTGTACTATGAATATGTAAATCGCTGGTTCTGTATGTTCTTACGTTATGTTACAATATTTTTATGTTTTTCTTTTAACAAGTTTAGCGGAGGGAAGGTGTGTGGTATCCTGCCACTGGAAGATAGAGACAGAATGTGGAACTATGGAACTTAGATTATGAGGATAGAATGTGGGGGTGAGGTAGAATGATGCAGGTCAGTTACAGTTACAGCTGATGTGGATAGGACATTTCCTATGTACTGAGATACTTCAATAAACCTTCTTCTTTAAGCGACGCTCGGTTGTCCTGTTACTTCACCATTCTATTGCAACATTTATCTAGCGCTTACTACCCCTAACCTCTATGTGGGACGATGAAGTGCTTGCCGACATGAGTAACATGATACACAATGTAGGATGTGTGGTTGGAAGGATGTTGTCTTTATTTTGATCCTATGTGGGTAGTGCTTCCATGTTGTGGTTGAGGACCACCGAGTTGCGGTTATTGTGTTATGGATGAGGTAGTGTGAGAGATTGGCGAGCAGTTTTTGGTTTTTAGTACACTGGCGGCTTTGGGCAGCTCTGGCACCCAGATTGGCACACAATTATGGTTTCTAGTATGCTGGAGGCTTTGAGCAGCTCCGCTTTTTGGTGTTTCTTATGTTCATAGTTCACTTAGCTGGTTACTGCACTGGGGTGTCAAGTCTGATATTTTGTTTAAAGTTTATGGTCCTGAGCAGGCATAGGTTAAAAGGAGAAGTGGTGGAGAGATCTGCTGGGAAGGACATTGTTAATATCATCCTAAATCGGTCATTGTGACATACTAAGAAGAGGCCGTAGCATGTAGCAAGTTGCATGAAAGCACTTTTTGTTTATTAACGTGAAGTGTCCGGGAAGAATTTGCTGCCCTGGCCCTCACCAAGAAAAAGAAATGATTTAGAGAAAAAAAGACAGTGGTGTAGGCAAGGGAGGAACATGTAGAGGAGAGTAAAAGCAGCACATGAGGGAGAGAAAGAGGGGAGGATGGACATGAGGGGAAAGCATCATGTAGGTCTGAGGGGACAAGCATTTAGTGAAGGGGAGAAGTATACGAGGGAGAGAGCTGGATAACAAATACATGTGAGGGAGTGTTTAAGCAAAAATAAAAAGAAGTAGTTACCTGAAAAAGAGCGTGGAAAGCGATCAGCCCCTGTAAGTTCTTGGTAAGCTCATCAACCCAGATTTGTATCAGAGAGGTCAGCTCACTGATACAAATCTGTTTCCTTCTGCCAGATAGGATGCTGTAATATGGAGAACAATGATGAGCAGACCCATCTGACTTTCCAGCAGGTCAAAAGCCACAAGACAAATAATCAATCATCAAAATCACCGCCATGATTTCTGTCTCATAGAAAGGTAAAACCATGGCTGAAAGTCTACCACAGTGTTCAGTTACACAAGAAATCAAGGCCACACTTTAGTGGCCTCCTATCTGCAAAGGAATCAAGAGCCAACAAGCAAAGGGCTGCTGTCAAAATTGGTTCTCTACAAAAAAATCAGTCAGCCAACTCAAGAAAATGTTATCGGTTTTCTCGAGTAGTTAGTTCCAGCTACAGGGTAATCAGAGTAAAAAAACTTGTGGCTCAGTGTGATATAAATTGCCGTAACATATAGATAGGGATTTAAAATCAAACCAAAAAAGTCAAAACAGCATTGGCAAAGCCAATAGGTCTCGCCTATCTGAGAGCTATTGCCAATGCCATTGTCATTTAGCTATGTTGTACAGCAGCGTGGCTAAAAGTTAGTGGCATGCCACAGAGTAGAGTGGTGCAGAGTAGCATAAAGTAGACCGGCACATAGAGTGGCGCAGAGTGGAGTAGAGGAGAGTAGATTGGCATAGAGTGGCGTGGCATGGAGTGGCACAGAGCAGAGTGGCACAGATTGGAGTGTGGCACAGATTGGAGTGTGGCACAGATTGGACTGGAAAGAGTGGAGAAGAGTGGCATAGAGTAGAATCGAGGAGTAGAGTGGCATGGAGTAGAGTAGTGGGATGGCAAGGAATGGAGTAGAGTACACAGAGTGGAGTAGAGGTGAGTGACATGGAGTAGAATGGTGTGGAGTAATGTGGCATGGCGTTGAGTAGATTGATACAGAGTGGAGAGGAGTAGAGTAGCATAGAGTAGTATGCATGACGTAGAGTGGAGTGGTGTACAGTGCATGGAGCAGAGTGACGTGGAGCGCAGTGGCGAAGAGCGAAGTGGTATAGAGTAGTACAGCTGTAAGTGTAAATGACTAAAGCATCAATAGAGATGCCAGAGAGGGTGAAATCAACATAAATAAGAAGCCATATGCCAGTGATAAATGTATGAAAGCACAACCAGGAATACCGGAACAAGTGTTAAATTGAAGAAAAAAAAAGTTACGTGCATTGCAAATTGACGAGGAAGAACAAAGACGAGGATGAAAACATGCACTTTGTCGAAGCTCCAGGGTGGAGCTAACACAAGAAAGGAAGGGAAGCGTACGGGAGCTAAGCAATCGAATGATTACAAATAAGAGTGACAACGAAAACAACCAATGGTATGCTGTTGGCGGGTTGTAAGGCCACTTAATAGTAAACATGTCTCGCAGCACAGTGCATGCGCAATGTAGGCGAGACCTAAAAAGGGTCTGAAACATTACCCAAGACCATTAGCAAATCTCAGGAGTATGAAAACACTAGCAGCAAAAACAACCATTGGCAAAGCCATTAGCTCTCACCTACGCAAGAGGAATTGGCTTTGTCAATGTTTTGTTTAGCCATGCTGTACAGCAGCATGGCTGAAAGCAATTAAAAAAAAGTTTTACGACGCAGCCAGTGCAGACCACGCCATAGCAGCTGCACTGCTGTATACCACAGCTAGGAGTTAAGACTTTACTTAAGACCAACCATGCTTTCGGGGAAGTGTGCATTGTAGACCACTGTCGGAAAATGGTCCTCTCTGAAGGGTCACCCCAAACATTTTGCCTTTCTCCTTCTCTTTTTCTGGCCACGTTTTTGTTGGCTTTAGGACTCTGAGCACATACCACTGCTAACCAGAGCTAAAGTGCATGTGCTTCTCCTCTAAACATGGCAACATTGGTGTATACACAAGTGGCATATTTAATTTACTTGTAAGTCCATTGTAAAGTGGTATACCATATACCTAGGGCCTATAAATTAAATACTACTAGTGGGGCTGTAGCACTGATTATGCCACCCACACAAATAGCCTTTCAAACCTGTCTCATGCCTGCCACTGCAGGGCCTGTGTGTGCAGCTTACTGCCACTTTGACTTTACATATAAAACCCTTTGCCAAGCCTTAAACTCCTACTTTATTACACATTAGTCACCCTAAGGTAGGCCCTGGGTAGCCCAGGGTGCTGTGTAAGTAAAAGGTAGGACCGGTACTTTTAAGATTTACAAGTCCTGGTGGCGCCAAACCCTAAATTCATTTTTCGCTACTGTGAGGCCTACTCCTCTCATAGGTTAACACTGGGAATTCCTTAATACACTTTTAAGTTGTCATTTCTGATTAGAAAGAAGTAACTTTGTCATGTTTTATATCTTTGGAATGGTAATACTAAATTCTCTTTACTGGTAAAGCTTAATTTAACATTACTGTTTTAGAAATGCCAGTGGACATTTCTCTGCTCTTACTGCTCTGTGTGCCTGCAGAATGTCTCCAAAATACGTCTAGGGTGGGTGACAGCTACACTTTGTGCATCCCCTCTATACAGCCACAAACACAGGAAAGTTAGGTGTCTCTAATACTCATCTGCATGCTGGTGGCTCTTCCTGGGCAGAAAGGGAGGGGGAGCCGACACTTGCACCAGGCTGTGTCCTGTCCTGTTCCCACACAGAGGGCTGATTAACCCCTACTGAGTCTGGAGCCAGGGGTGGGAGGAACGGACCTCTGTTCATTTCAAAGAACCTTCATTTAAGTCATCTCCACACCAAAAGGCACAACTGAGTAGAAGTACTGGGTCTCTGACCTCACCAAGACAGTACACTACTGGACCTGGGAAGAACCTCACCAGGAAGGAGGACTGCTGTGCTGCACCAAGGACTGCCACTCTGCTGGACTGCTGCTCTGGAAGAACTGCTTTTCTGCTCCGATTGCCAGCTGCTTGCTACCCTCTGCACTGCTGCGGAAAGGACAGAACCCATCTCACTTGAACCCAGAGTTACTCCAAGGGCTTGCTGGCTTGCTCCCTGTTCTGAAGTCTCAGGGACATCGAAGACTTCCTACAAACCCTGCAAAAGCACCTGGACTCTGGCATCTGTGAGTCCTGCCTTGCCAAGTGGTGCCAACCCAGTACTGGGCCCTTGGAAGTGACTTTTCTGTGCTGACCCAGCAGAACCCACGCACTGACTGCTTTGCGCCGATCGGAACCGACGCATCTCCTTCGATACCGATGCAGTTGCCCCTCGACAACATCGATTCGACGGATTGCTTGTCTCGCCAACGACGCACTGCCTGCATCGGAAAGGGGTTCATCGATGAAGTCCCACTGACTGCGCAGATCGGAACCGGCGCATCGCCTACATCCAACGAATCAACGTCGACCCATCGCCTCCTCTGCTCCTCACATTGGGCCTTCGACGTCGATGCATGCTCCATCCAAGGTACTTTTTCAGCTGTACCTGCGCTAGTCCTGTAGCCAGCCTGCGCTCCATCGCCGTCAACTTTGGATTTACCCCGGTCTAGCGCGACCAAACGTCCCTGTTGCCACTTTAAGACTCGAAGGACAATAGTTTGATTTCATCTTTAAAAATTCATAACTCTGGTTCTCCTTATTAGATGTTTGTCGTTTTGATCTTGTTTTATTCATAAACATATAGAATCCATTTTTCTGTGTGGAGTATTTTTATTGTGTTTTCATTGTGGGAGTGTTTTGTGTGTGTGTGTGTGTGTGTGTGTGTGTAAATACTTTACACATTGCCTCCTTAGATAAGCAAGACTGCTCTGTGCCAAGCTACCAGGAGGTGAGCACAGATTATCTTTTAGTGTGTATTCAGCTTACCTCGACTAGAGTGGTGGTTCCTGCTTTGACTGGGTACATACCTCTGCCAATCAGAAACCCCATTTCTATCAACCACCCTTCATTTTTTAGGTCTCGCCTACGCAGCGCGCAAGCGCTGCTTAGGAGGGGACCTTTTGGAATCGCTCAGGACTTTGGTTCAAACTCGTGCATGTTTTGCACTGTTCTCTATTGGCACTCGTGCACGTTTGGCGTTTCCCTTGCGGGAGCGAGCAGCGGCGCCATCTGTTTTTAATTATCTTGCTCGCGCTTTTAAAACAGATGGCGCCGCTGCTCGCTCCCGCAAGGGAAACGCTGTGCGTGTCTCGTCCCTTTTTGAACGCTTGCGGCCGCCACACTTCCTGTTCTTTGATGATGATGCTCGCTCTCCTCCCCCTGCTCTCACCGGCAGGGGGTTAATGAGCACTCGGATTAGTTATTCAGATTTTCTTGCACTGCTTCAATACATCCTAGGGAGGAGGCGGCCTGGGATTTCACGCAAAACATTTCCACAAAGATATCTGCTTTTATAGTGGCCGTGGGTAGGGGGAACGGAGGCAGCTGTAAGCGTGATGGTGCGTGCCCAGTAGCCTGTACATGCGTGAGTCAATTTATGTGTATGTTTGTGTATGTGTGTAGTTGCATTTTTTGTTCCTGGATTGGGAGAAAAAAAAACGTAACCGTGGAAAATGTGTTGATACCATCGCATAGTGACTCGAGTAACCAAATACACTAGCCAGACTGGCCCTTTTCCCACGTGATCTGGTCGACACTCTTTACCCCACAAATCTCTGGGACATTTGCCAAATGTTTGCAGTTCAGCCATATGTTTTAACAGCAGCTCTAAGCGAAAGAGAAGCTTAAGGCGTACTGCAGTGCTTTAAAATGTGTCACAAAACATAATAGATGCAAATAACTTGTGTGCCATTAAGAAAGCTATACGCTGATTCATCGGGGCGGCTTTAAATGGGCTGAGGACGCTTCGGGGGAGCGGAGTGGGGGTAGAAGATAGACAACTGTGCGGGCGCCTGTGTGTGGGAGCTTCGCATGGGAGTTCTTTGCCCATCACTGTCAGTTTCCATCTAACTTTCTTTCTTCTTTTTTTTTTTTTTTAACAACTTAGCACCCTGCTAAGAGTAGAGCACTGGCCATAGAGTGTAGCTGAGGTCAAACAAACCTCTTTCTAATATTACAGTAGTCACGTGACATTCCTCTCCACGCGACATCTCACCATGCAGCAGCCAGAGACTGTGGTGACAGACAGACTCTTTCACCTGTGCGCTAGTTCGCACATTGGTATTTGTGTCCATACCCAGCTGGTCCAGACTGTCACATATGTCTATCACCTTCTCCGTTTCTTAACATTTTACAAGTATAGCGTTGTGGGAAATGGCAGGCGATATATTCCTGGGGCAGGCGGAACAAATAGTTCCATTGACAAGTAACACCTTTTATGGCATACAGTTGACGTCAGCGCTGCGCCTACAGATGCGCGCACCTGATTGGGTGCAAATACCTGAACGAGACTATCACAATAATTAGAAGACTCGTCGACAATTGAGGTTCCTTTTTAAGTAATGAATGCCAAATGTAGAAAAAAGGCTAATAAAGCAGGTTTACTTCCATCGATTTAAACCTAAATTTGGAGCAAATTTATATATTTTGGATTACCCATAAATTCCAGAAGTATCCCTTCGGAAACTGCAACAGTCATAGCTTCTCAAACATATTCACAGTCGAATCACTTGACTGCACTATTTAAACATGTGGAAATGCTTACCAAAAATGCATCGATCTACAGGATTCGATATTCCCAGCCTACACAATCAGTTTCCTGACTAAGCCTCCACTCCACTGTTTTTCTTTTCACGTTTCAGATTCATTCAACTGATGAAATTTGTGACTCCAGTGCCAGTAAATGCTGGTCACTATTGCATTACTGACACCATTCCCCATAATAATGATGCTACACAAAGGAGGTTGGGGTCTTCGGAGTAATTGGCTGCCGAGGGCCTAATTAGACTCTTCACGGTCAATGAGTGTGATGCAGACCCCGTCCACAGCCGCCCCTTGAGGGAATTACCATGAACCACTGCTGGACGTTCAGCCGCAGCTCAGCATAGGGCTACAATGGTGCTCAGCTGTGGTAGGCTTGTCGGCAGCAGAACAGCACTTGTCCTACAGTGATAAACACGACAGACCCACACGCTGCCCTGCTGGATCATGCAAGAGCATAACACCAGTGAAAGCAGTAATGCCTTCCTCGTATGAATCATATCCTACAAGGTCATAGGTGAACTCCCCATTTTAATGACGCAAAGTGGGCTGCCATTGATATTAGGCACGGGCCGGCAGTCACGTGGCAGCACGAACTATGAAAGACATACAGTCAATGCAGATGTAACAGGCATCTGAAATGCCACCTTTCCATAATGTGGACATTCTTCATGTATCGACCATGACTTTTGGTGCATTGTTAGTATGTCATCCATCGAGTTCACTGCCGCGGAGCTGTCGTGCATGTTTGACTGCCCTTAGCTACTGGCATGTTGCAATGTCCCCTAGTCCACGTAGTATAACAGTTAGAAGTTTACGTTTTTGCTGTGATCTTCACTTGTAATTGTGTGCCCATGACATCTGTGCATACTGCAATGTTTATGTGTAGTGTACTGCACAGTTATGTTCGTCACGAGAGGTCTGGTGTATGTTCCTTCCTCTAACTAACTCACTAACTCTCTCACTCTCTCTCACTAACTCACTCTCTCACTAACTAACTTACTCTCTCACTAACTAACTATCTCACTCCCTCTCACTAACTCTCTCACTATCTAACTCACTTTAAAAACACTAATTCTAACTATCTCGCTCTCACGGACTCTCTCTCTCCAAACTAACTCTCTCTCATGGACTCTCTCTCTCAATAACTAACTCTCTAACTATCTCTCTCTCTCACTAACTAACTCTCTCTCTCACTAACTCACTCACTCACTAACTCTCTCACTGTCTCATTAACTAACCAACTCTATCATTAACAAACTAACTAACTCGCTAACTATCTCACTAACTGTTACACAGGTACTATTTCCCAAGCTTCAGCCTCCTGTTATTTATGCCACCCCATAACAAAAAAAAACATAACAAGCAAGCATTGGCACACGCAGAAACATGTTGCCAGCATTTAAAGAACAAAATTAGATCAAGACATTATTTATAGGTAATACTTTTTTAATATAGTCTTTCACTTGTACGTAATGCTTTCTTGGTCATATATAAGGTAACAAAAATGCTTTAAACACTTTTTTATTATAACTTTGCAGCATTCTACAAACTAATGTACAGCACAGCTTAAAAACATAGGCAAAGTCAATATCTCTGGCTAAACACTTATAAGGTCCCAAAGGCGAGACCTATTAGCTATGCCAATGCTTGTTTACAGCATGCATTGGTCCTAGCAATGATTCCCTCAGTTTACTTGCAAACAGTCTGCTTGCAGATGACTGATGCCCATGTTTAAATATACCACCAGCGATTGCTCATTGATCCAGAATGCAGAAATCCAACCTGTGTGACAAGCATTGTCATCCATCTATCAGAGGCATGGTGCTCGAGTCACACGGCTTTTTAGGTCGAGCCTAGGCAGCGCATGCGCTGCTCTGCGAGGCATGCTGTATTAAGGTATGGAATAGAAGCCCTGCCCATCTTTTCTATTGGCTCCTGTTACTGTCCTTTTGAAATCGTTGCTTTTCATTCGTGAATAGGCTTAGTAGTCCCTCCTTGGTATCGCCTTGTCTGCATTTGTAACCTCCCATAAGGACTGGACTTTTTACTTGTGTTGTTACACAGTCTGCATTATGTAGTCGGTGAGCACTATTTTCGTTAATGATCTTCCCCTATTCCACCCACGCCGTCGCAGCACGCCGCATACTTTTATATGGTTTTTAGTAATGTATTTATTTAATTTACAGCATGGTCCGCTTTAACTATAGAAGCCGCACCTTTAATTTCTTCTGAATTGCCCATATTTGTATGTATTGTTTATTTATTTATTTTGCAAGCATGGCACTTTTGCAAGCAGGGCACACTTTTATTATACCTGCTGTGTACCTTTTTTCCCCCTGGAGAAGCAGCCAAAGGCGGCCCGCGTCTTTTTTTCCAACAACAACCCCCCCCCCACCCCCCCGCCCCTGTCACCCTACAATAGCCGTCAGAACCGGAAGAAGGCATCGCCGTGGCAACCAGCAGTCACGTTCAGAGTTATATTTCACTTCTATGGGTAAGTAGAAATGCTTGTTTCACTTCTCATCAGGTACATTAAACTTGTTCAGCCCACAAATGTGTTTAGCTGGATGACAGCAACTTTTCAACCAGGCTTGATGCCAAGGCAGCTCAGTTTGATTACACATCCCACTAGTGACCTGCATGCACAATGTCATAAGTCTGCATTCTGGCAATGCAGTTTGTCTTAGGAAAATTAATACGGCACCCAAGTAAACATAAAAAAGAAAAGCACTCAACACAAAGTTATATCTACATTTAGGGGGGTGTAATTTGGTTAACTCTTCTAGTAGTGCATTCTGGTCTGTATGTAACGGTTTCCTTAATCAGGCCCTTGCAACAATTGTTACAAGATAGCAAAAAAAAATACGAATGCCACTATTTTTCTTTGTAAAATGCAAGAAACTTTGGAGCAACACACTATTTGATTAATTGTGAAATGAACCTATGTACTGCAGCATAAAATGCAACCACAGGCTTGGAACGGGGGCAGGAGGGTGCAGCAGTGACCACACAAGAACATTCAAAAGTTATCAGAAAGCTCGGATTGTTTTGAGCTCAAAAATCCCAGAGAACCGGGGGGCGTGGCTAGCAGCCGAAGCAAATGGCCGCAGCCTAAGGAGGCTCCGTTACCCAGCCAACTCCCCAACGATCCGGCCAGTAATCCGTGGGCAGTAGTGACCCCGAAAGCAATGAACTAAGGGTCGGAAGAGACAGAGAATCCGACGCGCCTGGTGCGACTCTCGATAAACACACCCTGGCAGCGCAGCACCGAGGAGAAGGAGTGCGGCCTTTACCTAAAACTGAAGCCGGGGACTGAAGTTGGTCTCGACCTGACGACACCGAGAGCTGAACGCAGCAGCAGTTGTTGCATTGGGGCCAAAGAAGGCACAACACGACCTGCAACATAAGCACTCACTCCGATGCGGAAAAGGAAAGCTTGCAGCAGGGGGCCGAAGTAACGCCGGTCTACAGTGACGATCGAGAAGCAGCGCGATCGTTATCACGGAACGGATCTGCCGTCCGGTTGGTGAATGGCACCACAGAACCCCGGCAACGTACCCGGGACTCGGAGGTAGGATAAGACGGACCGCAGGTGCAGGCAACTACCGATCACTGCTCACGGCTGGGGAAGAACAATACGGTGCCGCAGCTGGAACTAGGAGCGGCTGGGTGAAGTAAAACCTTTCTAGCCACAGTGAGCACCAAGCGGGCAGGAGACACCACAGACCGGCGCTGATCCACATAGCATAACCCCCGGGCCCGGACCCACCTACTGGGCTCCCCGAGGAATCGCGGGTCACCTTAACTCCCCCCGCCAGCAAGGGGAACTGCGCACCGTGTGTGGACAGTATCGGGTCATTAGCCTCATAACCACGACCAGACCGGACTGCAATAATTTACAGGCCCCACAGCCGCGAAGCAGCGGAGTCGCTACAGGCAAAAAGGAACACAAGACGGCATAGCCCTGCCTCACCCTTGTGGACAAGTTCAGTAGCTGCTAGTTAACAAAAGAAGCAACAGACAGGTCGCCCTGATTCCTATCTCAACGCAGTTAAGAGACTCTGGACACTGAACCGCCCCTCGGCCCAACTGCCCCTCTGAGTTTGAAGGCGCCATGGGAGGAAGGGGACAGCGCTCAGTACAAAGCCACCGTCTAGACAAATACAACTTTGTTAAAGAACAGCAGGACACATTGGGTGACGCCCGAGCTCGGCTAATGGCAAGCAAGCGGAAAAACCAAAGGAGGTAACCCTGCAAGATGTGATGGCCACCCTTCACCAAATGCAAACCTCCATAGGTGCCATATCTTGTGACATTACACTGCTAAGAGCCGATGTATCCAAAATAAACACAAGAGTGACAGAGGTTGAAACCACCACGGCGGCCCTGTCGACGGACACGGCAGCGCTGAAACAGCAAGTACGACATCTTGAGCAAGTGACCAAGCAGATGGCTGAGAAACTCGACGATCAGGAAGGGCGCTCTCGGCGCAACAACGTCCGCTTAGTAGGGGTACCAGAAAGCGTCAGGGGACCAGCACTTGATCTCTTTGTGGAGGAACTGATCCAAACGCAGCTCAAACCTCGTGGTCTCTCCAGATTCTTCTCGGTGGAAAGAGCCCACCGTGTACCGGGCGGGCGACCCAGACCAGGGGCCCCCGCGACCTATCCTGGCACGACTTTTTAACTTCCGGGACCGAGATGCGATTCTACAGTCGGCCCGAGTTGGTCCCCCTTTGAGAATAGACAACAGCGATGTGACGCTGTACCCGGACTACACGGCGGCGGTCACTAGACAGCGGCGGAATTTTTGGAAGTCAAACGAGAGCTGCGAAACAGGGAACTGAAATATGCAATGCTTTTCCCAGCAAAGCTCAGGGTTGAAGCGGAGGGGAAGAGCTGGTTTTTCGCGACGCCGGAGGAGGCCCATGACTGGCTGGAGGGGTGGCGCCCGGCCACGGGGGGTAACCGGCAAGGAGCAAAGTCTAGACAGCAACGTTCTCAAACAGACCGACCCCCAGGAACGGAGACCATGACAGCGACCAGCCTCGAGACGGCGCCTGGCAGTGACATAGAATGACATACTTGGTGAGGTAGCTGGCGCAAGGGGATGGGCCTGGGGCGCCCACGCAGGGCCTTGCCTCATGCCAGGGGAGTGGAAATAGTGGCCGCACGATGCTCTGTCTGAGCAATGGGACCTGAACCGGGAAGATGAAAGGTGCGAGCTGTATGCCCTGGACAATGAGGACACACTTGGGGACAGGCGGAGGGTATGGGACGGCTCCTCCCCCCTTTACGCAAGTACAAAGTTATGGGGTTAAAGCACTCTGCTAAGTTGGGGTGGCGGGTAGTTCTGAATCCGCTGTGCAGGGAGGCAGGGAGGGGGTGGGGGCTGGGGTCAGTTATTTGGGTTTATTTTTGTTATGTTTACATTTTTGATGTTTGGTGCTACAGGTCAGAGTAAAGCAGATGACAGAAGAGGAGACGAGCTCCCAATTATCCGCGACAGACTAGCCGTTGATAATTACTATGGCAGACACGACCCTAGAAGACAGTAACACTGGCCTCCAGCCACAGACTTCTCATGAGTCTGGCCCCCCGCTGAAAATACTCTCGTGGAATGTCAACGGCCTGGGGGACAAAATCAAACGAGGTCTGGTCTTACAGTACCTTAGACGTAAAAATCCTACGGTCGCACTCCTCCAAGAATCCCACCTGCAGGGAACGACAGTAAAGGCTCTCGATAGATGGGGGTTTAACATGGCAGTACACTCCGACTTCACCTCCGGGTCCAGAGGGGTGGGGATCCTAATCAACAGGCGATTCCCCTTGATAATAACTGGAACACACAAGGATGATCAGGGAAGGTTTGCAGCAATCACATGCCAATGGGATGGTAGACTATATAATATTGTGTCAGTATATATCCCGCCGATGCTGCACCAGCAGGCTTTTTCAGAGCTGGGGAAATTTTTACTCGCGCTCCCAGATGGAGAACTTATTATGGGTGGCGACTTTAATGCCGTCATGGATACATCTGTAGATCGACAGCCCCCTAGGGACCCGGGAGGGACCAATCGAAAATTGAACGGATTTATAGAGGCGCTGGGACTACTGGATGTCTGGAGAATCAGGCACCCGACGGGGCGACAATATACATTCCACTCCGGAGTCCATAATAGTCTCTCCAGAATAGACTACGTCTTCACCTTGGCCACAGGCATGACGGGAATGACTGAGATCACACACTTTCCCAGGGGGATCTCGGACCACTCACCGATACTTATTGCGTATGCACCCTTTGGCCCCCGAAACCAGCGGACATTCCCAATTCGCCCGGGGTACCTCAAAAATCGTATAATACGACAGGGCCTCATTAAGGCGACGAAGTGCTACTTTAAAGAAAATCAGCACTCAGTCCCCTCCCCAACGATTCTATGGGAGGCATACAAGACAGTCCTCCGTGGGCAGGCAATCCCTTTAGTGGTGGGACAGAGACGGGAACGACAAGGCCACGTAGATAAATTGGAACAGGAAGTAGCGAAGGCAGAGGCTGCGCATGCGGCAGACACCACTAAAGAAGCGACACACAGGTTGCACCTGGCACAACAGGAATACACAGCTTACACAAGGGGGAAGCCGTTGCTAAACTAACCAACACGCAACACACTGTCTACGAACAGGGTGATAAAGCAGGGCGTCTACTTGCCTGGCTGGGGAGAAAAGAAAAGGGGCGTAACTGGATAGCACAGATCAGATTAAAAGACGGGCATATGGTAACTGCACCGCAACAAATTGCAGAAGCACTGGCAGCACATTATACGGCAGTATATACACCAATAGCCACTGCGACTAGGGAAGATAATCTCAAATTTCTTCGTGACATACACATGCCCAAGCTCACCCCAGAGGCAGTACAAGCCTTGGAGGCGGACCTTACCCCAGAAGAACTCACGCAAGCAATTAGAGCACTACATGCAGGAAAAGCAATGGGACCCAATGGGATCCCGGTTGAATTCTACAAGTATGCAGCCCCCCAGCTGGTGCCACACTTATTGGCTATGTACGAGGATAGCTTGGAAACAGGGATCCTACCAAGAGATCAACGTCTCGCAACTATAGTTGCGATACCCAAACCGGGCAAGCCGGCGCAGGAGTGCACGTCATACAGACCGATCTCTTTGATCAACGCGGAGGCAAAAATACTCGCAAAAGCGTTAGCCACCAGACTACAACCCCACCTAGCCGCGGTGATCCACCCGGATCAATCGGGCTTTATGCCCAACCGCAATACAGCGCAAAATCTCAGAAGATTGCATGGGGTGATGGAACGTAGGTCGACCATAGCGGAAGACGCAGTGATAATATCACTTGACGCACGTATGGCATTTGACTTAGTCGAGTGGCCTTTCCTTTTTGCAGCCTTGGAACACCTAGGTTTCGGGCCAAAGTTTCGTGCCTGGATTCAACTATTGTATACTCAACCGATGGCGCAAGTAGTGGTTAACGGCCTTAGGTCACAGGAATTCCCACTAGGAAGAGGGACACGGCAGGGCTGTCCATTGTCGCCACTTTTATTTGCAATGGTACTTGAGCCTCTGGCGGCATGGATCAGGTGGGACCCAGTGATATGTGGCCTACGATGGGCAGCCGACTGGGAAGACCGCATATCGTTATATGCAGACGACATTTTATTATACTTAGCATCCCCAGCGCGCTCCCTTAATCGCCTTTTAGATATATGTGCGGCCTATGGACGAGTGTCTGGCTATACCATTAATTGGGAAAAGTCACTCCTCTATGTTTTACACGGCCCCCCGCCACAGCTCCCACGAGGATGCACCCTACAGGTGGCAACCACCGGCCTTAAGTACCTCGGGATATTCATAACGCATGATCGCATACTCTTCACTGAACAAAATTTGACGCAGCCCTTGAGGAGATTCAAAAGTGATGTTGCACATTGGCGCTCGTTGCCGTTGACCTTGCTGGGGCGGGCGGCCCTTTTAAAATGGTGGCGCTCCCCAGGTTTCTGTATGCGCTACAAAACACACCATTCCCTGTCCCCCGGGAATACTTCGCAGCGATAAATGCCGAAATAACAACGCTGCTTTGGGACGGAAAAACTCCCCGTATAGCTCTGTCTAAACTTACCACAAGCTGGTACGACGGTGGCATCGCCCTCCCGACATTAAAATTTACTATTGGGCTTCCCAGCTAGTGGCAATTAACGACTGGCTCCATGCCCCCAGGGGGACCCAGCGTATCGAATGGACAGACATCTACTGGCCCCTTCTGGGATCATGGGAGCGCTTTACAACAAAAAGAAGAGGCATAACATCACGGGCCCAACAGCCCACACGCTACACATATGGTTCGAGGCGCAAAGAGCCTTAGGCTGGGAAGGAGTAGTTACGCAAGCCATGCCTATATGGGATACGAAGAGACTAGGTATGTTGCGTAATACCAAAGGCTTTACCAAATGGGACTTGATAGGGATCTCGACAGTAGGGGATCTTTGGAAGAAAGGACAAATAGTCACATTCGCCCATTTACAGGCCACTTATGGATTAGCGCCGACAGAGCTATTTCGCTATACTCAGGTCCGACATGCGCTCCAAACCCTGCTGCCGCCGGGAACACGACCTGAAGAGGCATCCCCACTAGAGGACAGACTCTTGACGGCCCATCTCCATAAAAAGGCGATCTCACAAACCTACAAGAAAATAGTAAATAATCGCCCGGACCCCACAGCGGCGTTGAAGGCCAAATGGGAACGAGAACTGGGAGACATAGACGAGGCTGACTGGCGGGAGGCACTGGCATCCCCTAAAGAGGCTTCCATACCATCGCGACTTCGACTAGTGCAATTAAAAGTCCTGCACCGTACATACTACACCAGGACACTACTACACAGAATACACCGAGCGGATACGCCGCTCTGCCTTAGGAATTGCGGGGAAGTAGGTACATTTTATCATACCATATGGCTATGTGCAGAGACGACACGCTATTGGAAGGCGGTGATGCGTACACTCTCCCAGGTCACGACTGTCACAGTTCTTCCAAACCCGAGGTGCTGTCTCCTCAACATCTGGGACCCCACGGATTTGGGTGCCACAGCTCAGGACTGGGTCACCTTGGGAATGACAGTGGCAAAACGAAACATTGCACAAAAATGGGGTTCCAGTCTTAGTCCTACCCTTGATCAATGGTGTAGGGACATGGATTTAGCAATGATGGCGGAAAAGTCAGTTTATATGCATAGAGGGTGCCCCAAGAAATGGACAAGGGTTTGGGGAAGATGGAACGCTTATCGGGGTGATATCTGTGAGCCCCCCCAATGGATGAATCCGAGACTGATAGTAGTGACTAACTGCATTGTGGGAAAGGGAATAATTTTTGTATATGGGCGGGTCACGGGTGCTAATTAACAGGAGCTAATGAATCTATGAATGCCACTTGAGACCGCTTCTGTATTGTATCATGTTTCTAATCTATGCACCAATGAAAACTAGATTGTCATTGTAGCATAAAAAAAACTGTTAATAAAAAGATTAAAAAAAAAAAAAAAAAAATCCCAGAGAACCGCAGTCTGCGCCAGATCTCTGGCCCGAGCCAGGCACGAGCCTTTCAAGACCTGCCTATCTCTGCTTTTTTAAATCCACACAATTTACCAGGAATCTACAAGGATAGGTGTGCCAGGTGCAAGTTTCCATACTGATTCCTGAAAAGTCATGTGATTTCCAATCGGGATCCCATTTCCGCTCTACACCAGAAAGGGGGAAATCAGATCTCTTGTGCAAATGCACATTTTATGTGCTTTTTACTCCACAGGAAAAATATTTTTCGCTCATGCACAAACCTCTTGCCCTACACCCCCTCCAAATCTGGTGGTGTTTCATTCCTTTTCCACCCCAGAAAGGGCACTTAGGCCAGCACTGTGCTGGATGGAACATCTAATCCTTCCTAGGCTGGAAAGAGGAATGATAGGAGTTTGTGAATGTCCCCAGCAAGTGTGTTTGTGGGTATTCACAAACTTCCAAGGATAATTTTGCCATGGAACACCCAAAATCCCACCCAATTAGTGGTATTTATGGGAGCAGAGAACTCTGCACTTGTTGCGGAGTCAAATGGTCTTGCGCCTGCCAGGGATCTCTTTGCGAATTCCTGGCAGTCGTTTGTAAATTTTTTTGATAACATATTTTATTAAGATTTTATAGTACCACTTGGGCGGCCGCCTGACATAAACCAATTGGAGACAATATATTGAGATGTTACCAGACATGGGAATATCAATGGATACAGTTCTTATATAATAACCAAGGTGAAAAAACACAGCAAAACACCAAAACTTTACGCAGACTTTCCCACCCCACCCGCATTGGCAAGCAAATTGCGATACATTGAAATACCCAAAAGGACGAAGCAATACGTCATACATTATGGCCCACAACCATCCTATGAAGCTGCTGTTACGGGGTTTGTGAAGGAAGAGAAGGGAGATCAATGCCCTGGTATGTAGCCCATCTAGACCATATTTTTCTGTGTTTTTGGGGCCAGCCCCTTCCTTGAAATACCGCTATCTCCGCGCCCATGCATTTGTCTAGCTCTTGTCACCACTTTCCTATTGTTGGTGGTGAGGTTCCCTTCCATAACTGCGCAATATCACGTTTGGCGATAGTGAGGGCAAGGAAAAGTAAGTGCTGTTTATATCGATTCCCACGTATGTCCTCCGTGCTATGAAGCAGGAACAATCTAGGATTGTGTGGAAGATCCCAGGACAGCACCTCTTTAAGGCAGGTCGATACTCTGCGCCAGAAGGGCTGTAATGCCGTGCAACTCCATACTGTATGGAGAAATGACCCCTCCTCCCTGTCGCAGCGTAAGCACTGAGGGGATGCAACGACTCCCATCCTCCAGAGACGGAGACGGGTGTAATACACGCGATGGACATACTTAAACTGAATAAGACGGTATCTGGAGGCTACCTCGGCACCCCAGGGACTTGCTATCGCCTCCGCCCAGTCATCGTCCGTCAGGTCTGGGATGTCATCCTGCCACGCTTTCCTCGTTTTATGGAGAGTCGTGATGGAGTGAGTTGTCAATGTTTGGTATATCTGTCGTATTTTGTGTGCGCCTAGATCTCCTATTAGGAGGCCGCCTTCTAACAGATGAAATTCAGGGAGGTCAGTTAGGTTTGTAAGTGAGGGGGTCAAAGCATGGCGCAATTGAAGGTACCTGTAGAACTGGGTTTTATGGAGATGAAACTCCTCCTGTAATTGCTGAAAGGATTTTAGGGTGGTGCCCCGCATAATGTCACCTTGTGTGGAAATACCAATCTGGTCCCACTGACGGAACCCCTTCAATGCGACAACCTGGCGTAGATAATTACCATGCCACAAGGGCGTTGTCTGCGTCAACCACATATGCCACCCCATTCGTCGGACGCTATACCGCCATAGTCGGATCGTTGTTCGGCTAGAGTGTGGTAAAAAGTCAAGATTCTGTGCACTATACAGTAACCGTAAGAGGGGAGTCCTCTCCATGGCTGTGTGTTCCAGAGTGAACGCTGGGTCTGCAGGTGAAGTATACCACCAGTCATTAATAACTAAGAGGTGAGCAGCCACGTAATAGGAGTATACGGCGGCGGCGGCGATGCCGCCGCAATAGGTGGATTGGGCACAAGTCAGCAGTGCTACTCTAATCGCCCGTCCCCCCCATAAGAATTTGTTATGTATAGCGCTGATTTGCGCAAACCACGCTCGCGGTATGTGATATGGAAAATGTTGAAGTCGGTATAGCACTCTGGGAAGCGAGACCATTTTAAAAATGGCCGAGCGGCCATATAACGAGAGAGGTAGGGAGGACCATATAGTAGTCTCATCACGGAGGCAGGCGAGGAGCTGATTTATGTTGCGTGCCCAGGAGATCTTTGGACAAGGAGACACAAACACTCCCAGATATTGGAAACCTTCTGTAGTGTGTTTTAGCTGAGATGCCCACGTGTTTCTGCCCTGCTGACCACTCACCGGGAACAGTACCGATTTAGCAGGGTTAGTGAGAAGGCCGGTGGTCTGTCCAAAGACCCGGAGGATCTGCAGAATACGCGGGCCCGAGATCCATGGGTCCGTCATGAAAAACAAGACATCGTCTGCATATAATGCAATACGGTCTGGTCATGATCGTGGCCAGTCGAAGCCTCTGAGCACTGGATCCCCACGAACCCATGCCGCCAGAGGTTCTACCGCCAAGGCAAAAAGAAGAGGGGACAGGGGGCAGCCCTGCCGCGTGCCGCGACTGATTGGAAAGAAGGGGGAGCGATGACCAGCAATACGCACTGAGGCCATAGGTTCAGTGTAGAGTAGGCGCACGCATGCTAAGAAGCGTGGACCGAAATTGATCGCCTCCTAAAGTTGGAATAGGTACTCCCAGCTAAGGGAGTCGAAGGCCTTGTCTATATCAGCCAGGAGCAAGGTCGCAGGGCGGCCCAGCTCCGGGGCCAAGGCCATGGCATTATGGACCCGACGGATGTTATGGCGAGTGGCCCGATGTGGCATAAAGCCGGATTGGTCCAAATGGACCAAAACTTGGATGCAGGCCCGCAAGCGATCCGCAAGAACTTTCCCCAGTAGCTTGGATTCGAAATTGATTATGGAGATAGGATGGTATGAGGACGGGTCCTCCGGTGGGTGGCCAGGCTTTAAAAAGAGGACAATTTCAGCCTGGCGCCAGTCCTGAGGCAATAGTTGCTTTTCGAGGGCTTCATGTATTATTTCCAGTAAGTGTGGGCCCAGCGTAGCCATATGGGAGCGAAGGAACTCCATAGGGAACCCGTTGGGACCAGGGGCTCGACCTGGTCGCATCGCGGTCAGTGCAGCTGTCAAATCGTCTATTGTAATGGGATCGTCCAATTGGTCTCTCATCTGATCCGACAACCTCTGAGGGGGAATATCCCGAAGGACCTCAGCTATGAGATCCTCCGAGAGCTGCTCTCTCCAGGTGTATACTGTGGAGAAATGATGTGCGAATTCTTCCACCACCTCTGCGGGGGATGTATGTAAGACACCATCTCTGCCCCTGATAGATGGAACTGTGGCTGGAGCTTGCCCGTCTTGACAGAGTCTGTGTAACATTTTACTGGATTTGTCCCCCCACTGGTATATACGATATTGAGACGACAGCAAGATTTCTTTCGCCTCCTCTGTAAGATGATGGTGTAGCTGTTGTTGCGCGAGGGACAAGTTTCTCCGGAGGGTCGGATTAGGATCTTGCGTGTATTGTGTCTCCAAGGATATAGTCATTTGTAAATTTACTTTTAAGGCCAAATTTACCTTTGTGCATAGGCCCTAATGTATGTAAATGTATCTTATACGGATAGGCTGAAAATCTGAAATGAATCTGGAGCCTACAATGAACAAAACCTGCTGAACAGGCACTGTTTGAACAGGTACACCACCAAGTGACCATCATGGACAAAGGAATTTGTGCCTTCTAGTCACCTAACATAACATGTGATGCCTCGGCCCTGTGCACGGTCAGCAGCTACTCTTTGTGCAGACCATTTCATCAACACGATCATGTTTAACAGGCAAATAACCAGACTAAGCTGGGAAGTGAATGCTGTAAGTCAACAGGGCCTTGATAGAGGAAAATTAACGAACAATTACCAGCAAAGCAGATGTGATCTCAGCCAGTGGCTGCTTGAAGGATAAACTTTCAAGGTTTCTCAGCCCAAGCCATATGTACACACAGGCTGGTGCCCAGGGGGTTCATCTTCTTCTATATATGAGTGTGTGGCTTACCCATGTGTGAGTAACTCCGGACTGTCTGGCCCAGATTCATTTAGCATTGTCTGAAAATAGCGGTGTCTTAGTTTAGACTTTGGAGTGGATTTTCATCGATTTCTAGCTAGACCTTCTTATTGAGGGTCCTGTATTTCTCCAGGAAATTCATGAGTATTTCACACCAAAGAGAGAAATTCTGTACTGATAAAACAAAAAAGCTGGTGCAAATTGTGCGCCAAGAAATAAAGTGAAATCTAAGGGTATAGTGTATATTTGATTTCACTTAGTTTTCAATTTGTTACGCTTTCATTGGATTCCTGTGGCAACATCATTGATTATTCGGCATATCTTTTTATAGCTCGCACCAGACCTGGGGTTATTACAGCACTTTACTTAGAAAAGAGGGGTGCATAATGACAGCAAAAGAACAACATATATGCAACAAATAAAACAATCAAGTACGCAGTAATCATATAACAAAGGCATACTTATGTACTGTGCCGTCCACAAATTCTCGAAGAGAAGCAATGTCAATAGATGAATGTAGAAGGATTTGGTAATGGGGAGAGGTCAGCGCGAAGAGAAATGATGGACGTGGCGGGGGGACGACAATCTACAAAGACGAGGACTAAGCTACAATAAGGGACAGGGCAGGTGGGCAATATACAACAACTGACGCAGGGAAGGGGGCAGGCTACAACACTGAAAATAGGGCAAACCGCTGCGACGGACATGGGTGGGGGCAAGTTACAACAACGAAAAATGGGACAAGTTACAACAGCGGAGCAAGAAAAGTACCACCTCAATCCTAGCCCGAGCAGCGGAAGACATCAATAAACTACTTTATCAGTACCTGTTCCATGCTCCATTGAAGAAAGAAAGACAAAGGGGAAGTGAACACACCAGCAGCTGACCAATGAGAAGCAAGGAAATAAGAGTGATGATGAAGGCAACCACTAGTAAGTAATGAACGGTAGCCTTTATTGAAACCCAACACTGGATGTTCTCCCTATTCAAAATAGTAAATTCGAGCTTGCTGGCAGGAACCCTGAAGGAGTTACATAGTGAATCTCATGCAAATGTTCAAAGAACAGAAAAACAGAAGTGAGGTGCGAGTGGGTAGCACAGGCAAAGCGAGTCACACGAATAAGAAATCACTTCCTCATGGATGTAAGGCAAAGGATTGTTTACAGGTGATGAGCTTTATAAACGGGAAGATATGCTGAAATCCAAATACAACTGGGAAACTAGAAGAAATTCTTCATGCTTAAAGTTGAGTACAATAATAATTTGGAATCAGAACTTTCAACTATGATTTTCGTCTGGGAAGCATCCTACATTATTAAATCACTCCCACTGCTTTGGCACAGAGCATTAAAAAGACTTGCATGCTCAATAATGCTCTCTTTGTATGGGCCTTACCTAAAAACAACACTATC
Organism: Calotriton arnoldi; assembly: GCA_963921515.1. Lineage (NCBI taxonomy): Eukaryota > Metazoa > Chordata > Amphibia > Caudata > Salamandridae > Calotriton > Calotriton arnoldi. Next base: position 2,881,940 of record CAWUFW010000319.1, read on the forward strand.
AAAATGAGCCAGCATGTGTAAGAACCCAGCAATATTCTAATGTGACAACATGCATGAAGTGGGACAGGCCCGTTACAAATTTAGCGTGGACTACATGAAGTCTGAACAAAAAGTTGAATCACAGTCACCGTGGCATGTGTATAATGCAAGTCAATCTCAAGTGTTCATATGTCCACGGCCTGCTGATTAGGCCTATGTAAATTGTAAAAATCATCAAATGTTCCTTCCCAAAACATAATATCCCTTTGCTGATACTGCACTTAAATCAACCTCGATAGTGGTGCATCCCATAATTCACAAATTAAATAATGCGTTTAAAAAACATCTGCCAGACTAATTCCATGAACAATGATACAGGGTTGGGTACACAGAAGTTAGGTTTTCTCAAAATATTTGCACCAAAGACATTCATGTCTCTATAATGCTACTTCTTTGGGCAGATGTAGGGTTACTCAATGTACTTTCTAGCTTGCTACTTTACTTTCAATGTGCTCCGAATATCTTCCCTGGGAAAAACGACTTGAGCCTTCCACCCATCTCAACAACCAGATAAGATCGTAAAGTGCCTGAGCCAATTGTTGGAGAAGCCTGACAGATATATTGGGGGCGGGCGTGGGGGGTTGGGTCCATGCATATTACATACCAAGCCGATTAAAAGCACTGCTCCCTTCACTGTGTTCTAAAGGGCGCCACCACAGAAGCAGGTCCTCTCTAATCTCATTTTAACTTTTGTGTGTTATCATGGAGGTATGTTGCCAAAAAAGACCAATTAAAAAGAATAGCGATCTCAGTAACTCAACCACGCCGGGACACACTTATTCGGATGCCCCTATTCCTACAGTAGCCATTTCACGGGATTGCAGCTTTCTCTATATCTCATTGCAAAAGTATTCACTTAGATTCAGCAGCAGTAATAACCATTGTCCCTCGAGAAATGCGACTGCGCTAAAGGGCTGGAGTTCATTAGTCTTCTACAATCTCTACGTTAGGGGCACGTGAACTGGGACTCGTATGTATTTTAAAATATAACCAAGCAATCACAGATTTATAGTTCTGTTTAAAAGATGCTCAACTTTCTTTCTATTTTGTTTACAGGGAACGTCTGTGACCTGTTCAGGAAAGCAAACTAATATCCAGTTTTTGCATACAACATTAATACAGCCTCAATACCCACAAACTACCTGCACTTTGGATGCAGCAACTCTAAATGCACAGTGGAATTCTACAAAGCCAATAGCAGTACTTTTAATCACGGGTAATTGTTGCTGCTTTAGTCATGTTTTCCAGCTGGAAAATGTTGAAAACAACACCTCATGCTGGTGACATGCCAAAAGAAACAGTAACAGGCTTTCCTTCCCATTATCCCCACTAGTATCTGCCTTGTGATTCTGTATCAAACAGTAAACCGTCCCCAGATAGAGTACCATGAAGTATGCACAACTCTCTAGTGCCTCAGCTGTGATGCAGTCTGGCAACCTCTGAAAGCGGCAAAACAAAAAAGTTAAAAAATAAATAAATAAATAGACGGTGGAATGCCTCGACGCCTTATTAATCTCATTCGCTAGTAACTACTTCGGGCTGCATTTTAGTACATTTTGTTTTGCCCACTGTGGCACTCCAGATTAGGCGCACCTAAATGGACCCTGCCCTTGGTCTTACCCTAATAGGACGAGAACACGAGCAAACCCTTACAAAACAGGACCAAAGATGATTTGCTTATGGTTGCTTCCTGTCCGGGTTGGCACTGTGAACAAAAAAAAAAACCACGATGGACTAGAATACTGGCTTTATTTCAAACATTCCACACATCACTTACTTGCTCTTCGAAGTGTGAAAAGTGTGCCATGACATGAGTCATTTAATTCACTGTGCCGGAGACACCAAGGTGCATTTTATTCAGAAAGCTGAAACAGGTCTGAAGTTGCTTATGTGCCAATTTAGAGAGGGCACAACCCGGCAGTTCAGGCTCTACTGTTCCTACGGGATGAGAGCGGCAAAGTGCACAAGAGTGGCAAAGCCAAAAGATTTTGTCTTTTTGACCCATCTGCTTAGCCCATTCTATCTGCAGATGCTGTTCAGCATTAGGGATTGGAGTGGCATGAAAAAAAGTGTGATGACTTGAACGCGCTCATGCATCATGTTGCATGGGCACATAGGCATCACGTAGCTGCGTGGCCCAGTGCAATCACTTATGCGCACACAAGCGTCAACGCGCATGCATGTACATCAGGCATGACATAGCTGTCATTCTGTTTATTTTTGTTACAGTTCCAAGATGGCAGCCACAAATCTTGGATAAAATATAAATAAGAAAGCAAATATATAAATAAATATAAGCATGTGCTAAAGTGCATGCATTTCTAAAAAGGAGAGGCCCAGTAACAAATGGCAGCTGCTCAGTGCTTTTAAAAGACCACAGTGGGAGGGGTGTGTTTGTAACAGTGGAGGAGCGTTTGGTGAATAAGTGAATGCTGGGGGAAGCAATGGCTAGTGGTTGGGGAAGCAAGTGAGGTACTTCAGGCGGGGTGGGAGGTGAAATGGATGAGCTGGGAGTAGGCAGGAGCAACATGGTGCACATGGGGTGATTGGTATTTGAGGAGGGAAGTAGCAAATGAGGTAGACAGCTGGAAAACACATGCACTCTCAATGAGTGTTGAAAGAAAATAGTTTAGTGAATGCGACCAGTGGAAGGATACAAGTCATCCAATCAAAAGAATGAGAGAAGCTATGCTCCAGAGGAGAGAAACACGGGAAGAGGAAGGAAAGCAATTAAATAAGTAGGCAAATAAGAGTGACAAGAAAGCCAACCAATGGTAAGAAATGGGTTGGCTTTAAGCCCACTGTAGGTTTTTGGTATGGTCCACAAGACGTTTTTCGACAACAGATAGCTGAGAGCCAAACCTACCATCCTGAACTACACATTTGCAATCTTGCCGCAACTGTTCTAGTGCGTCACAAAGGCTCCCAATGCTCATAGGCTAGCATACTTCAATCAGCAAAAATGGATAATGAGTTTCGGACACTTTGAAACGATGATGGCACAGACACTGAAAACAAGTGGCGCTTGCAATCTTTAGTCAGACGAATACCCATCCTATGTGGCAAGCTTTCACAAGTGTTGTCTGGAAGAGGCTCAAAGGGACAACAATAAAAGCACACTGATCCCATCAATCTTTCCTGATCCAATTCTATGCCATCAAGTCTAAGAAATCAATCCAACTCGCGGACTATGAGCCATCAGTCACCTGGGATTGACTAATTTGTTCTATTTACACCAGGCCATTATTTCTTTCACTTAACATGGATTTCATTGATCGCCCTCCCAGAAAGTCCTCAGTAATTGTTTCTGTGGCCAGTTATTGTGCTATTTGGTCTTTAATATTAAAGGACGTAATGCGAACATCCCCTTGTTTTAGGAAGAACCGATGTCATTAATGAGTAATTTAAATGATTTCCCAATGATGTCGAATAACCCATGCCAGCTCTCAAAATGCGCAGCTTTACACCAGTCTTCTCGTTGAGCAGGCTTGTGTCAATTAGCTTTTCCTCTGCACTTTTACTGCTTCATTCCATTTCTTTACCATATTCGCCAGTATTTTCCTCCTGTATTTTACATGATGTTTGTTGTATGATTTACAACACAAACATTTCCAGGGCGCAGCTCGTGCATGGACTGGAAGATCAGAGCCAGACCATTGGCTCGGCTCGCCCTGTTAATTTGTTATCTTACCCACCTCCAACCAGGCAGGGGGAAAAACAGGCGCAAGACATGATGGACAGAAAGGGAAAATTGGCATGTGAACGGTTTAGACATGTGAGACATAAAAGGCAAGAGGTGACATTAAATGGGCATAGACAAGAGGTGTTTCATGGGTAGAAGGAGGGGAGACAGCAGGAGTGGTAGGAGGTAAGGGAGCAAGTGAGGGAAAATGTGTGTGGACACCACATATCAGCGCGTCACCAAGGGAGCGTCGGAAAGGCTCTTCGTATTTGCTTAGACTTCTGGCTACTCTAATATAACATTTAACCGTTTCATTGTCCTGCAAAAATTCTGAGGAATGCAAGCAATCTATTCTAATATTACCACCTCATACGCTTTGCAGCTCCTATTGAAATGCTGCTCTATGTACAAATATAAAGGATATGGATGCTAGTATAAAACATGCTTCCAACTTTTTTCAGGGAGTTTTGTTTTGATCTATAATTGTGTCAAAGCTTGAACCTTCACAACAGCTGGTACTGTACCATGCGCCTTTCAATGGCACATTGGCTTGCACTTCAGTTTACACACTCAGACCAGTAAGGGATGTGCCTTTGCCTCCATGCTCATGACTGTGTGCATAGCTGTGCCAGTGAGTAGGGCCTCGGCTTAAAGGCCAGAACCAAATCTGTAACCTAGGATAGTTAAATCTATTGGGCATCCTCCACAGTTCAGAGCTCCTGAGTTTCAGAAGGCCTGCTTTGCGTGTCCCACTTAGGCAGAGTCACTTTACCTCAATCAGAACGTCATTGAAAAGTGAACCTATGTTAAACGTTCTCCAACCTCACAACCTTATATGTAATCCCTCTCTCCACTTCCTGAACTATCACTCCTTATACTAACTTGCATTAAGGCAGCTTGTCTGCTGCCCATAAGATCTGCCAATCTTCTAACTAGAAAGGGTTTATGGTTTATCATTTTGCAGGTTTCTTTCACAAATTGCATACAATTGTGCATAATGTGAAAATACAAATGTGTGTCATGGGCCATATGTGCAAAGGCAACTTTCCCATATGAAAATTTAAAATTACTTTTAAAAAGGTACACTTTGGTACATGCACAGACAAAAAGAATACTCTGCAGATAGCAGAACTGTTTCTGTATTATTGTGCACAGTTGCACACCTAGAAAACCTCAAATAAAATGCTTGTCTCCTAACCATACCCTTGAGCCTGGCCTCAACTCCCGTCCCTGGCCCCTGCGCTAAACTTGGTAAGTACCTGCACTAATTTTTTTCAATTTAAAGCACTTCCACGGACAAGCAACCAAAGAGTTCAGTGAATATTTAACTCGCATGACTAATTTACAGCAGATGCCGGGTCTGCATAAATATATACATTTTTAATCCAAGTTGTATATCCATTTTCTTTAATCTTATCTGTACGAAATACATTTTTCCTGTGGCTTGATACACATGCAGTGAATGAAGTTTGCTGGCGGCATCTTGGGAGAGGAGGTATTGGTGGTGGGTGATTTTTTTGCTGCCTGGTGTAGCGAATTACAACCACGCCAGATTCCTTGCCACCTACATGAAGCTGCAGATCGTGCAGCGTACTCCTCTGGAACAAAGAAGCGAATGTCAAAATGATCCAAGGGTTCTACGGCGGGCTCTATAGGTCCACTGAAATGGCTAGGGTGGGGCGGCCAGGGCTCCTATTACAGTCTGCACTCTATTCAGAAGTAAAGCTCTCTTTTCCATTCCCTGCTTGTGCTTCAAGGGTGTCACTTACATTCTACGTCTCGCTTTACCACTCAGACCTCAGGGATAAAGTTCGCCACAGTAAAAGATTTCATGGTCTCTTAAAAAAAGAAAAAATCTTGACAACATTCTGAATTTTCTAGCTTAGTGTTTTAGTGTAACCATACCCTTTATGCTTATACTAGAATCAGGGCAAGGACTCTGTGCAGCACGATGTGTGACCTGAAAAAATACAACAAGAACAGACTCTTCATCAGGGACAGCAATTGAGATTGATTACATGGGAAAAGTGGAGTGAGACATGAAGATTTTGGCTTGCAGATCCACGAGGTAGAGATATGCAAAACAGCTTTGTTTCCTGCAGTTAAACTAAAGTATTGGCCGCTTTAGTGTTTAATTTGTGTCCGTGGTTGCAGGTGGTGGGCAACGGCATTAATTCTTGGGACCAGAACTTATTTTTCCATCACCAGATTTTGATCCAGGGCACGAGAGAGAAAGGTTAAAAGGAAGGAGGAAGAGAAAAGTAGTAAAAACGGTGACAACGGGAAAAAGCAGGCATGAAAACGAACATACAAGAGCGAGATAAAGACACAATGAGAGTAGGGCGGTGGAAGAAAGAGACACGAGGAGGAAATCAAAAAGAGGCAGCCCTGGTGTATGACAATCACGATATTTGGTTGCATCAGCGACTAGCTTCTAAGAAAAACATTGGGCCTATGGCCTTTTAGGTCGAAGCCTACCAGACAGCTATGCTGTCTGGTTTGATCACGACATCTTGAGGGCATTTGGAAAGCTTGCCGGAGAATGCATTCCACCCATTGCTTACCATTGGCTTTGTGGTTTGTAACTTGCATTTGCTTGCTTTATATTCGCTAGCTTTATTTGTTTTAGGCCATGCATCTTGAGTTCGTCCCTTCCTTTGCCCAAACTCGAATTATTGTATTCTTCCACCAGTACTGAATTTCTGTAAACAGGCCTTTAAATCTTGTTCTTATCTTGTCACATTTGTTGTGCTTTCAAAGATGGAGGTCTAATATCAGGCTCCGTCTTCCAGGGAGCTTTGTATTTACTTTTCTTTCTCAGACTTCAAATTGAGAGGATTTAAGTGACAATCATGCTGGCTTCTTGGGGTGTGCTGCAATGTTAATTTTTTTTCTAGCATAAAACAAAATGTAAATGTGTGTAAATGAAATGTGCTATTTCAGAATATGGAAAGCATAATTAAAGCACAGTTTTTGGTAATTCTCAAGTTGTGGTGGAAAGAAATATTTTAATATGACCAAAACAAACCCATATACTAGGTGATGACATTTCCACACATTACCATTTGTGCACTGTATACTTTTATCAACAAAACTGTGCCTGGGCAATTGTAATAGTCATTTCAATTGAAGATGTGTTGTATGTAATGGCAGTGTGCTTCCACACCATGCATACTCCACTTTACCCCCTTCTACTCTACTCTGCACCAGTCCACGAACACTGCATTCTTCTCTGCACCACTCCATACTACACCACACACTCCATACTACACCACGCCACTCCACATTGCGTCACTGCACTCTACACCAAAGCCCTCGACTCCGCACTGCTCTACTATGCACCATTCCACAATACATCACTGCACTCTACTATGCACCACTCTACGCTAAAGCACTCTACCCCACACTACTGTACTATGTGCCAGTGAACTCTACGCCAATGCACTCTAATCTGAGCTACTGAACTCTGTGCCACTGAGCTCTGCCCCAAGGAGCTCTATGCCAATGCACTCTGCACCGCTCTATTCTATGCCAATGCACTCTGCAACGATCTACTCTATGCCAGGGCACTCTGCATCGCTCTACTCTATGGCAGGGCATTCTGATCGCTCCACTACACTCCACTCCACGACACCCCACTCTGATGCTCTAATCTATTAAACTCTACTCCACTCTATGCCACTCCACTGTACAACACTACTCCATTCAATGCCACTCTACGGCACTACGCCACCCTTCGATGCTCTAGGCAACCTCCCCTGTGACATTTTTCTCCACTTTATTTTACGACACACTAATACATTCTACTCCGCTCTATGCCACTCCACTGTTCAACACTCGACTCCACTCTAAGCCATTCCACTCTCGTACACTACGCCACGCTATGACAATCTACTCTGCTGTATTTCACTCTACTCTATGACACTCTAGGCCTCTTCATAACACTCCACTCTCCTTTACGCTCCTAACTTTTAGCCATGATAAACAGTAGCAACGCTGGCGTACAACATGGCTAAAACAGATTGGCAAAGCCAATAGGTCTTGCATGTGCAAGACTTATTGACTTGGCCAATGCTTTTTTTAAGTTCAATTAAGCACCGACTGCATGCTTTCCTTGCCAAAAGGCGGAGCGGCTATCCTCCTAGAGAGACATACCAATTGTTCTGTAATAGATATAGCTAGGAAAGAAAAAGCAGATGTTCTTCTCCAACTTTAGCACCAAGTTCCTTACAGTCGAACAGAAGCAGCATGTTCTGATTTACAGGGGCAGGAAATGATTGGCATCGGTATAATGGAGAGAAGTGATGGGGTGATTTCTGAACATTTGCCCTCAAACTCCTCCCTCAAGGAAGAGCCAGGAATAGATACCTCACTGCTCAGTCCTACACCAGTCTAACACCTCAACCTCCTACTTGTTCAAGTTAATGTCTCACCCTAGTTTTAAGTACACACAGCTCCTAGTTTGTCTGAACAAACATGCCAGGCCGAGCACAAATAAATATTAATCTTGTTGACAGAGGAGGGTTTAATAGAAAAAAACAGCGTTTCTGCCACACACAGCTCCTGTTTGGTGTCTCTAAAGTCCGTCCAGTCTATTGTGTGCCCAAGATCTAAAAGGAGCACAGACAATTTTTCTGCCTAACCTGAAATGTACGATGTATATTCAGAGGTCAAAGATGTGAACAGATAGAACTGCAGAACCCAGTGATAGGAGCTGCCTTGAACCAATATTAAATCATTGGAGGTCAGTCAAAAGCACCACTTTTGAACTGACCTGCTTGTTGTAGTCAACATACCAAACAGACGCATTTATGACAAATACTTCTCTTGCGGAGAACTGGGACTCACAAGTTTGCATACTGTACCAGCAGAATTTGTGCCCCGAGTGATGTAGTTTTACCATGAATGTCATAACATCTTCACTAAACCACTCCGTAGGCTTCAAAAAATCCCTCAGCTGTACAATTTCATATGATTCCCAAGAGTATCTAGCAAATATACAAACTTTACACCATCCTATATAGTCACAGCAATTGAACAAGTTAATTTAACTCTTAGGCGGCCCTTGTTTTCCTCACAACAATGGATATACATGAAAGGTGGGTAGATACCAAGAGACAAAACCCTTTCAGTGTGTGTAAAGTTCAAAAAGTAAATCGCCATTAAATCAGCTGCCAAATAATTCAGCCAAAATCTTTCTAATCTGAACACAGAAGCAGAAACTGTTTACGAATCATGGGGATGATCTTAAGAGTCAACACACAAGGCCAACAGTCAAATGATCAACGAGATGGCAAAACGCAGCAATTAAGTGTTAATGATGTAGACATCCTCTTTCTGCACTTCATTAAAACAGCACCCATCAAATCGAACTCCACTAATATAGAACAGTGAACCTGGTCCTGAAAAGTACCAACTAAAGGCCTCAAGAAGTTCAACTATGGCACTATCCAGAACCTTCTCTGCTCTAGAATTATCATTGCAAGAGTCATAACAAATCAGCTTCAGAGACCAACACGCTACCCATAACCATCAGTTACCTCCAAACTCTTAAAAACAAACAGAATGTTTGCCTAAGACATTTGTGAACACGCCTACATTGTGATGGAGGAGTATCAGCAACCAACCAAAGTGGCCTTCAATTTGTCTACCGACTACAACACAGTAGATCACCAAATTGTGCAATCAGCCATTCATTTTTTTTAGTGTCAAGTTATACTATGGGGTTGATCAAATTGCTGCTCCCAAAAAGCAAGCTAACAAGTAGGCTGTTCTGCTCTAACAATGTAAAATAATTACCTGCTGGAGCCATTGCAGCTATTTAATGGATTTATGCACCATTTGCCCAACACGCAACGTCAATCCAGATGTATGCAGAAGACACCAAGATTCACTACACATTGGATGGCATACCTGGGAACCGACTCTATGTCTCAGTTCCTAGAGGACATTCTCCTGGATGAGTGAAATATTTAATCTAGTAAAAAGTACGAAGTTACTGATAGGGAGCCTCGCTCCCCGGACAAAGTTCCAGTCCCAAAGTAAGCTAAAATTCTGGGTGACATGCTTGATGCAGTGATGTCCCTTGGCACTCAGATACAGTCAGGAGTTAAGGGGGGGTCACTTTACAGTTACTATGTTTGCTGCTCCAGGCAAATCCGTGCATAAAACCAAGCATGTCCTTAATAATATTAGGATTCGACTACTGCAATACCCTATAAGCGGGCCAGCATAACACTTAAATCCATTAAATTCGAATGCTACAGGAGACACGGAACAGGGTGACCAGGGTGTGACGGTATCTGAAAACCAATATGAGCACGTAATCTCCCACCTTAAAAGTCTATCAAGGGAACAGGATTCACCATGTTTTCACTATTTCAGATCTAGAAGGAACAAGGCACCAACCAGCTTCCATTAAATAAGGCAGAACAAACATGAAATTATAAGCCTCTGACCAGAAACACATCTTCTCCAAAAGACTCTGCAAAGTCCTGGAGTACCCACCACTTTACAGAAAGTTCAGGAAAGACCTCAATACTGCCCGATTTAAACAGACATTTGAGGACTGGCTTGGAAGAACCAGAACAGACCTTCTTATACCTCAATCACAGCATCATTTCCAAAGTATCCCTCGGCATTAGACACAATAGATACCCAGACTAAGCAATAAAGCACTTCGAAAAAGTCTCACTTTTTTAAAGTAAATATTGCCAAACTGAAGGATTTTTATTATTCTTTAAATGTCTTAATAGTTGCCTATTTTCCTATTTCAGGTCAAAAACTGCTCCTCAATCAAGCAGTTTCATGACCAAAATGCATGCCTCTTCCTGCTCTGGTAGGTTGCATTTTCAGACCAAGAGTATTCTGAAGATGTTATAAATTGTCCTGGGAGAGCAAGAGAATCCTAAATTTGATCTCTGGCAAAGGAAACCAGGGTCATAAGTGCAGAACATTCACACTTCCTCATTCTTTACTGAAGCCCAACTGAGGGAATGGACTGGCGCGGGTATCCAGACAACCAGTGACTGCTATTTGGAGGGTGAATTTATCCGACTAGCTGATCTGATCGCTCAGTATGACCTGCTGCCAGGACAATTCTTGAATTACCACCGGTTAGTGAAAGTTTTTAGTACACTTTGGGGAGGAGGAAACCGAGAACCAGCCACACACGCACTGCTGCAAGCGATGGTAACACTGGGTTCGGCAAGACACCTTGTTAAATGGTTATACAGGGCTATCAGGGATATGACTGACAAACCACTGCTCGCACTACAACAGAAATGGGTAGGCCTGCTAGACAGAGACATTACAGAGACAGAATGGAATAGAGCTCTAAGCTTGCCTAAGACGATATCTAGAAACTCCAATTTTAAATTGTATTGTAATTGCATTTGTATAGCGCTTACTACCCCTGACGAGGCGTCGAAGCGCTTTTCGGCCAGTAGCACGCTACTCCGGGACCCATAGAGGATTAGTGTTGAATTAGTATAGTGAAACATGCAAGTAAATTTTAAGTGGTGGATATGTTAGTCAGTTATTTGGATTCGGAAGGATAGCAGAAGGATAGAAGAGGAAAAAAGGTTTGTATTTATATAGCGCTTCTTACCCCTGATGGGGTTTGAAGCGCTTTTTTTGGGGGGGGGGTGAGTAGCACGCTACTCCGGAAACCCATAAAGGATTAGTGGTGAATTAGTATGGTGAAATATGAAAGTAATTTGAGTGGTGGATATTAGTCAGTTATTTGGAGTGAGAAGGATAGCGGAGGGATAGAAGGGAAAGAAAGGTTTGCATTCATATGAGCCTGTTACCCCTGATGGGGTGTTGAAGCGCTTTTCTGGCGAGTAGCAGGCTACTCCGGAACCCATAAAGGATTAGTGTTGAAAATTAGTATTGTGAAATATGAAGTAATTTGAGTGGTGGATATGTTAGTCAGTTATTTGGATTGAGAAGGGTTGGGGAGGGGTAAAAAAGGGAAAAAGGTTTGCATTTATATAGCGTTTGTAACCCTGATGAGGTGTTGAAAGACTTTGTTGGCGAGTAGCACGCTACTCTGGAACCCATAAAGGATTAGTGGTGAATTAGTATAGTTGAATATGGAATTAGAGAAGTGAACATGTTAGTCTGTTATTTTGATTGAAAGGGATAGTGGAGGGATTGAAGGATTTCTTTTTTTAGGTCATAGCAGTAGGAGGAGGCTTTTGGATGAGTAAAAAGGGTTTTTGGAGGGGAAGAGTCAGAGGGAAGAGTTTAGAAAGGTTTGTTTTGGGGGATCGGTATAGTAAAAGAGGTGTCAGATGATGCAAGGAGGGGTAGAGTAGGAGAGAGTCAAGAAAGGGTTATTTTGTGGAACATAGTAGTGGTATGGGGTTTGGGATAAATGAGAGAGTGGGTGTAGAGGATATAATGATAGATGTATAGGGTGAGAGATAGGGTAGTGCATTGGAAAGAGTAGTAGAAAGAAGTTACACCCAGTTCAATATACTACATATGACCTACCTCACCACACACAGAATCAATATAATGTTAGGAACCACTGACAAGCAATGCCCAAGATGCGCACCCTTGATGGAGGCTTTAGGCACATGATGTGGGACTGCCCAACTATGCAAGTCTACTGGCGTCAGATCACGGTGTTACTGCATGGTGTTCTGGCACACACCTTCCCCCTAAAAGCAGAGGCATGATTAATAGGCTTGTTTCCAAGGCCAAAAAAGTTGGTACTAGATTTATAGACCTTGCCTTGGTGCTGGCAAAAAGGCATATAGCTTTACAGTGGCAGTCTTCAACAGGTCCCAAAATATCAGACTGGCAAAAAGATGTCACAGCCTGGCAATAGCAGAAGAACAGGCACTGATTGAGGAAGACAATAGAGGTATGAGACGCCACCCCATAGCAGATCTGTGGTCAGAGGTGTTGCGGGAGTGGGATGCCAGGGGCACAGACTAAGGGGACTGCCCCCCCGCCATCTCGTAGACTACAAAACTAAGACACCTACCCCCCTTTTTTTTTTACCCACATGCGAGCACAGCAGGTGGAAAGGAATGATCACTCTGAAAGTATTTTATTCCCCCTGAATTGTTTCCGGCGATAGACTGACCCTCATCCATAGGAAAGAACACCAGTTATTTAGAAGTGTTTGGTAGCTGCCTGTGAAATCCCACAAGGAACCCCGAGTGCTCCAGTTGCTCAAAAGTTCTATATGTAACTGTTGTTCACAATGTTTAATTATAAGACATTGAAATATCGCATTAAGGATACCATGCAAACTCCCTCACTTCACTTGGTGACAATTGGGCCCCGAAGATACAAGTATATTACAAATGTAATCTACTGGAATGTAATAGCTTAGACTGCTCAAAAGTAACTGTGACTTTTGTAATACATTATGCCTATTGCTAGATTGACACTATCTCAGGATGCCGAATTACATATGTATTTTGTGTAACTGAAAATTTCAATAAAAAGATATTAAAAAAATAAAAATAAGTGCAGAACATTTGAATTATGTACCCTTCCGAGAGTTTTCTTAGTAGCTGTACATTACGGTGCACAAAGTCTGTTGCTACAGTAGTGGGAAGTTCCTAAAGAAGGGAACTGCTGTGATAAAACTTGAGCCTAAGAAGGCTCTTGTGATACTGATAGAATCGTAATATGGGAGGAAAAGGCTATATACCTTCAGATCCAATTTAGATAACAAGAAGCTCAGATAATCACTAGAATGTGACCTACCATCGAGAGTTTAATATTGCCAAATGATCAGATATTGGAATATTCTGCCAAGGGCTCTGATCATCTAGTATTTTTTCTTTGATAGGATTATAAATTATTTTATTATAACTCAGGCAGGACCCATCTGGCTCATACGTGTTGTAGTTAACACAAGTTAAAGATCTAAACGTTTGCCCACATCTAGCATTATCGATTATGGAATGGTTGTGCATACAGACTGCTAAACACCAGAGAGAGGAATCGGGAGAAAATCTGCTTAAGACTGACCCATCATCAATTTGATTCCATCATAGCTGGCACCAAAGACTACATAAATGAAGGCAGAAACAGATTCAAAACTAAGGCAACCCACTAGTGCCGTCTCTGTAACTTCTGGTACAAAAACAGCTCTCACCACTGGTTGAACTTCATGAAATGTCTATCACTGCAAAGAATGATCTCCCTACAAAAAGGTCAATAAGACTTGCTTAAACATTAGCAATGGACTGTATTTGTGCAGCTGTGTAAGATACCTGTAGTTTTTATTACTGGGGAGGGGGAGCTTGGAACAGTACTATGGCAAAATATATATATATTTTTTAAATATTCACAGAATTATAAGGAGACAGTGGATCGCACAGCCATGAAGTGGAGTTCAAGTTCAACATAACTTCCATGATGTCCGCACATGTCAACTCTTGAAAAAGAAGGTGGGACAAGCGAAAGAAAAAATCTGTACAAGATTTGAATTTCAGTATTGATCATCAAATTAAAACCGGTTCTGTGTGACAGTAGAGCCAGCCAAGATGATGCCTCTGACATGGTTAAATCCAGAAGCAAAGAAACAGCACTCTTCTTTGGGCACAGGTTGTTTTGTTGGTGACAAGTACATTATTTTTTTCAAGTGCAAACAATTCCTAAATGTATTCTTAGCTGTTGAGAAATGTATGTGAAAGGATGACATCATTGTGAGCCTTTAAAATTGCATTTCTATTTTTGTTCTTTTCATTTCAACTCTCCCTGAATTATTTTACTTTCAACATTTTTATTATGATCGATTTCTCTTGTATTGAATACGAAGGATGGGTTAATATCAACCTTAAGACTTCAATTTCTATTTTGGATTCTCTCACAAAATGGACATTAGTTGATTTGTAGCATTAACCAGCTAGACATGAACTAAATCTGCATACATTTGGGAGAGATTTTGAAGCTGCCCATATGGTTCCCTTCTAAAACAATTTTGACCCTTAATTTGTTACAGATTTGAAAGAAAAAGAGCAGTTAAACGCCAATTATTGTAAAGACAAACTGGCAGAATCCACCCAGTCTGCAGGACCAATTCAAATAACACTGCCTCCACGCAGTGAGAGAAGAGAAAGGCGGGGCCGGCATCGGCCACGCCGAAAGTATGGCGGTCGTGCCGGCCCCTGACGACCACAGAGGCGGGCCTGTCGCACACAGTGATGACGCGACAGGCGCGCCTCGACCGTAATTGGTCGCGGTTTCTGGGCGTGACCCGGAAGTGATTCTAATCACTTCCGGGTCACGCGTTGAGTGAACGCCAGTCCAGTTAGAACTGGCCTGGCAGGAAAGGCCGATAAAAGGCTGGGGAGCGTAGGAGTCTGCCTCTTTGCTCCCCGCTCCCCCAGCTTGCTGCACCAGCCTCGCTAGGAGGCTGTAACGTGTTTTGTCCCACCCACCATCCCCTAAAGCAAATAGGTTTGGGGTGAATTAGCTGTTTTTGTTTTATTCACGGATTGGCGTTAATATTGTGGTATGGTATGTATCATGTTCTGTCTGGTGTTTGAATTTCTCATCTAGGACAAGTTTGTTCCTTTCACAGGTCGTCTATCGTCGTATTTAGTGCTATTCCTTGGTCAGGCGGTAAGGTCATGATTGGTGAGCAGTACATTTAAGGTCCTTAGAGGGCGGCGCCATTCTTGAATGGGGTCGCCCAAGGGGGAGGGACAAGTGGTCTCTCCTAGAACTCCAGGGGCAGTTACAGCCGGTTGGCTGGATGGGTGCGGGGGAGTGGGGAGTAACGCTTTCCCTAGGCTGGTTGGCCACCCCGCACGTGCACAATGCACAGAACTGCAAGGGCCCCTTAAGGAGATAATAATATACAGAGCGTACGGGGTGGTAAAGCTGTGGTGGTGCTGAGTGATGCTGTGGTGGCGCAGAGTGATGTTGTGGTGGCGCTGAGTGATGTTGTGGTGGCGCTGAGTGATGTTGTGGTGGCGCTGAGTGATGCTGTTGTGGCGCTAAGTGATGCTGTGGTTGCGCTGAGTGATGCTGTGATGGCGTTGAGTGATGCTGTGATGGCGTTGAGTGATGCTGTGATGGCGTTGAGTGATGCTGTGATGGCGTTGAGTGATGCTGTGATGGCGTTGAGAGATGTTGTGTTGGTGCTGAGTGATGCTGTGCTGGCTCTGATTGATGCTGTGCTGGCTCTGATTGATGCTGTGGTTGCGCTGAGTGATGCTGTGCTGTTGCCGAGTGAGAGATAGAGTGAAGATAAAATGCCCAATTAGAGAGGGTGGTGAGAGAGAAAGAGAGAGAAAGGGTGTACATAGAATAAAGAGTGGAGCGGGATAGAGAGAGAGAAAGAAGGGGAGAGAGAGTGAATGAAGGAGTTTGAAAGAGAAACAGATAAAGGGGTGAGAGAGAATGAAAGGCTAAAAAGATAGAGAGGGAGAGTTAATTAAGTAGAGAGAGAATTAGAGAGGGGAGAGAGAGAGAAGGAGAGAGACAATAAGAGTGGCGGGGGGTGGAGTTTAAATAGAGTGAAGAAGTGACGCGGAAAAAGTAACCTTAAATATAGCTTTGTGCTTTGCGCGAATAAATATAAATAAAAAAAAAACAGTGAGAGACAAAAATACTGGTAATTAGGCTGTGACTCCCAATATAAAACAAATAGCGATATAAGGTGAAATCAACCCACCGAAGCAATATTTCTAACTAGACAAAAAAAAAAGCTTGCATTTCAATGCTAATCGAAGTTGTTTTTCATGTGACTGTAGTCCAGGGCTGTCAGTTGGTAATGTGAGCTGCTGCTGCGATTGAAACATCAGAGTCCAGAGAGTTAATGAGCCATGAGGAGGAAATGAGGAAGACCAGATGGCAGCTGCGCGTGCACGCCATCGTGAACTCAAGCTGGTCGCCAGCCGAAAGCCAGTGTTTGCACTTCCAAAACCCGCTTACTAAAACTCTCGGCCAGACCAGCGCAAGCGCTGGTGCAGGCCGAGACCTAAAAACTCCTCTAATCCCCACACGAGTGCTGCATGCAATACAGATACGTAAACTCTCCATTGAATCAAGAATGGTTCTCCTGACAAGGATGTACTTCGCCTTTATATGCGAATCTTAGTCAATTCAATTTATCTTTATTCGATTCACACAAAGTGTATCATAAAAGAGTACATAAAGGTTAAAATTTCATCAAGACCGATGCAAACAGATAAAATACATTAGCATCAAAGGTGCAGAAATTCAGTTCACATTTTATCCGGGAATTCATGAATCAACATATTGCTAGTATCGATTTTCTTCTTATTTGAGTCGCCCTAAGGAACCTTACAAGTACCGGTTTGGAAGCAGTTGCAGGTATAAAAAAGCCGGCCTGCATTGTTTAAAATTTAGTGATTTCAATAAAGGTACAATAAAAGAACTTCTCAAATCCATATAAAATGTACAGAAAAGTGCAATGTGCATGGTTGATTGATTGGATACATTGTCACATGGGCAACTTGTACATCGTTTGACCAATCATTGGGGATTGGAAAACTTATCAGGCGGTGGAAAATATTTAGTCTAAAACGTGTTAAAACAAATCTATGCTGTGCATTAAGAACATTAAAAAGATATGGTTGCATTGAAAAAGTGGTCAAGACCATTTGGTTATGTTTCACAGTTGGTTTGGCCAGTTCCACACATAATCGCAAATCCTCCAGATGATTTAGACGCTCTGTTTTTAATCCCTTCCTTGAAATATTTAACAAGGATTCTGGTCGGTCATAAAATTCCAGACGGCCCATACATGTCAGGGAATTCTTGATAAACTTTAACCAAGGAATCTTTAGGGCCATTTCAGAGTCACAGCAATCTTAGTCATATAATGGTCTTAATACTGCATGATTCAGGAATGCTTAATAAAACTGTTTATAAAGTTACTTTTCATATGATGGGGAACGAACACACACACACACACACACCCCCCCCCCCCACCACCACCACCACCACCACCTCCCCCCCCCCTTCCTAGCACGCGAGTGGGATGGTCTCCCTGCCTGCCTCACCATCCTCTCTTCACCTCGGTGTGCAGTGGCACGCGACAGGAGAGGGCGAGAAGCAAGCATCCCTGTCCCTGGGCGCCCCCTCCCGCCTCTGTGTTCCGGTTAAAGTGAACCAAAGTCACCGAGCTAAACTCATCGCGCCTCAGCAGAGGCCCAAGCACTCCAGCGCCCGCCATCCACGTCTCCACGCGCCCTGCATCTCATTTCACGTCACTTCTTCCTCATTTGCCAGACAATGACATGCGCCAGATGGCTGTCTTCGCTCCCAATGAGCAGATGCTATCGAAGACTCAGGCCCACATCACAGAACGCCGACGCCTCCAAATATTCCATCGATTTGGAATCCCAGACATAGCCCAGGCTTTGATAACGTGCTCACTGCCCTTCCTTCGGTTTGCTATGCAAGGCGGTAAGAAAAAGAGTTCTCATTGTAAGGCCACCGCGACAAGCTGGACATACATACACTCGCTCACTGTTTTCAGTCACTTTCCATCGTACAGCAATTGAGATACAGCCGATTGATTGGTTTACGCATAAAACACTACTTTTGTGTTTTGAACATTTGCACCTCTGCAAATCTGACTAGGGCCATTTGTCTTCATCCTCCGTGCCATGACATCAGTGGCAAGGGACACAATGGCTTTTGAATGTATGCACAGTGCTGGCCAAATCCCATTCAAGGCCAGGAGAATAATAACCGCGGCGGCCATTGTTCGCCTCCAGGCACAAGAACACTGCTCGCAGCCCTTTTATTATATGGTGCGTTAGCCTGGGGGGAGGGGTTCCTTTCACGGCCTTCACGCTTAGCATTTTGTATTCAGAATACGGCCAAGCCGCACAATATTTGAGTTTTACAAATCTGCCTTCAAACTTCCGAACCACTAACACAGTCATTTTCTAAAAATCCTTCGGCTCTGGACTGAGGACAAGCCAATGACACTACGAAATAACTAGTAATAATAGCCACAAAACTGATGCCATTTCTAATAGTATCCTGGGAGAACCAACATTTGCATATCAAGATGCAAACGTAACCCGCGGTATTGTGCGCAACCAATCTAAAAACAAGAAAAAACGGCCGCGGTTCAACCACTGCTTAAGTGCCTTTCAAATAGGCCTCGTGTGGGCTTTTGGTGAGCCAGACACAACGTTGCTGTATTGAAAGGAGAATCTCTGACATGTCACGGATGGCGTCACTTAAATCTGGAATAAAGAAACGCTGCATTTTAGCTTATCATGACTGCTACTTCATTGTATTAAATAGTAGGGCATGGAAAGACACTTTACTACTCACATAGTAAGCACATAAATGTATGTGTACATATAAGGCTTTGTCACAGAGGTCTGTTTTTTGTGCAGTTTGAATCTTGAGATCAAAATCTGAAATTATCTTCAGGCGTTGCTTATTTGCGACTATGTTTAAGTGTTTATTTTCCCCCAATCTTGAACTGGATAACCCACTATTACCATCACACTTCGCCTGCCTCCCTTTGGGCTCAGAATGAGCTGCATATGCCATCACATGTGCGGCTGTCCAAGCTCCTACAATTGTGTGTATGCCTGTGAAGGATTCTGGACACATGTGTCTGCTTCGAGAAGAATCTACTTATGCAGGCCTGTGGGCATATCTGCATGAGCTTGTACTGCGACATACGAAGGCAATTGGTGTGCCTTCATTCAGGCCTCACACGAAAGCGGGAACAACCATTTGCAGCCTCTGGTACATTGTGTGTACCTAAAACACAATTCAGCCATGATCCGACAAAGGTTACAAAAACCTCCTGCTCAAGACCAAAAATAATATTACGTTGGAGGGGATGGGTTGAGCCTGGGGCAGAAAAAAATGTAATAGCTGGTAGGAACAGAGAACAATTGCATGTGGGGCTAGAGAACTAGTGGAGAATATGGATGAATGCAAAGAATTTGTATGTATAGTGCACGCGACCCATGAGGGCACCCTGGCACGAAAGGGGGGGGGGGGAGCAAGCGCCCTGAGGAAGGCCGAGCCTAGAGCTTTTGAAACAGCCATGTCTTAAGCTGTTTCCTGAAGAGTAAGGGCTGGGGTAACACGAATAAAGATGGGAAGAGAATTCCAGGGTTTGGCAGTAAGAATTCAGAAACATCGACTGCCTAGGAGACTCCTTCTGACGCGGGGTATCTGAAGAAGGAAAGCGGAGGGTGAAATTTAAATGAGACTAAGATACATGGGACCCGTTTGAGGGTAAGCTCTATAAGTGAGAGGGCCTTGATGATTACCTAATTCCTGATAGAAAGCCAGGGAAGGGATTTCAAAAACAGGGAGACGGTCTGACTGACGAGGAGGTAGATGCAGAATCAGACAAGCAGCGACATTAAGAATGACTTGAAGCCAATGTAACAGATAGTCCAACAAGGCCAAATAAGGAGGGGTTGCCAGAGTCCAGTGTAAAGAAATGAGGTCGGGACCAATCATTTTGTGAGGATACAGGTAGAAAAAGAGAATTTTAATAAGCGTCCTCAGGATCAGAAAACAGACCGCTGCAGTATGGTCAACTTGGGGCTTAAAAGAAAGACCAGTCTAAGAAAATTCTCAGGTTTTGGGCTTCTTAGTGAGTATAGAAAGAGCCAAGATCAGCAAGCCACCAGGAGGAAGACCAAAAGGAAAACTAGCACCCAAAAAAGAGGATCTCAGTCTTGTCACTGTTGAGTTTTATGCAACTGTTTCTCATCAATATGGTGAACATCTTACCTGATCACAGGGCGTTTACATACATAATTATGGTATAATGTTTTAGCACAATCACGTAATGCTATACATTAGGAAAGCGTGTGTTAACTGCTTTGGGGAATCTTGACGCTGAGAACAAAAGGGTAAACTAGGTTAATTAAACCATTTGATCACAAATTGGTATAAAAACAATTACAATTGAAGTAATGTTACTGCTGCACACGAAGTCCTCTTAAAAAAATGGGAATTATTTTGTCAAATCCGATCCATAGGAAAATGTTGAGTCCACATTGCTATGCATGTGATGGCAAGACGTGAAACTAATAATCATTTTGAGCCAGACTGGTGCATGCTGCAGTGATGCCTGGATGCACAACACTGGTTTCAAGCTGTTTTTTCTAGAGGCACATATAAAACGAACAATTTAATTAAGTATACTTAAAGTACAAGGAATAGAGACCCATTGGTACTGTGGTGGTAGTTAGATCAGCCCTTTAGACACACTGTCATAGGAAGTGACCCCTAGCAGAACACTTAATAATGGCACACCTTCTGGGAGCCGGCACCAAGACCCACTGACAAGGACACAGAATCACTCAGAATGTACTATAACTCCCATTTAAGGTAGGGTATCTATTTGGGCCAGAGGAGGTAATTAATAAAGGCCTTCATCTCGGCATTTATCAGACAACAAGCACAGCAGTGTCGCAAATGATCATATATAGAGTAGAAGCATTTTGCTTTACTCCCTTTCGGAAGCACCTGATTTTGGGCAGTCACCCACTCACAAGTTCAAGACTTTCCAGAGCTTCCTTTTTTGTTTTCCAAGGACACCAGCAATACTTATCACAAGAACTGCACAGTGCCAAAGGTCCTAGAGAAATGGCTTATTATTGGCTAACAAGAGGGGTGCAGTTCGTTCCAATACACATTAAAAAGCATATATATTTTTTTTTTTAAGGGAGAGGTTGGTGTTTCAACGTAAAATAACAGGAATGGCATTGGGGAGGGGGCGAAGACAGGAGAGGTATCCAGAGCCCGTTTTTAACCATGAAGTGCACTTCTACTGGTAAACGGGACAAACCCAAAACTGATAACTAATAAGGATTCCTAAAAAAAACATGTTTTCAGTGAGGAGGTGTTTTCTTAAGTTAAGGTGCAGGCTGTCATTTTATCTCCTCACTTAACATAATAATTATTATTATTAAGACATCTTTTGGTCATATTTGTGGCATGCTTTGGAAAAGACACACAAGTCAACCTCGCTCATCTTTATCAGTTTTTGGGCAAGTACCAAAAGGGTGAATAAAAGTTTAGGTAAACTCCATTGTGAGTGAAATTGTGCTGCGCAGAGAATGGTCTTGCCCATTTTAAAGTGGCCCTGTCCCCGATTTAGCTTAGAACTTTTAATTTTCAGTGTTTCTAGGTCTCAGGGATGAATGAAGGGTTACAGCTGCGTTCGGGACGACAGTTTTTCTACATCACCTCCAGGAGTTGGTACTGTGTCAGAAATAACAGAAGGATGCTTCTTCAGGACCAGACTGAAGACAGTAGCACTGAAAATTATCAGGGGAAGGAGAGGTTTAGTTGTTCATGGTCTCCTGGAGAGAAAGAAGCACTTTCCACCACAGCAACTGAAGCGGTTAGTGATCTCCCCTGGGGTGGACCGAGGATGGGACAGAGAGGCATTGAGGAGGCGCAATAGATGTTAAGGAGCTCTGATAGGTCACCCATAGGACTGGGGGAAAAAAACTGTCATTCCCACAAATAGTCTGGGAAATGACCCCAAAAACGAGCATGTTCGAGACGTGAAAGGGTGTCATCTCCGCAATGGCTGCAGCAGTGAGGCTGGACCAGGGTAGTGTGCAACTAAACTTCGATCTCTGAGAGATCTTCTGCATGATCACTTATTGGATGCAATACAGCGGGATGTGCCAGATCTGTTTGGAAATTGACTGACAGTTTCTTGGGTGGATGTGCCATATGATTCTAAATTTGAGAGAAGAGGCAACATTTGGTGAAACTGAGTTCAAATCACGGGAATCGTTGCCCAAATCCATGATTAAAGAGCTCCAAAATATAGCAGCGAAGAACATGTCAACTGAGAGTGGTCACCCAAAGAATATGGCAGGCAAAATGGCAACCAAAGAAAGGGAGTTTTCTAGGATTCAGTGACAAGACTGAGGCCACTATTTTAAAAGCCAAAGAAGTGGAGGCATCACAGAGGAAAGTCACAATTTCGGAAGTGTGCTATCAAGACCATTGTGCGCAATTAGAGGTAAATGCAGAGAGAATTGAAAAGTCTATCACAGCACTTACCTCAGAATTTAAGAATGCCCACGCCTATAGATGGTGAAAAATGTATCCAGGAGGTCCAACGATTTAGCACATGTCAAGTTCTTTCCAAAGGACAGTATGAGCGCAGAAGGCTCCCCAAAAATTCATATGAGAATTCCTATCAGTACATCACTGCGGAATTGAAAAAAAACATGGAAAAAAAGACTACATTACAGAAGACAGCTAAAAAAGAAGTCTGTAGCTACAGGTGGTCAGAGGGGTCTTCTTCCCCGACCAGAGTTGAGAAAGCCAACAGAAATGACAGAAGCTCCAAAACTTAAGAGAGAATCCAAACGATGACTGCACCATATTTGCAGTACCAAGTGGATTGGAAGTGTCCTATGCTATTAGCATTTCTACAGTTCACTTTCAGTCATTGATATGGCCTTGTAGCATTTGTCGGATCGTTTTGCAGATGCTTCCTTGAAGCATTTTTCGGTTCGTTTTGCACATGCTTCCTGGGTTAGCATCACCCACTGGAGCCTGTCTCAGCTTGTAATGATGTGCTACATGTATTGTGTTTTGGTCCTTTTCTCCGTTAGGTATGACTTGTTCATTAAGCTTGGAGTGTATGATTTTGACATTTAAAGGTTATGGTGGTTGCTTATGCAACTTCAACCAATAAGACATGTCCACTGGCTGACGCGTGGTGTGTGGTGTTTCATGGGTAACGGTCTGAACACACACAGATAATGGGGAGGATGAAGGACATGAACTGTAGACATATGGAGTAAAAAGTGAAAACCATTGTGTAAGTGTCTCTCACTTTCCTTTGCTATTCGCTAAAACCCCATTTGGCCACTTCAGAAGGGAGAAGCCTAATCAATGGTAAATGTGACAGAAGATTACTCAGTGCGAGATTTAGAGTTTGGCGGGGCGTCAAACAATAAAATGCACATGTCTAGTATGCACCAATGTAGAGTGTATAAACCTGTTGCCCCAAAAGACAACCTGCAGACTATTTTTCATGCACTGCTAATGTACGCATACACTTTGCAAGTATATTCTCACATATACGTGTTACATCTTAGCTTTGAGGGGACTGCATTATTCTCGGTTGTTTTTATCCCATTTTATCTCACCTTTACACTTGACATACACACAATTAGGAATTATAAGTCAGATTCCCACTCCCATATGTGTAGCACTTTCCTCTACACACATTCGGCACTCCAGCACTTTCCCTACTTTCCCGATCCCATCTCTCATCACTTATTGATATCTCTTTGGGTAGTGTCTTTTCATTGCAGCTTACATTTTTCACGTTGAACAGCAGACACTTCGGTGCTGCCAACACGGACTAGACATTGCGCATTTGTGCAGATAGTAGTTAACACTGACCTTGACTCACCGCTGAACTAGGCTCTTCATTCTCTCGTAGTTCCCCTGTGTGCCTAATACCAGCCTATATGACCCTCAGCCATCTCTAGGGGCTCAACTCCCATCCTCTTGTTGACACTCGTTTTCACGTGGCATTCCCTGGTCATCAGAGTCTTTTTACCATAGGACTCGCAGAGATTACGCAATCCCAGCACCACACATATCCTCGTCACTAGGGGCACCCCCGACACCAACCGACCACGCACGCAACCTGGGAGTCATCCTCGACTCAACGCTCACCATGACCAAGCAAGTCAACGCAGTCTCCTCCTCCTGCTTCAACACCCTCCGCATGCTCCGCAAGATCTACAGGTGGATCCCGACAGACACGAGAAGAACTGTCACCCAGGCCCTCGTCAGCAGCAGACTCGACTACGGAAACGCCCTTTACGCAGGAGCCCCGACCAAGCTCATCAAACGACTGCAAAGAATCCAAAACGCCTCTGCACGCCTGATCCTCGACATTCCACGCCACAGCCACATCACCCCCCACCTGAAAAACCTGCACTGGCTCCCCGTCGACAAGAGAATCTCCTTCAAACTCCTGATCCACGCACACAAGGCACTCCACAAAACCGGCCCAGCCTACCTCAACAGTCGACTCTCCTACGTTCCCAACCGTCAGTTCCGCTCCGCCGACCTCTCCCTGGCCACCGTCCCGCGCATCCGGAGAACCACCACCAGAGGCAGATCCTTCTCTCACCGCGCCGCCAAGATCTGGAACACCCTTCCCCTCAACCTACGACAGACCCAAGACCTGCTGACCTTCAGGAGACGACTCAAGACCTGGCTATTCGACCAGTAGCGGCAACACCCCCCCTCCTCTCCCTCAGCGCCTTGAGACCCTCGCGGGTAAGTAGTGCGCTTTACAAATCTTGTGATTGATTGATTGACACATATGCCTTTCTCTACTATATCCAGCAATGTTCGCCGTTATCTTGATTGATGGGTTTAATTTGAACAGGTTCCACAGGGTTGATTATAGATCCATTTGTATCATTTTACAATCTGTATAACCACACTGTTCTGTTACGGCGGGTGTCAGTAATGTTACATCAGTCTATTGTCTATGTCCGTCACATGGCTGTTTCACGGCTTTTACATAGCCATCTGCATATGACTCATCTGATTTTCAGCATGTCGTGAGCACAACGTAAAAATGTCAACCATTTGTAGAAACAGAAGAGTCACTACCTGTCTTCTATATATACCCTGTCACTTACTGCAGCGCGCCATGTGATCAAGGCTGCAGGCTTATGGTCGAAACGCGTCATCCTGTCATGCTAATGCAATAAATTTCATTTTCTGCATCTTCAACGGAGTCTGTGCCCATGTTTGACCCGGCGTGGTTTTACCTTGGGATCAAGGCCCCACGTGGGCTGAAACGCGTTATGGCGGAGGTGGTGTTGGGCATGAAATAAACTACAATTGCACCTTCATTTGGGTTCGCTTCGTCTGTTCAACAAATCCTTACCTTGGTAAAGAGACGAATCTATCATATATATATATATATATATATATATATACACACATGCATAATGCTGTTAAACACTAAAAGTGGCCCGCTTACGTAAAATCATGTGATATTTGTTAATGGAATGAACATTTTTCAACATTTGTTCACCCCTACTCTGCATGCGGAATCAATCTGGCGGGAGATCGCATTCAAAACAGTCACAGTGCCCTAAAGAAACAATATGATGAGATTTCCGTATGATGAGCTTTCCAACAGATTAGTTACACTGATTAAGAGACTTGTTGGCGGCATAGAAAGCGCATCGAAAATGTTTCAGAATCTAGAACTTTAACATGCAGGTTCTGCCAAACTGGACCTATAATTCTTAAGCTTCATTCTCTCTTGTATGACAAAACAGGCCCATATCTTGGTTGTCATCATAAAATAGTAGTCCACTATAACCAAAGTATTTTTATCAGCTGTCCTCCAAGGGCTTTGTAAGCATCAGTTCTTAGGCACATGCTTCAAAGTAGGCGGTAGAAGAGACATGCTGTCGGTCTCATTAACCTCAAAGGTTATTGCAATTGGAAGTAAAGTACGCTAAGAGGATTAGAAAGCTGCAGAAGATTACTACACCGAGGTGCACATGAAGAGCAATATTATTAAGAGTATATCATTATTAACTAATGACAGGAGGTCCATGGGCTTGTAAACATCGCAGTCAATGATGGACTGTGAAATAGAAGCACCAAAAGCCAATGATGAGGATATCTGAAAAACACAGGATAATATACTAAAGTCAAATCAAATTTTCTTACATTGATACACTCAGATGGCAAACTGCTCTTCCAACACCCCAAAATCAAACATATGTAGGAGAATACTATTTAAACAAGAGTGAATTATACATGTGTGAGAAAGTTTGCTAGAAGCATGTGTGGATTCTGCAGTTGAGCAAAAGCGCATACAACTTTTCAAATTTTTTGGTGGAGAAAAATCTTTCCATGCACGAGTTGTGCCCTTTCTATGGAATTTGCATGGTCGTCCCTAGGGATGGCCTATGCCATACACCCATTGTCCTTTGTTTTCAATGCTCAGCGTTTCTATACCCTTTGGAGTGTGACCGGCACACTACGAAAATTTCACGTACAAGTTTACAACATTGGCAAAGGAGGGCAATTTCACATGGACAAAGGAGATATTAATATTTGTTTTTCTTTTATTGAAATTCTTTCTTGAATTAAAGTTATACTAAAACAAACAAGTAATAATTTCTCCATGACGAAATTATGGCGGAGTGAAAGATCCTCCCAGAGACTATAAAATCATTAACCCCATTGATCAGGGAAGTAATAAGAGCTTGTGAACACTTATGTAAATAGCTCTTCCAGGTGATACACTACATGAGATGACATTCAGCTTAATTACCAAAAATATGAAGATGGAACTATATTGATAGTTGGAAAATATCCATTTTAATACTACAGACTTAGGGCATTCCCCAACACAAAATTGAAAGAAAATATATATTTCCTGAAATGTTCAAGCGTGTCTATCAGGCATAATGTGATGTAGAGCGAAGCAGAAGACAAGGTGGCTACTGTCTTAAAAATGGTTCTCCAAGGCCAGAGGGCCTCCTCGTTGGTGAACAGTGCAAGAAAACAGTCACTCATGTACAGTGTGCCAGTTAAAAGCTGACACCTACAGTGTGCCCTATCACTGTCATGAAGTAATCTCCCTCCTCCACACTTCGTGAGCTACTTAAAGGCTGGCACAAGCAGTATCCCCTACAGCTCATATCAACATGGGGGAATCACCCAAGCAGGTCTCCTGTATACAATGCGCCAATTAAAACTGCCAGCTTCCCTTGTTGCTGCAACCGTGCAAGAATACATTCCTCTACCACAGATTTGACTCTGTTAATTCAAACACTTGACGGCACACACCGGCCCCTACCACCACCAAGAAGCAATTCCTCATATGGCATACAAGCTCGACTATTCTGCTTTTTAAGTAAATTATATTAGGATTTCTGCACAGCCCAATTACAAGCTTTTGTTTTAATAAGAATCTAGTCTGCATATAAACAAATGTAAGGGAGCTGCAAATAAGAGTTAATGAGAGGATGGATTCTGCAAACACACTCCAGCAGGCAGCTCTTTTAGTCAGGGCTCGGTGCTCAAGCCAACGTATAAAAGGGGTGCTAGAATTAAAGAGCCCTTGGGATGACCCATCTCTGCAGCAAACCGCTCTTTCAGTTGTATCTCTTTTTGGTCGGTGTACATCTACATTTGTCACTTGAAAAGGAAGCGGTCTGGCCTTCATTTTGAGTCCTGGCTAAATTATTTTTAAAAAGAACCTGCTGCAGTGAACCTATAAAAAACGATTGCTCACTATCAAATGCATCTATAAGATATAGAATTTAATGTGTGGTGATCAAGTGTACTTTTGAAATGTAATATAATACATCCTGCACTACAGGGCAGGCACTTCATAGGATGAGGAATGATTCACACAAAAAACAACAGTATGAGGTGAGAGGGTGGTACTCTCTGGGGGCGGAGCCAAAGCCCACTCTATGTATATGTTAAAGGATTGGCAATAATGGATTCCAGACACCTGGACTGTCGGTGCAGACCTAAAGAAACACAACACCAAGGCCTGAGTAGGCTGATTACACCAGTTACAGGCTCGCCGAGAACTCTAAAACCTTTTTTATTGTGGAAATTATATAACTGGATTGCAGTCTGTAGCCCATCATCCCCACAGCCTCGAGCACGGAGCCCTACACCAAAGCACCTCCCTGTTCGAGGACCGTTCTGGATTTCACTGTCTGTTGAGTATTTAGTTAATATCTAACTAAGACTTACAGCATCATAAAATTAATGCAATTGTGTGTTTTTCTGGAGTTTTAATTTAACGCTAGTATCACCTGGCTGTCTCCACGCTCCCCGCCCAACCCCCCTGCGCCCCCCACAGGCCCCCGAGATGAGAATCGGAGTCACCGTTTTGAAAACAAGTCTGCCCAGCAGCAAACAATGAATTCGCATTGCAGGGAGCCACTGATAGCCGGAGGAGGCAAGTGGGGACGAGGGATAGGAAGGGCTTCTGATTCCTGGGCAGCTGCTGAGCCTCCGAGAAGGGCAGGGTCGGGAAACCCTGGGGGCACTCACGAGCCATACAGAATGCTTGCAACACAACAGGGGGTGAACGCACCAAAAACCGAACTTACCCAGAAAATGACGTTGAAGCCGAAGATGAAATACTTAATGCAGCAGCTAACCTCGGGCCCCTTGTAGTGCTTGCCCGACATGCTGCGGGCTCAGGGGGCTCCCGCCCCCGGGCTGGCATCAATGGCTGAGAGGGAAAGGGGTGTCGAGGCCTGGCGGCGGGTCATCCAGGCCAGACCCGCCCGCACACACCGGGCGACCGGCGGGGGGGCAGAGGCGCTTGATGACGAGAAAAGGGGTGATCACGACAGAGTAGCTCCCGGCTCCTCCATCCGGCTGCTGACACAGAGGGCGGGATCCTCCTGGCTCACAACTCACTCGCTCCTCCGGCATAGGGCAAGCACAGACAGGAGGAGCCTGGGAGGCGCGGCCCTCGTCACAGGCAGGGGAGGAAGGCAGGCAGTGCTCCTCAAGGCGGGTCAATCCGGGGACGCAGGCTTGCCACCTGCAGAGTGGTGAGAGAAGCGCTTAGAAAAATCTTATTATGAGAGACTTTTCTGATAAACGATCGGGTTTTCAGTGAAACTTCTGGAATGCCACGAAACCGTCAGTGTACAACAAAAAATTGCAGCGATGTCGTCCGACGTTGTAAACGGATTACTCCATGTCACCTACTTTCCAGCTCAGGGTTTCGTGTACAAGGGGCTAGAGCACTTTGGTAATTATAAACCGTTGCTAAGTCCGAATTTAGAAAGCTGGGCTAGCACACTTGGAAAAATGCTTTTCCAAAGGAAACACCAGGACCGTGAAAGTTGTGTTCTGTATACACGGAGACATTGACGTGAAAGGTGATTAACACGTATTATTCTTTGAATTAAGCGGCGGATACTAGTACAAGAACAAAAAAAATTGCAATAGTTTGTTCAATTCGGGCGTAGCACATCTTGCGAATTCGTCAAGGCAGGGACTTTAAAATTCCCTCTGAACTATTGTTCCATTAAAAAGTTTTGGGAAAGGCTGAGACCGCGAAGCCAGAATGTGCCTAGTAAGATCTTCGGTCCCCACAGACACGGAGACAGAGTGTGTTTAATATGCCTCAAAGGGACCTGAACTTGTTTTTCACATTTCTTATGCGCTCGCATCCCTATCGAGCCAGAAGAAAAATAGGCCCGGGCGCGCCACAAAAAAGTGGCCCACATTTGCGGATCGCGCCTTCTGCAAACCATTGCTTGGTTAGTGTCAGGGGGCTAATTATAGGATAACTTTGTGATAAATAAAAAAATATTTAGCCTGTAGGGCCAGTAACAATGAACAGGGATTGAAAAGTTAATTATTGAATGCATCTCACGTTCATCTTCAGGCCCACGAATCTCCCTTTGTATGTGCTCACCCTCCGATCCCTGAGTCATCTTCCTGCTCTTAGGCCTTAAAGCTCCTACTCATTCATGGGGGTCCTGTACACAGACCTACATGTCCCGAAGGATCATGTTCACCCGTAGGGCAGGTTTGTGTCCATTTTCAAAAACCTGGATGCCGCGTTCACCCTAGACACGCAGGTTCTTGCTGGTCATCATTTGGTCCTAAAACTACACACCCTTCCTCAGGGCCTTTAAACTCATTTTTACTCTCTGGTCCTACGAGGCTCCTGCTCACACACATCTCTGAAGCTACTACTCACATTGAGAACCCAAGAGGCTCCTTTTCACTTTCAGGTGGCCTTTCAATTGTGCTCACTCTAGGTGCCTTGGAATTCTGCTCGTCTGCCGGTCCACTGAGATCCCTGTTGACCCTTAGGCCCTGTATGTCTTGCTCACTCTTACCCAGAAACTTCTGCTCACTGAAGTCAGAGGAAGCCACGTTTACCAGGAGCTTCCCTGAGGCTTCTGTATACTGTCAGTTCTCCTGGTGCTCTATACACACTATGACCCTGAGCTTCCCAGGCCCTGATAGAACTCCGAAGCTCTTGCTTACAACTAAGCCCCCTAGGCTCCTTCTCACACTAAGGTTACCTGCAAAAGCCCTTCTCAATTTAGGTCCTTGAGGATCCAACTAATACTCAGGTTTCCAAGGCTCCAGCCACAATCTTAGTTGCCAGAGGCTTTTGCTAACTGTCTTCTAAGAAGCTCCTACTTACCTCCCTTAACCTCAACTTCCCTAACACCCTACACTCTAAGATCTAAAACAAAATGAATTATGGTCAACAGCGGAAAGAAGGTTGATGGTTTCATGAGTTTGCAACAGAGCTTCGGGGATCAAAGGGACTTCACCTTGTATACATGCCAAGAATAAAGTAAAATAATATCTGAGCATGGAAAGACAGAACGCATTTAAAAAGTGAAAAAATATGGAGTGCCACCACATTGGTTTCTAAATTCAAAAGTACACTGCTTCCCACTTAATATAAGCAGGCTACTCACCACAAAACATCAACTAGTAGCAGCCCAGCTCCTGAAGTGCAAGTGTTGATTCATTAAAGCACCTTCCATATGTATCTTAAAGAGAACACGCCATTATTTTGAGGTTCAAAATGTCATTTTTAGGTCTCGCCTAAGCAGCGCGCATACGCTGCATAGGAGGACCTTTAGCCGTCGCTCTGCTCTTTTTGGAAGCACACACTCGTGCTTGTGGCGGCATCCAGCTTGCGGGAGCGAGCAGGGGCACGCCACAAGCACGAGTGCAGTGCTTCCAAAAAGAGCAGAGCGACGGCTAAAGGTCTTTGGGCTTCTTTTGGTAGGACGTGCACATTTTTGGGCTTCTTTCCAAGGCTAATCCTGCTTGTTTTTGATTCGATGGCTGGTGGTGCATATAAATCGGTAAACTTGTTATGTTTGCAGTTATGTACATTTTTATATGCTACCAAGCACTTCTACCCCAGCAAACCGCACTTCAGAGGGTCCATACTGCCGCCCGCTTTAATATTTAAAACGCGGGCAACACGCTTTATTTTTGATCACGGCACCCACGTTCCTGTATTTTCTTTTTAAATGCCTGCACATAACTATTTTTATGCACGGGCGCCATGCTTTGTTTGAGCACGGCGCCCGCTTTTATATTTATAAAAGTGTGGTTTACACACTAAGCAAGTTTCGTTTTGCTTGTTTTTTGCTTGCGCTTCTCCCGCGCTTCTTGTTGTTGTTTGTTTACTCTCTTGTGCTCAGCTGTCCTCCACACAAGTCCGCCTTTGTGTACGCAGGGAGCAGATTTGTTGTTGTTTGTAAAGCACATTTCTGGGCTGGTGAACACAGATGCTTTCATACATCTGGACAATGTACATGCTGTGGATTCAACAGCTTTTACGTTAATGTTTATCTTTGCTGAAGTCTCTTAGGTACATTGACATTTCTTGCTGCGTGTTATATATATATATGTGCTTGTTTCATCATAAACCGGGAAGTAATTAATAATATTCTAAAGGGAGTCCTCATCAATGCAGAAGATCGGTCCTCGTGATGCACTGCTTGAAATGGAACCCCTGGGTGATTTACCGCTTTAGGGAGCGGTGCAGAAACATTTCAGACCCGAACAGCAGGGTCTGGTAAGTGTCACCCCGTGAGCACTCATACCACGAGCCATGAAGAAATCACAACATGGCCATACCAATCCTGATCAAACCTCAGCTTGAACAGACCCTGCATAAGTAAAACCTAACGTGAGCAATGCCGGCATGAACTCACTCACTCCTGCACCAACAAAACGTACGTGACACGAGCACGAACAGGCACCAGAATGAACAAGAGAGGAGCGGGGGCGAGCGAGCGCGGCAGCCTGCTGAGCTGACCAGACGTTCGTGCGTCATGGCCTTTTCCCCGCACGGCCAGCATGTGTTTCCAATTATCACGCCCGCGTGTGGGCACGATAATTGGAAACACATGTCTGCCGTGCACGTAACCGCAGGAAAAAGGCCATGACGCACGAGCGTCTGGTCAGCTTTTGAAACCCCCTAACATAAAGTCTTGCCAGAGCAGCGCTTGCGCGCTACTCGAGGCTCGACCTAAAAAGAGCTACCCATACCTGACATGGCGGAAGCTAAAGAGCTGTGTGACCTGTATTGAAAATCCATCACTGTGCCACTTTGCCCTGTCTCAAGATTGTGTTGTCAGAGTGTTTCATTTAGTCTTAACATGCCACCTTTGGACTTCTCCAGAGGGCTTAGGATAGGAATGTATAGACATTAACGAGATGACAGTAATGGAATTCCCCCAAAACATGGGCAGTCACATTGTATCGTTTATCAAAAGGTGTGAGCTGGGTGGTGAGATTACGAGCTTACATATACAGCTGCTTGCAAATTGCCATATTGACATCCACCAGTTGGACCTTTGTCATGTGTGACAACATCTGCCAACTTAGTTTTATAACTGACAACACTTTGCATACTTATGTCATATGGTCATAATACTGGCCTTAATACAGATCTACAAGCTCCAGAATGCAACCTGCTGTCGATGAAAATGCCAAAACTGTCTGGCTCTGTCATATAAGACATAGGACCATTTAGCAGCTAGGGATGCCACAAAAATAACAACAACCACGATTTTTTTTGTCTGTGGGAGGGTCTATGCACATTTGTTCTCTGTAAAAAATTTTAAAAAAGCCACCTGCCCCCAATCTGGATTGTTCCTGTGGGGTGCTAACAGAAAGTGCTGCCAATGAAAATATGAAGGTATTAAAGACAACATCTTGTGATTCTTGGCAAATCACTTAATCCCAACCTGTGGCAACAAAAACTGAACTGTCCTTGTGTAATGTAACCTGTGCTCAAGTGAAGCATTCCAACAAATCTGTGTCGAATCCCTGCAATATATAACTGCAAATAAATAACAAAAAATAAGCCCCTGTATAAAAGTAGAACCCTCTCAATTGACCCCACCGCTTCCCTTTGGGAGATAAGCATGCCTGCTCAGTGAGGCATCACCACAGAAAGCCTCCTTGTAATGCCCTACGTCTGAGGTGCACCCCATGCTGTGCCTGTTCAGGCTAGCCCATTGTTATTCTGCATGTAATAATGGGTCGGCCTACAGACTGTGCTACATCGGGGAGGTGCTGCTGCGGCCTCTCTAGTTCAGAGGAGCAGCGCAAGCCGGCCAGAAATCTGACAATTGTACAGGGAAAGAAAACGGCCCACCTCTGGCTTCGGGCAATGGGCCTTGGGCACAGGCCGAATGCCCGCCAGCCCAATCAGAGCCTTTTTCGAGCCGATGCGCAGCTGTTCTTTATGTAAGAAAATTCCTCTTTTTTCATGATCAGCCACAATGTTTTTGAACTCGTGCTGCTAGTTTGTTGGTTCTCATAGTGCATTGAGTCCTGCCAAAGAGGCCCTAGTGTCATTGCTCTGACCCTTAAGAGATATGTGTCTGATTGGCTTACACTCATTTGGCAATAGTTAACTTACTTCCAAGACCCTAGTATATAGTACCAGTGGCACCCAGGGCCTGTAGTTAAAATGACCGCCATGGACTGAAGCACTTATTGTACCACCAAAAAGTAGTAATTGACCTCTTAGACTAAATAACCCTGACAAGAAACGCCAGCAGTGACCTAATGTCGTTGATGCTTATTACAAAGGATGATGTTTGTACTGGTCCAAATGCTCAGACTCCTTGACGTGTTTTTGGCTCCAGTCACAACTCACAAGACCTGGCTCCAAACACAATTTATTGGTTTATAAACGAATAAGACATTCATGAAAGACTAGCTGAGATAGCATTGCCCTTCCACAGCCACTTTAAGTATACTACTAAAGATGCCAACTTAAGTTTACAGTGCCAGCATAGGTTTCTGGCAGTTTGTGGTGTGGTGCCCCTGAAAATATATAACTTATCAAAAAGAATATAAAGAACTTTAGGACAAAATATACGACAAACTTACTTCAGGATAATACTGAAACAACTCTGTGTGTATTGGTTGAGTTTAGTCAAACGCACTGATATGGTTTGTTTCTAGGCCTAATTCAAATATATGCCATTATAACATAATGGGGTAACCCAAGGAAATGTCCACGGACCTGGGTATCTATTGGTATAGAAAACAGTTGGTCCTAGACTAATTTACCATACATTTAGATTGTCCTATATTTTCAATTCGAAAAACACATTAAAGATGCATACGATTTGCATGTAGTCATAAACACAAACGGATTTACTTCAAGAGAAATTGTATATGCGCACTCTCAACAAAAGCAATGGCACTCATTAAATTAAAGCCAAGAGAACTGTTTTATTCACAAGTACTCCTTAGGTGAACAAATCGCCATATCCAGTAACAAAATGAACGGTTGCTCCAAGGAGGGAGGGAAGGGAAGGTGTGCTCATGTGTGAGACAGATAAGGTAAGAGAGAAGGGATTCAAAATTACATCTAAGGAAGAGTCAATTGCAATACTTGTGCAACATGGAAAACTGGCTATAGTCTGCAATAAGGCCAGTTTCTTGTCAAGGCCTGCCCCTTACAGGTCGTTCTAGTTGTTGTTCATATTTCTTTCAAACAAGGTGCACAGAGAGACATCATCTGTGGATTGGGTAGGGTAGTGGTGATATGGGGTACAGGCCCACTGGGGGGAAAAGAGTGTCGATGTTTCGACCCTGGTGCATGGAGGGCAATTCACAACCTCAGCTCACGGGTCTTCCTCAGGACAGGGGAAGGAGGGGGCAACCTATATGTAGGTGTGAGTTGGTATGGTCCGGTCACTGCCCCCATATGGTGTGTAGTCCGCACAAAAGTTGCGGTGTAGCATATGCAATTAATCCATATCGACTGTCAACTCCTTTTTGAAGGGTGACGCAATCGCCCAAGGTCGATCTTAATTCGGCATTGAAGTGCAGCCCGTGTAGAC
This sequence comes from Calotriton arnoldi, assembly GCA_963921515.1. Taxonomy (NCBI): domain Eukaryota; kingdom Metazoa; phylum Chordata; class Amphibia; order Caudata; family Salamandridae; genus Calotriton; species Calotriton arnoldi. Next base: position 2,917,547 of record CAWUFW010000319.1, read on the forward strand.
CGTGAAGTAAATCTGTTTATGACTACATGCAAATCGTATGCATCTTTAATGTGTTTTTCGAATTGAAAATATAGGACAATCTAAATGTATGGTAAATTAGTCTAGGACCAAATGTTTTCTATACTAATTCAAATATATTGGCATGGAAAAAAATATCAGGAAAGGGACTGACATGACACGACCAGAGCTCTGGGTTTGGTAACTGTGACTCTTGGGCTCCAACAGTGCCACTAGAGGTGCAGTGAGAGCCTAACCAGGAGCAAAGCGCATATGGCAAGCGTTAAGTGACTTGTGGCAAATTCCCAGACTGCACACAAACTGAAAGGCTAGAATGGGCTCATCATCGCAGAGGGCCGACATCATGTGGATTCAGAGCTGGATAGTAATTTGTCAGGGCGCAAAAATGCAGAATGTTGGCCCGCTGGCGGTGGTGACAGTAGCCAGGGGTGGGAGGCTAGCCATTTGCACGGGAATTGCTGGCATTTCTATTAGCAAGATAAAAATAAATGCCATGACTAGTTGCTATTTGTATACCGCCATCAATGAGGTCTGCACAAGATTGTTAAAATCGAGTCTGCAAAAAGGCAAGTTGTTGTACCTGCAGGCGTCAGCCATCTATTGCCACGAAGCACCGCTTCTTCCATGCATGGGGCCAGGGAAGTTTATAGCTGCGAAAGAGCAAGCTGCACTTCATGCCGCCAGGTCCCTGCCACACATGGGGCTGTGAATCAAATATGAGTAGACTGGTTGAGTCCATATTTCTCATTTAGGGGCCTAGGCGGAGGCTCTAATGCCAACATGTTGGCAGTCACGCTTTTTTTGCTACCTTTAACCAACTTTAATGTTAGGGGCGGCTAGTAACTTTGAAAATCGGTGAGGCACAACGCCGAAAGACTCATCAACATGCTGCTGGCCAGTGTCTCTCCCAGACGACGAGCCGGAAAGGGAAGGAAGGTGGTTAACTTCCTGCAGCGAACAGGCTAACCCAGTGCTCATTTTGAGGCTGGGGGCCTGTACCTGCAACCCCCCAGCTCTTTTACAGCACTGGGATTGCAGGCTCTGAAGTTTGCATGTCAGACAGGACAGCTGTAGACAGCCGGCCAATCTGACATGCGCACTGAGCACCTGCAGCAGTCATCCTGCAATCTGCAGAAATCAGCTCCACCCCCACCACACTCACGCTACAACATGGGTCAGTGGCACACAGCATAATAAAATGGTAATGCTGTGCTCAGAGTAGGCGGGGCGACGCTCCTTCGCCCATTTGGAGGAACCGCCGCTGATTGATAAGCACATGACCACACGTTAATTCCACTCTTATGAAAATGGTTGCTTTTCTGATAGTCTCTGTCTCTGATTGGCCAGCAGGGCTGGGGCAGATTTGATGTGATGCCAAGCATAGACTGGTATGTGACTATCTCTGGACTTGCTTTGAAATCAAACATACAATGTCTTTGTACAGAGCATATCCTGAACTTGCATATTTCAAGGTGCACTCATATATGATAATGAAGAAAAGTGGGGCTTGGTAAAATAAAATATTTGCCTAGGATCACACAGTTTGGTCAAGTGGTGAAGCCAGAATTGTTCAGAGGATTTTGGTTTTACATTATGTAGTTCAGACCTTGGGATCGTGTGGCTGCCTTGCTTGAGCTGTGAAAGTTAGAAAGAACTTTAATGCCCCACCACTTTCAGAAGTCACCAGCTGTCATTGAACTGCACTGATATAAATGCATACATTACAATACAGAAAGAAGTGAAATTAGTAAGCAGGCTAGTTAACATTAAAGTTAAGTTAAAGGAAAAACATAATAGTTTTTAGCTTCTGAAGGTAGATGGGGAGCAATGTCATTATGAAGGGAGTTAATAAACAGGAGCAAGAAGATCACTTGAACACAAACTGAACAGAGCACTCGGAGTCCAACGACAATCACGTTTGAGGTGGGGAAGTGCAAAGTGTGTTTGAACATGTGTAGAAGAAAAAGGCAGGGAAAGGAAGATAAAAGCTGTGGATAAACTTCAAAACAACACAGGCATTTAAAGAGAATCTGCTGCAAGGATGTGACCTGTCCCTACACCCAAAAGAATGATTTTCAGCTAGTTCAGTTATTTTTAGCTAGGTACGCAGAGCATGTACAGCATTGGAGCTGGTAATTTAATTTGCCATTAATAGTAGAGGCTTACAAGTCCTAGGCCTGGCTCCAGAATTCTCCGTCTCGTGGGACCATGAAAATGCCTGGGTGGGCCATTAAAATGCATGGTGGAAGCAGGAAAAATCAAATGTTTACCAAATGCAAGAAGGGTGTCAGTGCAGCACCCACTATATATGAAAGGCTTCAAAGACCCAACACACTACTGACTAATGGAACTACTTGATGCTGAAGCAACCACTATGCAGCACGTCCCATGACTTTGGGTTACAGGTCAGAATGTGTTGCTGTTTATTCAGACAGGCTTGCATGCCAAGAATGGGGCATCAAGCAGCATTCCACCTCTGTGTATGGTCGTCCACAAGCATGGTAATGCTATAAACTACCGTTTGCTTCCTTCAATGCACTGCATTTGATGGATTTGATATGAACTTATTGTGGAATAATTGAAAAGTTTGAGAATTTCACATATGAAGCTATACCCAAACCTTTTAGAACCACGACCCACTCTTTAGTACAACAGACTCTCGCAACTCACGCAACTTTAGTGAACGAGGGAGGTGATTTATTTAATGTGACTAAAGCATTGTGTGGAAGCGCATTGTCATTTACGGACAGTAAATTTTCCATATTAATGGTCAGTAAATTTGCACAGACATATAATTTTAATGATAAAACTATATTGTACATCAATGATAATGTGTGGAAATCGGGTTTTAGTGATTATTTATTATTTGTGTCTCACCAAGTAAAGTGTCTTGATTTAAATGAATGAATCTTTATTGTATGATTACTTAAAATCGTATACAAAACGATATCTTAAAAACACTATAAATATAAAAGCAAAAAGATATCATAGCTATACCGTAAAATTGTGTGATATAAAATCTTAAAAATGTCGTTACGTTAATCGCAAGGCAAAGTTAACAACCTCCCAGGTACACCGCCATGGTGGTTTACATGACCGGTGTGAGGTGAAACAACGCTTGCGCGAACGCCAAGCTATCAGGTGCACGAGCATGCAATATTATAACGAGCAACCATGCATGAGATTAAGATATACAGAGCAGATGTCAATGATTGGTTCAACCTGTAGAAGAGTGCTCTAACCGGCGCCAATTCCATGCTCAGTAGAGTATCGGCCTGTTCGCATGGTTGTACAGACGGCCCCACCCAGAGATTCGGACTGTTTGGCGCTTGGTTTTACAGAAGACCCACCAAGAGATTATGTAAGATTGCTACATTAGGACAGAACTGTGTGCGAGCCCCTAGAGTGGTAGGAATCGCCAAATCCGTGCTCAGTGGAGTGACAATCTGTTTGGCGCGTGATTGTGCAGACTGCCCCACCAAGGGATTGTATTGGGTTACTAGATGGAAACAGAACCGTGTGCGGGCCCCTAAAGTGGTAAGTCCTTTATCCATGCAGGTGTGTGCCAGTGCGCGCCCTGTGAGTTGTGCAGGCCCTTCAGATAATCTGTCCTTCATGCAGGCCAGTCCACCTTAAGTATCAGAAGTGCATCATACGTAGCTAAGCTCGTCGTAACCAGTTCGTATAAGATGCACCTCCACTTGAAATTCCCATGGCCCTTAGTGAGCTTCGGCTTGTGAGTTATGGACTTTTGTCTCCGTTACTTGGGTAGTACTTAGGGTCCTTGCTGCTTCTGCGTGGAACTTGCCAATTTGTGCGAGGGCCGTCGGCTCCGTGATGGTAAAAATAAGCTTTAGGGCCTCTTTGCACGTTCTCACGCAGTTGTGCAAGAACAGAGACCTTAAATATAGTCGCCTTTGACCCTGCAACACTGGGCAGCAGCAAATGATGTGCTCTGCTGATTCTGTATGGTAATGACACAGGCGACATCCCTTGTTCCCAGACACACTGTGTTTCCAATGCTTCCTGTAGTCCTGAATTGGCAATGTGAGGAGCCTAGTTTTCAATATGTTCTGGAGGGCAGTCCTCCCCAGCCCTGCTTTCAAGTAAGGTTGACTTGCTGTAATTTTGTGTGACTGGACGAGGCCATCCGCACCAGGAATATAACTGATTTGTTCGAGATCCTGTAGCCTTGAGATACATTTGCCCTGTTTCTTTAGCAGGCTTTTCAGGCTGGCCATTGTAAGCGGTATATCGGTTATGGTCTCTGGTGGCCAGCTCAGGGTCTCATTAGCCTTTAAGAGGTACCTGGTCCAAGCACTATTGTTGTCCTGGAAAACTACTTTTAGTGATTCTCTAATTGTGTCAGGGTCTGCCTTGGTCACCCTATGGTGCAGTTTGATGATGTCTGTTTTACATTCAATGTCCATCGCTGGAATATTGAACTCCAGCCGAATCAGAGTGCGCCTGGTTGAGTAGGGAAGGTTAAATACCTTTCGGTAAGCCTTTATATGTAGTCGGTCAATTGGCCCGGGAAAACAAGGTGGCCGTAACTCAACGCGGGTATCAGTTTAGCTTGCATGACCCATCGGATACCCTCTGCAGAATGACTTTGAAGCTTATAGTTTAATTTGCATAGCCCGTATGTGACCTTGGCCGCCTTTGCTTCAACCGCCTGAGCCTGCAAGTTCGACCCATTATCTGTAAATAGTATTCCCAGGTAGTTATAGTTGTTGGTGGTGGTGGTGATCCTTAACGGTCCAAGATGCCATTCTAGCAAGTGCTTTTTGGGTTTGTGGCCGAAGACCAGGACCTTTGTTTTTGAGGCATTGGCGCGGAGTAGGTTGTTCATGTTGTAAAGATGTAATGCCTCCAATGCCCTTTTCATGCCGATTCTGGTGTGGTCTAATAGTACCAAATCGTCGGCGTATTGCATAATAGGGAGTCTGAGATGATTTAATTTTGGTGGAAAGATGTTAGCTTTCAATAGCGCCTCTCCCAAGTCCGCAGTGTATAAATTAAACAAGGTGGGAGCAATCACACAACCCTGTTTTAACCCTTTGTTGGTATATATTTTGGCCGTCACGTGAGTTTGTGAGAGCTTAGTGCGAACCCATGTGCATGTGTGGAGCATCATTATGGCTGCCAAGAGCTACCTCGGGATGCCCCATTTTAAAAGCTTGGCCCAGAGAATGTGACGGTCAACGCCGTCAAAGGCTGCACTGTAGTCAACGAAGCAGGCGTAGAGCGTTGGAGAGGCGGCTTCTATTGCCCGATTTGCCAGGTACGACAGGGCAATGGTGTTGTCCAGCGTGGATAAGTTGGGCCGGAATCTTGTCTGATATTGAGGTATTATATGGTTTTCTTTTATCCAGCTCTCTAGTTTTTTCAAGAGCACTTTAGCGAATGCCTTCCCATCAACATCCAGCAAGGCAATCAGTCTATAGTTCTCTGGTTGTGATGCGTCCCCCTTTTTGTAGATGGGGTGCAGAATAGAGCCTTTCCAGGATTCCGGCTCTGTCGAACTGAGGAAGCATTGGTTGAACAGACTGTGCATATGGGGGGCCCAGAATTCTCAATCTTCATTGAAGATACTACCCGGTAAGCCATTAGGACCTGGTGCCCCATCCTTTCGGATGCCCTTTAGGATAGAGAAGGTTTCATTTTCTGTTATCACCGTGCAAGCTGCCTCGGGTTCCCCTGGGTGATTGCCCTCTACCTCCATGGGTTTATCCAATGGTTTTTCTTGGTCGACGTAGAGCTTTGTTGCATGAGCCGCCCATTCATTGGCGGGTACAGCATTCTCTGTGGGGGCTGCACCGTGGAGGCTATTAACATATCTCCAGAATTCCCTATTTTTATCAGGCGCTAATAGGGTGTAAATATGTTTCCATTTCTCCTCTGTGTCATTCTGTTTCAGATGCCAAATTGTTTTTTTGTGCAATGTTCTAACGGTTTGTAGGATTTTTTTTGTCTGTGCACACTTTCTCATCCTATATTGTGACTCTGCGCGGCGGAGCCTCCTTTTGCTCTCATCAAGCACCTTACAGTATGTCTTCCTTTATGTAGGGGAACCCTAGCTGCCGTCACTGCCTTGTATAGTGAGGCCATTATTTCTGTCCAGCTGGTTCCAATGCCCGTTGTAGATGTGGCCTGCTTCCATTGGCTATAGTTTGCCCAACAGGAGGGACCCCATTTGATTACTTTTATTGGCACCAAAGCGTTGGTTGCAGTGAGCGTTTGGCTGGCTGGAAGATACGCCACGTGCATTGTTGCACTTACATTCACAAGGATGGATAATGGATGATGGTCACTCGCTGTAGAATGGTGCACCCTATATTCCTCACACCTTATCAGCAGGACTTTGCTCAAAAAGAGGTAATTAAGCGTGGAAATGTCTTTAAAGGTGGGTTGTGTTTTCATGTTCGGCTGTCCTGTTTGACTCGCGCTCCCCAACTTGAATTCATTGATGCAGGACTCCATGATTCTCCACCCCCTCTCCCCTTTATTTTGATCTAAGCAGAGAAGGTCTCTCAAGTTAAAGTCCCCGTTCAAAATGCATTCATGGTCCGGGTGTTCATAGAGATATTCTCTAATCTGGTCTGTGATTGTCTTAATGTTCTTGAGTTTTTCCTTCTTATTTGGATTAACATAGAGGTTGATTACTGCAATGATGGTCGGTATTCCATTTAGGATTAATCCGGTTATACTTATGATCTGGACGTCGGGTGAGCACGTAGGCCATTCCTTAGCTCTGACTTGCAGATTGAGATTTATGTGTGTCGAAATCCCACCACTTGGTCTTCCAAAAAGATTTTTCTTGTGTGCCAGGGTGTGAAATGCCTGAAAGCCATTGATAGAGCTTGGTGTTGTCAGCCATGTTTCCTGAAGACAAAGGATGTCCCCTGTTTGTAGGAGTTCCATTGCGTCGTTGTCAGCGGTTATTGTTCTGAACCCAGCCTCGTTCCAGCATATTATTCTAATCCCAGATCTTATTTTCACTTCCATTTGGCCCCTAGTGCCCGTTATCTTAGCTTCCCTCGGAATCTGATGGCGTTGATGTCCATGAACGCTCAGATACTTTCCTATGCTAGGACCGTGTTCTCCCATTTGTGTGCAAAGCTGCTGAAATCCAGGCCCAGTCATCTGGCTTCCTTGCGTCGTCGGTTGCGTATGCCTCTATACAATATCTAATGCCACCACTCTTGTAAAGCTGGATTTTGATGTTATTCTCGCAGCTATAGTTTGGGATCTGTTTGGTGCCTTTTAGGACACATTTCCGGCATTGTTGAGCCTCTTCAGATTGTGACCTCTGTAGTAGGATATTGGGATATTTCTCCGTTGTGCAAATGTCTACACGTATCCCCCACTCCTTAAGTGTGTCTTTTTCCGTCATGAAGTTTTGAGCCTCGACCCGGCTTGTCCACTTTGTCAGAGTTGACTCTCTGTGGCTTATCCAGGTGTAGGTCTTGAAGTGCACAGATGCTAGATGTGCTGTTGTTATGTGGGCCAATGAGGGTATGCTCGTCAGGAGATATAAGATATTTGACCGATTGAGGGTATCACCTGGACCTCTTGTTTCGAATTCAGGGGTGAAGATCAGTGCAAGCAGTGAGTTGGCCATAGAGACGTCATCCATTTCATTCTTATCTTCATTGTATGCAAGGTCATTGTTTGTGTATCTTTGTTCTAGAGTCCCCATCCGGATATTACGCAATCTTTGCCCCTCTTGTCCTGTTTCATCCGTTATAGCGCTGGTGTGGCAATTGACCATCTGTGCATATTGGGGGGATGTCATCGCCGGTGCTGATGCCGTTTGCGATGAGGCTATATTCAAGCCATCGCGTTTTGTTTCTATGAGCGATGTTTGTGGCATTCCTGTGCCGATTGACCGTTTTGATGCGGGGAACGGCAGCACCGATGGTGCGCATAGAGGCGTGTCTTCAGGCCTATGAGCAGTTTCATCGACTTTCGAGCTATTACTGACCTTGGGAAAGCCCTTTGGTTGCCCTAGACGTTCCAGACATACTGCTCTTTTTAGTGTGCTATTACTGGTGGAATTTACGGCTCTGAATAGAGTTTTGCCTGAGGGTTGGTGTCGGAAAGTAAGGAAAGGGGGGTTGGGCTCGCCTTATTTCTACCGTCAGTGTGTGATGGATAAAGGCTGTAAGGTTTAGTTGATTCCTTGTGGTTTTTTGCCTGTCCCACTTCATCCAAAGTTTTGGGGTTTGTTTGAAAGATCGGATAGTTTGCTGGGCCCCTAGAGGTACAGTCTGCTCCGATCGTTGAGGGGTTGTGGGCTGCATTTAGAGGTTTTTCAGGCTTTTTTTGTGCCAGTGACAGGCCCTTATTCCTTTTGTTTATTTTCTGCAATTTCCGTAGTTTTTTCTTTTGGCGTCTGGAGAGCTGGCCTGCGGTTTCCTTTTGGCCGGTTGTTCTGCTGGGGTGCTCATCAACCATGCTGGTTTTGGGACTACAGCCTGCATCTGGGAGCGTGGTACCGATGGGGCCTATAGTGTTAATTGTGCCATTAGGCTCACATAGATCTGTTCGGGCAGTTGTTGCCCCAATGGGCAGTTTCTTGTTTACAAAGAACTCCCTGTTTTGTTTGTCGTTTGTCCATGCTTCCCTGCATTGCTTTATTAGGGTGGATAGCAGATCTGGCAGCGTCGTCAATTTTTCGACTATTGCTTCACTTGTATTTTGTCTAGGCTTGCGGTGGCCCCGGGACTTTTTTCTCTTTGGGCCCATAAGTCGATTTTGGAATTGAGCATATCCACTTTTTTATCGATCGTAAGTTCACTTTGAGCCAGCATATGTATAAGTTCCACTTGAACCTCCAATTTGTGAGATTGCCACGTGAGTGCCTTTACTGTTGCCAGCAGGGAGGAGTTTATTGTATTCAATATATGTGTTGGACTGTCCTTGTCAATGGAATCTGGGTTTAGTGGGCTAGTGCCGGCTAGTTGGTCCATTAGTGCTCCTTTACCTACTTCTGTTCTTTTAAAGGTGTTGCTGTCTGTGTCCGTGAGTGAGTTTTCAGTGAGTCGAAGCCCAGATCGTGGAGTCATTCCTCGGACATGAAATATTGTGTGTGAGGTATTAGGGTCGCCTAAGTCCCTTGAATTGTTGTGACGATTGTGCTCTTCCTGATTTAATTGCAGGGGTAGAGCCTATCTGAGTGGTTCCCTTTATACTTGGATTGGTAAGGTTAACAGGATTGACTGAAACGTCCAAGGTGTCAAGTTCCTAGTTGTTAATGCGGTGGACAAGGGCCTCTATTTCGAACACGTTCCCTTTTTGGGTGGTGCCCATGGGTTTTTTGTCCTGGATTTTGGCTGAGATGTTGCCGTCATTTATTGTTGATGATATCTCGATGATGTCGGTTGAGGCTGATGGCACTATCGCAGTTTCCGGCGTGCGGTGGTTAAGTTGATTGTTAGTAATGCTTTTTGTGGCAAGATGGCCGCCGAGCGGGTCCTACAGAAGGAAGCTCCCGGGCCTGGGATCACTTTTCAGTGAATATCCCTACCTATGCCCGACCAGCCACCCCGCTACTTTTAACTTTTTACCGGTAACTTGAAACAAACAAATTGTGAGTTTAACGGAAGATTCCGACTTACACTTTCATCAAAGGCTCCATCGATCTGCCGGGAGGCTAGAGGAACGGAGGGACTGCATGGTCCTCGGTGGGTCTGGTGGGACCATCGCACCCCTGTCGCACAGCGGCACGAATGTGGGTTGTCCTCAGCTCCTAACTGCCCAGCTGCTCTGAGAAATACGGAGATCTGGTGCTGGGACCCGCAGCGTGTCACGCCGCCTGGGATCCAACACAACAGCGGTAGGAAGGAGAGAGCACAGGAGCACCTCCGCGATCTTGGGAGTCTCTACATCGAGAGGTGCCGAAGTCGGGTGAGTGCTTATACCGCGATCGCAGCTCAAGGGTCCCAACTACACAGGGGAGCCGTCAGCTGACAGAGTGCTCTGCCTACTTGGATTCTCTGAGCCCGCGCCCGAGTGATCACCGGGGGAAGAAACGGGTGAGAGCTTCGTCTCCCCGCCCCGCCTTTTCACGGAGATCGGAACTAGAAAAACTGCGGGAGGCTTGCCCCCGGAGAAAGACGCTGGCGGGGGGGGTCGATAAAAATTAAAGGGGGGTAGCACCTTATCTAACTTCCCCCACTGCGCCGCGGAATCTTTCTCTATTGCCCGACACCGGAGTCTCACGGCCACATGCTGCAGCACTGCAATGTCGCATTGGGCCTCGGAACAACTCTGAGGTTTTCCCGGATTGGCAGTGTTTTTGAGCCGGTGAAGAGCGAGCTCGAGGAGGGAGTTTCCGATGGTAATGGAAGGGAGGTCTGGGAAGGGAAGAAAACAACATGAAGAAGGGACTGAAAGAAAAGGAAGTGGGTAATAGGGAACGAAGGATACAGGACTACTCATGCCAATTGCCTGAAGATTACATCTAGCAAATAAATCTTCCCACCATTCTAGATTGCCAACTCGAAGAATCACTCAAACCACACGAGATGGCGCCCCCTGAGCTCTGTTCTGAAAAAGAAAAAAAAAGAGAAAAAAAAAAAAAAGAATACTAGAAATGAAAAGAGGACTGCCTTATTTACCATTTCAAAAAGACCCTGCAAAACGGGCAGACATCTTGAAATGGCACACTAATCACTAGCAGTACTACACGCTTGGAACTAGTCACATGGCAACGAAGGGAACAATCTCTTGACAAGGAAAAAAATCTATATTCCCCACAACTCCAAATTACCACTAACAGAGTTATTAGCACAATTACTATGTCATACACTCCCCAAATATTCCTACATTAACCTTCAATATCACTAAAGATATCAGCCCTTGACAAAGCTGGGGTGACAGGTTTCTTCCCTTGCCATCGCTGTTCTCCTCGGTTTACGCTCACCATGGCGGCCAACACCAGCATCCCGAGTGAAGGATCGCTCTCTAAAGTGGGCCTCAGTGCCTTTAAGATCACTTATCCACCTAACCTCACTAAGAACGCATCAAAAAAACTCAAACACAACTTAATAAAAAAAAAACGGAAACACTTATATCAGACACATATTTCAGTATGTACAATGGCACCACCATGTCCGACTTAATCTTCTTCACGAACAAGAGAGCCCAATGGAGGAAAACTCTCATATCATTTTTCCAGTGCACACAGATAAGGAAAACACCCCATGGATTTAGTCTTTCTATTACTTCCTCTCCTATCCACAAAATAGATCTCACCATTACCATCTATAACAATGGGATCGTTCTCATTCAAGCTTCTAATCGAAACCTAGAGCAGTTCGACAAACTCTTTTTGAAGATCAAAAGCTCAGTAGCAAACAACTCAACCTCAGGGCGACTAGATACAACACTAACCACCTCAAGTTCACTCCAAATCATTGCTCCCATTCCCCCCTCAGATTTACATCCCTCCTCTCTCACCTCCCTTCCCTTGACCCTGCCGGATGCTGAACTGTTCGGATTACATATTTCGCGACCATTAACCCTATCACCACTTCCAACCCCCTTACCAATACTCCCTGGAACACCTCTAACACTCAGTGACCAACCCTCTCCTCGGGAATTTCCCATTATCGTCTCTGACCCCTCTAACGCACATCGGCACCCTACCGCCTCTGCAGTTCTCCACACTCAATCAACCTCCGGGTCTATGCATCCTGGAACACCGCTCATATTCAGGGACCTACCTTCTCCCAGGGCATCCCCCATTACCGCCCCGGACCCCTCTAACACACTTAGTCATCCTCCCCCCTCTCCAGATCTACACACTCAATTTCCTTCCCTCGCCCAACACCCAGACATGTTGGCACGCTTGGACGAGATCTCCCGCCAGCTGCACCTTCTTGCCCTCGAACTCCACGGCTTGAAAGCCCTCTCACTTGAATATCTCCCCTTATTAAGCCCCCTCCTCTCTAGTCTGAACCGGCCCAGAGCCCCCGCCAGCGCCACTTTCACATCTCCCCGTGACCATCCCTTATCACCTACCATCTCCAATTCTGTTCCCCTACCTAACGCAGCCTCTCGCCCAAGAAGAGCGTCCTGTCTCACGCCCATTGAAATTGACTGCCTTCTCAAGTCTTATTCATCCAACACGGACTTTATCACGAGTCCAAAGGGAATAATTCAAACCATTCATTCTAACCCGAACAGAGTACCCCACCACAACCTCAGAGCCATAAACAACGATAACCTCAAGAGAGTGAACATCACTCAGACTCCTCACCCCCATACTCCGGCTCCACTCAAATGCATACTACTCAATTGTAGGTCTGCTAGCAAACACGCGTCCGAGATCTTCGACCTCATACAACAGAATGAGATAGATATCATTATATTCACAGAAACTTGGCTCAACCCTTCGTCCACTCCAATTCTTGACCTCTTGGTGCCCCCACCCACGACATAATTCGTCTTGACAGAGTTAAGAAGCTGGGTGGTGGCCTGGCTTGTATACATCGGAGCACGCTGGCGGTCTCCCTTTCAGAGTCCTCCTCTCCAGTAACTTGCGAATACCTTTGTCTCAACATCTCCAGTAACAATCATCTGGTTTGCAAACTACACACATTCTATCACCCCCCAGGCGACAATCTCCCCTTCATTGAACAATTAATGGAAATCATCTCCGGCAATGTGGACTCAGTTCAGTCCCACATCTACCTTGGGGACTTTAACCTTCACTGGTCTAACACTAATGACCAAGCAGTCTCATGCCTCAGTTCCTTCTTGAATGACCACGAATTGATTCAACATTGTGACCAGCCTACTCACATTAAAGGAGAAACGTTAGACCTCATCATCTCCAAAGGTCATACCATCTCATTGGATTCCATCATACCATGTGATTGGTCGGACCATCACATCATTTCCTTCCATATTAACTCGGAGGTTTATCAGAGTAAGGCTCAAAAACCAAACCAAAGATTTGGAAAAGGGACCTCAGAGATTTTAACACAGCTGACCTAGCAAACCGCTGTAATCGGGCCCTATCTCCCCAAATGGACATACTTGAAGTCCATGCTCTCACAGACTTCTACAACTCTTCTATTTCCAACATCATGGATTCGATGGCCCCACTCCAACAAAAAAATGCACCTGCAAAAATATCTAAACCTTGGTTCAATGGCAACCTAAACTCGGAGCGTCGCAAGTTAAGGACTTAGAACGTTCCTGGAGAACCACTCCATCTGCGGACCATCTAAAAAACCTTAGAGCAGCCAGAAGTTCGTATAACAAACAAATCAAGACAGCGAAGGCGGAGTATTTCAGATCCCAACTTAACCAAGCGGCTAATCGACCCAAGAAACTGTTTGAACTGGTTAAACAACAATCGGTGGTAGCCCCTAACCGATCGGCCTCGGAAGTCAGACCTCCCTCATGTGATGATCTGGCTGCCTTCTTTACTGAGAAAACTAGACTTATTAACATGGATCTGGAAACCAGGAGGGCTCTACTGCTACCTAATGAACCTGCACCCCCACTGGCATACTAGACAAGATAGCACCATGTAGCTGGGGTATCAAGAACAACGCTTCCTGGGACACCTTTACCCCCTTCACTGAAAATGATATCAAAAAGGTTCTTCGGAGTATCAACCTATCTAATCATTTCAGTGACCCGTTACCACCTACCATCTTCAAAGTAATTAAGGATGAAATCTCCCCATTCTGGACAAAGATCGTCAATGCATCTCTGGCACAAGGCACGATCCCAGAATGCCTAAAAGAGGCTCAGGTAACACCTATATTGAAAAAACCCACAGCTGACAGTACAGATCTTAACAACTTCCGACCTATCTCCAGCATCCCCACTCTAGCCAAACTCCTTGAAAAATGCGTCCAGTCACAACTATGTGCGCACATCGAAAATTTCCATCTCCTGGACCAACACCAATCTGGCTTTCGTAGTGGGCACAGCACTGAATCGGCTCTTACCCACGTGATGGATGACATCTTAATAATGCTCGATCGAAATGAATCCTGCCTACTTATCCTACTTGACCTTTCCTCCGCTTTTGACACTGTCAATCATGACAACCTCCTATTCATTCTGGAGCATAGGATGGGCCTTTCGGGTCAGGTGCTGCATTGGTTCTCGTCCTTCCTGCAGCACAGGACCCAAAGAGTTAAAGCGAACCACTCTCTCTCTCCCAGCCATCCCCAGTCAGCATGGAGGTTCCCCAAGGGTCCTCCCTATCTCCCATTCTCTTCAATTTGTTCCTGGAACCATTAGCTAATGTTCTAAAATCATTGGACATTCGCTTCCATATGTATGCAGACGACACCCAACTCTATCTGAAAATCTCCTCCCCGGATGATATCACTTCACTCAACTCCACCCTACTGACGACCCAAAACTGGTTAACCGAGAACCACCTACTGCTAAACACCGCCAAAACAGAATTCCTCCTCATCTCTCCCCCGAAACATACTCCTATAATCGACCTATGGATGAACCAACTCACCGCCTTCAATTGCTCCCCCCGCACTATTGACTCAGCTAAATCTCTAGGAATTACCCTGGACAAGCATTTGAATATGAAGACTCACATTAGTAACGTGTGCAAGGGAGCTAACCACCTTCTGAGAACACTCAGGAATCTCAAACCTTTCCTACCGCAAGCAGATTTCAAGCAAGTGGTCCAAGCGCTTGTCTTGCCGAGACTTGACTATGGCAGTGCTACACTATGTGGCCTCCCCAAATACACTTTGGCCCCCCTAAAGGCGTCACTGAACGCTGCGGTCAGATTGATTACGGGCACTAAGCGAAAGGCACACATCTCCCCGGTTTTAAAATCTCTAAACTGGCTACCTTACGAAGCTAGAATTCAACTGAAGATTGCCTGCCTATCACACAAAGCCCTCCACTTCAAAACCCCCATCTACCTGGCACAAAAACTAGAACTATCCGGAGGGGGTAGACTGTTAAGGAGTGCAAATTCCCTCCTCTTAAAACCACAGATCTTCCGCAAAAAGAGAACAGGCCAACGAGCCTTCTCTGGCTCTGCTCCAAAAATTTGGAACTCTCTTCCACCTGAAATTCGGAGGATCTCTTCAAAGGATGCCTTCAAACTGGAAGCAAAAAGATTCCTCATGAATAAGCTCTTACCTTAACATGAGGGACATTTGTTAGCTCTAGCGCATCGGACATACCACAGCATTTGTTATTATCCCTGAATATGTTTATTATGTTGTTTTGGTTATTATTCCTGTATATGACTATGGTATTTACTCCCCTTAAGTCATTATGCCCCATAGTCTAGCCCACTCTGCGTTCACCCAGGTGTATAAAGGATCTGGTAGTTGTTCACCATCTGACTCAATGCCACTAGAATCCCCATTTGACTCATGTTTTGTTTATTGTTTTGGTATTGGTTTTTATTCCTGTATATGATTATTGTACTTACTCCCCTTATGTCACTTTGCTCCATCGTATAGCCCATTCCCCGTTCACTCAGGTTTATAAAGGATCTGTTATATGTGCACTATTTGATTCAATGCCTATTAGATTCACCATATTAGACTCATGTTTTGATTTGTTACCTTCCTTTCCCCCAAATTGTAAAGCGCTCTGATATCCTTCGGGATCAAGTTCGCGCTATATAAAACTTTATAAATAAATAAATAAATGCTTTGGGTGCTGGGGCTGGAACTGTCCACGGGCATACCTGCCCCATCTGCCATGTCTGCGAGTCTTGCCATCTCGGCGGATGATGATTCTTCTAGGCTGCTACAGGCATGTGATGTAGAGGAATGGCCGGCTATTGCTAGTCCGGGGCCAGGACTTGGAACTTGAAGGAAGTGACCCGATTAGGGCCACCCGGGTCACTCACGACCTCCACTCAGCCTTCCAAGAAATGAAGAGTCGGTAACGCAGTAGAGAATACAAACCAACGTTCTTTATTGCAAATTGCGCTGCAGCGGAGTCCAGTCTGACTAGCCTCCTAAGATGCTACCGAGGGGACTGACTGACAAACATTTGGTAACGTATGATAAACCTTCCAACATCTCTCGAGAACCCCGCCCCTCATGGAAAAGTACTGCTTGGGCACAGAGGCTAACAAAGGAGGCACTGAGAGATGAGCTAACACCTGCAGCATGGGTACATGTTATCCGACTTCCAAGGCCGTCTTACTCGATCTCAGCTCTCTCTAGTGTGGGAGCATAGCTATGTCCGATGATAGGAATGCAGGAGTGAATAAACTATTCTCTTCGTACATTTGGGTTCCGACCTTGGATGAGATATGAGAACCTTTCGGAGCAGCAGCTTCTGCCGAGACAGAGAGAGCGGGGGCACAGAGATGAGGGGATTGTTCACAGCGCAACAGGGCCAGTGTGACTGAGAGAAAATGGCGTCTCAGATGCTAACTTAGGCCTACACTACTCTACAGTAGCTGGGCACATGCACAATGGAAATCACGATTATATGACATAGCTACATGAATGCTAACCTAGCACAGCATACATCATGGAAGACAGGGGAAAAACAGTTCGATTCTAACAGACCCTCCTTTTAGCATTCATTGCTAAGTCTTTATTGGTGCTATCAGGTCAGGGTCTTTACAATTCTAATGGAGGAGAAAGCAGTATGGCACACATATAACAGTGAGCTGTTGGGGCAATCATTAGGAATATAGAACAGATACATATATCAGTAATCGAAAATGCCCTCGTCAATCATCATTAAATCTTGAACAGCTTGTACCATCATGACAGACTTTTTCCCTTTCTGTTCTCGAACTCCAGGCTTGGGTGCTAACTTCTGCACACAATAAGAGCAACAAGCAGGAAGACAATGGATGCACAGGCAACAGGTGAATATTACACCGGCAATGGCCACTAAAAATAGGAGTATTTTCCAGCCCCATATCGCTAACAGACCCCAAAACCACCCAGATAAGTACCAGGTACCATTCTCCTGATGGATGTCAGATGCTATTCTATGTAACTTTTGTATAGCTGCATATACAGTCGGGGCGTGATCTGGGACCAGGGCCGGCTTTAGCACTGGTGGCACCCGGTGCGACAATCATTTTTGACGCCCCCGCACCACAAGACTGCCTCCTCCAATTCTTTCACTCCCACCGGGCAAACGTTTCCCTCATCTCTCCAATGATAAATTATTGCTAAACACAGCGCCCCCATCTGAGGTCAGCGCCCCCTCCACAGGCCAGCGCCCAGTGCAACCGCACCAGTCGCACTGCCCTAAAGCCGGCCCTGTCTGGGACATATACACAGCAGCTACTACCAATGACGCGACAGGCCCCACCCCTATCAGCAAGGATGGTGTCTAACACCATCCCCTTTTGAAGGGCAACGAGTCTCGTGGCCTGAAGCTCAGCTGTGATGTTTGTCAGTATTCCTGCAGCAGTGTTAATGACTCCCTCTACCACCCTTGTGAGTCGGCGTATGCTTCGGCTGTTGTGCATGGGGCCTCAAAAGGGCAGGATACCCTTCATGGCATCTGTAAATTGCTGCAAAGTGGTGTCTGTCTGATCAATATCCTGTGTGTCAAGAACTCTCTTTACTCGAGCCAAGTACACACTCCTGCGCTGCAATCTATGGTAATTGGAAGGTGCAATATACACAGGGGGCAGGAGGAAGGACACATAGCACACCCCAGACCACCCCCTAGGAAGCCATATGTAAGCCTGGGATCCGCAGACGAAGTACACATTGTGAGGCGGAAGCAATGGTGGACTACTGGTGGTGTTCAAATCATAAGTGTAATTGCAGATACTCTCTCCCACCGGGACCTTCCCAAACCCTCGGACACAAAAACTGGTGGTGGTGTTAATCACTGGCACCGGCATAGCCTTATCTTTAGTAATATTGCGTAACTGGAAGGATCGAAAATATTCAGTGACATTAAAATCTTGAAAATCGGCCATCTCTTCTAGAAGCCATGTTACATTTTTCTTCCTTTCATACACATTCATGCATGCTGCGGGATGAAGTGTGTCAGCTGCCCCATTCTTCCCCGGAGTATATCCTTGGTGTGTTGCTATATAACCCAGTACAGTTTTATAATCATGATACGTCATATTCATTGCATCTGAATGATAATGGATATATACCATAGTGAACAACTGGAACCAAGCTTCGCAGCTGGCTGGAGAGGAGCAAAGACAATAACAAATCATTCTTGTGCACCACTGAGGGGAGTAAACCACAAACCCAACAATCAGTGACATTGGTGGTATGGTGGGCCTGGTGTAACATCTGGAGGAAAACATTATCTACATATGTCTGTCTACGTCTTTCCTTATGCGGGGCTAAAGTGACAAAAACATGCTCAGGGGGATCTGTAGTTGTTGCAATCAGGGTGTGTACAGGATGTCTTTCTTCTAAAAAAAACCATAGGATACCTAATACTGCCACCAAAGCTATGAAAACTATTACTAGGCACCCTATCTTAGTCTTAGGGGGCCAGGTCGACCAGGTGGGGCCATGTTGGTCAGGACAACGCCCCTCTAACAGCTGTTCCTCCTCCCTAACTATACGACCAAAGGGGTACATTTTCACCTATGAAACTACCAGAGGAGAGTCCGTGCTATGGAGCCAGGTATACAGGGGAAAAAGAAAAATAGTCTCTTAATGTCTATTATCGGTGGTGCTAATGAGCACTTCAGGGTAAAAAAGAAAAATAGTCTCTCTGAGTCTTCTATCAGTGGTGCTAACGAGCACGTCGCGGTGAGCCTGCACGATCACAACCCTTGCTGTCTCTCCGCTCAGGATAGGGCGACTTCCCTCCTTGGAAAGCACCCCCCACTTATCCTGTCCAATATCTCAGACTGCGCACCAATCTCTTGTAGTGTGGATTGTGGCCTCATTTACGACATTGCTAAGTTAGTTTAGGCCTAGCTGCCATGATGCCTTCTTTGCACACGTTACTCTGTGACTTTGTTTTTCCAGACTCTGCTTGTGCCCATTCAGCATTAGAACTGTCTGTCTTTTTGCCTTTCACCTTTTATCATGTCCTCTGTGGGGTTCGTCTGCACACAATGTACAAGGTCGAAAAACAACGTCCCTTGTTATTGCTGTTCTTCCTTGTTATTGCTGTTCTGGTCAGCCCCTCGCACTTAGACATAACATGGAATACAGCTGCACCGGGAGAAATTCATGTGCTTTTAATATTGTGATCTCCCTGTTTGTGGGACACTTGGAGAACAACCTTTCCAGGGAGAAGAGCTGTGCTTGTCTGATGATGTAAACCTTGCATCTAGATCTTGAGGTATGGGGGTCCCCCGGACAAAGCCCAGGGGTCTTCTATTTTTATAATAAACTAGTTCCTAGCACGGGGAGGGTGGCAAGGCCTTTTAGTCCTATATCCACTGACTTTATAAAATGCTGTCCCCGTTTGTATTCTATGGAATTGTAACCATGCTTACTGTTTTATCTTTATGCATTATGCTGCTAGTACTGGCACGAGTACTGTGTCTTAGAGCACGTTAGTTGAAATAAACATTTTAAACTATACTGTGTCTCTTATTACGCACGTTGTGGACAAGTATGAGTGAATAATGAAAGAGTGTTCTTGCTCCCGCGACTCCTGAAAGAGTCCGTGTTCTGGGATGTCTAATCATTGGTAGCTTCGCTGTAGTACGGAGAACAAATGTGACACTATAGCTAGTCGGATTGGGATTTTGGGTACTAAGGGGTATGGTTGGTACACCACTATACACCGAGGTCCTGTTTTCCTGCGCATAGTTCTGTATATGTGCAGAATCCCCACAACATGGCGCCACCAACGTGGTGGGCTTCTTATCTGCGAGACGCTTGAGTAGTACTTGTGCTTGTCCACAACCTCCTTCACTACTGTTTCCAGAAACATATGTGAGGGTGTAACCTCCTATATTGATGTTTTTATAGGTTTATTCAAGCTTGAAGTTATTAAAAGGTATTCTCTTACTGTTAACCCTCTATTGCGCTGCCACACACTAGGTTGTTTTTCATTCTTGGTCTTAATGGCTGTGAATATAAATATCCCGGCACATAGCCGCGCTGCGCTCCGAGCTCATTTGACAGCATATGGAGTGCCTGACGCGGGTGTCGACCTCATCTTTGTGGTTCAAGCTGATCCGGCTTACCACTTTGAGGTGTTTTACTCATGGGTCACTTTTCCGGCGGTGGAAGGAGCTGACAATGTGTTCCACGTTTACACTCCCACCGCCCTTCCTAATGTTTATCGGCCTTATTAGGCTCTTGAAGTACCGCTCACGGCATGGCAACACCGTGTTTGGTTTAATGGCGCCCTCCCACATCCCAGTCGGTCACCCCGATTCGTTTAGGCCCCTTATCAATAGATGGGGCCACTTGGCCTGTTTTGGCCGGGTATACCCCTCATCCACGTCATTTAGCGGTTCCGATAGATGAACTGCGTTTGTTGCATGCGTCTTTAATCCGTGTGCACAGAGCTTTAGTACAATATGTTACAGGCAATGTCCAGATGGCCCCTCCTGGAGTTGCGGCACATCCAGCTGGACATGGCGGTGTAACCATAAGTCCCGTCATGGTTAATTCGGTGATGGGCAAGCGCCCACAGAATAAGGATGATTTGCCTTATTGGCTGGCAGAAAAATTTGACCAGCTGGAGGCGGTGTTTCCAAATACCTCTCCTGTGGAAAAACACAGGATTCTGACTATTAGTTTGCCAAAAGACTTAATTGCCGAGTTGACAGAATGCAACAACTGGGGCAAGGTATTCGCAGCAGTGTATGCGAAGTGTTTCGGCACTCCATCCATGACAGTCCTCCCCACCGTGATTAACCGCGTACAAGATGAACATGGCCCTGAAGCGGCTGTGGAACTGGGGATGAGACTGGTGGGAGTGTTCGATGTAGTGGCTGACCTAATCCTTGCGAACGTCAAGGGTGATGCGGTCAACTTTCAAGTCGCCAATGCTTTGGCTTTAGTCCCAGAGCCGGACAAGCCTCGCGAATTACCAAAAATTATTGCACAGGCTTATAAAACCATTGGCCGCAATAGTTTGGGGGTTAAGCCTTTTGCTAAAACGCAAGCTCAAACAAAACCAAAACAAAAATCTCAGTCTGATAAAGACGAGAAACCGTTCTTTTCTAAAAAGACCTGGAAGTTAAAGAAACAGGGAAAGCAACAATCAAAACCAGGGTCGCGTGCAGCGTCACCGGTTTCCGTGTCTTCTGAACGCACTTATGATTTGCGCGACCGAGCGAGAATTAAGTCTCCTGATAGATTTCAGGTTCCTGACCAGCATTCTCCTCGTTCTTCGCAGGCACCATCGACCTCACAGGCTGGTGGAGGAGATCGCCAGGATAGAGGCAGGGGTCGTGACGCCCCACAGGGACGAGACCAACCTCGACAACCTGGCAGAGGGAAACAAGAAGAATTTCCCCGTCCTCGCCCGCAGTTTCAGAAGAAAAAAGTTGCCGCTTTAACAGCGAGATATGCCACAGACGGTGAGAACGAGACTCCTGAATTGGACGTGGGCAGTGACACTGCTAGACAGCGTTGCGGAAGTTACCATAGTGCGGGAGGCACTACGTCCTCATGTGGAGGCGACAGCAACTGCCACTTACATTACTGTCGAGACTGCTGGCACCCGAGTGGCACCCCCTGACAGACTATTTAATATTGTCCTGCAAATTGAAGGTGACATAGAGCGTGTTATTAAAGGGATTTTTGGGGAAAATCTGACCTCTTCTTATGACATTTGATTGGCGGAGGCAGATTGGCTGCCCCCATTCGTACTTGCTGCTCGTAGAGGGGAGGAGGTAATCCTTCTGAGCTTTTCTCGTCATGTCCCCAAGGACAAAGCGGAGGCTCTCGCAGCTGAATGGGTTGTGGCCCAGGCCCCGGCACTGTACCGTAATCACGTGGGCTGGGATGAGGATTCTCCCTCCCATGATATACCATTGCGGTCTTTGCCACAGCCTCAAGCCCAATATCCCCTCCGGCGGGAAGCTAAGGGTCCCGTTTCCGACATTCTAACACAGTTAGAATATCAAGGAGTAATTGAGACATGCGTGTCACCAATGAATAATCCCCTTTTCGCGGTTTCTAAACCCGATGGGTCATACCGCTTGGTATTGGACTACCGGCATTTGAACTCCCATTGTCGGACCTTTGCGGTGCAGAATACCCATAGTTCTGCGCTCGTAGACAGTCTTGTTCGTAAAAAGTAGAAGACGACACTTGACCTTTCCAATGGTTTTTACACTCATAAATTGTCCCCGGACTGCAGTCAATGGACCGCGTTCACCTCCGGTGGAAAACAATTAAAATTACGGCGTTTGCCAATGGGCTACAAGAACAGCCCGGGGGTCTTCGCCGCCCGTGTTGTCTCTTTGTTGGACAGCATAGACCCAGATGCGTATTCGTACGTGGATGATATATATCTGAAAGACGACGAACTATGGCCGCATCTTTCCCGAGTAGACCGCATTATTCTTGAGTTCGCGGTCTTAGGATACAAATTTAATTTTGCCAAATCTCACATTGCAGAATATACTGTGTTGTTTTTGGGCTATGACCTCAACAATGAAGGTAGGGGCTTAGCTCCCCACTTCCTGGAGAAGTGTGCACTTCTGCGCCCTCCAACGACCCTGAAAAAACTTCAGTCTTTACTGGGATTTTTGAACTTCGGGCGTTCTTACATTCCCGAATATGCACAGCGTATCAAACCTCTTTATGCCTTGATACAACCGACCTTTTCGAAGTCGTGCTGGCTTCCGGAACACTACACTATACTGCAATCTTTGCAGTCTGATCTACTTGAATCTAAGTTCTTGTTGACTCGTGATAACCATACGAACCTGGTGATTACAATTGTGCCAGGGGCAGTAGGTTTCACGTACTTGACGTTTAACGAAGGTGACACAGTACCTATTGCCTACAAGTCACATCTTTACACTTCTGCCGAGTTGCGCTTTTCCACTGTGAAGAAAGTATTGACTGCAGTGCAAATGGCGATTCTTAAGGAACGCGCACTGGCACAGGGAAAACGCATCTTGGTTGTCTCCCCATATCCTGCCCTTGAGGCAGTGACAAAGGCAAGTGTACCAAACTCTAAGGCTTTGCACCCCCGTTGGATACAATGGGCTACTTCTTTGACATCTCCGGATGTCACTTTCATCTTTGATTCCTCTCTTCAGACACAGGAGTTCTTACAGTATGAATTTGTTCATCCTCCTCCTCTGTCTTTGCTGCCGCTTGAGGAGTACAAATGTATCATTTACACCGATGGTTCAGCGCAACCGGCCACGGGTTCTAAGCATGCGTACTCAGCAGCCTGTGCTATTGTGGCAGGTCACATAGTGAACGGTGAGTTCAAATCGAGTGTTTTACACACGCAGGCACTGGGAGACAGTACCACACAATTGGCCGAGCTGCGTGCTTTGGTGCTCGCCCTTGAGTTTGCAGACCCACAGGTGACTACACTTATTGTATGCGATTCTTACTACTGTGTCCAGGCTTTTAATGACAACTTATTCTTTTGGTCGTAAAACGACTATAGAGATTCTAAAGGCAGCGCAATTAAGCATAACATGGTTTGGGTTCGAGCTCTGCATTTCTCATAAACCTTTTGGTTGTGTATACCTTGATCACTGCGGTCCATTTTCTTCAGACACCGCATATAAATATATCTTAGTTGCAGTTGATTTGTGCACACGTTTCATCTGGGTGTGGCCACAACGCAGTGCTGACGCTCGAAATGTCATCAGGGATTTGCGTGTCTTTGTGGGAATTTTTGCCTGTGGCACCTTCCATTCCGACCAAGGTCCAGCATTCGCCTCTAAGGCGTACAGGGACGCGATGAAGTCAATGGGGGTGCTGGTGCAATTTTCGTCTCCATATAGGCCTGAGGGCAACTCAATTGTGGAGCGAATAAACCGTGACTTAAAGCAATCCTTGACAGCTAGAGTCTTAGGTACTGGCAGGCACTGGCTTGCCCACTTGTATGGCGTGCAGCGTGCACTTAATAATCTCCTCCCTAGAAGATCTCTGGGTGGGCGGACCTCATACGAAATGCTCTTTGGCATACAGATGTTTGTGCCAGACCTTGATGGTCTAGACTTGGCGGCGACTGCCACAATCTTTGACGTAGATAATCATTCTACTATGTTGCAGGACTTACAAGAGACCTGTGACAGACTTGCAAACAAACACTTACCTTCAGCCACTGACGCTGCGTTGCAGATTCCGGTTGCCGGCTGGCTTCCAAAGATTGGAGATCTGGTCCGAGAGAAGGTGGAGAACAAAAAAGAATTTGGCCCCTCTTATCGTGCACCGGTTCCAGTTC
Organism: Calotriton arnoldi; assembly: GCA_963921515.1. Taxonomy (NCBI): domain Eukaryota; kingdom Metazoa; phylum Chordata; class Amphibia; order Caudata; family Salamandridae; genus Calotriton; species Calotriton arnoldi. Next base: position 2,941,886 of record CAWUFW010000319.1, read on the forward strand.
TTGGCTTGAAGGGTACTCGTACAGTCATCTTACCACCGCTTCCTGGTCGCAAAGACAACAGATACATCTCAGTGGACAATGTCAAGCTACAACATCTGGCCGATCCTGAATAGTGTAACACCTGCGGTATCATGTCCGGCAATTTCCCGAAATCCTTTTCGGGGCCCTCCTGACTCCACAGGCACCGATGTTGCCATTGGAATGGTCGCTTTGCCAGATCGCCTGCTCAACCTCCCGGCTTCCTCCTGCAATGAGGAAACCGAGTATGCATACCCCGCAAGTGAGTCAGTGGCTCATTTGCCTACAACACCACTGAGTCCAACTCGTTTTTCTTTTGATTCGTCTTCCACCTCATCACTTATCCCGACCAAATTCAGTATTTTTGTATCCTGGTTCAGAGACAATTTTTTGGTCCCTCCATGGACATACATCTGGTTGGTGCTATTCTTAATTTTCCTGTTCATGTCCATTGGCTTTGTGACAGTTTTTTTCTTGCTCATCAATGGTCACTACTTGCCAGAACGCTCTGCGGTGAACTCTGTTGCTGGAACTTTGGCGCCGCATTCTTCTTCACACATAATGAAGCGTGACCACACATTGGTGAACATTTCCGCCTTTCCAGTTGCAGATGGCATAGTGTGGGATGCAGTGAATTTCCAAATCCATGGACCGACAGAGATTATTAATGTACCAAGTGTGCTTCGTGTTTCCATGGGTGATGTGGTACAAAGGAATATTTATTCAGATGATTGGGATGTGCATGCCATTGAATTGTTATTTTCTGATTTAAAATATTATGCTGCTTTTAATGCTGAGGATTTGTACTTAAATTCTGCTAATTATGCCGATTTATATTGTTACCAGCATTACGGTAACCATTTTCTGCATAAACCAAGTACACTTCGAGGTAGTTTCAGTTATACCCAGTGGGAACATTGCCCGACCCCTCAGCAAGGTAGCTCCCAAACACTTAAAAATAAATTTACTTACTTTACAGACTTTGATAGATCAAACCCAGGGTCCTATTATCTTAGATTGAACGTTTCTTCGAATCAAAAAGTTATGTTGTCCCACACCAAATTGCTGTATTCCAGTTCCTTTATGGACGCATTAGCTGTGGGTGGCTATGAGCACTGGAAGAACACCATTGACTTAAAATCTATTTGGGGCACTAAATCTTGGCAGGTTGTCAGGTCTCGTACTGAGTCCTGTCCTGTTTTACACAATCAGCGCGGAAAAGGCGCAAAGACTACAAGTCCCATGAGCACTGGCGGCAGCGCGGCCGGCACGCAGAACAGCGGAAGGTATATGAGCATACTTCCGCCCCTGCGGCGTTGCCGAGTATTCTGTAAGCTGGGTCGCAAAGAGTTTGTCAGGCATTTTGCATTCCTTCGCTCCTTCGTTCCTGTTGTTTCAGGAGTGCCGGTGTGGAGTTCAGCGGCTGTCGCCTCAGAACAGGGACGCAGTCTGGTGCATTGTGTGGATCTTCAAGGCCAGAGCCCCGGAGAGGGAACACCGGTCTCGGAACGCTATAAGAAGTCTTGAGTGCGGGTCTGGTAAGGGTGCGGCTGCACCACTGCTGATACCGGCATATACAATATAGGAAAAAAGCCTATTACGGGAAAAGAGGGGATTGAAACCGGAGCAACTATCCCTTATGTTCTTCGCTTCTGAAGTAAGCGTGTTGATTGAGAGTACGGTAAACAAACCCCAGGCACTAGGTGTTCCTCCTCGTTGGTGAGACACACGTTTGTGGTCTCTTGCGAGTAGAAGGGATACCAGTGTAAAGGTGCATTGTAGATATATATCATTATCGTTGAAACAGAGTGTAAAAGATATTACGACATTACCACCAGGTGTGGTTGGAGTATTGTTTTACTTGTGTGTTGGGGAGCCCCAGGCTTCCTGTGCGTTAAACAGAGGAGTCCTTCAGAGGCGACCAACAAACTAGTGCAAGCTAGAAGGTGTGTTACCTAGCACCACGCTACCAGGGTGAGTGTGTGGGTAGTCAACACCGAATCAGACAAACTTTTGTGAAATAATTAATTTCTCAAAGACTTAAGTTTCTCTACTCGTGATTTCTGTTTGTGTACCCATTTTAAGCAGGGGATTGTGGATGAGCCAAGTCGGTCTCATACAACCTCTGTGAAGCCAAACCAGAGGAGTCTGACAGAATACTCGGCCCACGGATTTAACTCCTCCTGATCGTATTCTCTGCTCAGACATGGCTACCCTTGAGGATGTGTTGGCCACACTTCAGGTGTTACAACAAGATCTGGCGGCCTCTAGATTAGAAACTGCAAACTTACAGGCTAAGGTAGATCGTTTGCAAAGAAACCCTTTCGATATAGGGGGTCTTCACTGTATCAACCTCACCCTATCACGGTAGAAGTACCCACGCCTATACCTTTAGCACCCCCTGAACGATATTATGGCGATGCGAATAAAATTCAAGTGTTTCTTACACAAGTCATGTTACACTTCAATTGCAAAGCCAAGGCGTTTACCACGAATCAGGCACGTGTGGCGTTCCTCATTTCATATCTGGCGGGGGATGCAGCTCTATGGGCAGTCCCATTAGTGCAGAGGGATGATCCACTCCTTTACGATTGGAACTCCTTCAGGGAAGAATTTGAGAATATCTTCGACCGTAGTTCCCACACCCTTTCCGCAGATCGGGAATTACTTGAACTTCGGCAAGGGAATAAAGAACTGGTGGTGTATCTCACCACATTCAGAAGGTTAGTGGCGGAAACCAAATGGCCTGAGGAAAAGCAGTTCGCAATCTACTATCAGGGACTGAGAGATGATCTAAAGGATATTATTGCCCAAATAGATCCACAGCCGACGTCTTGTTCAGAGCTCATTAACCTGACGTTGAGATTGGAGCACCGAATGAGCGACAGAAAAAATGACTCTCGGAGGAAAGAACGGATACCCCCAAGGTTTGAGCGTTCACGTACAGTGGAAACCCCACGAAGCAATCCGGAACCAATGGAGATTGGTATGGTGCGAGCGTCTCTGACCCCCGAAGAGAGAGAGCTACGTAGAAAAAACGGGCTATGCCTCTATTGCGGGAAAAGGGGGCATTTCGTTAGGGACTGCTTACAAAAACCCCAAACCACTAGGGGAGGCTTCAGAAACGGGGTGAGTACCCCCATAAAAAAGAATACGGAAAACTAGGAGGCTCGAGAGTGATTAGAGGGGAACTCCCGAGCACTACCTTTCTACCCTCTTTAAGTGCTGCGGATATGAAATGCTTCTTTTACATCACTATTACGATCAAGATCGGAGAAGAGTGGAAAGAGTCCCAAGCTTTGGTGGATTCTGGAGCAACGGGTGCTTTCATAGATAAAACTGTGGCCCAGACGATGGGTATAGAATTATTGAAGAAATCCATTCCTGAGACCGTGATAGCTGTGGATGGACGCGCTTTAGACGCCGGACCTATTTGTTATATATCCAACCAGTTGGAAGTCAGGCATAACCATAAACATAGGGAGTACATGGAATTCAACGTCATCCATTCACCTCAACACGGGATCATATTGGGTCTTCCGTGGCTACAAAAACACAACCCACAGATCAATTGGAGTAACAAAACATTACAGTTCGACTCCGAGTATTGTAGAGACCATTGTTTTGGCCAGCCGGAGTTACCCTCACAAGCCCTATCTACACAGCATTGGATCGCCACCGCTGCTGAGAAAGACGTCGTGTTACCGGACCAATACTCCAGATATCAAGATGTTTTTAACGAAGTACAAGCTGAGACTTTACCACCTCATCGGCGATACGATTGTCAAATCGACCTTATCCCGGGAGCCGTGGTGCCTTGTGGTAGAATCTACGCTCTTACCGAAAAAGAGAATGAGCATCTACGGCAATACCTGGATAAGTACCAGGAGCTGGGGTTTATACGTCCCTCTAAATCACCTGCTGCTTCTCCTTTGTTTTCATTCCGAAGGCCAACGGGGAGCTTCGTACTTGTATCGATTTCAGAGCATTAAACGACATTACAGTTAAGAATCGATATCCCCTTCCGTTAATTCCAGTGCTGTTGGAACAAGTTAAGAAGGCGGTAATATTCACTAAGCTTGATCTTAAGGGGGCATACCATCTGGTCCGGATGAGAATCGGAGACGAATGGAAAACCGCCTTTAAGACTAGATATGGGCTATATGAATACCTGGTGATGCCTTTTGGTCTCTGTAATGCCCCGGCGGCATTTCAATTTTTTCTTAATGAAGTTTTACGCGAGTTCATGGATAAATATGTGGTTGTCTATATCGACGATATTCTAGTCTATTCGTCTTCTGAAGAACAACATATACACCATGTTAGCACTGTCCTACAAGCATTGAGAAACAATAAGTTGTACTGCAAGCTTAGTAAGTGCGAATTCCACGTAGACATCGTCGAGTTCTTGGGAGTCATGCTCACGCCTAGAGGGCAGGTGATGGCAGAAAGGAAGGTCCAAGCTGTGAAGGAATGGCCAGAGCCTCAGAACGTACGCGACGTTCAATGTTTTTGGGGTTCGCGAACTTCTATCGAAGATTCATCAACCAATTCTCAAAAACAGTGAGCCCCATTACTAAGTTGTTGCGTAAAAAGAATAAATTCTGTTGGTCGGACGAGCTCAACTCGCCTTTGAAGAGTTGAAAAATGCCTTTGTAACAGCTCCAGTGTTGGTACATCCCAATCCGGATAAGCCCTATATAGTTGAGGCAGATGCCTCCGGAAGTGGCCATCGGTGCGGTTTTGTCGCAAAGAAACGAAACCACAGGACAATTGCATCCTATAGCCTTTATGTCTCGGAAGCTGAACGAAGCGGAAAAGAATTATACCATCGCCGAGAAGGAGTTGTTGGCGATTAAAGCGGCCTTTTCTGAGTGGCGTCATTTCCTGTTAGGAGCCAAAGAGAAGGTAACGGTATACACCGATCATCGGAATTTACAATTCATGCGCTCCGCCAGGCATCTTACACCGAGACAACTACGTTGGATGCTGTTCTTTGAAGAATTCAATTTTATTGTAACCTTTAGACCAGGCAAGGAGAACAAAAAGGCGGATGCACTTACCAGACAAGAATCCATCAGAGAGGAAGAAGAACAACTGGAACATGCTATCATTCCGCCTCAAAAAGTCGTTTGTGCCATACAAACAAGTAATTTCCTACATGAAGTAACGAAAGGGAGTCGGACATGCAAATGGAGGACTTGGTTGAAATATCACAGAGAATGGAAAGAGAAACAGGGCGTTTTCGTAAAAGGACACATGATGTTAATACCCACGAAAGCCCTACAGAAGCAGGTGTACTGTTGGTGTCACGAAATACCCTGCGCTGGACACAATGGTCTATACAAAACCTTGGAACGGGTGGAAAGGCAGTTTTGGTGGCCAAGCGTTAGGAAGGATATCACTCTATGGATCAAAGCATGTGAAACCTGCATACAGATGAAAACAGACCATTCTAAACCACAAGGGTTACTTCAACCTTTACCCACACCCACAGTTCCATGGGAGATCATCTCCGTAGATTTCGTTGTAGGGCTTCCCAAAGATCAGGGTTGTAACACGGTCCTGGTGGTGGTAGATTCCCTTACTAAGTTGGGGCATTTTATAGCTTGTCACCAAATACCCACAGCAGGTCAACTAGCAAAATTGTTATTACTCCATGTGGTCAGGCTACATGGTCTTCCGCGAAAGATTGTGTCCGATAGGGGTACGCAATTCACTGCACAGTTTTGGAAGGTATGGTGTTCTGCGCTAAAAATCCAAGTGGCTCTTTCTACGAGCTTCCATCCTCAATCGGATGGGCAGACCGAAAGGGTCAACCAAACCCTCAAACAGTACTTGCGCTGTTATGTTGAATCCAACACGAATACATGGGTGGATCACTTATGGTTAGCAGAAGTGGCTTATAACAGCGCCAAACACAGCTCCACAAAAACCGCTCCCTTCTACAACACATATGGGTTTCATCCCAGATTTCTTCCCTTTTGCATCCTTGTAAGGAGGTTAACGTACCAGAGGTATGTACTAGAGTTACCCACATCCAGGACACACTAAAGGAAACACAAAAACAGTTACAAATAGCAAAAGAAAGATACAAACAAGGAGCAGATAAACATCGTAGAGCTAGCCCGTGTACAAGATAGGGGATGTGGTGTTGTTGTCCACCAAGAATATTCAGTTCAAAAGACATTCATTATTCAATCCTAAATACATTGGACCCTATAAAATCATAAAATGTATCAACCCCGTGGCTGTGAAGTTAGCCCTACCATCTTCCATGCGCATACATCCTGTATTTCATGTATCCTTACTTAAGCCCTCTGTTACGCCTGTTAAGAAAAGACCCAATCCTATATGGGTTAACAGTGAGAGAGAATATGAAATCTCTAAGATCCTAGACACCAAGACAAGAGGCAGAAAAAGGTGGTATTTGGTTGCCTGGAAGGGATACGGGCCAGAAGAAAACTCCTGGGAACCGGCAAGTGGTATACATGCACCACGGCTGCTTGCCGCGTTCCACAGAACACATCCACAGTAGAAAACATGACAGGACTCCACGTAAAGGGGTTGTACTGTCAGGTCTCGTACTGAGTCCTGTCCTGTTTTACACAATCAGCGCGGAAAAGGCGCAAAGACTACAAGTCCCATGAGCACTGGCGGCAGCGCGGCCGGCACGCAGAACAGCGGAAGGTATATGAGCATACTTCCGCCTCTGCGGCGTTGCCGAGTATTCTGTAAGCTGGGTCGCAAAGAGTTTGTCAGGCATTTTGCATTCCTTCGCTCCTTCGTTCCTGTTGTTTCAGGAGTGCCGGTGTGGAGTTCAGCGGCTGTCGCCTCAGAACAGGGACGCAGTCTGGTGCATTGTGTGGATCTTCAAGGCCAGAGCCCCGGAGAGGGAACACCGGTCTCGGAACAGCTATAAGAAGTCTTGAGTGCGGGTCTGGTAAGGGTGCGGCTGCACCACTGCTGATACCGGCATATACAATATAGGAAAAAGCCTATTACGGGAAAAGAGGGATTGAAACCGGAGCAACTATCCCTTATGTTCTTCGCTTCTGAAGTAAGCGTGTTGATTGAGAGTACGGTAAACAAACCCCAGCACTAGGTGTTCCTCCTCGTTGGTGAGACACACGTTTGTGGTCTCTTGCGAGTAGAAGGGATACCAGTGTAAAGGTGCATTGTAGATATATATCATTATCGTTGAAACAGAGTGTAAAAGATATTACGACATTACCACCAGGTGTGGTTGGAGTATTGTTTTACTTGTGTGTTGGGGAGCCCCAGGCTTCCTATGCGTTAAACAGAGGAGTCCTTCAGAGGCGACCAACAAACTAGTGCAAGCTAGAAGGTGTGTTACCTAGCACCACGCTACCAGGGTGAGTGTGTAGGTAGTCAACACCGAATCAGACAAACTTTTGTGAAATAATTAATTTCTCAAAGACTTAAGTTTCTCTCCTCGTGATTTCTGTTTGTGTACCCATTTTAAGCAGGGGATTGTGGATGAGCCAAGTCGGTCTCATACAACCTCTGTGAAGCCAAACCAGAGGAGTCTGACACAGGTATGCGGTACAGAAGCGTTGCACCGTGCTTGCCTTATCCCCACCCAAATTTTATTTTTAAATAGTACTATATATCAAACTACTTGTTTGGGTTTGGCTACTTCCAAACAATTGAATGCACCTTCCATTCCTGTGTTGTCTTCCTGGCCAAACAGGAGCTTGCATTTAGATATCTCCCTAGAAAGTTTGCAAACTTTGTTTCAAAATAATTCCTTTAATGTCTCTGCAATTGATCAGTCAGCCTGGTTGGCGTGGCCCATAGCTTCTAACGCCTGCCAACTGCGTTTTTATAACTCTGCTCCTGGTTACAAACAGGATAGGCCAGATCCAAGGTTTTCTGACTCGCGTACAGTTACAACATATTCTGTTGGTAGATTATGTAAACAGTGGTTGCAGCACTCTACATTAGATTCCGTAAACCGACGTTTATCCCTCCTATCAGGCAACATTGATCTGGCCGACTTTGTTCTAGGGCCTCGCGGTCCAAGACCTCAAAGATTTGTTTATGCGACCAACAATGAAATCTGGAAGCTTTCGCAAATAGAAGCTGCTTCCCGTTTACGGGAAATAGATCAAGCAAATCTCGAAAAAGTGCTCGCTGTTGTCGATAATAGTATTAACACCCTATCTTCCCGCATTTACACACTGGAGAATATTGTTTCATCTGTTGTTGATATTGTACAAGATGATGTGTCTGTGTTATATCATGGTCAGAATCAATTGCGTTCAGTGATGCAGTTTGCATGGACTTTGCAAACACTGAAAATGGGGAAGGTTCCATGGCATTTTTTAAATACATCTGCCTTGTTCTTACCGTTTAATTTGACTGAGAAACAGCAATTCATGTCCATGAAAGATGCAACATACACTCTCCTACATATCGAAAAGATAGAGCCGTTGCCATTCTCTGTGGCGGAGACTGACTCTGCAGTGTGGCTGGTTCACGGGGTTATTACTTTGCCTTTTTCTTTATTTGAATTCAGTTCATGCATGAAACATTATCCTGTAGGCCGTTTTCAGCTTTTAGGCAGTGCCTTTTTACATGAACTTTGGTCCCTACCTTTCACATACAGATGCCTTAGGGATGACAAGGAGGTATTTCTCACAGGAGAGTCTTGCGATTCTACAGTGGGTCATTTCCTCATTTGTAAAAACATTAAATTGCACGGGGCTTGTAATGTTTCTGCCCCGAATCTTGCTTGTGTTTTAAAGGGCGTTCCAGCTCCTGTTATATCACCTACTTTCACTGTGCTTGCAAATGGTAGCTATCTGCTTTTAAATAATCAGGACTGCTGTGGGATGCAGGCAGGCATCCCTACATTGTAACAGTTTCACACCGCGTTGTGTGCTGCAAAAATGTGCTTTTTCCACCTTGCGTGGGATGGTAGATAGTTCCGTTTGGCCTTACATACCTACATTGAAGGCGGATTTCAATAAATTGAGCAGAATAAAGGCGCTATTATTGAACCAGGAGGTTATGCTCACTTCCGCAAGGGAGACCTTCGTCCTCCAGGTGGCTAGTACCCACAGTGAGATACAGGCTCTTTTGAACACAAACCTCCCCCAACATTTCGGTGAACTGATTCACCGTATATTTAATGCATCTAATACCGAAGGTCTTGTGCACTTTTTTAAAGTTGTGGGCTCTGGCCTTTTGACCTCCTTTCAGACTATATTTGGTGTAATTCCGGCTTTTATTCATTCTATTTTTTCCAGCGTCTTTGGAGGCTTCCCATTGATCCTAGCATTAGTTGCTGGGATATTGCTTCTATTTTGCCTGTTGCGCAATGGCTGCACTTCCTGGGGGTCTATACGACCCAGCGCGGCTACGGATGCTCCGTGAACGCATGATTGACAGCTTCGGCATCCTACCACTGGCGACTCTCAGCGTGTCTTATGGACTTTCTTATCGCTTTGCGTATTTCACTTGCGTGCAACCTGTGCTGTCCTGTTTACGATGTCCGTTCTCTTGGTCTTTGGATATTTGCCTCTCCAATACGTCTTGTTCGGACCCGGATTTCGACCAGTTGATGGGTCCCTTAGTGGCCCATGAACGGGAATGTTCCGGGGCTGGATTAATGGCGCGTGCGGCTGCACTTGGGGTCTTGGCACAATGGGATATCTGGGCGGCTGCTCAGCATCTCCTACAACGAAGTTATATTGAGTATCACGCAAGTTGTCCCGCAATGCTGATCGCTGCTCCCTATTGTGAGGAACATGAATGCAGTTTTGATTTGTTGACCTGGATGGCATCTCTTTTTTCAAACGATGACAATGATGTCTTTCTGGAAGGCGTTGCAGTTTTCTGCGCATACACTCTGATGGATTAGGGACATTGCCTTCAACGAACGGCATTGCTGGATTTTTTTATTCTCTTAGAGTGCCTTTTTTTCTGGCCCGGTCAAGAATTTTTTTTTATCCCACCAATTTTTTCCCTATTCCCTAGCGTTCAAAGGGACATTTCCCACTAATAGACGTTTACCTTCTGCTCCATCTATTCGAATTCTGTTTTCATCCTCTGTCTTGCCCTATGGACTGACCAGGGGAGGGTGTAGTGTGGATTGTGGCCTCATTGTCGACATTGCTAAGTTAGCTTAGGCCTAGCTGCCATGATGCCTTCTTTGCACACGTTACTCTGTGACTTTGTTTTTCCAGACTCTGCTTGTGCCCATTCAGCATTAGAACTGTCTGTCTTTTTGCCTTTCACCTTTTATCATGTCCTCTGTGGGGTTCGTCTGCACACAATGTACGAGGTCGAAAAACAACGTCCCTTGTTATTGCTGTTCTGGTCAGCCCCTCGCACTTAGACATAACATGGAATACAGCTGCACCGGGAGAAATTCATGTGCTTTTAATATTGTGATCTCCCTGTTTGTGGGACACTTGGAGAACAACCTTTCCAGGGAGAAGAGCTGTGCTTGTCTGATGATGTAAACCTTGCATCTAGATCTTGAGGTATGGGGGTCCCCCGGACAAAGCCCAGAGGTCTTCTATTTTTATAATAAACTAGTTCCTAGCACGGGGAGGGTGGCAAGGCCTTTTAGTCCTATATCCACTGACTTTATAAAATGCTGTCCCCGTTTGTATTCTATGGAATTGTAACCATGCTTACTGTTTTATCTTTATGCATTATGCTGCTAGTACTGGCACGTGTACTGTGTCTTAGAGCACGTTAGTTGAAATAAACATTTTAAACTATACTGTGTCTCTTATTACGCACGTTGTGGACAAGTATGAGTGAATAATGAAAGAGTGTTCTTGCTCCGGCGATTCCTGAAAGAGTCCGTGTTCTGGGATGTCTAATCATTGGTAGCTTCGCTGTAGTACGGAGAACGAATGTGACACTATAGCTAGTCGGATTGGGATTTTGGGTACTAAGGGGTATGGTTGGTACACCACTATACACCGAGGTCCTGTTTTCCTGCGCATAGTTCCGTATATGTGCAGAATCCCCGCAACACTCTCTGTCCCTAAACTATTGCTGGTACTATAGGCAGAGTACACGAGCCCTATTCTTCATCCAGAAGTCCATCCCTACTAACCTGACTGTCCCTCGGGTGCACTGTCCCTCCGCCGGGGACGCAAATTGTATCGAGCCACTCCTGGCACTGACTCATCTCGGAAAAGGACTTTAAACTCAGGGGAGTCAGTAGACTGAGACTCCTGTTCCTGTGGCCCAGATGGAGGAGAGATCTAGGCAGCCTTTATTTCCGGAGGCACCGCCTCATTCAAAGCAGCATCATTCTCCTCTTCCATCTGTGCCCAGGTCAGCCGGGCATCAGAAAAGGGGATAAAGCGAGGGACCTTCTCCGTCTCGTGGTCCCCAATCCCCTCGAGTGCCCACTCGTCATAGGGAAGAGGAAGTGGGACCCGCTTACAGTGAGAGGTATGAATCCAGTTCTTCCGCCCCTCCACCTTCACTGCGGTCCTTGTTGCGAGGAGGACCAGCAGGGGTCCCCTCCACCGTGGCTCCAAGCACCCCCGCCTCTGGAAGTTTCGGACCAGCACATACGTTCCAGGCCGGATCCCGTGGCCTGGCCCCTCAGGTATTGGTGGCAGTGCTTCATGGACCTGTTGATGACTAGAACGCACATTTTTAGTTAGCTCATAAAGGTAAACCACAAGCAATGGGTAGTCAATATCAGAGAAATTACGCGGGCGGGGTACACCCCACACATTTGCGGGGCGGCCAAAGACCACCTCATGTGGGGATAACCCTGTTCTGGAATGCGCTATCACTCTAGTGGATAACAGGGCAAGGGGTAGTGCATCCGGCCATTGCAACCCTGTGCTCTCCCTGATCTTAGCCATCTTCAACTTGAGAGTACCGGTATACTTTTCAACTAAGCCAGCCGACTGGGGGTGGTTTGCTGCATGGAACTTTTGCTTAATATGCAGGCTGTCGCATACCAGCTGAATCACTTTGGGATTAAAGTGACTTTCGTTGTCACTCCAAATCAAACGGGGCAAGCTGAAGCACGGGAAGAACTCCTTCAATATGACTTTCGCCGTTGCCATGGCTGTGTTCTTTTTAGTGGGGTAAGCCTCAATCCATTTACTGAATGCACAAACGACCCCCAGCACGTACTTCAAGTTGTTAACCCGTTCCATTTCGATGTAATCCATCTGGAGAACCTCGAAAGGGAAAGAGGGGGGATGCAAAATTACCAGGAGGTGCCTTTCCCTGGATTATGTATCAGGCAGACCATGCAATTCTTCACTAGATGGGCCGCTACCTTAGGGATGTTATCATTTTGCCATACGGGGTCCAATAGCTTACATATCCCCCTTGCACTGATGTGCGCTGGACCATGAGCCATCGTAACTACAGGTAATACGTATGCATCTGGTAACATCCATCTTTGCTTTTCCGACTTGTCGGTCCAGCACCCTTCGCCCCGTACTCTCCTGCCACATTGCCAGCTCCTCAACTGTTGCCTCACTTTGAATCTCCTTCACATTTTCTAGTGTGTCCTCAAACATCCCACCCTCAGGTACCCACCAAGCTGGCCCTGCCACAAACATCCTCTTCATCTTGGACCTAGCTATCTCTTTATCTGTTTGGTCTGCAAACGCATTTCACCTCCCCACATCATCAGTGATCGCTTTATGGGCACTACACTTCACTATCGCCAGTCTCTTGGGAAGCGCTAGGGCTGACAGGAGCCTATGTACCAGAGGGCCATGCTCTATCCTTGCGCCGTGTGAGGTCAGGAATCCCCTCTCCGCCCAGAGCCGCCCAAAATTATGGGCAACTCCGAACGCGTACTGACTGTCAGTATAAATATTGACAGTCAATCCCTCACTTAGCTCACACGCTCGCAAGAGGGCAACAAGCTCCGCAGCTTGTGCCGAGTGGTAAGGAACAAGTGATGTCTCAACTACAGTGCGCAGCGTAGTAATAGCATATGCTGCAGTGGTGGTGCCATCTGACAGTTTGAAACAAGAGCCATCGACATATAGCTCCCCTTGTGGGTCAGATAAGGGAACATCAGTCAGGTCTACCCGTCCCTTCGTCTCTTCTTCTGTGCGATATAAACAATCATGGACATCTGTGTCCCCATTGTCCGAAGGGAGAGGTAGTAACGGGCCGGGTTTAGAGTGGCACATCATTTGATTGTAATGTGTGGTGCGAACAATGTTAATTCATAACCAGTCAGACGAGCACTGGTGAGGTGCTGCGTCTTTGTCTTGTTCAAAAGCGTGTCCACAGCATAAGGTACCATTATTGTGAGGTCAGTATTGAGGACGAGCCCTGCCGATTGTCGAATAGAGACAGCTACGGCCGCGGCAGCTCCTAAACAGCTCGGGAGGGCTCTGGCGACAGCGTCAAGAAGAGCAGAGAAATAAGCACATGGCCTCTGCTTACCTCCAAAGGCCTGTGTTAACACCGAAAGCGCACACCCAGCCGTCTTGTGTACGTACAACATGAAAGGCTTCTGGAAGTCACGCGTACCAAGCACAGGCGCAGAGCAAAGCGCAACCTTTAATTGCTCAAAAGCTTGCTGGCATTCATTGGTCCAAGGTAAAGGCTCATGCACATCTTTAGTTGTTAGGTGCAGAAGGGGTTTCGTTAGTAAAGAGTAACCGGGAATCCAGTGGCGACAATATGTTATGTTAAAAATGGATTTGTAGAGCACACAGCTACTCAGCAGAGTATCCCGGCGCTGAGACAGAAAGATACAGAGGCCAGAGATGGAGCATCGGTCCCGAGGCGGTCGGCCATTAAACTGCTTGTTGGAACAGCCAGGTTTTCAATTGTTTCCTGAACGCCAGTATACTCGTGGCCTGTCTCAGCGAAAGAGGTAGCTTGTTCCAGAATCTAGCCACTTGCACTTGGAACGAGCGTCCGCCACGGCGGGCTCTGAGACACTTAGGGATGACAATTAGGTGTTGGTGTGCTGACCTAAGGGATCTGCCAGGTACGTAGTATGAAACTCTTCTGCGGATGTAATGCGCCCCCATGCCATGCAGGGCTTTGAAAGCAAGGACCAGCGCTTTAAAAAGTACTCTGCATCGGACAGGCAGCCAATGCAGATTCTTCAGATGGTGGGAGTTCCGGTCTCTAGGTCCAAGTCTCAGGACTGCCCTGGCTGCCGCGTTCTGCACGACTTGCAGTCTATTGAGTATAAACTCCGGAAGGCCCAGATAGAGGACGTTGGCATAGTCCACTCTGGAGGTGATAAGGGCCTGAACGACCGTCTTTCTGTGCGAGGTCGGTAATAGGAAAAGAAACCTACGGAGCATTTTCAAGAGACCGAAGCACGTGCCCCAATACAAGGTGATGCCTATGAAAGCACGCACGTCCCTCTGAGTCTTAGGGACGGGCATCCTAACAATGGCGTAAACTCGTTCAGGTGTTAGCCTCCTACCCTCCTTCGTCAGTAGGTGACCGAGATAGGTGACCTCCTGTCGACAATATTGAAATTTGGAAAGGGACACTTTATGTCCATGCTGTGCCAAATGTAAGAGCAATTTGACTGTGGCTTCTTTGCAACCCTCTTCAGTATCGGAGGCTATCAACAGGTCATCCACATACTGCAATAATACGTTACCTGTAGGAAGAGAGAGGGAATCCAACTGACCTTTCAGGGCATGACTATATATGCTAGGACTTTCAGTATACCCCTGAGGAGCACGACAGAATTGAAAACTTCGGCCCGCTATGTTAAATCCAAAAAAGTACCGGCTATTAGGATGAATTGGAATGCTAAAGAAAGCATTTTTCAATTCAATCACAGAGAAGAATTTGGCTGTGGAAGGAATCATTGTTAAAAGAGCAGTGATATTGGGGACCACCGGGAACTGAGAGACGACTATTTTGTTAACCTCCTGCAAATCAATTGCAAAGCGATAGACATCAGGATGCGCATCAACCGAGTCAGAGGGTGTCTTTTTGAGGATGGGAAGAATAGGGCTGTTACACACATTCGCAGCTGTCTCTTCAACCACCCCATATCTGATCAAATCCTGTATGATCTGCAACAAAGCCCGTTCTCCCGCCCGCGGTATTTTGTACTGGGAATACGAGGTAGCACGGCATTGTCTTTTAGTGTGATAGATATCGGTGAAATCTGCAACAACCCTACATCCGTATCTCCTGTTACCCACAACGTGGATGGTACATCTTTGAATTCAGCAGGAAGCTGTGCGTCTTTCGAAAAACACTGTTTGGTACTGGCCACATCCGGTCCTATTGTCATATAAACACCATCCGGAGAACATGAAATCGTAGCATGCAACTTCTTCAGCAAATCTAGTCCCATGAGATTTTTGCCACAATTCGCAGTCAACAGAAAAGGCGAGTCCACAGTGAAAGGGCCAATAGTTAAAGCAAGAGGTTCAGAGATGGGGCTCACAACCGGTATGCCTGAAAACCCTACCGAAACATTGTTATGGCCAGACAGAGCTGCCCCGGGGACCAGTGAACGAGAAACAGAGCTATTCATTGCACCTGTGTCCACCAAAAACCTCTTAGCCAAACCATGCAGATCCGCCGTGACATAAGGACCACGCTGATCTACAGGTATTGAAACTGGTCCCTCACCCTGTCCCTGGCTGTCCTAGTTATAGGACATCCCTGATACCTCGTCCAAATCATAATCATCGTGGTAGTACTGCCTTCCCCGCGGATCATCGAAATAATTCTGGTCAGAGCGACCCCCCGAGGATACCCCACCCTGTGTCTCATCACAACCGCCTTCACCACGTCCCCGTCCACCGGCACCCCGACCCCTGGGGGCAGGGACCTTCTGCAACAAGTCCGGACACTCACTCCGCCAGTGCCCCTCTCTCTTACAATACACGCACTGATTCGGCCCCACTGGACTACTTCCTCTGCCTGTACCACGTGATCGATGAGCTGGACCACTACCTCGTCCTCTACCGGACCCTCTGGCTGCCTGCTGCATTAGTACTTTGGTCTTCAACTCCTTATTCTTCTTCTCTACCTTCTCCTTCTCCTCATTCTCCCTATGCTCGTAGTACTGGGCCATGCTCAATATCACTGAAGGGGAGGAGGTAGTCCAGGTACTTTCAGAGGCCTGCAACCGAGCAGCTATCTCGGGAAGCAAATTTGTTACAAATCTGTTAACAAACAACCTGACGCCGCCCTCCACTGACAAATCCTGTCCACTAAAATCCCAAAACACCCCTTCAAACCGAGTGAAAAAATCTGACACACTTTCATCCTTCTTCTGTCGACATGCCGCTAACTTGTCCCAATCTACCCGTCTGGGTGGGATGAGGGAAGGCATGTAAGTGATGATACGACCCGGCAAAGCCAATATCTCAGCTCTAGGTTTTTCGCCGGGCTTCCGCTCATTAGCCCACGCCCTAATCACATTCCAAGTGCCACCTAACTCCGCAACATGATCCTGCGTGGGCACCTGCCGCCATATATCCACCGGCACCAACAACCCGAAAAACATCTCCACGTCGGCCAGTGTCATCACCGTCGATGAAGCGGCCTCTGTTAATTCTTTATAATATGCTGTGGGAGTTTTCCTAGGGTCTGGTAGCTGACTTTTAAGGGCAAGTACCTCACTCCTTTTCCATGGAGTGTAAACCCATTGCTCCTGAAAGCAAGCCTCTACCCGTGGCTGAACTACAATAACCTGCGCATTACGCTGCTCTGGAAACTCGGGATGAAAAATAGGATGGACCTCTTTCATGGGGAATTGGGATACCGTCGTAGGTGTTTTCTGGTGCAACCTGCCCCTGTACCCGATCATCGTTGCCACATTGCTGAAGACATCATTAGGGGCCATATCAGCAGCATATACACGATCTCGAATGTCATAAATTATCTGGGCTGCCACACCACCAAAACACTGCTCCCACAACCCTATCAATGTAGCCGACATGTGCTTGAGGGCATGCTGCTGCACAAACGGCTTGAAATCCTTCAACACACCCCACACATCCTCTACACTGTAGATTGGATTCCGCGCCCACTGCGCAGCCTGATTAGCGACCATCTGCTTTTCCTCACTCCCCACATCAGATCGAATCAGCACTCGCCCCATCAGTTCCCGTGCCGCAGCCCAATTCCCCTCATCCACCCCACGTACCGGGGTCCCAGCTCCTAACGATGCTGGAGATGAGATATCCGGGAAAGACACAATAGATAAAGAAGCAGGCACCAATGTGAGTAAAGACTGCGTTGAAGGTGTGAGAGAAGGGGGAGAAAGAGGAGCGGGAGCAGCAGATACAGCAGGAGGGCCCACAGCTACTGCACTCGCAGCTTGCGAGACTAAAGGGGAAACAGGCGGGACTGTAGCGGTAGCAGCTAGATCAGAGGCAGCAGAGCCAGATAGAGAGACAAGAGGAGCAGCAGGCTAAGGTGCTGGAACAACAGGGTATATCCTTTGCGGGGAATAGGGAGGCGGGGGCCTAGCATCCAATAGCTCATCCACAAATGCATCCCCCTCCTCTCGGGCAACATAGGACTTATCACATTGTAGTCGGAACTTCCTGTCAGCACTCTTGATACCCTTTTCTATTTTATCCCTATCATAGGCTACTGCTTCCTGAGTTATTGTTTGCATTTTCATTCTCCGGGCCTCTTTCTCCGCCCGCATACGTCGCTGCCTAGCTTCCTTCTGCCATACCTGAAGAGAATCAAACATCGACTGTCTACATCTCCTGGCAAATAATTTATCTTGCAGATAATTCAATTTCTGTTCATCAAAAGTACCTGTCGGTGGCCACTGAAGCTCGGCATTGTCCCTCGTATATTTGTGCCATAATGTACTAAACATAATAGGGCCAAGGCCGTGCTTCACATACATATCAAAATTCGGGGTGCCTTCCGGAGGCGCAGGTTGCCTCTCCTCCAACCGAGCCTCCACCGAGCAACAGCGGCACCCCACACACCACAATTTGCTTAAACAAGGCATCTCAACAACAGACACATACACCACTCGCACAAACTGAACTACACACCAAACAAAGGGAATCCAAAACAAGACAGTCCGAGGACTGTACCAAAACAAGACAGTCCAAAGACTGTATCAAAACAAGACAGTCCGAAGACTGTACCAAAACAAGACAGTCCGAAGACTGTACCAAACCAAGAAGGCAGGCTCTAGCCCCAGGCCTTTTCAAGAGTAAACCAAATTCAGCAGGTGGCCCGGCAGAGCGTTCGCAACACTCTGTACCTCAAGGGTCCACAGACCCACCAAGTTCAAACAAGTCGAGAATGGTCCTCAGACCATATTCAAAATACCAAAAGACAAGACAAACTCACCTGGTGCACACAGGTCGAGCAAAGTTATTCTCCACTGCCGACTCTTCAGACCAAACGGTCAGATCCAAGGGTTTCGCCGTTTCAGGACCCCAGCCGAGATGACCACTAGACGAGGAGCCACCCGATCAGACAGGCGGGGCAGCCGCGAGAACAAAGCTCGGTCGTATGGGGATACCCGATCCGCCCATCCGACCGGACGCAACCCCGACCTCCACAACCCGACTATGGGCGGGATGGGTCACCTGGTGGAGTCCCTGTTCAGGCGCCAATTGAAGGAAGTGACCCGATTAGGGCCACCCGGGTCACTCACGACCTCCACTCAGCCTTCCAAGAAATGAAGAGTCGGTAACGCAGTAGAGAATACAAACCAACGTTCTTTATTGAAAATTGTGCTGCAGCGGAGTCCAGTCTGACTAGCCTCCTAAGATGCTACCGAGGGGACTGACTGACAAACATTTGGTAACGTATGATAAACCTTCCAACATCTCTCGAGAACCCCGCCCCTCATGGAAAAGTACTGCTTGGGCACAGAGGCTAACAAAGGAGGCACCGAGAGATGAGCTAACACCTGCAGCATGGGTACATGTTATCAGACTTCCAAGGCCGTCTTACTCGATCTCAGCTCTCTCTAGTGTGGGAGCATAGCTATGTTCGATGATAGGAATGCAGGACTGAATAAACTATTCTCTTCGTACATTTGGGTTCCGACCTTGGATGAGATATGAGAACCTTTCGGAGCAGCAGCTTCTGCCGAGACAGAGAGAGCGGGGGCACAGAGATGAGGGGATTGTTCACAGCGCAACAGGGCCAGTGTGACTGAGAGAAAATGGCGTCTCACATGCTAACTTAGGCCTACACTATTCTACAGTAGCCGGGCACATGCACAATGGAAATCACGATTATATGACATAGCTACATGAATGCTAACCTAGCACAGCATATATCATGGAAGACGGGGGAAAAACAGTTCGATTCTAACAAACTGCTGTGGGTCTCAACCCCTTGTGCAGCCTTCTGCTGTCTCCGCCTTCAATCTTGTGAAGTATTGATGGATCGGGATACTTGTTGAAGTTGGGTTGGGGTTAGGGGGCTTGCGGCCTCTTGCGGGGCTCAGTTTATCCCCTCTGTCCGCTGCTCTGTGCTTGTACTGCACCTTAAGGTCTGTCATAGTCCACCCGGGTTTGCTTCCCTGTCCACTCTGTGTTTCGCCTTGGGATCTTGCGCTTGAAGCTGCTGTTCCTGGTTCTATTCCTGGTGCGGTTGGACGCACTCTGGCGCCTACCCTCCTTGCTGCTCTTGCTTTTCTGATGGTAATGCTGTTTCCACGGGCCCCAAATGCCCTGTGTGAATACTTCCAGTTAGTGTGAAATGCGGAGGCCTGCTGTCTCAGACTGTGAGCTCGATCTGTTAACCGCACTCTACACTTTAGCTGCCTGGTAAGGCTATGCTGGATGTGCTAGTTGGTTATGTGGGCTGTTGATACAGGTGCAGGCACAAGCTGTTCAGCCACGGACGTCCGCCTCATTGATAGGTGGATGGGTTAATCCCCTTATTGCGCTTAAATTTAATGTCCAGTGCCTCGTGGCTAGGTGGCTGGAGTAGGGTGGCTAGGTGACTGGGTGCTAGTAGACTACTCACAGACTGCGGGCAGCTGGATGTCTATTACTGGATATCTTCAGGGCTATTTTTCGGGATGTTTCCCATGTGGCTTGGGGGAGATAAGATGTAGTATCATTAAGGGAGGACAAGAGGGCTAGGAAGATGCTGACTACCACCCTAGCGGGAGCTCACCAGGGCCCCCGCAAGCCGCGCCCAGGCCTAGCTGGACCGCTTCCGCAGAGACCTGGGCTCACACTCTGCAGCAAGCTACTAATAGCTGCTGCGCTCAGGGTGTATGGTGCACTCCTCAATCCACTCAATCCACTCAGGTCCACTAGAGCGTGTGAGGCTGCGTTTTCCTGGCTGTCGAGTCGCTGGGGTGCTCTATAGCAGTGCAACAGAAAGGTAAAATGCCACAGAGATACCCCCAGTCTTTCCAAACCAACTCCTCTGCTGCTCAGCTCTCTGTGGCGCCGCTCCCCACCGTGCCCAATGCCACTGGCTCACTTGCCCATTCACTGCGTTTCTCATGTAGCTGCTCCTTGGTTCTCGGGTCCTTGCTCCTTGCTCCCCAACGGGACCGACGGGCCCCCGCCAACAGGTCGGGGGCGTGTCCAGCGTAACAGCGGGTGTATGGTTGTATGGTTAGCGGCAAGACAGTAGCAGAGGACCCACAGGGCACTGCGAGGCAGCGAGGTGGTGGCAGGAGCAGATGCGGCAGGTCACGGCTGGTTTGCCGAGAGCCACCCGGCCAGAACGACGGGCAGAGCAGCGTCAGATTGCACCTGCTAAGCTTCTCGCCATCCGCTCATAACTCTCCATCCAGACATAGGATGCGGGGTCTTGATGTGAAGACATAGGGCATCATTAGGATGGCGGTCGGACCGACATCCTACAGAGCGCTCCAACCGCTGCATTATGAAGCAGTCGGTTGGGCCGCATCGGTTGGAGGGACCGACGCTTACAACGAGCTCAAGGAGCCCATCGGGCCATCGGTCAGTGCAGAGGCACCGTCCAAGGGATTACGATGTCCCTTTCTGACAGCCTTTCCATGGTGGTCTGACCCCATGGAAAGGCTGCCGGGAAGGGACTTTGGGAGCCCCTAGCAGAGACCCTGTCCCTGTGGGCCTCCCCTATGAGGCCCAGGGGTCACCTGTGGTGCCCCCCCAAACATCCATACTGTGAGTGCCAGACACCACATGGTGCCTGGCACACGGTGTATGGATGTTTAAAAACCTCCCCTCTTCCATTGTGGCTTGTGCTGGAGCCCTTTTCAGGCCACAGTACAAGCTGGAGTGGAAAAAGCCATGATTTTGCCCGCCTCCACAGCGGGTGGGACCGCCGACTACTTGTCCATCGGTCCCAATCCCGCTGCGATGGCAGTTGGATGCTCGTCCGATCGTAATCGGGCCCACAGGCTGACATTTGACTTCTGCTTTTGAAGCTTAGCAAACGTGACAAAATAAATACATAATTTAAAACTATCTTTATTTATTTATTGCACCCACCAAAAATCAGCTTGTGACTCAACCACAGTTTAGGAAACACTGAGCTATAGAGTAGAACCTGGGTTCAAATAAAGCTTATCTGCCCATCTAACCATAGATTTTGCTCCCAAATATGGGGGTGAACTTAGTGGTTAATTTGTAGAACAATACGTGCCAGTGGCCAAAGCCCACTTAGAAGTCCGTGGCCTGTATTGGCGCACCTAATATCAAGGCTGTGGAGTCTGGATTCTACCTCATGCCTCTTTAACCCACTACCACATCCCCTGCCCCTTTATCTAACTCCTGCACATCCCTGTTTTCTCTCTTTGTGACAGTTTTCTGTTTTTCTCTTTCTTCTTCTTTCTCCTTTGTCTGTTTTTCTATCTTTTGCTCCCTATGGAAAATGTCTGATGAGGAAAAAAAAGTCACAAACCAAAATTAGGGTTACTGTTCCTAAAGAGAAAGAGGAGATATCGACAGGTTGTGCAGGACTCAGGCATATGCACGGTGGCAGTGAGCAGGACTGTTTCATGTTGCCCTCACACATCCCAAAGGAATGTCATGCTTCATCATAGGGCTATTGCTCCTTGTTGGGCAGGCGCTGCAATGCCCAACGGGTCCCCCGAAGGGTCACTTTGGCAGAGATCTTTTATTGGTATACCGTATGATGAATGCAAGGTAGAGTCTAGGTGGGGTGGTATCTCATGTGTGATGGTGTGGGTTAAAACTGGTCAGGGAGGCCACCAACTACTTTTAATAACTGGACCGCCCTGTCAGATTAAAAACCTTTATAGGTTAATGCTACCAATGGGGTCATGATGTAGTCTGATGTGAGTTCCCTCTTTAGGGTCCAACTCTAGTCAGTCAACATGTTTCACGCCCCTAGTGGTCAGGAGGATCTGTGGTGCTTCGTCAGGACAGAAATAGTGAGTGAATCTTCCTATCCTACAAATGAATCACTGACATAATATCGAGGTCAAAAATATAGAACACAAAAATATTGATGTAAAAATATCGATGTCCAAAATATCGTTTTTATTAATATATAAAAAATAATGTTAAAACAATTATATTATAAAATGAACTTAAAAAAATTACTTTAATACAATATATATTAAAAAATATATAATAAACAAATTTAATTTATAAAAAATTAAACATACATATATAAAATTTAATATATAAATGTATATTCACTGTAAAATTATTAATAAACTAATAACTTTAATTTATTGTAAAACATTATAAATATATAAAAATTAACTATATAGTGTTGGATAGCGGAGAGGAATAATTTACTATTCCCACTCCAGGGAGTGCAACAGTAGGGAAAGTGTTGGATAGCGGAGGGGTAAAAATTACTATTCCCTCTCCAGCAAGTGCAACAGTAGGGAAAGTGTTGGAAAGCGGAAGGGAATAATTTACTATTCCCACTCCAGCAAGTGCAACAGTAAGGAAAGTGTTGGATAGCGGAGGGGAATAATTTACTATTCCCACTCCAGGGAGTGCAACAGTAGGGAAAGTGTTGGATAGCGGAGGGGTAAAAATTACAATTCCCACTCCAGCAAGTGCAACAGTAGGGAAAGTGTTGGATAGCGGAGGGGAATAATTTACTATTCCCACTCCAACAAGTGCAACAGTAGGGAAAGTGTTGGATAGCGGAGGGGAATAATTGACTATTCCCACTCCAGCAAATTAATTAGCATTAATTAACAAACTATTAATTAATTAAAAATAATTTACCTCACACCATATTCCCCTATAAATGACACCACCAATGTCGTGAAACATGACACAATTAACATCATTAATTAACAATTAATTACTCAATTAATAACAATTAACAAGCAATTTATAAACTATTATTAATACATTAATTCACACAATTAACACTATAAAACATTAAATAAATATTTTATAAAAAATATTTAAAAATGTATTAAAATTAAATTACTTCCCACCCTACTCCCCTATCAACGCACAACCCACTGCTAAAAAAATGACACAATTAACACAATTAACAATAAATGAATAACCAATTAAGAACTAATTAATAATAAATTATTTACCACAATTAAGATTACAAAATATTAAATACATAAATATTGATTAATAAAAAATATTAATTAATTAATTATAAGTAAATTACTTCCCACCCTATTCCAATATAAACCCACAACCCGCCCCCAAAAATATAACACAATTAACATAATTATCAATTAATTAATTAATAATAATGAATAACCAATTAATAATTAATTAAAAAAATATTTATAAATACTAATAAATAACAATTATTAATTACCTTAATATAATCAAATTACTTCCCACCCTACTCCCCGATAAACCCACAACCCGCTCCAAAAAATATAACACAATTAACCTAATTATCAATTAATTAATTAATTAAAATTAATAACCAATTAATAATTAATTAATGTAATAATTATTTTTAAATACTAATAAAAACAATTATTAATTACCTTATTATAATTAAATTACTTCCCACCCTATTCCCCTATAATCCCACAACCCGCTACGGAACTAAAACTCAAAATTTATTTCAAATAAATTAATATTCAATTTATTATATTTAAATTACTTCCCACCCTATTCCCCTATAAACCCACAACCCGGTACGGAACTAAAACGCAAAATTTAAATAACATTAAAAAAATTCACACATATATGAAAAAAAAGCAATACTTTTATAATACATACTAAAATACATCACACTAATATAAAAATCGATATTATAAACAACAATATTTTTACTAACGATATTACTGACTGAGATATTAAAAAAACCGATATTTCTTACCTTACTGTCGATATTCTGTACCACGATATTCTTGAAGTCGATATTCTTCCATTACGATATTTGCAACTCGATATTATGGTAGGTCGAAATTTGCAACTCGATATTCTGTCTGTGCACCCCTACAAATGTGTCAAAAGTAGTGCCCTTTGAGTGGTACCTACTTTTCTGATGTTGGCTTTCCAACCTGTCTTCACTCACTATTCCTGTTATTAAAAGTAGTTGGTGGCCTCCCTGACCAGTTTTAACCCACATCATCACACATGAGATACCACCCCACCTACACTCAACGTTGCATTCATCATACGGCATACCCTATAACCCTACAAACCCAGCAGCCTGCACCTAATATATAACTTATAATATATAATTATTACACACTTTACATAAATAATAATCAATTGAATAATTAATAGTCAATAAAAAAATAATTATTAATTAATTATACAAAATTAACATCCCCCTATTCCCCTACAAACCTAGCAAACCACTACAACACTATACATTATTAGCAATTAAAGTAAAAATTATAAATCACTTACAATTGCAAACTATATTTAAAAATATTATTAACAATTATACAAACATTAATAACACATAAAATTAATATATGAACTAAACACATAAAGATAATTAAAAAGCAATCTTTTTTACAACTATATTATTGAAAACAATATTAACAACAACAAGATTGTTGACAACGATATTACTAACCTAAATAAAAACTACATTCTTGACAATATTTCTGTATAACAATACTTTTGTATCACAATATTTATTTCCCAATATTTCTATAACTTGATATTTATTTTGTCCAGATACCGCCTATATATACTTTGGGGTTAGGTTCAACAAAAACGGAAGTTATCGTGCTAAACTACCATTGATAAAGCTGAAAACTGCTTCTTTAAAATATGTGTTGCGCATCCTATTGACTCACTTCTCAGGCAGATTGGTTTAACCAAGTGTAGATGGAGCAAGGGCCAAAGGTCTGTCTGCTTTGGCCTATGGTGCCAAGGCAAATCCAGTAGATCTCTCAAGGTGGTTGGGCACTGAAAAGTGCAGCTTGTTCGGAATCTTGTTCAGATTACCTAACTTCAACCCACAAAAGCAAATTAGATTGGAGTTTAGTCTGACAAAGCAAAAACTAGGAAAGGAAGCTTGTTTTGCTCGAACCTGGGAACAAACTAGAAATTAAGAAATAGGCATGCTACAATCACTGCTTTGGTTGGAGTGCTTCCCTCATACTCCAGTGGTTTATGTACTTATACCAAGCACTAACATAAATGGAAATTCAAGAAATGGGAATGGCAAATCATAAATTTAAAAGGGTATTGATGCAATATCTAAAAGACAAACCAAAAAATCCTGATCTTATGATCACCATCTACGCCTACAGAGGTATATGTTAGACCCACTACCCATCTCTTGGAAAGTTACGCTATATTTGGATGTAGGTATATGGTATTTCTGTAATGCAAACCTAGAAAAAAGGCACATTACATTATCAGAGACAAGCACAAAGTAAACAAGTGATTGAAAAGGTAACTGGGCTATGGACGGTTAATGCATTATGATGGAGTATTCTTTAAAGAGGTGCGTCTTCAACTCTTTCCTGAACTAGAGCAGAATTGGAGTGGTCCTGACGGATATGGGAATGTTGTTCCAGATTATGGGAGCAGAGATGGAAAAGGCCTGCTGACCTGTTTTTAATTTTTTTAATTCTTAGTCTGCAGTAGGATCGCTGCAGAAAAGGTGAGCTTGTCTTCATTATAAGTGTGGGTCCTGGTTGTGATGACTTTCTAAATGATGCAGTTGGTTTTGAAGATGATGCGGCAGCAAGGGTAGCCAATAGAATTCTATCAGGATGGTGGTAATGTGATCCTATTTCTTCAGGTCCTGGATGAGGCGTGCTGTTGAACGTAAGATGCCCTTAAAGTGATCCTGTGTGGAGCTTGGAGACTGGAAGTCCATGGAGCAGGGCATTACCCTAAGGTTTGGGCTTTCTCACTGGGGAAAAACTTCATTAGATTGTCTATACAAAACCATTGTTTGACAGTAATGTTTTGCTTTGTCAGGCAGGACCCTCAACTAACAAGTGGTTCTGTGAAATTATCTGCTGCATTCTTGAAATCCAGGATCGAAGTGGACGCCCATTAAGATAACAAATAATCAAGTTTATAATATGTATTGTAGATTACCTGTGACTAACAATTAATTTTAGCTTTTGTGGTGAGGCCTGGTACTGCCAGACGTTTTAGTTGAAACTGTGAATATTTACAGATAAGCATATGTATGTTTAATTAAATGAGTCTGAACAATGTAATCTGCAAGCAAATCAAGAATTTATAATTTTATAGTTAACATTTCATGCATTTTATGATTGTGTTGACATTCACTTCAAAATTATAATACATGCGTCTGAACCTATTCTGTGGGCTACAAGGCAAGGAGGAGTTACTGGGCTTCAACCGTAGTGGTTGAGGCCTTCCACCACTGCTGTCCTGGTGTTCGTCCTACTATGGCATTGAACATTGGGCCAGAAATAACCCAACTGTACTTGACTCTCAGGGTATCGGTGGCGAGTGTTCCAAGACATCTCATGGAAGGTAGTGTGTGAGATAAGGACTCAGAACTCACACACTACCTCCCCTGCAACAAGCAATCAAACAATAGGCATAATAAGTGAATGCCCAACCCAGTGCTTTTTTTTTACGGAAAAAGAATTGCTTTATTCACAATAAAACCTAAAATTATCCATAGAGATATAGACAGCACTACTAGGATGCCTAGTACAGGATCTACGGGGTTCACTACAAAGAGAAACAAAATGTCTTAGTTCAGGATCACTACGATGAAGTGGAGCAGCTTTCCTGTATCCCCACAACCACCACCTGAGGTGGCTTGTCCATCCAGGAACAAAGGTGAATAAAAAAGCCTCAACATAATACAAACTCTGCACCACTAAACCTAATTCTACTAAATACCCCCTTGGCAACACACCTGGCTGACCAATTACACCAGCACCAACAAAACCTAAAATGGTCCATGAGCGTGGTGCAAGATGAAAATATTTAACGCATTAATGCCCAACCTATAAAAAAACAATACCCACTTTACAAAACCATAAACGTCAGGGGCCCTATTATGTGAAGGGCACACTTTCCCTGTTTGCGTCCGGTTCACCTTAAAACAGGTGCACGGGGTGCAAACAGGAAAAGTGCGCCCTATCACATGGAATGCGCTGCCCCAGGGCAGCCGCGAACTCGTGCTGGCCTGGGGGCAGCGCATTCAGGTGAAAAACTGAGTGGCTGCTTTGAAGCCACTCTGTGTTTCACGGTGCAGACCGCAACCCGCCTGCACTTTTAAAAGGGGTTAAAGATCCCCTTGCAGGTGGGTGCAGTGAGTCACTGCACCCGCCTGCAAGGGAATGTCTGGTGGGACCCCTTCCCCCCTCCAGAGGGCTGCAATCAGGGGGCGCACCTGCCAGCGCACCTCCTGACAGCTTCTTTGACTCTGCGCCCGCGTGTATAATACGGCGCGGGCGCAGAGTCAAAGGGATTCCCTCATTTGCATGGGGCCACGCTCCCATGCAAATGACGGAACGTCCTCTGAAGATAGTGATGACGCTTTATGTGAGCCAGTGCTATCATTATTACAGAAGGGGACGCTCAAGTGTCTGCGGCCCCTTCTGGTGCCATATTATACAAGTTCCCCTGGGAGCGCAACAGGCGTTTGCGCTTGTTTTGCGTGCCCCGGGGCACTTTGGTATTACAGAACGGGCCTGAAATGCTAGTACGGCCCCTTCTGTAAAACCGATAGCGCTGGCGCACATAAAGTGCCAGCGCTATCTTCAGATGGCGTTCCCTCATTTGCATGGGGCGTGCCCTATGCAAATGAGGGAATCCCTTTGTCTCTGCGCCCGCGCCTCATTACAGACGTGGGCGCAGAGGCAAAGAAGCTCTCAGGAGGTGCACTGACAGTGTGCCATTTAAAAGGTGGCACACTGTCGGTGCGCCCCCTGATTGCAGCCCTCTGGAGGGGGGAAAGGGACCCCCCAGACATCCCCTTGCAGGCGGGTGCAGTTACTCAATGCACCCACCTTCAAGGGGATCTCTATTCCTCTTTAAAAGTGCAGGCGTGTGCTGCCTGTACTGTGAAAACACGAAGTGGCTTCAAAGCCCCACTTAGTTTTTCACAGGAATGCGCTGCCCTCAGGGCAGCGCAAGTTCGTGGCTGCCCTAGCGGCAGCGCATTCCCTCTACTGTGGCGCAATTATCTTGACTGCGCCGGGCGCACATTTTAAAAGGTGTGCTCGGTGCAATCAAGAAAATGTGCCGTATATGTAATATGGCCCCTGTAATGCCAAAGTGCCCCGGGGGCACACAAAGCAGGCACAAACGTCCGTTGCGCCCTGGGCGCAATTCCATAATACAGCCCCAGGGGCATATGGAAAGTGAAGCAGTGGAAGCCTTTCTCTGTGCACATGACCTGAAAACACATTTAGCTCGTCTCTTGAACACCAAACAATCCACCGTATAGTGTCCACACACCCAAAAATCTCAGGACCTCACCCGGGATGCTCCCACACACCAGGTAACATTTGGCAGATGGCACAGTCACAACAGATTCTCTTGTTACTGTGTAAAAAGCTGTTTTATATGTATGACATGTCAGATTAAACCAACAAATGGTGAGCTGCACCTCACTAATAGGACTAACAAGACTTAAAATGGTTAGGGTTGCTTGTGTCCCATTCAGGGGGCATGTAGCCTATACGCTTGTGATTTAATGATGCTATTATGGGAGGACCAAGACTGATTTGCATATGGTTGCTTTCTGTGTGAAGTGGCGTAGACAGAAAAAAAACGGATTGGAATGAGATCTTAGCGATTGCCAGTGCTTGTAACTGAATGTGGTGCAAAAGGTATGCCGGGAGGTGGATCCTGTGCTTGCTGTCCTAGAGGATCCAATCTGCCCCTCACGGATAAGGCCCAACTAAGTTGTAACTAGTTGCTTGTTTCCTTATACAAAGGGGATATGTCCTGATAGTTAGGTCTGGACTGTTCCTTTTGAAGGAGGAATCGGAATGTCTTGCAGATGGTTGCTCCCCGTCTGAAGTGGTACAGTGGACAAAAAAAATGATGGGGTGGCATGCAGCACCAAATCGTCCTTCTCTATATGAACCACCAAGGCATCTTGACTGTGCCTACCCCTGTGAAAATGTTTTAAACTAGGCAACGGCTATCCACAACCCAGCCCTCCTCTTTCACCTCAAATGCACATGAATCTTTTTAACATTAAAGAAATTGCTTCTCGATGCAACCCTTGACTGATTCGGAGGAGCAGACTACCTAGCACAGAACACTTGTGACCACTTCCACTGACTATTGAAATGACGACAACAACAAATAGTGAACAGAATGAGAATGAGAATGGAGAATGGACATGTGACAACTGTGTAACCCCGAACTGTGGAAGATCTGAAACAGGCAATTGACGCACACATTTCTGCATCCATCATATGAGATACAAAACAGTGGGAGGCTTTGAAACTTATGATCAGGTAATACATAATTTCAAAGCCTGTGAGAAAATGGTGCAAGAAAAAAAAAGCTTTTGTGTGG
This sequence comes from Calotriton arnoldi, assembly GCA_963921515.1. NCBI lineage: Eukaryota > Metazoa > Chordata > Amphibia > Caudata > Salamandridae > Calotriton > Calotriton arnoldi. The sequence continues at coordinate 2,971,744 of CAWUFW010000319.1, forward strand.
CTGCTGAAGTGAAATTACAGAGTGAAGAAATTGTGCAACCACAAGTATACTTTTAGAAGAGTATCCAGGTCAAAAAAGAAGAATACAGAGCTTTGGTTAACAATGAGGCTTTGGCTATGTACTTAAATACACAGAGGGGGATCTACAATAAGGGCAGTAGGAATGGGAACATGATAGCCTGTTTGAGTAAACAAAATGAGGACACAAGACACATATTTGAAGTAAAAAGGGGTTGACAGTGTTTTAATAACATGACATGAGGCAGTGGCAGAAGTCTTTGTAGATTATTTTCAGGTTTCCTATGAAACAAACAATTGAGGGAATAGAGTTGACACTGCAAGATTTGTAGCTGAGTGTAGAGCACTAATGCTTGGATCAGAGGCTACGACCCTATACGAAGAGATTGCCCCGGACAATGTGGAAGAGGTAATTTCACGGCTTGAGTCAAAGAAAATGTTGGTACCCGGGGTTTCCCATGGAGTTCTACGAAAGATTTTCCAGCATATCTCTAAAGAAATAATGACCATGCTGGTGGCAATAAAGGCAGAAGGCATTTTCCCATCAGATTTAAGACTAGCTTCCATAGCACTCATTCCCAAAGAAGGGTCGGAAAGGAATGATTGTTCCTCATGCTGTTCCATCTCTCTGCTAACCTAAGAAACAAAACTAATCGCTAAAATGTTATCAAGTAGGTTAATTCCAATGATAAGGGACTGGATTCAACCTGAACCGCTAAACAATCGGGGTTCATGCCACATCAAGAACAAGTCCTTCAATTAGGGCTGAAATTTGCACCAACATCTCGTTCGGACTTCACCAGATTGAAGACGGAAGCAATGGAATTCTTCCGCAAAATTCAACGTAAGGCATTCTTTTCATCCAGGGAGGCTTCACTTATTCCGGAAACATCAGGCTTGGCAAATAAATCCAGCTTCATCCCACCAGCCCATACTATCCCAAAAGAAGTTTTGGCATTTGAGCAGGTCATCCTCTCTTCTATTCAGCAACTCGAGAAGAGAAAATCCAGCAGTAAAAATAACCTGACCAGCGGGCAACACAAAGCGACACAAGCCTTGAAGGAAGACGACTCCATACTCATTAAACAGGCCGATAAAGAGGGTGCGGTGGTGGTGTGGCCAAAAGCGATGTATTTAAATGAAGGACATAAGCAGGTTAACAACCTGTCAGGGCTATTATAACTTTCTTGACAGCACTGGAGCAGAACGACGCTAGTTCCCAACTCTCCTCTTAATACGTCCCTGCCAGGTTTGATTAATCCTTCACAGGTAAGTACCAAGGGGGGAAAGGGGAATGGGATAGAGAAGAGACTGCCCGTTGATTTCTTCTGTTAGTTTCTGCCTCGTCTTCTTCTTTCTTCTTAAGAGACTGTTGACAAATACATTTCTAAATAACTCTTAATTATATTTACAGCACAGGTATGCATAAATTAGATAACTTATCTTACCAGGAACCTTTCATGGGCTTGCTTCTCTTCTAGCTTCTCTTGTGTTAATTAACAATATTCATTGGTGAGAAGTTATATTTATTGCTTCTTATCTCTCTTACAGGATGTGCCTGGACTCTTCTTTCGCTGTTTCTCGATATGGAGAAAGCATAAGGTAAGTCTTCATTTACTGTGACTTTTAACCCTTGTCTATTCGTTAACTCTCTAAACTTACTTTTGTAGAGTGCGAGCACACTTATGAATAATCCTCTTCTTTAGTTCTTAGAATAAGGTAAGGACAATAGGCCCTGTTATTGTAACACAGCTGGTTCTTAACAGTGGATCAACCTTATCGTATTTACATTATACTATTCTTAACTCCTTGAGTCTGTGTACCGAGTCGCGTGATAACTGCTCACACGCACTACAGCCATGACTCGATTTCTTCGTACCGTCTCAACATTTGGGGTTTCTAACAAATATTCTGTTCCTCAGTAAATGTGCAACTTTAGAGTTTGAAGAGTTGCGAGAGGAATTACTTGTATTTACCCTTTAGGTACTGTTGCCGAGATTGGAACACTACTCTAGTTCCTAAACAAGGTTCACTTCGAATACACTACATGAAGTAAGCATCTCAGAAGAGAGACGCTACTTCCCAAGACTTGCGCGCAGCTCACAGACAGCCGTCTGAGCATGCGTCTTCAGAAATCACTAACCTTGAGTTCAGGGAGCTCGGGAAACCGACGCCGATGAACCCAACGCCCAAGAAACGCCTCCTGACTAACTTCCACACGACGCTGGCGAGGTAGGTCCGAACTGGGGAAAACTCTTGGTGAAGTGCGCCATAAAACGTTGGTGCACGCTTCACCTGAGCTTCACTTGCTGAGGGGGAAAAGACTAGACTGTTAAACCCGTGGGCATGCTGGCGGCCATCTTGGATGTCCAGCGTCGCCAGCATGCTCGCCAACTAAAGGCACAACGAGGTTTAGGTGTGAAATGGTGTGTTGAAGGGGCAGACATAAGGGCTACAACAGGGTCACGAGGAGGAAACCTCCCGTGAACCCTGACAGTACCCCCTCCCAACGGGGTTTCCTCCAACCGTGGCTTAGTGGGGAACTTAGCATGGAAGGCTTTGATCAATCGGGGAGCATGGACATTAGAGCTGTGTTCCCAGGAACGTTCATCAGGTCCATAGCCCTTCCAGTCAATAAGATAAAAGAGATCATTGTGAATTTTCTTGGAATCTAAGATTCTCTTGATTTCGTATTCGATCTCACCATCAAGAACCAGAGGGGTGGGAGGATTTGTCTGTCGTAACTCTGGATGAACTATCTTAAGCAGGGAGGTGTGAAAAACTGGGTGAAATTTGGCAGTGCTTGGAAGGGTTAACCGGTATGTAACTGGGTTGATGACCTTTTCTATGGAATAAGGACCGATAAAGCGTGGCTGAAATTTGCGGGTACCTTTCAACTTTAGATTTTTGGTACAGAGCCAGACTCTGTCTCCTACTTGGAGATCAGGGTGTTGTTTTCGTCCTTGATCAGCAAAGTGTTTGTAACGACTTTTAGCTGAAACTAAATTCTGTGTTGCTGTTTGGTGAATCCTAGTTATGTGTTGGGCAAGGTCCTGAACTGCTGGGACTTCTACATTTCCAAACTCCACCTGTGAATTAGGGTGCCTGCCTGAATTCATGAAGAAGGGCGAATAGCCTGTGGACACATTTTTGGCATTGTTATGGGCGTACTCTGCTGTCCAGAGGTAATCGGGCCAGTAACCTTCCTCATCCAATAAATAGAGTCGGAGGTATTGCTCCAACTCCTGATTGGTTCTCTCGGTTTGGCCATCGGTTTCCGGATGGAAACTAGTGGAACATCGATGGTCAATACCTAAGCCCTTAGTATAGGCCTTCCAAAAGTGCGACAAAAACTGAGAACCTCTATCAGTGATCAAAACCTTAGGAATGCCATGGAGACGAATTATATTTTGATTAAAAAGTTGGGAAAGTTGTTTTGCTGTAGGTGTGCCTTTATAGGGTATAAAATGTGTCATCTTACTAAAAGTGTCTACGCATACAAGGATAGTATTAAACCCATGGGAGGAAGGTAAGTCCACTATTAGATCTAAAGATACTGTGTGCCAGGGATGTGGAGGAGTGGGCAAAGGTTGTAAGAGACCTTTAGGAGCCTGTCTGTCGGATTTTCCCCGTGCACAAATCTCGCATTCCAAAACATACTGGCGGATGTCCCGACACATGTGTGGCCACCAAAAGCGACGTTTGAATAAGTCTTCGGTTTTCAGTACACCTTTATGGCCTGCCAAAGGATGATCATGACATTCTCTCAGCGCTTGTATTTGGAGATCTTTTGTAGGCAAAAACAAGGTGAGTCCCTGATAAGGTAAGCCATTCCAAATAGTATGCTGTGGATCTTCTGCGGCCCATGTTTCCATTTCAGTAGTAGTCATCACACTCCAAACTTGGTCCTCAAAAGGAGCTTGGATGATGGCTCCAACAATTTTATTATCCAGAATTATTGGTTGATTGTCGACGATTGCCTTATGGTTGTCCGTATCCAATCTGGAGAGAGCGTCAGCTTTTCCATTCTTTGATCCTGGTCGAAAGGTGATAACAAAATCAAAATCTGCAAAGTAAAGCGACCAGCGAAGTTGACGTGGGGTAAGTGTACGGACAGAACGTAAAAATTTTAGATTGCGGTGGTCTGTAAACACTGTCACTGTGTGTTTGGCACCCATTAAATAGTGCCTCCAGTCCTTAAAGGCATCCTTGATGGCCAAGAGTTCTTTTTCTGTGATTGTGTAATTACATTCAGCTGGGTTTAGTTTACGGGAGCGGAAGGCCACTGGATGCAGCTGTCCGGTGTCTTTGTGTAGTTGTGAAAGTATACCCCCAATAGCCGAATCCGATGCATCAGTTTCCACGTAGAACGGTTCAGCGGGGTCCGCGTGCAATAAAACCGGTGCAGAAGTGAAGCTTTTCTTTAATAAATTGAACGCTGTTTCAGCTTCATCTGACCATTTGAATGGTACTCCTTTCTTCAATAATCGTGTGAGTGGGAGGATTTTCTGGGAAAAGTCATGGATGAATAGTCGATAAAAATTGGAGAACCCCATGAAACTTTGCACCTCTTTTATGGTCGTGGGAGATTTCCAGTCCATCTCCGCCTGCACTTTCTGTTGATCCATCGTGATCCCTGCGGGAGATAATACGAATCCAAGGAACTCCACAGTATCGGTTTTAAACAAACATTTCTCCAGTTTTACATAGAGAGAATTCTCTCTCAAACGTTTCAATACGGCTCGCACCTATGTCTGATGTTCTTCTTCAGTGTTGGAATAGATCAAGATGTCATCTATGTATACTATGACACATTGGTCGAAAAAGTCGCTCAACACATCATTAATAAAGTATTGGAATGCGGCGGGTGCATTGCACAGGCCATACGGCATTACAAGATATTCGTAGAGGCCATATCTAGTCCTAAATGCCGTCTTCCACTCGTCGCCTTCTTGGAGCCGAACTAGGTGGTAAGCTCCCCGCAGGTCTAATCGCGTGTAAATCTTGGCTTCCTTCACTTGATCGATGAGCACAGAAATGAGGGGCAACGGATAACGATTCTTTACTGTTATTCTGTTGATTCCTCTGTAATCAATACAGGCCCTGAGATCCCCCCCTTTCTTCGCCACGAAGAAAAGTGGGGATGAAACTGGAGATTGTGATGGCCTGATAAAGCCATTCTCGAGATTTTTCTTTAAATACTCTTTTAGATGGAGATTTTCCTTTTCGGTTAAAGCATAGACTCTGCTACACGGTAAATTATCCCCTGGTTCTAGGTCTATCCTGCAGTCATAAGACCTGTGAGGGGGTAACTTTTCTGCCTGAACCTCGTCGAATACGTCTGAGAAGTCCTTGAATTCTTCTGGAAGCTCAGCAGTTTGAATCAGGCACACCGACGCTCCGTCCTCACAGAGCCGGGAGACAATGCTGGACTCTGACTGAATTTCTTTTTCTTCAAAACAATGCTTAGTGCAATATTCGGAGTTTAGCTGGATTGTTCTGGCTGCCCAATCTATCAACGGATTATGTTCAGTTAACCAGGGTAATCCAAGAATTAACTGAAATTGGGGGGCGTCTATGAGGTTGAATTGTAGGATCTCTTGATGTCCTTCTATAGTAATCATTCGTACTGGTTCGGTATGGTTAGTTATTGGACCAGAAGTTAAATCGGTACCATCGACAGCTCTGACTCTTTCGCTTTTCTCCTTCTGGATGACTAACAAGCCTATGTGTTTAGCAAATTTTTGGTCGCAGAAATTGCCTGTAGCCCCAGAGTCTACCAAGACGATGATTTCTGTTAAAACCACATTTCTGAATTTCAACGTCACAGATAAGGTTAGATGTGGTGAGGAGACTTGCAATGTGTTGGCTAACTGATGATTTACTGGAGTTGTTTTTTCACTTGCATCCACCAGCCCAACTCCCATCACTGGTGGTGCTGCAAGTTTTCCTTCTCCCTCATGTGTGTCTTTGGTCTTTTTTGACAGGTTTTTACGTAATGCCCACTTCCCCCGCAGTACATACAAAGTTTATTCTGTCGCCTTTTCTCTTTTTCTTCTTTGGACAATGGCCCTCGAATTGCACCAATTTGCATAGGTTCCACTCCTGAAGCACCTTCAGTGGCACGCGAAGCTTCTGGTTTTATCCGATCAAATCGAGGGACACTGGGTCTGAACTCCCTTCTTTTTTCGCCCTTCCGTTCACTCTGTCGAAAATCTATTTCCAACACCAAATCTACCAGCGCAGATATTTCAGTAGGGCGTTTGGGGATTTGCGTTAGGGCATCCTTTAATTCTTCCCGTAGTCCTCAGTAGAAGACCGCCGCTCTCTTGTTTTCTGGCCAATTCGTCTCGACCACTAGCTTGTTGAACTGGGCAAGATAAGCGACCAATTCTCGGTTTCCCTGTCTTAGCTCCAGCAATTCATTGTCTGTGGCCTGCGACGCTCTTCTTCTATCGAAGATTCGGAGGAATTCTTTTTTTAAATCTTCAAGATTGTACAAAATTGGATCATCCGTGGTCACTAAAGGCATCGACCAGGAGGCCGCGTCCCCACTGAGGTAAGACAATATAAATGCGACACGAGACTGAGCATCGGGGAAAATCGTTGGACGACACATAAAATGTAGGGAGCATTGTGTTAAGAAGGTTTGTGCTTTTTGCGGGTCTCCTTTAAATCGTTCAGGAGGGGCAAGGGGAATTACCGGAGACAAGGAATGAATGACTTGTGTGGGTGCAAAAGATAAGGAACCAGTGTTGGGTCTTTGGGTTTCAAAGGTGGAGGTTTTATGGCTAGCTCCAGAAACTGTTTCTCCCATCTTGAGACTAATCATTTCTTGCCTAAGAATCTGGTTTTCTTCCCTAACTGCCTCTAAACTTCTCTGTATATTACCCAGAATGTCTCCTAAATTTTCAAAATCAAATTCTTCCGTCATTCTGCTCGGGTGCTTGTACCAACTTGGGCACTTCACTCTGTCAGGGCTATTATAACTTTCTTGACAGCACAGGAGCAGAACGACGCTAGTTCCCAATTCACCTCTTAATACGTCCCTGCCAGGTTTGATTAATCCTTCACAGGTAAGTACTATGGGGGGAAAGGGGAATGGGATAGAGAAGAGACTGCCCGTTGATTTCTTCTGTTAGTTTCTGCCTTGTCTTCTTCTTTCTTCTTAAGAGACTGTTGACAAATACATTTCTAAATAACTCTTAATTATATTTACAGCACAGGTATGCATAAATTAGATAACTTATCTTACCAGGAACTTTTCATGGTCTTGCTTCTCTTCTAGCTTCTCTTGTGTTAATTAACAATATTCGTTGGTGAGAAGTTATATTTATTGCTTCTTATCTCTCTTACAGGATGTGCCTGGACTCTTCTTTCACTGTTTCTCGATATGGAGAAAGCATAAGGTAAGTCTTCATTTACTGTGACTTTTAACCCTTATCTATTCGTTAACTCTCTAAACTTACTTTTGTAGAGTGCGAGCACACTTATGAATAATCCTCTTCTTTAGTTCTTAGAATAAGGTAAGGACAATAGGCCCTGTTATTGTAACACAGCTGGTTCTTAACGGTGGATCAACCTTATCGTATTTACATTATACTATTCTTAACTCCTTGAGTCTGTGTACCGAGTCGCGTGATAACTGCTCACACGCACTACAGCCATGACTCGATTTCTTCGTACCGTCTCAACATTTGGGGTTTCTAACAAATATTCTGTTCCTCAGTAAATGTGCAACTTTAGAGTTTGAAGAGTTGCGAGAGGAATTACTTGTATTTACCCTTTAGGTACTGTTGCCGAGATTGGAACACTACTCTAGTTCCTAAACAAGGTTCACTTTGAATTCACTACATGTAGTAAGCATCTCAGAAGAGAGACGCTACTTCCCAAGACTTGCGCGCAGCTCACAGACAGCCGTCTGAGCATGCGTCTTCAGAAATCACTAACCTTGAGTTCAGGGAGCTCGGGAAACCGACGCCGATGAACCCGACGCCCAAGAAACGCCTCCTGACTAACTTCCACACGACGCTGGAGAGGTAGGTCCGAACTGGGGAAAACTCTTGGTGAAGTGTGCCATAGAACGTTGGTGCATGCTTCACCTGAGCTTCACTTGCTGAGGGGGAAAAGACTAGACTGCTAAACCCGCGGGCATGCTGGTGGCCATCTTGGATGTCCAGCGTCGCCAGCATGCTCACCAACTAAAGGCACAACGAGGTTTAGGTGTGAAATGGTGTGTTGAAGGGGCAGACATAAGGGCTACAACAGGGTCACAAGGAGGAAACCTCCCGTGAACCCTGACACAACCTTTCCTGCTACAGACCGACTCAAGAGGATCCTTCACGTAAACTTATGGAACAAATAAGCCAAATAGTCAAGGCGGGCTTTGAACAAGGGATTGTCGGGACGAAGGAGTATGAATTTCTGATTAAGACACATCCAAGGACTCCAGTCATTTACTTCCTCCCAAAGATCCATAAGCAATTACCGGAACCCCCGGGGAGACCGATAGTATTGGGGTGTAACTCGATACTGGAACCAATCTCTAAATACGTGGACACATTCCTCAAAGAGTTTTTACCTGAGGTCCCTTCGTATCTACGGGATACCATGGACTTTATTAATAAAGTCGAAGATACCCTTTATGACCAATCACAGCAATGGCTTGTCTCCTTTGATGTGGTTTCATTGTATACCCAGATCCCGCAAGATGAAGCACTGGAAGCAATGGAATTCTTTTTAGAAGCCAGAACACGACCACACAGAGTCCCCACAAGTTTCATCCTACAACTAGCTGAAGTGGCACTCAAGAAAAATTTCTTCAGGTTTGAGGAGACATTCTACTGGCAAATCAAAGGGACAGCCATGGGTTGTCCTTTTGCTCCAGAGATGGCCGTACTCTTCATGGCTAGGTACGAGGACAAATTTGTCTATAATAACAACCCATTCAAGAAGAATCTTACCCAATGGTATCTTATATCGATGATGTTTGATGTCTCTGGAGTGGGACTGAGTCAGAATCAAACAACTTCCACGAGTGGCTCAACCATCGACATCCGGACATCCAATTCACCTTGACTAAAAGTCGTACAACACTAACTTTTCTAGACGTAGAGGTCTTTTCTCATCAGAACAAACTTGCTACTACGCTTCACAAAAAGGTGACAGACAAGAATGCCATCCTGCATTATCGCAGTTTCCACCCTAGGAACCTCAAAGACAACCTTCCTTATGGGCAACTTCTTAGGATCCGAAGGAACTGCTCCCATAATGATGACTTCCAAATACATGAAGAGGCGTTCTGTGAGCAGATGAAGGAGCAGGGATACCCAATAAAACTGCTGAAACATGCATTCAAACGGTTCATGGTGTACACCACGAGAGTCTTTACTTAACAAAAAAGTCAAACCCAAGATGGAGAAGTTGGTTTGTGTCTCGACATATGGACCACACACGAATGCATTAAAGTCAATTATACGGAAAAATCGGCACATTATATGGAATTATGAACTTGAGATTGATGTCCCTCTCTTCGCTATGAAGAAGAATAAGAGCATTGGACAAAGAATTGTAAGAGCAGACTTACCCCCTTCCAGTACAAAGAAAGACCTCAGAACAATGTTCAATATGAAGCCGTTGACGGGCCACCATAAATGTAGTACCTGTATGAATTGCAGTAACACGATAGTGGGTATTGACTTCATACACGATGACACTAAGTGGACAAGGACACAATTTTCCGACTGCAAGACAAAAAATGTCATTTATGCAATTGTTTGTCCCTGCCCAAGAATTTACATTGGCAAAACTACGCAAGAGATTCGTCAACACGTAGCGCAGCACCGATCTAGGATAAAAAATAAAGTTGTATTAGCACCTATGGTGAACCACTTCATTGACTCCAATCACCACAAACTTGAGTTTAAATGGACTGTGCTATCAGTCATTAAACCATCACCAAGAGGGGGTGACGCTGAGGCTTAATTGTTAAGAAAAGAGGCCTACATGATAGCTCGCTTCAATAGCATCACCAGAGGACTGAATGAAATGTCAGAAATGGGTAAATGCTAAAACAGTTCCAGTCCAGGTTTTGCATTTCCAGTTTGCACCATGAATCAAATAATCTGGGGGCAAGATGGCCGCTGGCTGATTGTAGTGAGAGCTGCTGACAGGACCCTCTCTCCAAGACGTATTGACTGACCGGCATGCTGATACACACTTACCTGGCCAGCCGAGTGCTATCGTGGTGGAACGGCAGCAGCTTCAGACGGAGTCTCAGAGCGTTGTTTTCTGCCGTTAAAACACCGCTGGAAACGGAGTCTGGTGGCGGTGTGTGCTGGAGAAATACTGACCAAGGACGGGCGATGGCTCCCAAAACAATTAGACCAAGGAAGGAGCAACTGCAGGTGCGGCAGCGGGACGCGGCTCGGCACTGCACCGACGTGGTGGAAAGAGAACTGAGGAAGCGGCACTGAAGGTACGGGATGGAGCCATGGACGGGCGGAATAAACCACGAGTAATTACCTCTGAGGGCGCTTTACGCCAGCCCTCTGTTGCGGAGGTCTTCTTGCCCGCTTTAGTTGGTGGCGCGGAAGATACGGAAGACGTGACAGGTCCCGGGGTAGTGAAGACTACTGACGACCCGGAGCCTCCCCCTCCTTCGCTCTCTGGTGATATAATGCTGCCTCAGCTACGCAGACGGTCCGGACTGGAACTGGGAGCAACGGTGGAGGAGGTTGATGGTCGACCGGCTCAGGAGATATCGTTGGGGGCTCAGGCTGCCACTGTGGGGGATATATTGGAACTGACCGGGACTGAACCTCGGGAATCAAAGGAACAAGGTAAAGATAAACAACTTCTTATAATTCCTGATGCTTCGGAGCTAACTTGGCCACCGGGTGGGGGTATTGGCTCAAAATCTGCCTCAATGTGGATTAAACCTGTGTTGGGATCACTAGATGGAGATAAGTTTTTCTCTTTAATGGATGATACTGACAATTCTAATCTCAGTGAGGGTAATACGGCTGATGAGACTGATTCAGGGGATCCTTCTCATGCTCCACTGGGGCAAAGAAATAAGATTCTCACCCAGAAACGCAGAAGTAAGGCGAGAGCGAGTCCTCCCAAGTCAGATACAGCCACAGCTCGCGAATTAAAATGGGACTACTCTTCTACTAGCCAAGTATACGATGACGATGATTATACTCATGTTTCAGCTCAGGGGGGCATAGTTACTTTATCAAAGTCTACCACTGAAATCACCGACTTACCTTCACTTGATTTGGTGTACTCCACCCTGAAACAAATGCAGGGGGAGGCTAGGCAGGAGTGCCGCAGGGCCCAACAAGCAACTAAAAAACTGCAGGGGGCACTCCGGAAAGTGAATAAAGTATGTACCGACATCGCGGAAAGGGTAGCTCAGGTGGAAACTAGAACTGTAACTTTGGAAGAAGATGTTGGGAAATTACAACTACATATGGAGACGCAGGACAAGCAAGTAGAGGACGTACACTGGAAGCTGGAAGATTTCGAAAACCGGCAGCGGAGAAACAATGTCAGACTGCTGGGCCTTGCGGAAAATATTGAAGGAAATTATATTAGATTATTCACTGTGAACCTCTTGAAGGGAGCATTTCCTGAACTCTCCCAATGGAATTGGGACAACGAGGTCCAGCGGGCTCACCGCTTTCCAATGATATAGAAAAAAAATAACGCTACGGACCAACGGCCCAGGGCAGTCCTAGTGTTCATAGGTAACTTTCTTCTGCGACAGGCGATAATGGACAGAGCAAAGCCGAACGCAAAGCGGTCATATGATGGGCACACTTTCTTTGCTCGTCCAGACTTCTGCCATATTACGGTTGAAAGAAGATGGAGACTCCGGCAAATGATATCTCCCTTTCAAGGGATCGGATGTGAAGCATTTCTAATGTATCCAGCTCGCCTTAAAGTCATCTCGAGTGGGAAAGTGCGAGTGTTTATGTCAGAGATTAAGGCACAGGAGTACCTACTGGAACTGAGAGAAGTTAAAGGACGGCCCGGACTTGGGACTATACGATCTCTTCAGGGGGGGCCATCCTAGGATGAGACTCACTAAGCTTCTTTATTTTTCTCTTTCTCCTTTTGGGGTGATTTCTCAGTTTTAAGATTGGCACAACTTTATAGAAGTTTATAATATCCTTTAGCGCAGAAGCAGTGTAGTGTGATCAATGGATTGGGGGGGCTCTCTCGGCAGCTTGAGCAGTAAGACACAGCCGCCACATCTGGGTCATTGCAGACCCATTTGCCCGTAAAGGGTGTAGGGAAGGGGGGGGGAGGCTGGGAGGGTTCTTAGGGGAGGGACTGGGGTGGTGGGTACAGGGAGGGGCAGCACAGCAATTGAGGAATATATGGATAAAGGGGGAAAACGAAAATGAAAGTGTTAGGCTGATTTACAAAAGAATTGATATTGGCTCTCAAAATAAAGGCAATAGCAAGCTACGTTAATGAGTATACGAATAATCTCAATGAATATATGTGGTCTGAATGACCAAGGTAAGAGACAAAGAGCGGCAATAGTTTTAAAAAATCTTAAGGCTGACATCATATGCCTCCAGGAGACTCGTATTGAGGGCACCAGAGGGAGTATTATTGAACAATTGGGGTTTAAGCTCATTGTTTGCACTAAGCAGGGGAGTAGAACAAGAGGGGTGGCTATTCTTTCACGGCGGGGGACACATACTCTTTAAGAAAAGTCAGTCTGACAAATGGGGTCGTTGGGCGATAGTTGAATGTATATTTCAAGGGGTTATGTTTACCATTTGTTCAGTCTACGGTTCAACTGCGGATGATCCAGACCTTTTTCAATTTTTGGACACTGAGCTTACATCATGGCCAACTCCCATTATATTGTGTGGTGATTTTAATATTAATGGTTTGGGAGGACTCTAGGGGAAGTAGGTCATAATTATTCAGGACGAAAGAGAAAGGTCTTTAATGCTCTTACTAATTTAGTGCAGAATAACGGACTTATGGATGTGTGGACATACTTGAGGCCTGCAGACCCGGGTAGTACGTTTTTTTCAGCCCCTCATAAGTTAGTAGTTCGATTAGACTACTTCTTTGCCTCACATCAGTTACTTGCTAGCTGCAAAATCGAGAAACATCCAAGGATTATTTCAGATCATAGTCCCCTAATACTTGCAGTAACTTTTGCAAGGGTAGAGAGATTAGAGCGGACTTGGACATTTGAGAGAAAACTTTTAAAGGATCAAGAATATGTGGCTCATATGAACAACTGGATAAGAGGGTTCTGGGATATTAATAGAGGGAGCACAGGCCTGGGGATTGTATGGGATGCATTTAAGGCTGGGGTAAGGGGGGAGACACTAAGTTTCAGTTTACATCAGCAAAAGAAAGAGGCACAGCGAGAGCAAATGATGTATCAGAAACTAATGGATGTGGAAGAAGAACTTGTAGCTGCCTTGACGCTAGGTGTTGCTACAGATAACATACTGTTAAAATTAGCAAATGCTAAGGCGGAGGTTGGAGACGTAACAGCAGCCAGGGCTGCTGAAAGATTTCTTGGTAAAAAGGAGCTATGCTATGAGTATAGCGAACGAGTGGGCCTTGTCCTGGCAGCACGATTAAGACAAAAAAGTGCAGCAGGAGAGATTCTTGAAGTTTTCGACACAAGAGGAAACTTAGTTAAGGATTCACCTGAAATTCGGGAAGTTTTTCGGCAGTATTATGAAAACTTATATTGTAAGGAGCAATCGGGGGAGGAGACCCAGATCTTAGAATACCTGAGGGGTATACCTATACAGTGCATAACCTCTGAAGATAAGGAAACTGTACTGACTACCGACGAGGTTTACAGTGCAATCAGTGGTCTCCCCTCTGGGAAAGCAGCCGGCCCAGACCAGATTCCACTTGAATTTTATAAAACTTTTCTTAATGTAATAGGGCCAGATTTAGTAGATATAGTCCGTCAAGCTCAGCAGGGGAACTCTGTTCCTGATTCTTGGGCCGGGGCAGTCATTACTATCTTCTTAAAAAAGGGTAAAGCACCTAGAGAACCAGGCTCGTACAGACCAATTACGCTAATGAATAGTGATACTAAAATATTATCTAAAGCTCTGGCGACTCGTTTGAATGCCGTTATTGGGAAAGTGATTCACCCACGTCAGCATGGGTTTATTTCTGGGAGGGGAACAACTGATCACATACGTAGGGTTATAACATTGTTTGATGCTGCTGAAGTCTCAGGGGACCCTATGGCTTTAATATTACTTGATGCTGAAAAAGCATTTGATAGGGTCTCCTGGGACTTTTTGTGGATGGTTCTGAAATGGTACGGTATCGGCAATTCTTTTCTTGGGGCGATACAGGCTTTATATAAGCACCTATGGCACAACTGAGGCTGAACGGGGGTCTGACCGCACCAATATTAATCACACGGGGTACTAGGCAGGGCTGTCCTTGCTCACCTCTGCTTTTTGCGTTATACATCGACCCCTTGGTTCGGAAAATGGAGGCAAATAGCGCAATTAAGCCAATGACATTTCATGGGCTAGAAACTAAAATCTTGGCCTATGTGGATGATATTGCTGTGGCTACCCCTGATCCTTGTACAGCATTAACGGCAATAGAAAAGGAAGCTCAGGTTTTTGGAATAATTTCAGGATATGCGCTGAATAGGCAGAAGACTCAGGTAGTAAAGAATGGGAAGGTTGAATTAGATGATCCTCGGGTCACCGACGCTGTAACATACTTAGGCATTTCCATTACACCTAATTTGGAACAGCTCGTAGAAAAAAATATGACCCCAGTAATTCAGAAGGCTAAAAAAGACTTTGACAGGATACATAACCTCCACTTGTCCATTGTGGGGCGTTGTAATGTAATAAAGATGGCTTTCTTACCCAAGGTGCTGTACCTATTTAGGGCTATTCCGCTGGAATTTGAGAAACGCTGGTTTTTAACTTTGGAGAATATTCTAAATAGGTTTATCTGGGCGCATGGGAAAACAAGGAGAGCCTTAAGGTACATGACGTTATGAATCAAATAATCTTTGGAACCATGTATATTTTTTAATACCAATGTACACACAAACCTTTAAAAAGATATATATGTTCTATCTTTCCCTTAGATTATGATTTACTTAGAGCACAGCTCATTTTCAATAGCTTCACAAACTCACTTAACCATAATGCAAT
The DNA here is from genome assembly GCA_963921515.1 of Calotriton arnoldi. Lineage (NCBI taxonomy): Eukaryota > Metazoa > Chordata > Amphibia > Caudata > Salamandridae > Calotriton > Calotriton arnoldi. Next base: position 2,986,958 of record CAWUFW010000319.1, read on the forward strand.
GGGAACAGGACACTCTTTAACTTCCTGTGACCTGGAAGCATTCTCGAGAGAGAAACTGGGAATGAGACACCATTAGATGACCTTCCCAGCCGATTGCAAGTAAGACTATGCAAACTTTTACTACACGGGCGCGCTAAATTCTTTTTATAGAATAAGACACCCGCTGACACGTCCTTTTCTGTTTAAACAGAGAGACGCAATGCGGTCCGTTTCTGTGCGAACTTTAAAGGAAGCAACTCTTTTTACCGCTTTGTGAAATTTGCAGCAGAGCGGCGCTGTTCAAGCTATATGTTCAGCTATTGAACCGACTGAGAGCTGAAAGGAAGCATCAAAGAAAACATCGCCGGGATGGCGAAAGTAAGTGTTGCCTTTAGCCCACAAAGCTACAATGTATCTATTTAGATACTCTATTGATGTAGTACTCATTTCTGTTTATAGGTCGTCAAACCAAAGTACAACTAGGTTTCCATTTAACCGACAGCAAGCATTCTTATATCTTTTGTAAAAGCCCTGCCCGCCTGGCGCAAGTAAGTGCCTTTTCTTGTTCCTCCAGTTACAAAATATTTACATTTACCAAACAATGTGCATTGACTGATGGTGGATCCGTTCTCATTTTAGATCGTGCCATCCACATTTTAACCTGCCTCTTCTCGTCTGCAACGTGCAAATTTATTTCTCTTTTCAATCAGGTACTTTTGAGAAATCACCACATAACTTGAGTAATTGGGAAGTTTAAAGTCCCTCCTCGTGTATAATTCATACCCCCTTTTTGTTTCTTAGATAAACCAGTCCACGCCCTGAAGAGAATCCCACAAACCACCTTGGGAATCGAAATGCGTCAGCATTACACAACGCGGGGACTTTCGCTTCTAATTAGGTTTCCCCCAGTAGAAATGTTATTTGAACTTTCTCACTACTGGGCCTAATGTCTCTTTTCCCCGTGGGTAGCAGCTTCTTGAATTTGTTACACAACGTGGATGCTAAAGGTTGTCCTAATAGCTGCTCCGTTTGTGAACTAAGACTGGTGATATAATGTTTAGATAATTGTTGTTATGTATCACACTTCATGTATAGTTTGTTACATTATATTACTTCATCACAAAGTCTGTATGTCTTTGTTTTATTTGTTGCCTTAATATGTACAATTTGCTCTAATTTGCTCTTGACTGATATGTATCTGCACTTACCTGACCCATGATTAAATGTGGAGTAAAGTGTACAGAACGAAGTAGCAAATAAATGGTTCAAGCCCATATCAATTGAATTGATGGCTTTTAGTCTGTTAAATTGGTTTAGCAACATTTGAATGTGACGGCTAGGACACTAGTTCAGTACGGCCCAGGCCAGCCGCCTAGGGCCAAACCCCTTGTTGCTATTACATCAACTCACCAAGCTCAATGTTTTAACAACACTCTGGAATATGCAGAGAAGGCTTAGCCTTTTCAGTTTTTGTGTGTTGGATAAGATGGGAGTTAGGCAAGTTTTTATGTCATGGATCAGACTACTGTATACAAGCCAATGGCCCAAATATGTGTAAATGGCACTGTTAGAATTGGGGGACTCTAGTTGGCACAGGTAGGTACTTGTGACAAATAGGGACCCTCGCCTCTAGTCAGGGTAGGGGGGTACACTCCTAAAATAACCCCTGCTCACCCCCTTGGTAGCTTGGCACGAGCAGACAGGCTTATCTCAGAGGCAGTGTGTAAAGCATTTGTGAACACATACAGTAATCTAGTGACAACACTACAGATGGACACCACACAAGTTGTATTATAAAAATAAGTATCTTTTATATAGATTTAACACAAGACCATAAACGACAAAAATCCACAATACTGTACTTAAAATGGTAGGTTTAGCTTAGTTCTCTTCAGTTCTTAAAATGCGACACTTTGAGTCAATGTACCTTACGATGCGTCACGTTTCTACAACGAAAGTGTTGCAGAGATGGAGATGCGACAAAGTTCTGGTGCAAAGAAATAAAGACGTCAAGTTCTTCCTGATGCGGCACGCTTCTCCGATGTTGCGAGAAGTCTCGACGCTGCAGCGGCGACACCCTTGTTCCGTGATGCGACGACAGCGGCTTTGGCGGCGACACTCTTCTCCGACGTTGCGAGACGCTTCAGCTCGATGCGACGACTGCAGCGGCGACACCCTTGTTTCGTGATGCGACGGCAGCAGCTCCGACGGCGGCACGCTTCTCCGTGGATGCGAGGCGCTTCTCTCGATGCGGTGCAATGCGACAGCTACAGCGGCGACATCTACGATGCGACGGCAGCGGCTGCGACGGCGACACACTTCTTCCTCGTTGCGAGACTCTTCTCCTGATGCGGTGCAATGCGACAGCTACAGCGGCGACATCTACGATGCGACGGCAGCGGCTGCGACACGCTTCTTCGGGGTTGCGGGACGTTTCTCGAGATGCGGTGCAATGCGACAGCTACAGCGGCGTCATCTCCGTGATGCGACGGCAGCGGCTGCGACGGCGACACGCTTCTCCCTCTTGAGTCGCGCTTCCAGCTCCTTGCGACACGCAGTCCCTTCAGAAGGCCCAAAACAGCAGCAGGCACTTCTAAAGGATTCTTGGGGAGCTGGTGGTTGAAGTCTGTTGTCCCTGAGACTTCAGCAGGAGGCAAGCTCTTTTCTCAAGCCCTTGGAGATCCTTTACAAGTTGAATAAAGTGCACACAAAGTCCTTTCTCCTTCCTTTGGCAGTCAGGCAACCACTGCATGCAGATCCCTCTAGCTTAGGGATAGTCTTCTCCTCAGTTTCTTCTTGGTTCCGCTCCTCAGCAAAGGTTTCTTCTTGTTTCCCAAAGTGATCTAATCTCCTAGGGGTCTGGGTCCCCTTTTTATACACAGTTTCTCTTTGTTCTCTGGAGGCAGAGAGGCCTCTGCCTAGTCCAAAACCAGTTCTGGTCAGTCCTGGAGCACATTGTTTTTCTGACTCCTTCTTTCCTTTCAGAATGTGGGGCACAGTGCTCAGCTGCCCGGCAGGAGGTGGAGCCAGCATTGTGGAAGGCAGGCACAGCCCTATTCAGACCCAGGTGCAACTCCTCCCTCCACTCTGGATGCAGATCTTTCTATTCAGCCCTGTGCTGACTCAACCTGTCTCCTGTAGCCACCCCCAGCCCCTGTCACTCAATCTCCAGACAAGGAATACACAACCTAGCAGAGGCAGGCTTGGAAGTTTAGGCAAGAAAATACCCACTTTCTAAAAGTGGTATTTTCAAACACAGAATGTTAAAACCAACTTCACTAAAAGATGTATTTTATCATTCTGAGTTCAGGCATACTAAATTCGTTTTTCTACCATGTTCCCTGGGTCAGTTCTGACTATAAGGTGTAATAGTCAGTCTGCCCATTCTGGCCTATGGGGAGCAGGTAGCCTTGCAATAGTGAAAAACGAAAATGGCTGTAATTCACTATTAGGACATGCCACACACACCAGGGCATGTCCTACCTTATACTTACAATGCACCCTGCCCTAGGGCCTACTTTAGGGGTGACCAACATGCAGTAAAGGGAAGGTTTAGGGACTGGTAAGTGGGTGTACTCACCAAGTCGACATGGCAGCCCTAGGCTGCACACAGGCTCTGCAATGGCAGGCCTGAGGCACATTTTACAAGCCGCTTCTGTGGGTGGCACAACCAGTGCTGCAAGCCCACCAGCGGCATTGGATTTACAAGCCCTGGGCACACTCAGTGCACTGTACTAGGGACTGACAAGTAAACCAATCATCCAATCATGGAGTCACTAATCCATCACACAATTTATCATAGGGAGCACTTGCACTGTGGCACTGAATAGCAGTGGCACAGTGCCCAAAGCATCTAACACCAGCAAAAACAGATCAATAACATAGGAGGCATCATAACAAAATGGAAGGGAGACCCACACCAAGGATGCCAGGTCTAACAGGCACTTTATCATAATCATTCGAAATTCTAAGGGGAACCAGACTGGGCTGCCTGTATTGGCTTGTTGGATAAAGGGAGAACCCCTAGTACGGTGTTTCAGATCGTGCAGGAAGTGGGACAATCAGACAATGATATGCTACAAAGATTGATGTATTTCCTTGAAGTACAAGATCCCTGGCTTCAAGATTAATTGGATGAAGCTTGTGCTATTCCTCGTGAAGGATAGTCCCCATCCCCAAAACTGAGTATATAGTTTAGGATATAAAGACAACAATTTAAATATCTTGGTGTGAGATTTTTGAGAAATGAAGATAGATTTGACATAGACAACCAGTGATATGCAACACAAAGTTCTAGTATGGATGTAGAGGACAGGAGAAAGCTCCTACTGTCCCTCTTACGGTGGGTGGTACTGTTTAAAATTATCACTCTCCCTAGGCTGCTGTATGTGCAAAGTATGATGGGGGCATATTTCTAAGAAATGTGAGCTATTCTGATTCCTACTTTGGACAGGCAGAGCACTTAGGATTGTTTTCTACATTGTTCAATTTCAGAAACACCTAAGTGGGTGGGATTGCCTTGTCAGATATCCAGAAGTACTACATTACCAATAGTACTACAGTACCTCACGACTATTTATAATACATTCCTTGGCATTTGGCCAATGCACCGATCCATCTTTCACGATCAACAGACATGCCTTAGGAATAGAGAAATACTCAAACATGACAGGTGATGGATGAAGACAATATTACAAGCAGACACACTAACAGTGATTAAGACATAGAGCTCCACAACGAAGGGAATTGACTGAAGAGTTAGACTAAGCAATACAATTGTGAATGGGAGACCACTTTAAATACCCCACCATCCTCAATGAGTTTAAAATATTAGCTACTATAAGTATCTTGACCACTGGAGGCATAGTGTATAAAATGCAATTAAAGCATTTGTCCAGCAGCTAATAGAATTTCAATTAGGTAACACACTAACTTTTAGTGACTTACAATTGAAGAATGTAAGTGGAAATGCATACCTAACAATGGCATCTTACAAGAGGTGTCCCCACTAGAAAGTAGGCTGCTAGAGGTACAATTGTCAAAAAAGTGTCTTTAATGTATAACATGCACACACCACAGATGTTAGACAGTTTGAAGAAACACGAGGAACAACATTTAATTATAAAGGAAACAGTGGTTCACTAGGGACTTATTTCAAGAAGTGTTATTACTTATAGTGATGTAATTTCTTGTGCAGATGAATGATGGAAAAATCAACCTTAGAAGAGGTGCAGCTCAGAAAAGGTGTTATATCTCATATTACTAATATATGAGAATACTCACAATGTACACTAGCGTAGTGAAGCCGAAAGAGTGATATGACAGTAAAGGGTGCCCTTGGGAATTTGTAAAGGTGTAAGATCATGGAACAGATTTCATGATCTAAGAAATAATTTTCCAAGAAGTAATGCCATAATTCCACTTAGAAATTGTTAAGATGATTGAGTGCAACAATGCAGAATTTAGAATGCAATGTTCTTTTATCTTTTTGAAGGGTCAGTTGTGCAAAATAAACCACTTCATCTTAGTGATGATGGAATCATAACGAATTAAAAAAGGCTGTGTGTTATTGGTCATGTGAAAACTGTTCTGACAAATCTGTAGATGGTTACCCTTGCAAAGTACAAAAACAAATAGTGTTAAATACATAGCTGTCAAGGTTTCAGATTACTTATGTGTGACATATTGATATTTTCATTGTCCTTATGAGTGACATTCAATGACTATGTCTGACGGGAAACAACCTTTACTATGCATGCATTACATCGCATGCCATTAGATCGCAGTCTTTACAACGCAAGTCGTTACAACGACTTGCGTTGGAGGGCGCTATAGGACAAGGAATAGTTTAATTTACTATCCAACACCTTCCCTACTGGAGTTGGAATCGTAAATTAAACTACTCCTAAGTCCAGCGCCCTCCAACAAAAGTCGTTGTAACGACTTGCGTGGTAAAAACCGCGATCTAATAGCATGCGATGTGAATGCATGCGTTGTATCATCATACATTCATGTCTGACACTTAGGGGCCGATTACGAGTTTGACGGTACGGAGGCAGGACCGCCCGCCGCCGAATCGCCAAACCCATGTGAGGACCGCCCGTCCTATAATGACTTGTTTATTCATTGGCCTGCATTTCCTTTGCTGTTCCCACGGCGGTGCCTATAAAATAGGCACCGCAATGGTAACATCAAAGGAAGCTCCAGTACAGCATGGACTTTTCAGTCCATGTAGTGCTGGAACTTCTGTGCATGCACACCGGGGGCACATGTTGTAGTGCAGTCACACACACTGCCAGAGCAGCGCACGGTCCGCAGTGCTTGCTCAAACATGAATGGTTGGGCGGCCCTCCCATCCTGTTTGTTTGTATGTGTCTGCCTCAGTGCTGGTGGTGTCAAGGAGGCACTATAAATGCGTGACTAAGCATTTTAGAGCAGGGATGCGGACCACCACACTAAAATGCGTTAGACTAACTCCTGATGCATGGTACTTGGCAGGGCTGTAAATAACAACTGGTTTCCCCAATGGCCACCTCTCTGCCTGTCTCCCCCAGTTCCCAAATAAATGCACCCACAGTAGTTGGGGAGAGTTATAATAACAACCAATTGTAATACACAAATTAGACGTTTATACTACTAACAGCATCTACACTTACAAACAACAGAACATTTCCAAGAAAGCCCCTCCTCTCCAACAATAAGCGGTATGTAGTTCAAGAATCCAGTCCCTATGCCTAAACAACCCTCACCTAACACCTTTGAACAACATAATATGTAAAGGCCTTACACCGGCAAATATGAGTGTCCTCAGTATTAACAGACTCTCTCAATAGCAGCACATCTGTACTCATTTCCTATCTGATCTGTTTTAGGTCTCCTCAGATTTACCACCAGCTCTCCTTACTAATGTGTCATCGATTTACAAATCCTTGTGCCCTTTTCTACCAACAACTACAAAACTCCGAAGGCCGTCAAAACACTACAACCATACATATTTTGCATAATGCCTCGTCCCTTTTAGAGAGGCAGTAGTCCCTCCTATATTTCTATCACCTGCCTCTTATCCTAATTCTGCACCACTTTTCAAATGATCGTTGTTCCAACAACCTACCCCTATTTCGTCCAATGTGGCATAATAACCCCAAACTAACTTTACCATAAAAAGTGACACCTGCTATCTTACCCACAGTCGTTACTGGAGACAACTTGTTAATCAAATCCAATACAAATTTTACAACATCCACTCTTCCCTGCTGGCTTTGTATCTGTTTCACACATCTTCTGGTAACCTGCTGCACTAAAACCCCTGGCACATTTGTCTATATAACCCTCTGGTTGAGTCCCACAGGGTCCCTTCAATAAGCTGGAGCTCCCACACCATTCAAGCTCCCAAAGCTCCTGCAACATCAGAATCTGTTGACGTTAGAGTTCCAGCATCAGTCCACTGAACGTATGCGTCCCTAATGTCACTAACCACACGAGGAATTGGTTTCACCCTGAAACTGATGTTGTGCGTCATGAATCTTAAATCAAAAACTCTCTGCTAGCACACCTCAATCATTTTGAATAGCATAAAGGAGTGTTCATAATAAATAGCTGGTGTGGCTCTAGAAAATGTTGAATGGACTTCATACCCTGATATTGATAAATACTCATGTATAGCGAGTTGACATCTAGGAGTAACATAAGTCTATTCCCAGTGTACATCATTTATTTTCTTGAGAAAATCAGTGCTGTCTTTCAAATATGAAGGTGACGGCCCCACAAATGGAAATAAAAAGTGCTCAATATACATTGAGCTTTTTTCCAGCAAACTACCAATGGGTAAAATTATCAGTCTCCCCGAGGGTTTAGTTAAGCTTTTGTGTAATTTGGGAAGCAGTTTGAGGGTTGGAATCTTGGGAGTATCGCTCTTCCTATAAAGATATTCTTCATAGTCTAGTAACACCTGGTCTTGCCACAATGTTAACATAGTATGCTATTTCTGTGGTAACTCATAGCCACCCTAATTTAGCAGTCTGGGTGGTTGCGCTGATTCAGGGCTCATTACATAATCTCCTTTGGGCCAAATCCCTATATTTCCTCCCTTGGCATGATGATGACATTTTCATCTTCCCTCTATTGTCTCAGGGCTCGCTATTGTGAGCATGTCATTTAGTTAAATTCTTCCAAAGTCTTTGCATCTTAGATATTTTATTTTTTTCATTTTAATATTCTGGAAGACATTGTTTGAATCAAAGGATACAGCCAGCCTGGTTGTCTAGCTGGGTTTAAAGCCGCTATTATCATATGCATTTATTTTGATGTCCATATTGTTGAGTGTATCTATGACTTGCTGTTCACTTTTTATGTCGATCAACTCAATAATTTTGGTCTCCTCATTCGCACAGTTCAAAGCATATGCTACACATATGCCTTCTATGTCACTCACTGTCTACATTTGAGACTAGGGGTCGAGGTTTCTTTTCTGCCAATTGATGTACTTTAAGCAATTTGAGCTTGTGTAAACTGGAAGAGAACTAAACTTCATAGTCAAACCGTACAGAGGACAGAAAGATGGCCTAACCATAAAACCTCCTGCTCTTCATCAGTCAATACTTTGTCAGTTCTTTCGACAATCAAGACCAACTTTCACCTTGTTGGTATCCATACAGATAGCCTCTCTGAAAATGTAAAAACCTAGAAGAGTACATAGAGATAGTTCAAAGATTTTCCAGTTTTGAATAGGCAGTATGTTTTCTTGGTCGGGACAAGACTTCTCTTACATGTCCTCGAAGTTGTTGCAAAGTACCTCTGAACTATCTCTGAAAATATAGTTGACAAAAAACTGGATCACAGCAGGTATATTACATAAGCCAAAAGGCATAACCAAATATTCATAATGTTCATATTTTGTATTGAAAGCAATTTTCCACTCATCCCTGTAATGTATACTGACCAGATTATATAAACCTCGTAGATTTAATTTAGAAAAGATTTTTGCTATCTTAATCCGATTTAATAGAACAGATATGACGTGAAGAGGGTATGAGCAGGTGATGCTGTTATTCAACTCCCTATAATCAATACATGGTCGGTATTCACCACAGACCCTTGGTATGAACAAGATGGGAGCTCCTGCAGGGTGAGGAATATTAGATGAAGCCTTTCTCCAAGGTTTCTTGTAGATATTGTCGAAGAATATCGTCTTCATTTACAGTTAACAAATAAATTCTGCAATTGGGAATGGTTGCTTGAAGGGCTAAATCTATGGCACACTCGCATTCCCGATGTGGGGCAAGGTATCTTACTGAACACATCTTCAAAGTACCTATGATTGATAGGAGTGTTATTTTTCTCCTTGATCTTCTCTTCCAACAGAATTTCTATTGATTTTATGAATGGAGGCTGCAAAGTGAGAAATATCAATGGTTGTTACTTTTTTTTTAGTCGTTATTAGAATAAGGGGAAAGGGAGTGAGAGAGCAACACAAATGCCAAATGTCTGCTTCTTGAATACAGCAAGGAGGCACCAGGCTCAGTACTGGATGTGAGAATAAGATTCCAAAGTGAGAGAAACAGATAAATACATGAATATCAGCACTAATTAAAAACATGGAGTCAATAGTCACAGCAGAAAATATGAGCACTTCTTACAAATCTCCATGGCAAAATGCTTCTTAATGGTCCCCACACTGACCAGGATATAGGCATGGGACACTAGGAGGGCCAGTAACTGTAGAAGAGAAGGAACCAGAACAATTAAATTACAATAACCACACTGATCCTCAATAAATACAAGGGAACTGGGATGAGAGGAAAAACAAGAAAAGTTCTGGGAGCAAAAACAGTGATAATCGTAACGAATTCGGAAGCCCTACAACCAAAATAGAAAGTTGATAGGCAGCTTCTGTATGCTAACTCTGACCTCAAATACTGCTGCTTTCTACACAATCCCAAAAGTGGTGGGCTCTACTTCTAAGTGAGTACATGTTAGCGGTCTAGATCTTGCTCCTAACTTCTATAGTCTGGTTCTCCACCTCTTCCAGCCAACCTTTTAACTGCTAGTTTTGGTTCTCACACACGCCTCTGGGAACTGCCTCTTTCTCAGTATAACCTTTCTTCTCCCACGGTGTTCCTTACTGTCTTTTTATGTGATGTTGACCTGACCATACTTCATATTCCCGACACATCTTTTGATGTGGCATCATTGCACACTGCCTATGCTAATTAGAACCCCACTAATGTTTCTAGGAATTGTGACCCTTCACACTTTATGGTCCAAAAACAGTTGTCTTAGTCTGATAACCAATTTTATATGACCTATGTGCCACAGAGAAACAGATATTCAAAATACAAGGCCCAGTCCTGAGCATCTGCTTCCAGTCATGTCACAGGTGTGCCAGGGGCTTTCAAGCAAAGAACATGGGCCACATGCCCTACATCAGGATCTTAGAAGACAGCCATAATTGGGTTGCAGTGGGCCCTCACAACTTGGGCCCTGCAACCTCTGCACCTACTGCACTATTGATTGCTAGGTCCCTGTGCACTTCCTCCTTTGCTTAGGACAGTAGGAGACTTTGAAGCCTTAATGGGATTCAATCCACAGTGATGCACTGTTTAATATAGTGTTCTAAAATACCCAGCGGCAGCCTGTAGCACTAAATAAGTGTATTAAATAAAGCGAGTGAAAAAAAGAACTTGCAAATCTCGCAGGAACACACTAATTAAGCCACCAATGAAATGCTCAAATAAAGTGTTCCTCTGCTTCCTCAACAGAAGATCTTTGTGAGGTACAAGTAATGTTCATTTATTAGCATTTTTATAAACACTGCTATTTTCTGCAAGTGAGAAAAGATTAAGGTAGTCATTGAAAATAGCAATGTTTACACCTTTAATGTTTTGCATAATGACTCATCTGGCATTCCCCTAACTTTCCACCTTGCTGTGACAAATACCATCCACCATGTAAAGTCCTCTCCTTTGACCATCCCTCTTCAGAAACCAATTTATTTTTCTTTTATGTGAATGCTCGAGGTGATACTATTTTATATTTCGTGTGTGCTAATTTGCACTGCCCTGCTAAATAACATCCTAGTACATATTTGTACATGAGCCATTTTGCTTCTTTTCTTTTTGTGGCTGTGACCGCTATTTTGTGGCTGGAAAAAATGCTTAGGGCTAATTATGAGTTGCTCGTTAAATTCTGTGCCATGCTTAAACCCCTGTTTACGCACCGTATTGAATTACAAGTTTTTATTGAATGCATTTTATCGGATGCGTTAAATAACCCAACATTTGTTACATTTTGGCAGGTCAAACCTGCTGAAATTTAACAGGGGAAAACATGGTAATTACTGTGTCATGAGGATTTGGTGCGTTAAATACCAAAATCTGCATGTTATTCCCCATAAACTCATAATAGGTGTTGTTTATCATACCGGATGAATAACGAACCCCGTGGCATAGTAATCAGGGGTGATAAATAACATACCAACTTGTAATCAGGACTTTGGTATTCAACTCGCAGGAGACAGTTCGCACATTGACGTTTGTTGCTTCAAAACAGCCGTGACTGCTGCAAAAAGAAATGGAGAAAAATGCTACGCCTCCAATATAAAAAAATTCTGGTGCAATTTAACAAAAAAATACCACCACTTCAGGCTGTTTTGGTATTTTAGCATTGCTTCCTTTCCCATCCCATCTTCCTCTTGAGAAACCAGCCAGAGGTGCATTGTATTTGTCAGTGAAAAATATCCTTGCTTTTTTTTGTAATTTTTATTTCTACACCACAGAGAGCTTTAGCTATCTCTGGTTGCAAATCTATTGTCTACAATACAATAATACATAGAGTGGGCTTTGAGTGAGCCCCTTGCTCGTGACTTGGATGGCTTTATTGCTAATCACAGTTTGATGCTCATGAATCAATGGCTTTCCTTCATATCTGGTTTCTGCCCCACTCCTGCAGACTAGCTTCTTTAACATCATGACTTCCACTGCTGATATCAGGGATTTATTTTTTCATTTGTCTGTTAGCATTCCATGGGAGCATATGGATTCCCTTCACCTCTCCCCATCTGCTCAACACTCCCCTAACCTTACTCACTCATCCTTTGCTCTCCTGCACAGTTCATTGGCTTTTTTACACAAAAATATATATAGGTTAAGATGATGTTATTGTTAGGTGTTGAGTTGTTGTAATAATTTAAAAATAGTGTTTAAGAAAACCTGAAATTCATCAATTGCAGTTTACTGAGCTAAGTATAATTAGCGCCCCAACCATCCACTCCTTATAACCTCGAATATCGTATCACCCATGACATGTTAAATGACATTACTGATAACATCACTGATGACAACTCAAATGATGCGTGGTGTGGGGTTGGTCGAAAGGCCTGGCCTGTGGTCAGGCCCTATCCCCAGCTCTCCTGAGGAAGAGCAACCCCCCCCCCAATAGAGCCCCAGCCCACAATTTCCTTTATTTTTTTTTCATTATTTTTTTCAGTGGCATGGGACTTCCACTCTACAGCAACTGAAGCACCATCTACAGTCAGAGACACCACACATGGGTCACCGTAGTCCTCTAATGGGAGCCACAACATTTTTCTACATGTTGAGGCCAGCCAATCAGATCGCTTTGTCCAGACGGTAAAAAAAGTGCTCTTGGGCAATCAGATCACACTGATAGGAATACCCTGACCCCCTGGAGTCCCGCCAGGGCAAAAAAGCATATTTTTTTTATTTTCACCAAAAATTGCGACAGATCTTTGACTCTGGCGGAGAAAAGGCAACCGCGGTCTCCCGTGCTTGTTTATAATATAGCCCCCGGGTGGGCCAGGTCCTGGGGACATGTGACTTTCTTATTAGAAGGAGGGGGCTCAACAGGTCCCCCCTCCTAAGGCTTTATAGAGCCCCAGGCACCACCACCCCCCTGGGGCTTTATTATTAAAATTTAGTGGGCGCCACGTGGACCCCCGTTCTGGAGCGGTTTGAAGCCCAGGGGACCACCACCTCACCGGGGCTAAAATAAAATATTTACAGGGGGGCCGCGCGGACCCCCGGGACTACCACCTCTCTGGGTCCTATAAATGTATAAAATTGGGAGGGGTACTGCATGGTCCCCATCCCGGGCCATATACGGCCCAGGGGACCACCACCTCCCTGGGGCCGGCCCATGAAAATGAAAGGAGGGGGGCCCCCTCTTCTGGAGCCAATTATGGCTCTGGGGACCGTCATCCCCCAGGCCCGGCTCCTGCTATCTCCCGAGGTGCCCACTCTAGGGAGATAGCTGTTTGCTCTTGCTTGGCAGAAGCTGTCACAGCTCCCACAAAGCAAGAGTAAACACCATCTCAGCTCCCAGCGAGTGGGAGCTGTCAAACTGCTCCTACTTGCTGGGAGCGCAGTTTTCTTCTGTTTCTCTGCTCGCTGTCCTCTGGGCAGGGAAACAGATGAAAGGATTGCTCCCACACGCAGGGAGCTGCATATTTAGCAGCTCTCTACATGTGGAAGCAATGCCGGTTCCCGCTGGAGGTTGGGAGCCGGTCGGACCGTGGGGGTATTCAGGCGGTACCCAACATAGCACACTGGGTGACCTAGGTGGGGCCAGGGCACCCAGCATGACAAGGCCTGGCCCCGGGGGATGGGGTCTCAGGGGCTGAACTCAGCCCGGGGAGGAAAGCCATGTGGCCCCCTCCCCCTTGTATTGTGCCGGGGCCCCGGGGGATGGGGTCCTCGGGCCTGATCTCAGCCTGGGGAGGGTTGCTGTGTGGCCCCCTTCCCAGTTTTAAATATGTCTTTAGCCCCAGGGAGATGGTGGTCCTGGGGGGGTCCATGTAGCCCCCATGCCTATTTTGTAAATTTAACTCCGGGGAGGAGGTGGTCCCCAGGGCATGGTAAAGGCCCAGGAGGGCGGTCAACAACAATGGGTTCCCTGGGTGGGGCCTGGGCATCCGGGTAAAAGTAGCCGGACCCTGGGGATGGGGGGCCGCTCAGCCTCCCTCTCAGTATTATTTTTGTAATAGGCTCCCGGGGAGTGGTGGTCCCCGGGGCCTGGGGGGCCATGCAGCCCCCTGCTTATTTTGTAAATTTAGCCCCAGACAGGTGGTGGTCACTGGGGCATGGTAAAGCCCCAGGAGGGGGGCCCGTAAGGCCCCCCTCCATTGATAAAATAAAGGCCCAGGAGGTGCTGGTCACTGGGGCTCCAAAGAGCTCTAGGAGGGGAGCCACATGTGCCCCCCTCCTTTTTTTAGCATGCACCCACTCACAGACCCACTCATACACTCATGCACCCACTCACAGACCCACTCATACACTCACGCACCCACTCACAGACCCATTCACACACTCAAGCACCCACTCACAGACCCATGCACCCCCTCAGAGACCCACTCAGACACTCATGAACAGCCACTCACAGATCCATTCAAGCACTCATGCACCCACTTTCAGACCCACTAAGAGACTCACACACACACTCACAGACCCATTCAGAGACTCACACACCCAGTCACAGACCCACTCAGATACTCATGCTCCCAATCAGAGACTCACACACCTGCTCACAGACCCACTCAGAGACTCACACACCCACTCAGACACTCACACACCCACTCAGAATCTCACACATGCTCTCACAGACCCACTGAGAGGCTCAGGCACCCACTCACAGACCTACTCATGCATGCTCTCACAGACCCACTCAGAGACTCATGCACCCACTCACAGACCCACACAGAGACTCATGTCCCCACTGACTGACCCATTCAGAGACTCACACAACCACTCACAGACCCACTCAGAGACTCACACACCCACTCACTCACTCAGAGACTCATCCATCCACTCACAGACCCTCACAGACACTCATGCACCCACTCAGAGACTCACACACCGACTCACATTCCCACTCAGACACTCATGCACCCACCCACAGACCCACTCGGACACTCACACCCCCAGTCAGAGACCCACTCAGACACTCACGGACCCATTCACAGACCTACTCAGAGACTCATTCATCCACTCAGACTCACGCAGAGACTCATGCCCCAACTGACTGATCCACTCAGGCACTCACTCACCCAGTCACAGACCCACTCATATTCTCACACACCCACTCGCAGATCCACACAGGCACTCACGGACCCATTCACAGAGCCATGTATAACCCGAAGCAGTTACTCACACAACCACTCGCAAACCCATACAGCCACTCGCACCCACAAAACCACTCACACACCCACTCAGAGACCCATACGGCCACTGACACACCCACTCTCAAAGGTCACAGGTTACAGTAAGGAAATAAAATTAAAACCGTTGAGATTCCCTGACAAAAACAAAGGTTACAGGGACATTATATTTAGGAAATCAAATTTTAAGAAACGTCGAAATTCACTGAAAAAACAAAGGTTACAGGGACGTTATAGTTAGGCTCAGATTTCACTCGTACAAAACAAGTGAAATTCAGCAGTTATAGTTATCTGAGCTAACTATAACTTACACCCCGCAATGCACTGCTCATGACCTCATATATTACATCACTCATAACTTGGTTAGGGACATCACTGTTGACATCACTAATGACATCTCAAATGATATCACTGATGACATTACTCATGACATCAACCAGTGATTGTGAGTGTTTTCTAAAAGTTTATGAGTGTTAAACATATATACTAAGGTACTACAAAACTTAAATTACTATACTTTGTGTACTACTAATGAGTGATACTTTTTCTAACATATATTATGTGAGTGGCTGCGTGACTATGTGTATCCAAGTGTGAGTGGATGTCTGAGTGGCTGTATAGATGCCTGTTTTTCTGGGAGTACTATTGCCCTTAACAAGAGTATCAGTCACAAGTGCTTAATTGGAGCCGGTGGGTTCCGATGCTCGGCACCATCACTTAATTGTCAACACCAGTGCTTGTGACAGTCTGCCATAAGGTGGCGCTGTCTGGCTAGTTTAGAGATGACCACAACATAAGTTAATTATTAATTCAATATACATTAAAAATTACTATTACCTGCCACCCAAGCCGTTCTTATAGCTTTGAAGGCCTGAAATAGTCCAAATTGTCACACTTGTAGAGTGTGATGGTTAGTAGTTGTGATGTTACAATTATTGGCAGCATAGCAGGGGCAATGTATGGTGCAAGCTGCAGTGGCCTCCTGATGAATGCCCTGGCAGTTATTTTTTTTACAAATTAAATACTGTCAATCACTGACTAATAAGCACTGACAAATAATGGTATGCTTGGCAGGCTGTGTCTGCTGTGGACTGCTTGAGCCTCACTGCCTCGCTCAACACTGTGCATCTTAAAGACTGAGCACCAATAAAACTGAGTAAAATTAGTGTAGATGCAGTGAGCGGTAGAAGCCTCTAGGGCACTCATGCTATTTAGTAATTTGCAGCTCAAACCATGTGTGCAATTTCAGGACTGTTTGAGGTGTCAGAAGACTGAGTCATGGCACACTAAAGATAGGGCAGTGCGTAACTAGTCAGGCGAAGATCAATGCAGCTTATTTGCCCACACAGCCGAGTAACTGAGTTTTTAATGAAACGGTGGAAGCAAACTGTGGTAAGGCTAACAAAGGCATCTTCAAATTATTTATATCTCAGGTTAAGATGCACATTAACTAACTTTTCAGTCCCCTTTTTAGGTCTCGCGCCTAGCGTTGCACTGCGCAGCAGTGCTCGCACAGCGCAAGACATTTAGTAGACGAAAAACGGGGCTTCAGCACTGACCTAGGAATTGCACACGCTCGTGCGTGTGCGATTCCTTTTGTGCTACCCCATTGGCCTTTTCGTGCGTCTTTGTATGAAAGACTGCACGCAATTGGCCAAAGGCGGGTGCATTGCTCCGCCCATGGCCTATTGGTGTCTATTACACGCTTGGTGCGCGTAATAGACACCAATAGGCCATGTGGTTTCTATTATCGTGGCCAGACACGGGCGCGATAATGGAAACCAGATGGCTCGCTGTGGCGCCCGCGCGCGCACCACTCGCGGTCGTGTTTTTTTTTTTTTTAACCTTTCGCGATCGCTTTCACTGCCGCTTGTTGTAGCTGCTATTGTGTGGTAATGGTTTTAAGCTTGCTCGGTTAGGCTTTGAAGGTACGTGCTTCTGCACACGTCTCTAGCACTCTAGGTAGTATGATGTGTGTCATGTTCTAATACCATAGCATAAAAGGTTATGTTATGCCATTTTATTCTTAGGTGGTGTTTGTATAGCGCAGTGTCTGCCATGCCTTGGCCTCTTGGCACACAGGGTACACAGTGTTTTGTCGTCTCTTTAAACGCTCGTTAGTATACAGTGCTCCATTGCTGCCAAGCTGGGCTCGCGCTCCATAAATGCCAGTGTATACATTCGTACAGTGGCCCACAGGGTAGCAGAGACTCTCTCTGGTTGGAGCTGCAGCTGGGTGTCCAGTGCAGGCAGATGGCGTCGTGCCCTGCCTGCTCACACAGCCAGAAGCCTCCACCGGCCACTCTTCTCGCTGCGCTGTCTGCAGCGGTGCAGGGTTTGTGAATGGAAACCCTTCTAGCCAGTACAGTCCGCACTGCATGGCAGGGGCCTTGGCTGCCCTCACCCGGGTCCGGTGATTTATTTATATTGGACACATTAGCTGAACACATGCTTAGCCCGAGATTGACGAGGAAATCAATAGCTGCTCTTGCTGGCAGGGTCGATAGCTCTTACATCGGCTCTTGATCGCCGATGAGTGAGCCCGCGCTCGGGGCCTGTTAAGTCAAATTGATTGCGCACACCCAGGATCCAGAGCTGGTACTGATAGCTTCTGGGCCACTCCGCAGGCAGGAGGGTGGTAGGGCCACCGTGATGCAGTGATGCTGTGCAGGAGCCAGTGGCCCCCCGTTCTTTAACAGCAGCTCAGAAACGATCTGCAACTCCGAAGTAACAGCTCCTATTCCCACAGTGGGGTGCTGCTCACAACCAAGAGCTACTAAGAACGTCTAACCTTAATCTTGCAACCAGAAGCCAGTCTTTGAGTTATTTTGTAGTGAAATAAAGCCGCCACTAACAGTGCAGCTGCTTCCCAGCCACTGATGCCCAGTATCTTGTCTCCAAACCACTGAAATGTATGTCCCCTGAGTCAATCAACAACACCCAGATCACCGATTTCACCCAGACTGTATCATGTCCCAGTAAGCTTCTACATCCCACCAACTGACACTGTGGTCTCATTGTGCCCCACCTGAACTCCGTCACAGACACCCAGAGCCTGGTGTGTCACGAGGTGAAAGGCAATATATACAACAAGCATTTGCAATGCAATAGGTCTCGCATTTACGTGAGTTTGAGCTATTGGCATTGTAAATGACAATGCATTTTATTTATGTTTTGGTTTTTAAAGCATAAATAAAAGGCATTTTCATTTATAATGCCAATAGCTTAAACTCGCGTACATGCGAGACCTATTGCATTGCAAATGCTTGTTTAAATAAGGAGTTTGTTTGTTTGTAAGGAGCATTATCGGTGTAACTGAGCCTGGTTGACAAGTCAAATACATTCAGTAATATGTGAAACACATTAGACAGAGAAATATTTTAGTTTCAAACCATGAAGGTTTATTAAAGGTTAATGGTTTACAGAAAGAAAAAAAATCAGGTTATCATCAATTAATAATCAGAATACGTATGCTTCAATTAATATGCAACTCAAATTAAGTTAAAATCTTATAAATCCGAGGACGAACAAGCATGGGGTCGCCTCAAAGGAAAGAACAAAGGAAAGTCAGTTCTCTCTCAATCTCTCTGAGTGTACTTTAAATCTTCTACTCTACCGTGCGCAAATGAAAATCTCTGTCTCAACTACTCAGTTCAACTCTGCACTGTCTTTAACTTTTTACGCACCTACACGCAGTTATCATAAGACTGTCCAATCAGGGTAAAGCGAGATGATACAATTATGTGGTTGTCAGGTGCTCAAGGTTTTTCACAATACAAGCTTCTTTCTCCGGCCTTCAAACAACAGTATCTGTAACAGGATAAAACACATAAAGTAGGCTCCACACTGCAGGTGTCTTCTTGAATGTGCAATTCATTAAAACATTCCACGATTTTTACAAAGAAAAGAAAACATTTCTTCATATGGATAACAAGGAAAAAGAATATTTGTTCTTTAATTAGAACTCCAGCTCGCCTAGAAATAAAATGTCCTTGTGTCACAAAGAAAAATGGCAAACAACGTTAATGTGAGGAGACCCGAGGCAAGATGAGAGAAGCATACATTTCATGGAGCTCCAGAGCAATCAGCCAATGTATTCCCTGGGAATCTGAAAATGTCAGACGGGTAGAATACATGAAAGGGGAAAAAGGACAACAGAAGAGCTAAACACCAGAAAGGGAAGACAGACTAAGAAAAGGGGAGGCAGGACAAACAAACAAGGAAAGGGGAGCAGCAACATTAACAAGCATTTGCAATGCAATAGGTCTCGCATTATTAAAGTTTGAGCTATTGGCATTGCTAAATAATGCAACACCAATAGCTCAAACTTTAATAATGCGAGACCTATTGCATTGTTTTTCAAAACGGCTAAATAAAAGGCATTGTCATTTACAATGCCAATAGCTCAAACTCTCGCAAATGCGAGACCTATTGCATTGCAAATGCTTGTTTTACATTTCAATTGTGTGCAAGAGAAAATGTCACCCCTTAAAATAACAGGTTCAAGCTATGTAAGGACTATCATAAACAGAGATGTCTGTGACGGACCCTCAACAAGTATCCTTATGGTGCCTGGTGGCGGAGCATTTCCTTATAACGGGCACTAGTCTAATTTTAAATGTATTTGTTTCAGTTAATAATACATACAAACAGAAAATGGAGTCGCTATATAAAATTAGCCACTTCAATATACAAGTATTAAAAACAAGTACCATAATTTAGTTCAAGACTAAAAGAGACCCTAATCTGAGTCTTATATACAAGCCGCTCTTTATTTCAGGTGTCACTTGGTCCATAGAACACTCAATGGCACTAGAGGATTTTACTTTCAGATACGATATAGTCAGCTTCCCTTTACAGTTTGGGTTAAACTGATACTGTTGAACAATACTGATTTTTAATGAATGTAGTACTAGCTTTAGTCATCAGTCCTGGATTATTCCAGTAGTTGGGAATGCCATCTTTTGTAATGAGCTTTTGACAAGATCCAGCCATTCAATTATTTGAATTCTATGTTCCAAAATACCTGAAAGAGTATTTATATAAATTTGGTTTACAGGGTTGGTTCAGATTCTGGTCCAATAAAATGCCGGATTATGTCAGGTTGCTGACTCAATGCTAGTAATACCACGTTCTAGCCTTAAAGCTTCCAATGGGGTGCCTGGACCATAACAATTCTCATTTTTTTTGTAGAGCTGGTGCTCGCTTGTCTGTAGCTCTTCACGCACCCTGAGCTTTGAGATGCATGCACGGGGGACGTGGATGAGTGCAATGAAGATTAAATGTGAAGGGACAGCACGGTTGGGTGTAGGGAGGTCCGGGTACCATTTTGGGGTAGGGGGTGAATAATGGTAAAATATTGCATACGGCGGGGGGGGGCAGGAAGGCTTGGTGCAGGGATAACTCTTGGGAAGGGCACGGTCAGATGCTCAGTTTGCGAGTTGCGAAGTAGTAGCTTGCTAGGACGCCATACAGGGAATGCTCGCTGGTTAGGGCTATATCAGCCACGTAATGGGGCTCGGGAGCACAAAGTTGTTAAAGCACACAACAGTAGACAATAGCGGGGACTAAGAGGGAAGGGAGGGGGCCCTTATGCTCAGGGCTGCCAATTTTGGATTAAGGGAATCGGGTTCGAATCTCGGCGTGGTTCAATATACTCTGATCCTGGGCAAGTTCTCTAACATCCCCCTGAGTACCAAAAAAAAAAAAAAAATGTCCGGGTGTGCTGCAACGCTTATGTATAGCGCTCCAATACCGGTGAGTCGGGCTAAAAAATAAAAATAAAAAATAAATAAATACATTTCGCGAGTGTGACAGCCGGGAGAGGGGTGGTCAAGGGCCCCAATTGCGGCAGCGTAAGGAAGGGGCGGCTAAGGGTTCAATTAAAAGGGTAAGGGGAAAACGGTGTCAAGGCTTTGAATCCTCGGAGTCGTACGATGCTCAATGGGGGTCCACCTCTTGATAGCCCCGAGGTCTGAGTATAACAACAGACTCAGCGGAGTGATCAAGCGAGGGAAGGGAAGGAAGGGGTCAGCAGGGAGGGAGATCTGAAATGAGATGAAACAACTATCAGGTTATAGTACATACACCATAAGGCATGTTAACCACATTATACCATAAAGTTCACCAATGCTACTATCAATACCTGTAAAGCAAAATAACGGTTCCTTTAAAGCATGGGTGTTCCTTGAGCCGGAAGGCCACTAGTATTCTATAACGATAGAACAACAGTATTATTTTCTAGTCACGCCCCTGCCCCTCACACCTCATGGTATGCAACAAGAAATAAAACCACGTACCAATAATAATCTTATGTAGCGCTACACAGGGGGGGGGGAAGGGAGACGGAGCTGCCACCTGGAATAGCTCACCGAGCCCCTGCTGTAGGATATAGAACAAATAAGCCAAGACCACGATCTTGTTAGAATATGTTATAAGAAAATATTCCTTCCGTGCCTTTTAATCACCTGGAAATATGCTTTGTAAACTCCAATACTTCTTGGAGCCCTCCTTACATAGATCGCCAAGTTTGTTGCACCACAAACAGATAACACACGCACCTTCTTATGTAATACTTTCCAATATGTGATTATCTTAAATCACTATGAGATGTAATCCTCCTGGACTGCCACTCCATAAGGTTTTGATTGTACAAATTTAACAACGAACAAAATAAGGTCTACCCCTTTCTCCAGGAGCACACCGCAACTTTGAACTGTCAGCCCTGCATAAGCCAAAGCGTGGCTCCTCCAACAGGGCTAACTATTAGCTTCAGCCTCCGTCTGCACAGACAAAGCGGGGCAGCACAGAGATCAAGACTTATTCAGTAGAAAGGGAAGAGGCGGTGCAAAAATGCACCCTTACCAGACTCTTTCAGCGTCTTCCTGCTTCACTGCTAGGAATGGCTCGGATCGGGAATCAACGGCACCCGACCGGTGCCCCGGAAGCCTCCTTATCCCCGGCATCCTCCACGCGATGACGTCACCGGCGTCATTCCCCGCGGCCTCATGGGATTTGTAGTTCAATAGGCATGTCCGGCAGAGGCAATGCCGATTCGTGTCTGCAGTGTTCTACGGCGGCCAGCCCGGTGCGCCGCAACAGTACATCCCTCCCCCGAAGAACACTGACAGAGACAAGGCTTCGCAGGATAGCGTCTATGAAAGAGCGCCGAGTATCGAGGAGCATGTACGCCCGAGGCGGGCTCCCATGAGTTCTCCTCGTTCCCGTAGCCCTTCCAGGCCACTAGATACCAAAGCCTACTGCGGTAGACTCTTAGAGTCTACGATACCCCTCACTTCATGTTCCACCTCATCGTTCACGAGAACTGGGGGGGGTGCACCTCTGACCCTGGAGTGTGAAGGCTTAACAAGGGAGACATGGAAAGCAGGGTGTATCCTTAAAGCGGAGGGCAAGGCTAGCTTCACCACTACAGGATTGACAAGCTTGGTCACTTTATATGGGCCAATGTACTTGGGATTGAACACACTATATCTTTTAAATCTGATGTTTTTGGTGGACAACCACACATAATCCCCCACTTTATACACCGGCCCCGGACGTCTATGTTTGTCTGCATACGCTTTGTACTGAATCTTAGCCGCTCTCAAACCGCTTTGTGCTACCCTTAAATTGTTCTTAATATGAGTAATTCTCTCATGCACTTCGGGAACCTGTGTAGACTGTAAAGGGTGTAACAAGGGTGTGAAGCGAGGGTGAAACCCGTATGAACAGTAAAAGGGTGCGAGTTTCGTTGAGCTGTGTGTAGCGCTGTTATATGCTACTTCGGCTAACCACAACCTATCAACCCAGGCCTCCGTAGTGCCCTCCACATAACACCTGAGGTATTGTTTCAAGGTCTGATTAACCCTCTCAGTCTGGCCGTCTGTTTGCGGGTGAAAGCTTGTGGAAATATTAGAAGCTATACCCAGTGCCGAACACCACACCCTCCAAAAGTTGGCAGTAAACTGAGCACCCCGGTCTGAGACTATGGTTTTCGGTAACCCATGTAACCGAACTATGTGAGTCAATAACAAGTGGGCTAGTGTACTTGATGTGGGGATCTTCTTACAGGCAACAAAATGAGCCATTTTAGTTAGGTAATCCACGACTACCAAAATGACTGTATGTCCCTGGTCCACTGGCATTCCTACCACAAAGTCCACAGAAATGTTCTCCCAGGGTTGCGTTGGAGTAGGAAGTGGTTGCAAGAGGCCCGCCTGTCGAGCATGCGATGTCTTCATTTGGCTACAAATCGTGCATTCGTTGACCCAGGTAGTTATGTCTTTCTTTATGGTGGGCCACCAGAACTGACGCATCACCCGTTCCAAAGTTTTTCACGACCGTTATGCCCAGCACTGTGCAAGGCGTGACACCACTCGAAGGCTTGCTTACGCAGGTGACAAACAGGTAACAGGAGTTGGTTTCCTCGCAGCGGGAGGCCTTGCGTCATTTTCCAATCCTTATTCCTTTTCAACCAGCCCTTCCACGTCTCCGTCTGGACGTTGTGGGCCACGCTTCTAAGAAAGGCGTCAGTACAGGTAGCACCAATCACATTCTGCGGATTAATGATAGCATTTCTTGGGCTCTCCTCAAGGCATACAGGAGTCGTTTGTCGGGTTAAGGCATCTGCCTTCTTATTGTCCTTTCCTGGTCTATATGTTCCCACGAAGTTGTACTCCGCGAAGAAAAGCATCCACCTCAGTTGCCTTGGTGTCAGGTGTCTTGCTGCTGTCATGAATTGGAGGTTTCGATGGTCGGTGAACACGGTCACCACATGCTTGGCCCCCATCAAGAAATGCCTCCAATCCAGGAAAGCATCCTTAATAGCCAGCAGCTCCTTTTCTGCAATGGTGTAATTGCGCTCTGCTGGATTGAACTTTCTTGACATATAAGCTATAGGGTGCAATTGGCCAGTAGTCGCATGGCGTTGCGAGAGCACTGCTCCTACTGCTGAGTCCGAGGCGTCCGCCTCTACTATGTATGGTCGATCCGGATCCGCATGCACCAGCACTGGGGCAGATACAAAAGCGTTCTTTAGGGCCTCAAACCCTTTTTGGGCCTCCTCTGTCCACTGGAAACCGGTATTTTTCTTCAACAGCCTCGTGAGGGGAGCCGCCAATTCCGAGAAGTGATGGATGAACCGGCGGTAAAAATTAGCGAACCCTAAGAAACACTGGATATCGCGGAGGTTCAAGGGTCTGGGCCATTCCTTAACCGCGACAATCTTCCTTTCGGCCATTTCCTGTCCCCATGGGGTTAACATCACCTCTAGGACTTCAACGGTGGTAACACTGAACTCTCATTTGCTGATCTTACAGTACAAATGATGGTCTCGTAGGGTTTGTAAGATGGTACATACGTGTTGTGTGTGAATCTCCACGTTGGAGGAATAGATTAGAATATCGTCAATGTAAACCACTACGATCCGGTCCAGGTACTCTCGCAGGACATCATTCAAAAAGAACTGAAAGGCTGCGGGGCGTTGCACAGGCCGAATGGCATCACAAGATACTCGTATAGTCCAAAGCGGGTCTTGAATGCTGTCTTCCATTCGTCACCTCTGCGCATACGGACCAAGTGGTAAGCTCCTTTCAGGTCTAAACGGGTGAATATCACCGCCTTTTTGACTTGTTCCAACAAGACATTGATTAAGGGCAACGGGTAGCGGTTCTTTACTGTGATGGCGTTCAACGATCTGAAGTCCACACAGGCGCGCAATTCACCATTCGCCTTGGGTATAAAAAACAACGGAGAGGCAGCAGGGGACTTTGAGTCACGTATAAAACCCAACGCCAAGTATTTACCCAAGTAAGCGCGGAGATGAACATTCTCGGGTTCCGTGAGAGCATAAACCCTCCCAGCTGGTATTATGGCACCCGGTACCAGGTCTATCTGGCAGTCGTAGGGTCGGTGAGGCGGTAATACTTCTGCCTTTGTTTCATTGAAAACTTCTGCATACTCCTGGTACTCCGCAGGGAGGCTCACCTCGTGTTCCACCGCGGTAGCCATGTGATGACATGACGCCAAGGACATGGCAGGGTTGTTAAGAGGCAAGATACAATGCTTCCCACAGAATTTCGAAGTAAATTGGAGGGTTTTCTTCTTCCAATCCACCTGAGGATTATGGGTTGTCAACCAAGGTAATCCAAGTATCACTCCGTATTGGGGTGCTTGAATGATGTTAAAAGCCAAGCTCTCCCGATGATTGGTTTTCATGAGAACTTCCAAGGCTCCTGTTTGAAAACGGATGGGCCCGGAATCAAGATGTCTTCCATCTACCGCGAACACCGCCTCCGGTGTTTCTTTTTCCTGTAGGTCGATTCCCAGGGAGAGCGCTTGCTTTTGGTTCATAAAACATCCGGTGGCCCCGGAATCAAGCATAGCCCTAACTTGATGCCATTCCTCTTGAATCAACAAACACAGGTCCACATAAAAGTGATTTCTTTCCTTCATGTTCCTACATCCTAAGGAAGGGATATACGCCTGGCCTGAAGGGGTCCCTTCTTCCTTCTTCAAGCTCGCTCGTTTCCCGTCAGAGGTCCTGATGTAACGGTAGCAACCTTCTTAAATTCCATTCGTGGATACTTGGGCTTCAACGTGCATTCCCTGATAAAGTGGCCCTTCTTACCACAGTAAATACAGAGCCCCTTTCTCCGACGGTACTCTCTTTCCTCCGTAGTAAGAGGTGAACGCACGGTTCCGATCTCCATAGGTTCAGCTTTAGAGGGTAGGCTACTGTCAGAGGTCCGGGCATGGTCCAAGCGAGGCACGTACCGGTCTCTCTTCTTGTGTTCCCCCTTTCGCTCGCCGATTCGATGATCCAACCGTATTACTAGACTGATGAGGTCCTCACATGAAGCAGGTTGTGGATCAATCTGTGCCAATACGTCCTTCATTTCCTCCCGCAACCCCTGGTGGAATATAGCAGATTGCTTGGCCTCAGGCCATTCTGTTTCTGTTACCAGTCTCCTGAAGTCATTTAAATAGGAGATGAGATCCCGGTTACCTTGTTTTAACTCCAACAATTCCCGGTCTGACGAAAGGGTGGCTGCACGACGGTTGAACGTTTTCTCAAATTCCTTCAAAAAGGAGTCCCAATCATACAAGAGGGGGTCGTCCCTCTTGACTAGCGGAACGGCCCAGTTAGCAGCATCCCCTGCCAGGTAGGATATTAAGAACGCTACCCGGGCATGATTAGTATTAAAGGCCTTAACTTTACACGTGAAATGGAGTACCACCTGTGTGAGGAACACCTGCACCTTGCTGCTATCCCCATAGAATCTTTCTGGTGTAGCTAATGGGATAGGAGTTGGGACCTCTACTACTACAGAAGCTGCATGGGGGGCGTGTGATGTACCTGCATCAAATGGGTTACGTTGCATCCTATCTACCTGGGTTTGCAAGGCGGCCGTCTCAGCCCTAGAAGCGGCCAATTCGGCCTGCACCAAGACTAAGGCAGCTAACACATCCTCTAAGGTGGCCATACCAACGTACGACAGGGAGGATAACAATTCGTGGGCCGTTGATTCTGTCAAGGCTTTGAATCCTCAGAGTCGTACGATGCTCAATGGGGGTCCACCTCTTGATAGCCCCGAGGTCTGAGTATAACAACAGACTCAGCGGAGTGATCAAGCGAGGGAAGGAAGGGGTCAGCAGGGAGGGAGATCTGAAATGAGATGAAACAACTATCAGGTTATAGTACATACACCATAAGGCATGTTAACCACATTATACCATAAAGTTCACCAATGCTACTATCAATACCTGTAAAGCAAAATAACGGTTCCTTTAAAGCATGGGTGTTCCTTGAGCCGGAAGGCCACTAGTATTCTATAACGATAGAACAACAGTATTATTTTCTAGTCATGCCCCTGCCCCTCACACCTCATGGTATGCAACAAGAAATAAAACCACGTACCAATAATAATCTTATGTAGCGCTACACAGGGGGGAAGGGAGACGGAGCTGCCACCTGGAATAGCTCACCGAGCCCCTGCTGTAGGATATAGAACAAATAAGCCAAGACCACGATCTTGTTAGAATATGTGTTATAAGAAAATATTCCTTCTGTGCCTTTTAATCACTTGGAAATATGCTTTGTAAACTCCAATACTTCTTGGAGCCCTCCTTACATAGATCGCCAAGTTTGTTGCACCACAAACAGATAACACACGCACCTTCTTATGTAATACTTTCCAATATGTGATTATCTTAAATCACTATGAGATGTAATCCTCCTGGACTGCCACTCCATAAGGTTTTGATTGTACAAATTTAACAACGAACAAAATAAGGTCTACCCCTTTCTCCAGGAGCACACCGCAACTTTGAACTGTCAGCCCTGCATAAGCCAAAGCGTGGCTCCTCCAACAGGGCTAACTATTAGCTTCAGCCTCTGTCTGCACAGACAAAGCGGGGCCGCACAGAGATCAAGACTTATTCAGTAGAAAGGGAAGAGGCGGTGGAAAAATGCACCCCTACCAGACTCTTTCAGCTTCTTCCTGCTTCACTGCTAGGAATGGCTCGGATCGGGAATCAACGGCACCCGACCGGTGCCCCGGAAGCCTCCTTATCCCCGGCATCCTCCACGCGATGACGTCACCGGCGTCATTCCCCGCGGCCTCATAGGATTTGTAGTTCAATAGGCATGTCCGGCAGAGGCAATGCCGATTCGTGTCTGCAGTGTTCTATGGCGGCCAGCCCGGTGCGCCGCAACAAACGGGGGCTCCCCAGGAGCATTTTAAAATAAGGAGGACGGGTGGGGGCCTGCCAGGGATCCTTTCACATCTGTTGGGAAACGGGGAAGTCCAACGCCAGGCACTACAGGGCCCGCCCCCCATTAATGATAATTTGGCACCATTCGTACTCCATCTTTCTTTAAGTGGGAGAGAGAACAATCATATAGCACAATACATTCAATTACGCAAGCTCATTCAACAAAATCAAACGCATGAGAGTGGATAGATGTAGAGACAAAAGGCACATTATAATACATTTGCAAAGAAATATGCACATTTTGACAGAATGACATTTACCTAATAAAGATGTCTGGAAAAACCACCCCTCTGGCCAAAGGACTGGTGGGGGTCCCCTGACTTAGGATCAGGAGACAAAGATTATAGGATAGGATCAGGACAGGTCCGATACTTACTAGACTTCTCTACAACCCGACGCACCAGGGCGATTCCCTCTCTTACACTCTCTCCCTCCTCGATATTCTTCCGCAATATTCAAATCTAATCAGGCAGTAGTCTGGATCTTCCGAGTCTGCTCTCGTCTCTCTCTCTCTCTGCTCAGCTCCCAGCAGCAGTAGTTCTCTCACAGCTCCATCGAATCATCTCTCTCTTACTTAACTCAAGTCACTGTAGTTATTGCCTTTATTTTTCATGTCTCACCCTCAAGAGTTGCAAATTTTACTAAAATACGGAATATGATTGGACGGGGTTAGGGGAGTCTTCATCACTCCAGGCTGACGTATTCATTTTTATTAGTAAAACCTATTGTTTGCTAACCCTGCCCCTTCGACTCATTCATATATTTTGTTTTCGCATGCATATTTTGCCGTAATTTATTTAATACAGGCTTCATAGATGAGCGATACATCTTCTTCTTTTCCCATCACTTCTGTCCTTGGATCTTGGCAGTCATTCAGCTCTCTCTTGGTCACCGGGTCATTTCATGGACTCAGCATGCATAGCTTTCGCCATTTTCTTTTTCAGTCATGGATTAGCAGGCCCAAATGCACACTATTAATAAAAGAATCATAAACAGATGTCAAATCAAAT
Organism: Calotriton arnoldi; assembly: GCA_963921515.1. Taxonomy (NCBI): domain Eukaryota; kingdom Metazoa; phylum Chordata; class Amphibia; order Caudata; family Salamandridae; genus Calotriton; species Calotriton arnoldi. The sequence goes on from CAWUFW010000319.1 coordinate 3,015,890, forward strand.
CAAAGTGAGCTTTATTCGATTGTAGACAGACAATCATAAAAGCACATAAAACATATAATTACTGCAACATTTCATATGTAATACAAATTCATACAAATTCGTTACATTAAAAGTATTTAGCATTCCATAAAAAATAGAACATTATTAAATTGTCAGGGCTCACCTCGAATTAAAAATAATTACTTTACTATACGTAAAACAAATTCATATTAAATTCGTTTAAACAATTTTTAGTTCTTACTATAAATTAAAAACGATTAGGTAAGGATTTGTTTCCTTAAACTTAGAACCTTTTTCAAGAATAAGACCACCCTGTAAACACTGTGTACGTTATCTAAATATTGCAATGCCAAAAGGGCGGGTCGACATTGACGAAGCCCGAACATTTTCAACACAGGGACCAGACACAGTTTCCTATCAGAGGAGTAAAATTTACAGAAAAGGATAACATGGAGCTTAGTTTGTTTGGAGATATTGTCACAAGGGCACAACTGGAGGTTTTGAGACCAGTCATTTACTGTGGGGAAGGTGACTAGTCTATGGAAAACCCCCAGTCGAAATCGAATTAGAAGGAACCTATCATATGCCGCAGGGACATAAGTAAGGTAAGGTTGAATATTAAAAGTAATTAAAATCATCTGAATGTGTAGGATAGTGGGCTTTACTATCTCAGATGTCAGTCTGATAGTGTCCAGCATAGATATGGCCATTTAAAAAAAATCCTTCCTGGTTATGTCACCAATGGAACTAGGATTAGTAAAATACTCTGGGTGGCCAAGATCTTGTAATAAGTTGCGAATATAATTTATCCATGGAATCCTCAGGGCCCCGTCCAATCTCAGGACATCCAAAAGAATCTCTCTGTTTAATTTTGCCTCTTCTTTCGTCCAGAGTCTGTGCCATAAAAGCACAGGCTCAAGCTTAATCAAATCAGAAATAAAAGTGAGGCCCAGCTCCGCATGACATATGTATGTTGAGGTACCATTCGGGACGGATAAAATATATTTAAAAAAATAATTTTCTACTTTTTGAATGGGAAGCAGATCGACTGGCCCCCATACCCCAGTCCCATACACTGCCGCAGAAACACATTTTGCTTTATAGATCTTAATAAGTTCCTCAGGAGGTCTCGTGCCTAATTTTTTAGCAAAGGTACTGATGGCAGATGTACTACGTAATAATACCAGTTTTTTTGCAGCCACAGCCTGTGTCCAAGTATCGTTATTGGCAAAGAGAATGCCCAAATAAGAGAATGTTTTAGTAGGCCCAACCTTTTGTCCACCCACAAACATATCTTTGGGTTTTATGATGCCAGTACCGCAACGCATTATAAAAGTTTTAGAGGAGTTAACTCTTAACCCTAAATCATTAATAAAATTGGTAAAATTATTCAGTACCCTCTGAAGACCTACTTGTGTGCGAGACATAAGCACCGCATCGTCTGCATACAAGAGGGCTGGGATCGGGCGTCTCGCCACTTGGGGAAGGTCATAATTATCATTTAAAAGGGCCGCCCCCAATCCGTTTATGTACAGGTTAAAAAGAAACGGGGCAAAAACACAACCTTGCCTAACGCCACTTCATATATGAATGGGCGCTGACCGTTCGGCCTTTAAACCGCAGCGCACTCGTGCGTTAGCATTACAATAAAAACGTTTAAGAAAATAAATAATCTGTATATCAACCCCCATTACTTCTAAAATTGACCAAAGTTTATTGTGGATCACGCAATCAAATGCGGCTGTGAGGTCAACAAATGCTAAAAATAGGTTCCCCTTCTTTGCCCTTGTGTATTTACCAACCAGGAGAGACAAATTTAATCCCTGCTCTACAGTTCCTACACCAGCTCGAAAACCGTATTGCAGGTCTGACAGGACGGAATTTTCTTCAGCCCAGTCCTGGAGACGTTCCAGTATTATTCTGCCCGCTACTTTCGTTATGGCGTCCAATAGGGAAATTGGCCTATAACACGCCGGGTCTTGTCTGTCCCCCTTTTTAAAAATGGGCACAATAGTTGATTCTACCCAAGTAGGTGGAAAGACTGCACTGCAGCTAGTATTTAGAACTTGTGTTAAAAGAGGGGCCCATAGGAGAGCGTTTGATTTAAAAAATCTACAGGGACCCCATCAGGACCAGACTCCTTGCCACCCTTACTTACAGTAAGAGCCCGCTCTACCTCATCTAACCTAAACAATAGAGCGGTGTGTTGGGTGGGGGACTTAAAGTTATAGTCCTCCAATGCACTACTATTTGTCTTGTCTAGATTGCCCTCACCCGATACACTTTTGCAAAGTGAGCTATCCATTGGTCTTCCGCTATTGCTATTTCAAGCGATGGACCATCTTCTCTGGACAAAAAAGGGCCCTAATAATTTTCCAGAAAGCCACACTATCATTAGCTATTGAGGCTGAGTGTAAAGCGTCCCACGCCTCTTTCTTTAGTGTGGCTTTTCTGTCCCTAATTGCGTGTTTATATGCATCTCTAGCCATCCTTACACTACTTTTATTTCTCGGGTTTTTATGAAGCTCAGATTTTAGATAGGAATAAGCTTTAGTGCATCTAGTGTCGAACCAGCCCTTCTGCGGTCCCTTACCACTATTATGTCTAGTAAGAGACTCTCTGATTGCGTTAGTTATTACCTGAAATGAAGCTAAGATGTTTTCTGGGGTAGCTGTCTCACTCAGACATGTTTCAATAGCTGAGTTACATTTGCCCACCACAGTTTTGATCAAATTAGCTTGATCCGCTAAGGACCAACATAGAGAATAACCATTGGTACTTCCTATGGCTATGTTTTCTAGCTGTTGATTTTTCTTATTGTGTCTTAAAATTGTGGTGGACGGTAGGAAAATCGCTAAGCATAAAGGGAAGTGATCGCTATGGGACTCATCGGAAACATAAAAAGAGTGAAGCCTATGTGCATGACTATTGGTTACTAAAACAATAATAGATCGAAGACCCCGGCGTTAAATGTCCAGGGCATAGGAGCAGGAGCAGGGCATACTTCGTTTGCATAACCCAAATCGAGGGAAAAAATAATCTCGTTCAGTTGTGCTCCCAGGACTGAGTGCTGAAAATGGGACGAGCATGCCCCGTCCTCATTTACGGCTTCACATAGTTTGTCCCCGGCATTCACACATAATGTACAGTTAAAGTCTCCAACAAGTATAAACATAATATCTTCATCCTTCCTACGGCCAACATTTTTCAACACCTTCAGTAGATTTGGGATCACAACTCTCACTTTATCAGGTGAGATATTATTATAAAAATTGGTAACAACTATAGAGTGCATCGAATCAATATCCATTTTGACAAGCTGGTAGTAATTATCATTAACAAGCATTGATATGTTCTTAAAATTTATTTGAGCTGATATGTATATACAAAGGCCCCCCTTAGCTCTACCACTCAAACTATCAACTGCAGGGGTATGGTATGTCCTATATCCATTCAAATGGACCACCTCCTTAGACCAGGTTTCTTGAAAGCATAGGATCTCAAAGCGACTAATAAATTCTCCCCACAGAAGATTATTTAACTTTGAAGAAATGCCAGCAATGTTCCAGGAGAGAACGTTGCATAAGGCATAATTACCGCTTACGGCACTGTTAACTATAGCTGCTTCGTTTGGACCCTCGATTTCATTACGAAAAGGGGGAGAGACATGTAAGGTATCCTGCGATTCAGCCATATTTTTTTACTTCCATATCTATCAGACTTTGGCCCTCGATGCTATCATGTCTCCTGATGAGGGTGGGGGCGGGAAGAACAACACCCGCCACAGGATGACCATAGATTTCCCCGACGGCAGGCACATTCACAGCAGGATTGGGAGGCACCAGATTCCCCGTAGGAAGTCAATCGATTTCCTCCAATGAGTTCAGAGCTTCAAAGCGATTATTCACTGGAATCGAGAATAAGGGCTCCCCAAATACCCCGGAATTGCCTCCCCCAAACATGTACCCTCGGGGCTTTGGAAAATTCGATGGTTTGTAAAAATAGCCCAGAGGTAGAATGTGTATGTCGTTAGGATTGCAAGGCCCATTGTTACCCCTTTCCAGAATTGTATGCACGAGGGGAGGGGAACTAAAGGTCAGCACAACACAGTCGCCGCGAAATGACTTGACTGAGGGGCCAACCCACCCAATTCTACGAACCATTTTAAATTTCGAAAAGAGGGAATTATGTAAACCAGTCCTTAAGCTCAAGAAATGAAGTGACTTATTCCTTAACGCCGCCCAGTGCTCAAAAACATTATGAGACAAAGGGGGGACATTTGCCAAGACCACTCTGTAAGGTGTAGCTGCTGGGGGCAGGTTCAAGATACACGGAGGATGCTGGGGAGTTTCTGATTGATCATCAGAACTTATACCTTTCACTTTCACTTTCTCCCTGTTCTGACTTGACGTCCCAACAGTCAGTACTCCATGCTCAGTACTAGGGGGGTTGCTAATAGGTGCCACTGGAATACCTTCTTTAGAGAGAGGCAACCTATTGTAAGCTAGTGTTTTTGCTGTACTTAAATCCTTATTACTAGTGGAACTTCCAGCCTGTATTTGTCCATTAGAGGTACAACTCGATGAAGTGCCAGCCCCCGTTCCTGCCTCCCTGGTGTTTATATCGCAGGGACTTGGCTTATAGCAACCCAATGGGGCAATTGAACTACTTACGTAGTCCTCCAAACTGGCTAACTTAGCTTCAACACAGGTTATTTTTACCATAATAGGTTCCAGCAGAGTAGATAACATAGTTTCAAGTCTACCCCAAAACGTCCCTCCTTGTAAACTGTCAGCAACTATATCTATATCTTTAGGATTAATAGCATTCGATTGATCCTCATTGGGTACTCTTGCCTTAATGGAAGTTTTAGCTGATTTTCCTTTTGGTCTCTGCGCAGGTTTAGTCAGTTTCCTGGTATTCCTGGTTTTCTTTTTATTCAAGGGAGGTTCTACAGTATGGTCAGTATTAAAGTTAGCTTTTTGCCCTCTAGTGGTAACTGTGGGCCTGGCGGGGGTGAGCTCTGGTTCAGAAGATGAGGAAGAGACAATATCTATCGGTTTAATTGATGCTTCGTGTGGCATTCCACCAGACCGGGAAGAAGATGCCTCATTATTAATCTCCGCACAAGACTCAGTAAGTACAGGGGTCAAAGAGAGTCTACATTGTGCGGGTAAAGGCTCCAGAGTCAGCCTCCGCTCAGTAAGTTTGATTTAATTTATGAGCACTGATTCAGCCCTTTGCAAAAAAGCGTCTAGAGTACCCACAGCCCCCCTACCGTTGTTTGATCTACACTTACTCATTTTCAATATGCACGCAAGAAAATATATTTAGTGGCCAGTACAAGAAAACAAGTCCCGAGTGACACAAACTGCAAATATCTACCTCGGGAGCAAAACCTCAGACGTATGGCCCAGCCCAGTCTCTACCAGTCTCGGACGGGCTCGTCCGGGCTACGTCCCGCGCGCGTCCCGCGCCGCGGGGGGAAAGGCAGCGCTTTATGCGCGATGACCACGCCTCCCCCTCACTCGCGGCAGCTGGACAGAGAAGGTTGCACCCTGGGAACTGAAGTCCTCTCCCAGGGTGGTGACAGCAAGGGTGCAGCAGGTGGTGAATCAATGTGACCCTGGGACCTTGTCCCACCAGGGCTACTGCAGGAAAACCACGGGAGCGTCGGACGTCAGAAAACCAGCAGCAGCAGCAGTTAAAAGCGAGTGGCAAAGGCTTCCACGCCGCGGGGGGAGAGGCAGCGCTTTATGCGCGATGACCACGCCTCCCCCTCACTCGCGGCAGCTGCACAGAGAAGGTTGCACCCTGGGAACTGAAGTCCTCTCCCAGGGTGGTGACGGCAAGGGTGCAGCAGGTGGTGAATCAATGTGACCCTGGGACCTTGTCCCACCAGGGCTACTGCAGGAAAACCACGGGAGCGTCGGACGTCAGAAAACCAGCAGCAGCAGCAGTTAAAAGCGAGTGGCAAACAGATGTTATTTTCTTAAACATGTAATTCTCACTGTTCACCACCCACTTCTACTCTATCCCATGTAATTATTATTACTCTTGGGCAAAAGCGTTAATAACAGTAGCTTTCTTTTAAATCAAGCAAGCATATGCCGGGCATGCAGTACCTCAAGACCGCGTTTTGGTCTTTCTTGCGCATGCGTGAGGTTTTCCCTCTCAAAGCGAGCTAGTCACGTTATTTCTGCGTAATTCGGGTTTGCAAATGCGCAAAGCGTTTTTGCAAGTTAAAGCGGGTTTTAATCATGCTGCATTTTATTTCTCATTAATTCAAGCATGCGTAAGCTTTTTTTCCCCGTGTATCTGTGTCTGGTGTATATTAGTTTCATTTCATCTACTAATTTAATGATTAGTGAAAGTTAATGGAGGATTCATTCGAGCAAGTTTCATTTTTCTCGAATCCTTGCGCCATCACAGGCGGAAAACAACCTTTACAACGCGGTCAAAACACTGCAATACATTTACATCGCTGTTTTTAAAACGCAAGTCGTTACAACGACTTGCACTGGAGGGCGCTCTAGACTAAGGAATAGTGTAATTTACTATTCCAACACCTTCCCTACTGTACGTAGACTGGAGTTGGAATAGTAAATCACACTATTCCTAAGTCCAGCGCCCTCCAGCGCAAGTCGTTGTAACGACTTGCGTTGTAAAAACAGCGATGTAATGTACCGCGATGTAATGTACCGCGATCTAAATGATCGCGTTGTATCATCATACATCCTCACAGGCACTACCCAAAAACCGGGACATTTCTTCAATTTGGAGAAAAGTGTCAGGACACCGGGACACTTCTCCAAAACCCGGGACCGTCCGGGGAAATCCGGGACGTCTGGTCACCCTATATATATATTTAAGTAGAACTGCAGTGCAATCAACCAAATATAAGAAAACATTTCCCACACTGGAGGGGAAAAACGTTTTTTTTTTCTTCTCAGATGTAGGGAAACCTGAACCACATCTTCCCTTCTAAAAAGAATGGTAGGCTATCACAAAGGCAAAGGACTTTAGGGGTAGACCAAATCACTGCGGGGGGCTTACAAGAAAAGGAAAGGGATCAGAAGGAGAGCTTGGGGTGAGGAAAAAAATATCATAAGTCCATGGTGGTTGGACCAGAAAGTGACATAAATAAAGCGACTGAGATTCCAAACAAGGCTTGTTACACTTACCTGAGTTTTTTTTCCCTCCAAGAGTCTATCGGCTGACCTCACACCCGAGAGAAAGGAAAGCGGTGAAGATAGATCATCAAGCTGGGCTTTGGACCCATCCCGCACACCCAATTCTCCGAAACCTTAAAGCCATTGAATATTAAGTGTCTATGGGAAGATAATTTCAGTATCTAAAAAGAACTTTATAATAAAGCACCATTGCTAATTGCAAGCCTGTAAAGCTTCTGAAGCCTTATTTCCAACCCTCCCTCTTACAGTTAGCCATTTTAAAATTCAGGGCCACATTAGCTATAATAAATCTACACATGATTCATTTCTCACTACAAGCAATGTCATGTTAATCGAAACATTTACTATAAAAAAAATTGTTTGTTCCCTGTCCCAGAAGCTACACAAGAGTGATGACAAAAGTGTAAAGAGAGTGTTAATAAAGGGTACCAAATGAGTAAAACCCCCAGTATGCTCTCCAAACCCTTGACCCAAATGGCCCTGTGCTGCAGTGAATTCCTCCAAGTGTAGAAAAGTGCCTTAGAAGACAAAAGACACACAATTGATGGACGGAATGCAGAGCAAATCAAAACATTCACCCCCAATCAAGAGATCTGGGTTAAATCCATCATTCTTTTGCTCACCATGCCACCCCAGTTTAGACCTGGCCATATGCAAATCAGTCTTGACCCTGTGCCTCATGGGAACAGTCCAGCCCGAACTGCCAAGCCAGGTCCTCCCTGGACCGGAAACAAGCATCCTAGGACCGGTTTCGGGGTTTCACCCCTCATCAGCCAGGATAGCTTGAATCCAGTGGCACAGTGAGCCCGGGACCCACGTCTGGGCATACCCACACAATTGATGGACGGAATGCAGAACAAATCAAAACATTCTCCCCCCAGTCAAGAGATCTGGGTTAAATCCATCATTCTTTTGCTCACCATGCCCATCAATTGTTCTTTTTGCATTTGTCACCCCAAGTGGGACGGGTATGCCCAGACGTGGGTCCCGTGCTCTCCATGCCACTGGAGTCAAGCTATTCCGGCTGATGAGGGGTGAAACCCCGAAACCGGTCCTAGGATGCTTGTTTCCAGTCTAGGGAGGACCTGGCCTGGCAGTTCGGGCTGGACTGTTCCCATTGGGCGCAGGGTCAAGACTGATTTGCATATGGCTGGGTCCAAACTGGGAAGGCATGGTGAGCAAAAAATGTATGGATTTAAGCCCAGATCTTTGTACTGGGGTGAATGTATGACATTGTTTTGCATTCTGTCCATCAATTGTTCTTTTTGCATTTAGAAGACAAAAACACAGAGATGCTATACACATGATCCCTGGAAAAGACAGCCGCTACCAGTCCGCAACTAGAGAATGTAGGGGAGCAAATGGTGGAAAGTATTCAGCACTCTCTTCTTCGGTGTAGTCCTGAAGCAAGATAAGAGATCTTCAAGCTGCTAATTCCAGAGGGCAACAGAGAGTAAAGGAATAGAGACTATCCAAGAATGAGAATGAGGCAAGGGAGTCAGACTCCAAACTTTCCTAAGTAACAACCTCTGGAGGAGAATATCCTAGTTTTTCCAGCTAAAGACAGTTTACCCTTGAAAGCAAGGGTGAAATACCAAGACAGGCCTCTCATAATGAGCTTTCCAATTTAGATAGGAATGTTAATCTGGCTCTAATAGTTTTTTAGTGAAAAGCAGCAATATGGAAATACTTTCAGCACCAGAAAAAATGACGATCTCAACATCACAATACTCAGATAGGAAATGAACAAACAAATCCCAAGGGAACAACGGATGGAATTTCCTTCAATATGGTTCAGGCTCCCGGAAAACTAATAGTGAAGGGTCGCAAAGTACATGAGAAAGTACGGGTAGACTCTAGCCCAAGTGTTGGTTGGAGTTCCATTGCTGCAGGAGATCTTCGCAGAGGTGGTCCGAGTAATAGCAAGCAAAACTCCATTCGAACAATAGACTCTGATATCAGTAGGGAATACGTTGTTATTGTCTAAAGAATGGACAGAAACAGAGAAGGAAGGTCAAGAGGGTCAATTAGGCTGAGTCTCAGAAGATCAAGCAGAAAATTCAATACATTTGATCTTGGGGCACATATTTCAAGAAATCAAAGAGATATAAATCTCCCAACGCACGGCCTAAAAATGTCCAGGGCTTTCGTCAGGGTGAGTTTGTAAATATGTCACTCCTCCAATGACGTGTCTTACATGTTTTTATTGTGCGACATGCAATAAACTCGAAGCATGCACACAAAGACTGGGAGCAGAGCCAAGTAGATCTCTTGAAGAGTTGGGACCCTTGAGGAAAGTCTGATTACAGGGCTTCCCTCTCTTGCCTCTGTGGGGATATTTATCTCTAGCACTACAACCCTGGGGTTACAACCCTGAGTGGCAAGTATTACACGCTACTTGCCTGCTTTGAGTTAATTGCCTTCCGCACAATAAAAAAACGTAAGACAGGTCATTGGGTGAATGACATATTTGCGAACCCACCCTGACGAAGCCCGGGAGCTTTTTGGGCCGTAAGTATAGGGCTGAATCATGTTGGTGAACAAGGGTCATAGGACCATTACATTCTAAATACCCTTACGTAGTCTTTGTTTCTAACCTTCCCTTCCAACCCACTAATAAAGGGATACCTTGGGAGTGGAAGAGGAAATTTTATTTTAAAAGTTACGCCCCCTAACTAACAATCTTCATAAGAGCTCCCTGAAATATGGTCAAGCCCACCCTGACCTATAGGAGTCAGGGTGAACCCGATGATGAAGCATGCCCCTATTAGAGTGGGTGAGGGTTGTATAAAAAAAAAAGGGGTTTTTCCTTTCCTTACTCCTGTAGAAGTAGTGCAAAGGTGTTGCACGTAACACAATACCCTCCTCCATTTACTGTTTATCTCATGAAATGTCATACTCACAACACACTCTTCCAGCAGTAAACACAAAGTTACTTTCAGAATCTTCTTCAATTTAAAAAATGAAGATAAAAATGTCACTACAACGTCTCAAGCAAAATCAGCATGTTCATGACTGAAGTGAAACCAACAATGTCTCGATTTTAAGTAAACCTCGATACAGGGTCTTAGTTCAATGATTCATTAGCACAAAAAAGAAAAGAAAAACGAGAAGGAACAAAAAATGCACATCATGAAAAAGCTGCCAAGTACTTAGCTGAATTCCAAAGTTCGCAGTTACTTAAATCCCATTCCACTGTTACAGACACAGGGGAAGGCGCTTTCACCGCTGCAGTAGCTTCGTCTCCCAGCCACATGATTCTCTGGCGGGTGGCGGGAAACAGATCCAGGCGGCAATTGACGAGTCAGAAAATACAGGCCCCAACTTGTAAATAAACATCAACGGCCTTTCCTCGGCTGACAACCCCGAACACAGGAAACACTCCCAGCCATAGGACGTGGCAGACACGCCCCCTCCTGGGACAGAAACAGGAACTGCTTGCAACAGCAATGAGTGCAGGAGGTAAGAGGAAATTCCTCAACGGCTGTCTGACTCCCACGAGGATCAGATTCCTAAGTGGATTGTCAAGCACTGGACAATCCCCTAGGCGTGGTTTTTATACTGCTGTTCGTTTATAGGGTGGCAGGAGGAAGTGTCTTTTCCTGACCGCCCTGGGGGCTTCTGGGATACGTAGTTTTGTTTCCATTTTATAACTGGGACACATCCATACCACTTCCGAATCCCAGTCATACAGTGATATAAGAAAGGTGCTAGCTTGCGTGTTGTTAATGTACCTATGCTACCTTGTCTAGGACTCGGGTTTCTGTACACCACCACAACAGAACACCCCCCGCGCAGGCACCGACGTCTGAGTGGTCTTCCAGGTTACAAAGGATGCTGCTCATGGAAACACTTGAGAAGCATTGGGCAGTGGAGGTTACTAACTGGTTCCCAGGTCCTATCCTCTGATCCAAACCCTTTCCAATCAATTAAGTAGTACACCCGTCCCCTTCTCAACTTAGAATCCAGAATGCGTCTGACATCATACTCCAATTCACCCTCTATCTCTATGGGTGATGCCGTGTTCAGGAGTCTGGAATTTGCAGGACAGGGGCTTAGCAAGGGTACGTGGAACACCGGGTGTATATGCCAAGAGGAGGGTATGAACAGTTTCATGGCAACGGGGTTCACTACTCTTTCAATGCTATATGGACCAACATATTTGGGTTTTAACTTGTTAGTTCCCTTCAAATGTAAATTCTTTGTGGCCAACCTTACCTTATCTCCCACTTGATATGAAGGCTCCTCTGAGCATTTTTTATCTGGGTATCGTTTCCCTGCTTCTCGTGCCTTCACTAAATGGTTCTTAGCATCCAAAAGCACTGCACAAAGGTGAGCATGATGTTCATGAATAGAAGGATGATTCGAGATAACAGGGCATTCAAAAGGAAGCTTATTCTGATGGTAACCGTTCAAACAAAAGAAAGGTGAACAACCTAAAGTTGTATGTTCGGCATTGTTGTAGGCAAACTCCGCCATTCATAATAAGGTATTCCACTCCTCATCGTGCTGCAGGGTGAAACATCTGAGATTCTGTTCCAGTGTCTGATTTAATCGTTCTGTTTTTCCATCCGTTTGTGGATGGAAACTAGTGGAAAGTCTCGCATCGACTTTCATGGTTTCACATAGTGCTCGCCAAAACTTTGAGGTGAACTAAGAGCTCCTATCGGTAATAAGCACCGTGGGTATGCCATGAGCTCTCACCACATGTTGTAGAAATATCTTCGCAAGCACAGAGGACGTAGGCACTTTACTCATAGGAATGAAATGTCCCATTTTTGTCAAATAATCAATGACAACAAGAATTACACTGTTTCCTTCACTAGAGGGCAGTTCCACTATGAAATCCATTTAAACGGTATGCCATGGACTCAGTGGGATAGGGATTGGTCTTAATAAACCCTGTGGTTTTAGATTACTAGCTTTTCCCTGAGCACATACTGCACACCCAGTCACATATTTCTTCACATTGGGGCATAAAATAGGACACCAGAAAGGTTGTTCTGTCGTACTGATGGTTTTCTGTATCCCCATATGTCCTTCTAATAGGAAGTCATGGATCCAGGCTAAAACTCAGGTATGTATAATGCATGGTAGTCTAAAGTAGGTTGTCCTTCATCGTACGTTGAATTGGATCTTCTTGTATCCAGGCTTGTTGATCCACGTCAGCCACTTGGGTTTTTAACTCTGTGAGAAAGCTATCTGAGGTAATTCGACCTACCTCGCCTTCAAGAAATGACCCCTTTTGTAGGATTATGGGTTGTTCCAGAGGTGGTATAAACCGTTCTCGGGTGGACAATCTGCCCTGGAGAGAGCATCTAGCTTGCTGTTTTATAGTCCTGGGCGGTACTTGATCACAAAATCATAATCTGAAAAAAAGAGAGACCATCGTAATTGTCTAGGAGTAAGTGCTTGTGCAGTTTTCAAAAACATCAAGTTTCGATGGGTCGTGTAGGTCTCAATTGTGTGCTGGGCTCCTAGCAGGTAGTGTCTTCATTCTTCACAGACACGTTTGATAGCCAACAGCTCTTTGTCCATAAATTATAGTTCATCTCACAAGGCGTTAGCTTGTGTGAGTAATACACCACTGGATGCAGTTGTCCTGTTTCCGGGTGCCTCTGGGATAGAACTCCACCTACAGCATACTGACAGGCGTCTGTTTTTAACCACAAAAGGCAAACTCACATCTGAATGTCATAAGATAGGGGCCTCTGTAGAACATGTTTTCAGTTGCTGGAAAGCCTGCTCTGCATCCTCATTCCAGACATACGGTGTAACTTTCTTTAGCAAACGGGTAATAGGTTGAGTGGTCTTTGAGAAATTCTTGATAAATCGTCTGTAGAAGTTGGCAAATCCAAGAAACCTTTGTAGGGCCTTTAACACTTGTGGGTGTTTTCCATTGAGTGATGGCTGAGACTTTCCGGTCGTCCATTTTTATTCCTCCTGTATTGATGACATATCCCAGGAACTCTATTTCGGGAACATGGAATAAACATTTCTCTAGTTTTGCGTACAAGGAATGTCGTCATAATCTGTCTAGTACCGCCGTGACATGAGATATATGTTCATGTAGGGTTGGTGAGTAAATAAGGATGTCATCAATATATACAATTCAGAACACATCCAGAAAGCCCCTCAGCACCTCATCCATGAAGTACTGGAAAGCAGCAGGAGCGTTACACAACCTGTAGGGCATCAACTGGTACTCAAACCAGCCATATTTCATCCGAAACGCCGTCTTCCACTCATCGCCCTGTTTTACACGTACCAGGTGATATGCCCCCCGAAGATCCAGTTTGATGAACACCCTGGCTCCCTTGAGTTGGTCCAACAACACTGGAATGAGAGGAAGCGGATAATGGTTTTTTATTGTTACCCTATTGATCACTCTGTAGTTGATACAAGTCCTTAAATCGCCTTCCTTCTTTGGCATAAAAAACAAAGGGGCGAAAGCTGGAGATGATGATGGACGTATGAAGCCAGAAAGAAGCAAGATTCTCATCCAGATATTCCCATAGATTATGTGTTTCGGGCGCGGTCAGGGCCTAGATCCGGCTACACAGACTAGCAGCCCCAGGCATCAGATCTATTCTGCAGTCATACTCCCTATGGGGAGGGAGTCGACTGGCTTCTTGTTTGTCAAACACGGAGTGGTATACATCATATTCCGAAGGCAACGAGGTCGCATAACATGTCAAGGGTTCATTGCATCCTGTGGCTAGCAATCAAGCTTGCGTTTCCTTTGATCCCTGATGGAATGCTCTTTCCTTGGTACAATGTTCGCTGCAGAATAAGGAATCCATGGTAGCAGTACAGGCGGCCCATTTTACTGTTGGATCATGCTGTGTCAACCAACACATCCCCAAAATGAGGCGACAGTGAGGACCATCAATAAGGTTGAACTGGATCACTTCATAATGGTCTATGCCGAACTGCATAACCACTAATTGTGTATGATATCTTACAGGACCAGAGGTCAGGGCTGTATCGTCTACCGCCTTCATAGGGTTTGGGGAATCTTTTTTGATGCAAGGTATACCGATTCACAAGCATATTTTCTATCAATGAAATTGCTGGTGGCGCCGGAGTCCAACAGAGCCAGTATCCTTAACTGCATTTCTTCAGGTAACCATAGAGTAACAAAGACGTTGATGTAAGCCACAGATGTTTGGATGGTATTGGCAATCACAGGGGAGATCACAATGCCTTCCATTCCTGAACAAGGGATCTCTTTCTTGATCAGGCCGATTAGTTTTCTGACTCCCTGCTTACGTCCTAACTCTGATGAGCCACCGCTTGCGTTTTCCCAATGGGTGGCTTGTCCACGGGTCTGGTTCTGGCTCTGCATTCCTTGAGAAAGTGTCCCCCCTTACCACAGTACATACAAAGCCGTTGCTTTCGCCTTTTTTCTCGTTCCTCCATGGTAAGAGGTCCCCGAATGCCATTGATTTGCATGGGCTCAACTCCGTCTGGAGATCGAGGACTTTCTTCAAAAGCCGGTTTTGAACGAGGCAGGTAGTATTTCGGTTCTCCCCGAGTTTTGTCTCCCTTTCTCTCTTGGATCCTATGGTCTAATTGCACCGTTAATTCAATCAATTCTTCACAGGCATAAGGCAGGTGAACTACTTAAGCTAGGACGTCCTTCAAGTCACTCCATAAACCCTGGTAGAATAAGGTTGTTCTCTTTTCCATAGGCCAATCAGTTTCTACCACCAGTCTATTAAACGTAGTGCTATAGGGTTAATAAGTCCTGTGTACGTTGTTTAAGGGTGATTAGTTCCCTGTCTAATGAGAGGAGATATGATTTCCTATCAAAGAGCTTGCACATTTCGGTACAGAAATCAGGGAAATTGTACAGTATAGGATCATCTCGCTCTATCAAAGGGATTGACCAGCTGGTTGCATTCCCCCCCAAATAAGACATGACGAAGGCTGTTTTGGCTTGCTCATTATGGAAGACAGCGGGCTTACACAGGAAAGGCAGACGGCACTGGTTAAGAAAAATCCCAAACTTTCTTGGATCACCGAAGAAACGCTTAGGTGGAGCTAATGGTATCTGAGGGGGCTGGATGACTTGAACAGATGCTAAACCTGGCGTAGCTGGAGGAGGGTTATGTGGAGCGGCAAAATATCCAGAACCCTGTGTTCTTGCTCTGTCCTGAGCATGTACTGTTGGTTCTGAACCGGCACCTGAGGCATGTTGGGGAGGTGGCAAAGACCAATCCCTAATATAGGATCCCCCATTGTGTTCGGGTTTCCCTTTCCTAGACAGTCCGGCTACCTCCCTTCGAACCAACCCCATTTCCTTCTTTAATTCTTGGTTTTCTGTGCAGATGGCATCAACCTCTAATCTTAGTGTGGTTATGGTTTCCAGTATGAATGTAAGGACAGTATTAGTATCCATCGCCCCGGTTGGATATAAAACATCGGCTTGACAATCTGTTAGTATCTGTTAGAAACTTCAGATTGGGACACCACTAACCTGAATATCCGACCAGCAGGGGCAATACCCGAAGATTGTCCGCTATTCCTCCTTGTGTTACCCCACAAGAGCGACTATAGAGCACTCTCCTGGAAGATACCACACAGGGGAAAAGGGGAATGGGATAAAACAAGAAAATACTGCTGAAGATACCAGGAGGACCTCGTCAGTAACGATCTGGAAACGGCAGTGACGTATGTCCTCATTCGAGACAACTGTGTATGCGTGTGCCCTAGACAGGAAAGAAGAGAATAGCACCAGACATCACTTATGGTTTTCATTCTGATACATTATAAACGCACTGTTTATCTCATGAAATGTCATACTCACAGCACACTCTTCCAGCCGTAAACACAAAGCTACTTTCAGAATCTTCTTTGATTCAAAAACGAAGATAAAAATGTCACTACAACTTCTCAAGCGAAATCAGCATGTCCATGACTGAAGTGAAACCAACAATGTTTCGATTTTAAGTAAACCTTGATACAAGGTCTTAGTTCAATGATTCAATAGCACATAAAAGAAAAGAAAAATGAGAAGGAACAAAAAATGCAAATCATGAAAAAGCTGCCAAGTACTTAGCTGAATTCCAAAGTTTGTGGTTACTCGAATCCCATTTCACTGTTGCGGACACAGTGGAAGGCGCGTTCACTGCTCCTATAGCTTCATCTCCCAGCCTCATGATTCTTTGGCGGGCGGCGGATAACAGATCCAGGCTGTAATTGACGAGTCAAAAAATCAGCGGCTCCAACTTGTAAATAAAAATCAACGGCCTTTCCTCGGCCGACAACCCTGAACACAGGAAACACTCCCAGCCATTGGACGCGGCAAACACACCCTCTCCTTGCACAGAAACATGAACTGCTTGCAACAGCAACGAGTGCAGGAGGTAAGAGGAAATTCCTCAATGGCTGTCTGACTCACACGAGGATCAGATTCCTAAGTGGATTGTCAAGCACTGGACAATCCCCTAGGCGTGGTTTTTATACTGCTGTTCGTTTATAGGGCAGCAGTGTCTTTTCCTGACCGCCCTGGGGCTTCTGGGATACGTAGTTTTGTTTCTGTTTTATAACTGGGACAGAGTAGGAGCATTGTTAAACCCAACTTGGAACAGGCACAACAAACCCCAAACGGTCAATATGATAGCGAAAGAAAGGTCCTTCGACATAGGGGACCCCGTCCTCTTATTGAGGGGGTCTTCTGACAATAAGTTATTGGGACAGTGGCAAGTCCCATATGTAGTTACAGAGAAAGTAACACCCGTGACCTATCGAATTGGGTTAGACCCAACTAAGAAAACATCCCAGATATATCATATCAATCTTTTGAAGAAATGGGAAGGGGCTATGCCAGTAATAGGGTTCACTTGTACAGACTCACCCTTGTATGAACAGAGTATAGATCCTGAACTACCAACCAGTTTCAAACAGGAGTTAGTCCAACACCTGCAACCCCTTCAGAATGTGTTTTCCTTGTTACCAGGTAAATGCCATGTTAGAACACGCTATACATACTACCCAGGGAAAAAGTCCGGTTGTGACCATATTGCATACCTGAGGCCAGAAAAGATACCATTGAACAAGAAGTCCAGCAGATGCTCCAAATGGGTGTTATTGAACCCTCAAACAGTGAATGGAACTCACCCATAGTATTAGTTCCAAAACCTGACGGGTCAGTAAGATTCTGTATTTATTTATTTATTTGTATAGCGCAACTAATACCCTGGGGCGCCTAGGCGCTTGGCATCAAACCACATGATTACACTGAGATAACACTGAGAGACTAAGACCTAAAATAAGAGAAGCTCTGAGGTAAATAGCCAAGTCTTTAGACCCTTCCTAAAGAAGAGCAGATCAGGCGAGTTTTTAAGCTTAACAGGCAGACGGTTCCACAATCTGGCTGTGATGTTTACAAAGCTTTTACCACCCCAGTTCGAAAGTCGGGGGTTGAGCACCTCTACAAGCTTGTGTGATGAGGACCGAAGATTTCTGGAAGGGACGTACTAAAGGGATTTTAGAGAAGTTAATAAAATCTCACAATTTGACACCTATCCTCTCCCGAGGGTTGATGAAATGGTGGAGTGATTAGGAGAGGCAAAATACATCAGTACCCTTGACCTCTGTAAAGGGTACTGGCAAGTACCCCTTAGAGAACAGGATAAAGAAAAAAACTGCCTTTTCCACTCCAGGCAAGCTATATAATTTTACTGTTCTGCCCTTCGGTCTTCAAGGGGCCCCAGCCACTTTTCAGCATATGATGAAGGTTATACTCAAGCCCCACGAATGATATGCCGCTACCTACATAGAGGACATAATCATATACAGTTCCTGTTGGTACAACACATGGAGCACTTGAAAAATGTCATTTGAGCATTAGGTGCCAGGGGGTTAAAAATCAAACCTGCCCAGAGTAACTTGGCAGCTCGAACAGTGAAATACTTAGGTTTCCTTTTAGGGGAGAGACACATCTGACCCCAAGTGGAAAAGATAACTGCCATCACAAATGTACCTCTGCCCAGAAATAAGAGAGATCTTCGAGCTTTTCTAGGAATCCTGGGGTACTATAGTTGTTTTATTCCCTACTTCTCGCAGATAGCAGCCCCATTGACAGACCTGCTAAAGAAAAAACACAAAAACTGAGATAGAGCAACAACATCCCTCCCCGGGTGTCCTTCAGGCCTTCCATACTTAGAAACAAATGCTCATTTCAGAGCCAGTCCTAATCAATCCTGATTACTCAAAACCCTTCATCCTACAAACCGATGCATCTGACAGAGGACAGAGGACTGGGAGCTGTCTTATCCCAAACAGATAGCAAGGGAGAAGGACGTCCCATTGTCTACATTAGCCACAAATTATATCCCAGAGAGAAGAATTATGCGGTGGTGGAAAAAGAGACCCTGGCTATTAAGTGGGCCATTAAGTCCTTACGTTATTATTTAGAGGGACGCGAATTTACAGTGTTCACAGACCATGCCCCTCTGGAGTGGATGACTCGTAACAAAGTAAATAGCTAACAGATATAGCGATTGTTCCTTGCTTTGCAGCCATTCCTTTTCAGACATATCATAGGAAAGGAACTGATCATGCTAATGCAGATTTCCTATCTAGGTATCCACAGGACTTGTTTCTTACAAGTAAGAAAGTTAGGGAAGAGGGATATGAGGAAGTTCACCCACCCCCCCTTACTTACCGCCTACTCGTCCTTCGGTGCACCCAGCCGACTCCCGAAGCCAACGCGATGCCTGTGAAGGAAACAAAGATAAGACAAACATCAATAGAAAACACCAACACTAATGATGGACTATCGTTGTTTTGGGCAGAGGTGCAGTCCCTGTGAGCTTCAGCCAATCCTGTGACAAAGGAGGATCATCTAGAAGAAGAGAAGAAAAGAAAGTCCATTGGGATTATTACCAAACTGACCCATACTGGATCCAGAGTGTCACGCTACATTATTCTTTGTGTTAAACCGACAATAAAAAGCATCATTAAGAAATATATACAGCCTCCGTGCATATATATCTGCCCAGCCCTCCCACAGTTAGACATAGGGGTGCTTTTTTATTTTAGTGTATTTTACGCATGCCATATACAGGAGAATTGCTTAATAACCTGTCCCCATACCCTCTCTAAAGCCTTCTTGAACATTAATGAGAATATTTTTCGAGTCAACTCTGCAGCCATTAAGCAGGATTCAACCAAATATTTTGCCAACTCCATCTAGCAAGGAGATTGGTCTATAGTTGTCAGGGTGGTTGCAATAGTCTTTTTATGTAAAGGAATGATGATTGCTTATCGCCATGATGGGGTAATGTAGTGGATGCTAGGGGTGCATTGAAGAACCTTGTTAGCTTTTGTCTCCATAACTAATGCTCTACATGGAAAACATCTACAGGGAAAACATCTGGGCCAGTTACTTTAGTTGTTTTTTTGCTGCAAAAAAGCTCTCTATTCCTCAGGGAGCAGGACAGAAATGGTAGGATTGAGATTATGTTTGGAGATCACGCCATGACATCTTGGGCTTATAATATTGATAGGAAACCACTGAAATGCATGTAAAGTCATTTTGAACATCTTGCATACTAAATTTGTCATGAGTTCAGCACATTCTGAGCTGCATCTATAATCAAACACTAAACATATAAATTGTGGGGTTTAACCACTGGGTAAAGAAAGGTATTGTAATTCCGTCAAGATTACTTTTATATCGCTCATGGCTGGGCTTGAACCGGTTGCTTAAACAGAAGAGGAATCACATGTAAATTTGTGTCCTTTAGTGACACTTTGATTTTCACATAACACAGGCGCTTCTTTTATGGCTCATTTTTTGTGAGTATTTTTCTCCACGATCCTCAGGTGCTGTGGGAGAGGAAGCATCAACTATTACTCCTTCCTACAGGGATCATCCCTTGCAAAGAACAGAGGCCAGTCCTCAGTGTGGAAAATCTTTGAACGCATTCTGTTTGTAATAGCATAACTGTAACCTGCTTCAGCCATGTTTTCTTTCTTAGGCTAACATTGTCCACATGAAGTACCCATCTCCGACATTGAGGTGCCTTGGGTTGTGGCTCTAGAGACAATGATTTAAACAGCTTGCTCAGCAGAAAGCTGATTACATTTTTTGTTACTAGTGAAAGTCATTCTCATGATCTCAGTTCGCCATCTGATCATATTCTTTGCATAAAGTCTTACTCAAAGATCAATACCAGAAACTTATCTACTGTGTAGAATATAAATGTAGATCTTGCCTACACTTGTCGAGCTTCTTTTAACAGTCATTTCGGAGGGGGGGGGGGGGGTGACTGGATGACTGATTCTGTGATTCAAAGGATCCTGTGACCCGCAGGCGCCCCAAATATTGTCCTCGCCCAGGCTAGCCATATTAAACAGTCCACTCTTATCCCCTACACACCCCACCACAGCAATCAGCCCACACAATACCAACTCTTCCATACCTCCTGATGGACCAGATTCATTCCCATCAAATCACCAAACCAATACGCGCCCACAAATCACTGCTACAACAAGGGCCACCGAGTCACACATTAACGAAAATATCTTCTACACCCCGACCCCACCCCTGATTTCAGAATACAAGCCTAAAACCATCTCCAGCCAGATCTCCCCCTCACCATCACTCTCAGACCAGCACCAACCCAACTACACAATCTAGAGCACTCCCCCTACCTCCCGGCCCTCTGCCCCAAACCACAACCACATGCTCCCACGCCTCAATAGAATCTAGACTTGACAAAATTACACAAGACCTATACCAACTCAAGCCTGACCTACAGAGACTAATAAATATCACGTCAGAGCTGGCCTATAACGGATGGCCAAAAAGGACTCCAGAAAGTAATAGGCACATCCATCCACAACACATCCCATTCACGACTACCACAAACAGGCACTCCTTACAACAGGTTGGCAACCATCTCAGCACCCCCTCTCACAAGTCGGCAATCTATACCCTACCACAACGCCTCTACGAGGCCTGTCAGGTTTAAGGATCCACTATCGGACAATGACATACACTCCCTTCTACTCACATATAATCCTGCACACCACGGAAATCCAGACAACCTGACTCCCATACTAACAATTGCCTCAAACCCACACAAAGAGCCTTGCCCTAACTCCAGAGAAGTAAATAAATCCAACCTTAAGCAGGTCCCCATTGTACCGACAACCTCAGTAGACCCCAAACCACACCTGAAATGCATGCTTCTAAACTGCAGATCGGCCATGAAACACACAGTGGACATTGCTGACCTCATCCTTGCCCACAAGCTTGACCTCTTACTCCTAACAGAAACATGGCTAAAGGACTCCTCTGCACCAATCCTAGACATATTAGTCCCACCTAGTTATGACATTATAAGATCAGACAGACTGAATGGACTGGGTGGAGGCATTGCCTGCATACACCACAGTGACCTCGCTGTGCATCAGTTACAAACCGTTGAGTTATCCGCTTGTGAATACCTTTGCATAAACATTGCAAGTAACAACAAACCCCTATGTACACTACATGTGATCTACCACCCTCCACGAGACAACCTCTCGTTTATCGAACAAATCATGGAAATCATCACTACCAACGTAGGACAACACTGCTCCCAGATCTTCCTAGGAGATTTCAACCTTCATTGGAACGACCCCAATGACCCCTCAGTTTACAGCCTAAAATCCTTTCTAGTAGACCTTAATCTGAACCAAATCTGTGACAGACCTACGCACAACCTGGGTGCGACCCTGGACCTAATCATTGCTAAAGCAAACTCCATTCAACTCGAATCTATCGTCGCATGCGACTGGACAGATCACCACTGCATCACCTTTCTCATCACCGAATCAGTGAGGACACATAACCCACAACTTAAGAAACCCAGACAATGGAAAAGGATCACTCGTGACATAGATCTTACTGACTTGACATCCCTCAGCAATAACGTCTTGCCTCCTCCAGCGGACATGTCAGATGTCCATGACCTTACAAACCACTACAACAACTCCATGACGACCATTCTTGATACAGTTGTGCCCTTACAGCTAAAAAGACTGTCCACTAGAGACTCCAAACCATGGTACAATGGGAGCCTAAATGAAGAAGGACGCAATTTGATACTAGCCGAACGAGTGTGGCGATCCTCTCCATCCCTAGAACACCTCAAGCACCTGCGATCACTGAGGAACACCTACAATAATCACATCAGAAACTCCAAAGCAAATTTCTTCAGAGTTCAACTAGACAAAAACAAAAATCGTCCAAGAAAACCGTTTGAAATTATCAAACATCAATCTACTCAAAAACCCAACCCCTGCACAATGGGATCCCTTCCGCTGCCAAACAGCAACATATTTGCCTCCTTCTTTCTTGAAAAGTATAAAAAGATTGAAAGTGATCTCCAAACAGCAATTGAGCTCCTCCCGATGATACCCATGAATAGCCCAGGCCAACATATGATCGTTCAGCACCCAGACCTACATGGACTCTCCCTCACAAACAACGCGTCGTGCGACACTTTCAAAACCTTTGATGAAAATGCCATTCTTAATATCTTAACAACACTTAAACCGTCAAACCAGTTCTGTGACCCTCTACCAGCTAACATCTTCAATGAGATTAAAACCTCTTTACTCCCTCTCTGGACTAAGATAGTGAATGCTTCACTACTCCAAGGGGCTTTACCAGACTGCCTAAAATCAGGGAAGGTAACTCCCTTTCTAAAAAACCCCACAGCGGATCAAACGAACCCCGATAACTTCCGTCCCATCTCCACCATTCCCTCTCTGGCAATGCTCCTTGAGAAATGTGTACATACCCAGCTATGCAATCACATTGATCCACCTTATTGACCAATCCCAATCCGGTTTCCGTCATGGTCACAGCACGGAAACAGTCCTTACCCACATAGTTGATGACGCGCTTAAAATGCTAGATCAGAACAAATCTTGCCTCTTAATACTCCTAGACCTGTCCTCAGCCTTCGACACGGTCAAACCTGACAGCCTCCTTGAATTACTTGAACACAGAATGGGATTATCAGGGGTTGTCCTAAATTGGTTCGCCTCATTTCTACACAACAGAACTCAAAGAATTAAGGTCAACCAATCCTTGTCCACTACCACTCCTGTCACTTTAGGGGTCCCTCAGGGGTCCACCTTTTCACCTACTCTCTTTAACCTCTTCCTGGAGCCTCTAACCGAAATTCAGAAATTTTCAAATGTGCAATACCACATGTATGCAGACGACACCCAACTATACCTTAAAATCTCCTCCCCTAAGGATATCCGTCTACTCAACACAAGTCTGCAAAAAACTAAAAACTGGCTAACCAGAAACCACCTTAAACTCAACTCGCTCAATACCGAATTCCTCTTAATTGCCCCACCACAAAGATCCCTCGACATCGAAGATTGGATGAAACACTTAACAGTCTTCAACTGCCTTCCACACATTATAGATTCCACAAGATCACTAGGAATTACACTTGACAAGAATCTCAACATGCAAGAACACATCAGCCCAGAGACAGGACCCCGAACCTGACCTAGAGCTGGGACCCGGGGAGAATGGCCCACAGAATTAGCAAAGCGAACTGGACCAAACATGACAAGGAGATGTAGACATGAAAACTACACAGCCCACTAATGATTAATAGGGAATAGCGACAAACAATGGAAGGCGAGGTTTGCGATGGCCTGCAGTGGGAGGGAGGGGGGACCTGGGGGGAGTTGGGGGATGTTGGGGGGGGAGTTTGAATGAACACAACCAATTTGAAGATACCAAGACTGTAACTGGGTTGCTAAGAAAAGCTGAATGCAATTCAATAATAGATGTCTATGCAATGTATACCATGTAACCTAAATTGATGACAGTATGGGAACGTGTGTTACACCAAAGTTCAATAAAATATGTTTAAAAAAAAAAATGCAAGAACACATCAGCTCAGCCAACAGAGGAGCACATTTTCAAATGAGCATTCTAAGAAAAATAAAACCCTTCCTCCCCTTCAACGACCTTAAATCAGCGGTGCAAGTGCTAGCTATCCCCAGATTAGACTATGGGAGTGCTACCCTATGTGGTCTGCCGAGATCCAAGTTGGCTCCACGAAGGGCATCCCTTAACTCTGCTGCAAGGCTAATTACCGGATCAAAAAGGTACAGCCACATCACTCCAGATCTGAAGGCACTAAACTGGCTCCCTTATGAGGCAAGGATTCAGATGAAAATTGCTTGCATGACCCACAAAGCCCTACACTTCAATACACCGAAGTACCTAGCTGACAAACTGGAACTGTCCGGTGGTGGCAGATCATCTAGAAGCACCAGCACCTTACTGTTGAAACCTCAAAAATTTCGAAAAAAGAAAATCTACAACCGAGCCTTCTCCGGATTGGCCCCTAGAATCTGAATCTCCCTGCCCCCTGAAATCAGACTGATCCCTTCAATCACTTCATTCAAAAAATAAGTCAAACTGCTTTTAATTAACAAATCTCAACCCTGAACCCACAAACTCATTGTCTGGATACTGATCTGATGCTGTTCTCCAACCAGGGCTTGCACACCGTCTGAGTACTGCTTTATAACTCACTGTCCCACTCCTGATTTGCAACGGACATTGTCAGCGTTTATGTTTCTTGGTTATCTATTTTCTACTAATTGAACTATCTGTAAAGCGCTCTGATACCCTTCTAGGGTCAAATTTGCGCTATATAAAACTTTATAAATAAATAAAAATAAATAAAGACTATTCATTTTCCAAATTACCCTTTCAGCTCTTTGCGGTGAGTAAGATTTCTTTGACATTAGTTAGGATGATGTTGTGAGCCTTCCATAGATGTGACCAAAGAGTCACTTTTAGGCTGTGCAATATGTGACCATCCTTTTCAAAATCAGCTTTAAAAACATGGTTGGGAGTATTTACATGTTTATCTGGTGCCTCTATCTGAATATAGTCATCAATATATAGATGTATATTTGTGCAAATGACTCAAAAGACAGTCAATATCAATCAATCAATAAAATCTTTATTCGGCCTAGTAGAAATAGACCATAAAAGCACATAAAATCAAATACAAATCCATAGTGTATCAGTAATATAAATACAAATGTTCGGTAATTTAAAAGCAGTTAAAAATATAATTACATTAATGCACTTTAAGGCTCCAAATTCATCAAAAGACATAAGCACGATTTTCAAGTAAGAGAGGAGAACAAAAAACCTCAAATAGGGTCCGCCATGTACTCCTAACTGTTAGACTCAGCTTTTTCAGCGGATTTACCCCCAGACTTTTTGCTTTTTGGCCTCCTGGTTTTGTCCCTGTTTTTGTTGGTTTTAGGACTCTGGGCACTTTACCACTGCTATTCAGTGCTTAAGTGAAATTTCTCTCCACGTAAGTTATGTTATGGATTGGTGTTTCCACAATTGGCATGTTTGAATTACTGGTAAGTCCCTAGTAATGTGCACGGTGTGTGCCAGGGCCTGTAAATCAAATGCTGCTAGTGGGCCTGCAGCGCTGATTGTGCCACCCACACAAGCAGCTTTTCAAAGGTTTCTCAGACCTGCCACTGCAGTGTCTGTGCGCAGTTGTGACTGCCATGTCAACTTGGCAAGTGCACCCACTTGCCAGGTCTTAACCTTCCCTTTTATTACACGTGACTCACCCCAAAGGTAGGCCCAAGGTACCCCTGTGGGCAGGGTGCAGTGTATGTGAAAGGTAGGACATGTAGTGGTGTGTGTGACATGTCCTGATAGTGAATACAGTGTATTTCGTTTTTCACTATTGAAAGGCTATCTGTCCCATAGGATAGAATGGGGAATACTTTGTAACATCTTACAAGGATAACTTCCGATTGGGACAAGATGAAAAGATGGAGTTTAGTATGCCTGAACTCAGAATATAAAAATGCATCTTTTAGTAAAGATGATTTTTATATTGTGTGTTTGAAAATACAACTTTTAGAAAGTGGGTATTTTCTTGCTTAGCCATCCTGTGTGCCTCTGCTGGTTTGTGGATTGACTGCCTGGCTTTGGAGTGACAGGGGCTGGGGATGCCCATTCTCTCAGACAGCCAATGGGTGGGGGGGGTTGATGTGTGGCCTGCCTTTCATTCATGGGTCAGGGCTGGGCTGAATAGACCTGGGCTGCATTCAGAGTAGTGGGAGGAGCTTCACTAGCACCTGAATAGGCCTGCATTTAGAGTGGTGGGAGGAGATTTCCCTTGCACCTGAATAGGCCCTGTCTCCCTTGCATAATGCTGTCTCCACCTCCTGCGGGGAAGCTGGACCAGAGAGGACAGTACTGGTTTGGGCTGAGCACAGACACTCTCTGCCCAGAAGAACAAAGAGAAACTGAGTATAAATATTGGGACCCAGACCACAGAACTTTAAATTACTCCTGAACTAAGGAACCTGCCAGGAAGAAGAGCTGGAACAGCTGTCAAGAGGAACTGCCACTTTACTGCGTTCTCTGCTGTGTTGGCCTGCTGCTTGCTGCTTCTGTCTTGGGCAGGGAAAGGACTGGATTGTACTTTCATCATCCTGCTGTTAGAGTTTTCTCCAAGGGCTTGAAGTAGAGCTTGCCTCCTGTTGGAAGTCTCAGGGAGATAAAAGACTTCAGAGAACTCGCTGGAATCAAGGAACCTGCCAAGAAGAGGAGCTGGAAGAACTGCTAGGAGGAGTACTGCCCCTTTGCTGTGGTGTGCTTTGTTGGGTTGGCCTGCAGTTGCTGCTTCTGCCTTGGGCAGTGAAAAGACAGGACTGAGCTTTCTTTACTTGTGCTGAGCATCTCCAAGGGCTTGAAGTAGAGCTTGCCTCCTGTTCTGAAGTCTCAGGGACCGCAAAGACTTCACCGACCTCTGGGTACCGCCTCTGAAACCGTGGTTTCAGTTGCCACAGAGGGGGAAAAGCAACCAACTCCGTCACCGAGTCCGTCGCTGGCTCTGTGTCCTGACGGACCGCAGAGGGCACCGCCGCATCTCGCACCTCAACCCTGGTCTCACCGATGACGAACACCGCCACCGAGCCACTGCTTGCACGGTGATCTGTGGGCACCACACTCCGCACCGCCTCACTTCACTTCGCCGCCCTGGTCTCACCGACACCGTCGCTGCCCACTGACTTCGACACCTGTGACCGCACCGTGGTTGGGGGCACCGCTCGTAAGTCTCACGATGCACCACCTCGTCCCAAACCGCAGTCCAGACTGACCAACACCAGCTCCCTGCAACCGGCTCTGTCGCCTGCACCATGATCTGTCAGCACAGCAATGAGCACCGCCTTCACTCCGCACTGCAGCCCTGGTCTTACCGCTGCCGCTGGACAACCGTCACGAGCCGCTGCCTGCACTGCAACTTGAGGGCACAGCACGCCACACCGCTATGCTTCGCATTGCAACCGCAACGGTTGCCACGACTGTCCCGCACCAATGTGATCGGCCGCAACAAAAAGGTACTGTTTACGAGTCTGCAGACGCTCCGACCGACGCAGGCAGACGGAACTGTTGGATTCTGTGGTTCTCAGCACCGCGGTAGCACCGGACAGAGCTACTGCCTTCCAGGAACTGCATTTTAAGGTTATTCATGCAAAGTGCATATTTTTAAGTACTGTATGTTGGATTTTTATTGTGTTCGTCTTGTCTTGAATTTATAAAGTATTGGATATTTTTCTAAACTGGTGTGGTGTCCTTTTGAAGTGTTTTCACTGTATTACTGTTGGTTATGTGCAAATGCTTTACACACTGCCTCTGAGATAAGCCTGACTGCTCGTGCCAAGCTACCAAGGGGGTGAGCAGGGGTTATTTCAGTAGTGTACCCCCCTTACCATGACTAGAATGAAGGGTCCCTATTTGGACAAAGGTGCGAACCATTTCCAACTAGAGACCCCCATTTCTAACACTAACTAACACAAAAGATGAAAAGGGGGACGCCTCAATCCAATACCATCAGTCAAAGGGAGGTTCAGTGCAAAAGTTAGCCTTCCATAGTTTTTCTGGTCCAAATGGCTGCTTTCAGGAAGGCACAAAGTATGAGGCTTCGTGTGAGCTTAAAAACTGTAAGTGTAGCAGAGCTACTCTACAGCGCCGGAAGCCTAGCTTGCGTAGCAACGGCTGCAGAAAGTGCTTGCGTGCTAAACTGTATAATCTGCAACATAAACATAAAGACAGTCATCAAAATACTGATGGGGTCCATTCTGTCTTCAGCTTGAGTTGAGGCTTCGGTCAGTGAGTAACTAAGGTATCTTGCGCCATGGAGATATATATTTCTTAAATTATTTTAGTCAGTTTATCTTCTTTCTGATTTCTTGGTACAATAGCAAGATGCTGGAATATAGCCAATAGCTTAACATTGCTCCAATCTTTACCTTGAATAATCTCAGAGACAGTATCAGAATTTCCGGTTAGTTTAATGTCCGAATCAACCACTAGTGCTCCTCCATGCTCATTCTGTATTTGCATAAGAACCAGCAATTACACAACTACAGAGGCAGGCCTATGCATATTGGTGTACATGGTAGAATTACACTCTTGGATAAGTAGTACGTATTCTCAAGAGAAGACACATATTTAGTATTCTATGCTTTCTTGCAAGGGCAAGACTGAATTTAGACGGCTAAGTGGGCATTGCAGGTTAATGGAGGAAATAGAGAGCAGTAAAGGCAAAAATTAGTAGGGGAAAGGGAAGCAATGTAGGCTGTTGGACTGTTCTAACTAAAGCCTTATAAGCAAAAAGGGATGCAGCAGAGATTGGCTGGATATACAGGGTGCAATGACAAATGGTGGACAGGACTGAATAGACTGACTAGAGGTAATGTGAGCGATAAGTGATATAATGTAGGAATGGGCAAAGATAATGGAGCAATAAGAGTTGTAGGGCAGTGTTCATGCTGGACAGCAGGAAACTGAGGTCAGAAAGGCAGGGCAGAGAGAAGACACGAAGAGCAATAGGGCCTGAGGCTATAGTACATTTAATTGTATTTAGCTAAATTGTTCTAGAGTGTGCATTAATGTATGTGTACCGATTAGGTAGTTAAGTGATGCACCTTGAGTTTCTTACATCACCAAAACCATTCACTTAACCCGAACCATCTTGCATGCATGTGGAGTGTGTGGAATGTTATGTCATTTAGGCCTCTCATGAGGTACGTTGTCACAAGGGAGTGGGGAAAGCCCTGGGATCAGCAACACCTAGCTCATAATGTTTCAAACTAAACACTCTGAAACCAAGAACAAGGCTGCGTAGGAATCAGAAACAGCAGCGCACAGCTCATAATGTGGTATTTAACCTGAGCATATGATGTGAATACATGAGATGGATTGAATAAATGCCATTTAACATATTGCTTTCAGATTCTGAGTTGATAAGCATTTGTCGTATGTATGTATAAGTTGTTCAGTCAGGTGTCTTTGTGATGTCATATTTATACAGCCATGGCTGAAAGGGTATTCTTCCTCTATGTTACTAGTTGATGCTAGACCACACAAACAGGATGCGTTGTCCAGGTGTCAGCTTTTAGCATCTTAGAAAGGATGTCTAGGATACAAGCAGATTTGAAAGCCTGTAATGGATGTGCCTATCTACAGGTATCTTTAAGTCCTAGGTGGGTCTAATGTGAGAAGCACAAAAAGATCTTTAACTACAATTGGTGAGATTATGACTTTGATATAAACATTGTGGTATGCCGCTTCACATTTATTACTGTCTTAGAAGCGCCTTTAATGTAGGTCTAGACAGTGGTTCCCTATCAGTAGCTAGGAAGCGGCATGTAAAACTGTTGGAGTCTTTGAGGTGCGTACATTATAGGACACACCTCACTAAAACCCATGCAGAGGCTGAGAAGCCAAGTAGACTGGGGGTGCAAATTTACCATAATGATAAGAATTTGCTTAAAGGCAACCTCATGAGGGCAATAACGTGATTGAGGATCCAAGTTGGAGATCGCTCCCAGTGACTAAATAGGGCAGGTTTGCTTTAACCAAAATGATTATGCTACATAGACTTCTCTTTTCTTTTTCAACTTGCCAATTCAAGTCCCAAAGCAGCTCTTCCAGACATTGGAGAGCATGTTGGGAGATCTAATTAGGATTGGTGCTCAATGGCGTATGATGCTGGCCACACTTAAACATCATGGGTCATGGGTATGATGGTCTATTCATATACTAGTAGCTGACCTGCTAGGTCGAGTACAGGAGGAAGAGGCTGGTCGGGCTTTTACTCAGCAGGAACGGGAGAAACCATTTGTTTACTGGCAGAAGAACCAAAGAAATGTCAGGTTTCAAAACATTGAGTACAATATACTATAGTGGGCTTTCCTGACTCCTATGCGATTGTATAAAATACACCCTGCTGCAAGCTCAAGTTGCCCTAGGTGCTCTCTACGGGATACTGATTTTTTTTGTTTTGTATTTGTATTTGGGATTTGTTAAGCGCGTGTATCACCCATAGGTCTCACAGCGCTAGCAGATACTCAGAGAACCAAGAGAGCTGTCTTGACAGAGCTAAAGAGCTAAAAGAGCCAGGTTTTAAGAGTTTTGCGGAACCTCTTATGATCGGGTTCCAATCGGAGAGGTAGAGGCAGGGTGTTCCAAATTTCAGGGGCAATTTTGGAAAAAGATCTGCCGCCGTTCCTTACTGTGCGCACTCTTGGTACTGTTAGAAGTAGTTTACTGGTAGAGCGCAAAGTTCTGGTTGGTTGATATTTTATCAATTTTTTGGCTAGATATTTTGGCCCTTTGCCATTAAGGGTTTTATGGACCAGACAACATAATTTGAAGTTGATCCTCTTTTTTATGGGGAGCCAGTGGAGAATCTTCAGACTAGGCGTAGAGAGGGTGCGAGGAGGGAGGTTTAGGACCAGTCTGGCCGCAGTGTTTTGTAGGACCTGAAGTTTTGACAGCTGCTCTTCATTAATGGAGGCCAGCAGTGCATTTCCGTAGTCTAAACGGCTAATGATTAGTCCCTGTACTAGAGGCATACGGGACGATAAGGGAATCCACTTGAAGATTTTCCTAAGATTACGCATTAAACCGTAGCTGGTACGCACCACATTGTTAATGTGGTCAGCCATGGAGAGTTTATTATCTATTATTATTCCCAGATTTCGGGCTGCTGACTTGGGTGGGGGGCAGGATCCCAAAGATGGTGGCCACCAGTCATCTGTCCACAATTTCTGAGCGTCACCAAAAAGCATGATTTCAGTTTTGCTTGCGTTGAGTAATAAGTGGTTTCTTGACATCCAGTCGTTTATGGCCATCATGCACTGTTTGAATCTAAGTTTGGTGTCCATGGGGTCTGGTCCAAGGGTGATTAGTAGCTGCGTGTCATCGGCGTATGACACGGTTTCGAACCCATGTGCTCGGATTATTTTTGCCACTGGGGACACATATAGGTTAAAGAGTGTGGGACTTAATATCGATCCCTGGGGGACTCCTTATCAATTACCTGGCTCTTGGATAAGATATCTCCTATTTGGACCTTGGAAGATCGATCTGTCAGGTAGCTCTTGATCCAGCTCAATGCTGGACCCTCGACACCAAACTCCAATAGGCGCTCCAAAAGGATGTCATGTGAGATGGTGTCGAAGGCAGCCGACAAATCAAGTAAAATCAGGATGGCAGATTGTTTTGCATCCAGAGACAGCCTGATATTGTCAACCATCTCGAGTAGGGCCGTTTCGGTGCTATGAAAGGCCCGGAACCCCGATTGAGATGGGTCCAGCAGATTATTGCTTTCTAGATGTTTATATAGTTGACTGTTGACCAGAGATTCCATGATTTTTCCAAACAGGGGCAGAAGGGATATTGGTCGGTAATTAGCAAGCTGTTTTGGGTCGGCTGTTGGTTTTTTTAGGATTGATCTGATTATGGCCTCCTTCCAGTGTAAAGGTACGGTGGATTGTGAAAATGAGAGATTAAAAATTTTAGTCAGATTGGGGAGAAAAGCCGGTGCAATTTTGGATAGAATCTGGGAGGAGGCCGGGTCGGCTGGTGATCCGGATTTAATTTTATTTAGGGTAAGGGCTACTTCTTCCTCTGTGACAATATGAAATTCTCTGAGGGAGGTTGTGTGCAGGGGAGGAGATTTATTGCCGGCCTGTATAGGTGGTATGTCGGCTGATTGGGGGAACAGTTTATAAATGTCATTTATCTTGTTTACAAAAAAGGATGAAAGGGAATCAATCCACTCCTGGGAAGCAGTAAGCGATTGCTGGCATGAAGAGGGATTGGTGAATTCCTTTACTATTTTGTACAGCTCTTTATGGGAATTGGAGGCCTGATTTATTCTATTTCCCAGGTAGACTTTTTTGGCCGTGGCTATATGGTCCATATAGAGCCGATGCATTGTTTTGTAGTGCTGTCTGTCTATTTCATTTTTTGTATGTCGCCATTTGTGTTCAGCTTTTCTGACAATGAGTTTATCGGTTTTTAAGTCTGGGGTGAACCATGGGGAGAGTTTATTCGGGCACCTAGTTGTCTTTTTAGGGGCGATTGTGTCTAGCGTTGTGCTGATGGCAAGTTCCAGATCTTTAGCAGCCTTGTTTGGGTGGGCAATCTCCGAAGGGGAGAGGGGAATGAAGTTAGTGGAAAAATAATCTAAGTTTATTTTGTTCCAGGATCTGCTTAACTTTGTTTTTCTCTTGGAATACGGTTGAGTCGGTTTCCCGTGAATTAGAAACCTTATTACATGGTGATCAGACCATAGAACTGGGAGCAGCTGGTCGATCACTATGTTAGGCGAGTTCGTGAATAAAAGATCTAGGGAGTGACCGGCGACATGGGTGGGGCCTATCACCAGTTGTTTTAGGCCCAATGTGTTTAGACTGGTGATGAGATCTATTGTGTGGGGGTCCGATAGGAGTTCAGCGTGGTAATTAAAATCCTCAAGGAGGAGAAAATTATCCGCAGCCAGAACGTGTGGCGAGATCATCTCTATTAGATTGTTAGTGAAGTGGGCTTTATTACCGGGTGGCCTGTAGAGGAGGGCGCCTTTCCAGGACTCCTTGCTGACGTGCTCTAACGTGAAAATACATATTTCGCCCCATTCTGCCAGGTGGGATTCTACAATACGCATTTTAATATTTTCCCTGAAGGCAATCGCTACTCCACCACCTCGTTTGTCTTTTCTGTCTAGTCTTGTCAGTTGATAGTCAAGGGGAAGGGCTATGGCAAGGTCTGGTAGTGATGAATCTTGGAGCCAAGTTTCTGTAATAAAGAATAGATCAGGCTTTTCTGAGTCCAATAGGGACCAGATTTCTATTGCATGTTTTGGGAGGGAGCGCGCATTGCAGTATAAACTGGTCAGGTGCTTGGACTTCAATATTGTGGACTTGGTTTGGGGGCATGTGGTACTGCAGTGGGCTGTTTCAGGTTGCCTGCTGAGTAGAGGGAACTCGTGTGTTGTATGACCGGTCATCAGTGTGGTAGGGACGCTGCCAGCCTCTCTGCGGGGTACTTTGTTGAAGAAGTGGAGTTCCTGGCTGGTGTATTTAAGGATGGCCATCACAGGCAATTAGGAGGTTTACAGGTGAAATGAGCACGATGTCTGGCGTCTGGCGGCGGTCAGGCGCGGACGGGCGCAGACAGGCTTGCCTTTGGCGCGCCACCGGCGCGCCGCTGCGCGCGTCCGTTCGGCGCAGTTCCTTTTAAGGCAGGAAGTGGGCGGGACAACAGCAGCGTATGTGGAGCGCTGACCGGCGTCAGGGGAAAGTGAATTGGCGCCGGGGGAAAGTTATTAAAAAGAAAGATGATGCTTGTCCCCTCCGCACAAACGGCACAAGCCGCGACGGACCAGGGGGGCACGAAGTAATAGGTGAGCACTACAATAGTTAAAAACTTCTTTTTTTAAAAATCCTGCAGAGTCAGTTTAGCCTGACCTGTCTTAGCTGAGTTCCAAATAGGCTTTGAGATCCGCTGCGCGCGTCCGCTCGGCGCAGTTCCTTGTAAGGCAGGAAGTGGGCGGGACAACAGCAGCGTATGTGGAGCGCTGACCGGCGTCAGGGGAAAGTGAAATGCTGTGGGATTGTCCCTTTGTGTTCAACTACTGGAAGGAAATCCACCCCATACTGGTGTCCCTAATTAGTCGCACAGTGTGGACAGCTTTCTAGAGTCACTGTTGGGCCTCTATCATGGGCCTCTATCATCGCCCCACGTCCGGTAGAGCTGAAACTAGGTTTTTAGACCTTCCGCTGTTGTCATAGAATGGGATGTGGAGGAAGCAATTGCATTGCGTTAAGGAAGAAGCCAGAGGGCTTAGGAAATATCCCATAGCAGGTATCTGTAACAGGTTGATTCTCTCCTTTTAGGATGCCCTTAAGGATGACACCAGGCCTCCATGATAACCTAATGCTTCTGGTCCCTGGATGCTTTGACATCAATATAACTGTTGAAGGGTGATTTCATATTCCTCCATCCTCTCCTTCCCACCTCCTGGCATGTTAACGCCCCTCACAACTTGGGTTTACCTGGCCCTGACCTCACATAACCATATAACAACAACAACAACAACTTCGACTTTCCTTACTTTACTATTATCTTGATAGAATGTAGCCTATGGACAAGACCAGTGTCTGTTTAGTTACACATTGTCCTTTTTTTCTCTTTATCTCCTTTTGGTTTTCTCCTCCATAACTGCAATCACACATGCTGTTTCTTGGTACACTAGATCAGGCTTTTCCAACAAGTAGCTCGCAAGCTTCTGGTTGCTCTCCAGCTACCTGTAAGTAGCTTGACTGTGTGCAGTCCAGCCTAATAAATTAGAAATTTAAAAAAAAACATAAACATAGTGGTGCACATACCACAACAACAATCCACAAAAATCTGATTGTATTGTTTAAAAGTTCTTATGTCTTCTTTATTTCCTTCCAAATCTTGTCTATTTTCTTATATAAAATGAGACACAGCCTCCGCTAATGTGTTTCATTAAATTAATGAACTTCATCATGGCTGCAAAAATAATATATAAAATACACATATATAAAACTCTATAAATGCAGTGTCATATTTTACAAAGCTTTACATCCAAAATCCACAACCCATCAGTATTATATAACCAACATATTGTATATAAATGTAAACAACTCTATAAAAAAGGAAAATACTCTTTTCAAAAGTGTCCTGTTAAAAGATACCACATGTTAAAAAACAAGTAGGTACATTTTCAAAATAGAGAATAAAAGGCTTGATAACCCACAATATTTAATGCACCATTCAATTTAAGAACAAAAGGAAGAGAAGAGCAGTGTTTAAATCCAGAATTCCATCATGGCTAATAGGCTCTTATTAAATTCTGGAAATAGTCAACCAAAAACGTTGTTTGAAATTATCAATAATTAAGTTCAAAAGGCTACCATTACAGTCCTCATCAACATTTATTTTTTAAACAAGTATTCATAAATATACCAAAACATACTGTCTCATTATTGTTTTCATATTATTTCAAAGAGGATCAAAGCATGTTTTTTCCCTCTATTCCATGTTCATCTGTTGGTCATCGTAATAGTACATGACCAGGGTGCATCATATTTCCCAACTCAGGCCTCATAATCCCAATAAACATATTTCATATTGACACCTAATAATTAAATACAAAGTTCATATAAACCTATACAAATAGCAATGATACAACATCATTATAGGATTCAGAAATACTGACACTTTTCACAGAAAATAATCACGTATGTGATTGGTTATAAGCTAGGCGAAGTAGGAGCTCGTTTAGCCATATACTTCCTAAATATGGAAATTTGACTATAGCTGTGGACATAACCATCTGAACAAACAATCTTAAACCAGCCCCACAGTGATTAACCCCAAACATGTTGCCCTCTGGTGTTATAAAGTAACAAAAAAAATCCCAAAATAAGCTGACACAAAAAATGCTTCAATTTAACCTACTGAAATCATTACTTTCTGTCCTATTCACAGCAGGTTTCCTCAAATACTACAAAGCCTACCAAGACCATAAATAATGGAAAACCACTACAATTTGGATTACCTGAATCAATATCCCATGTCCTGGTAATTCCTCGAAAGAGAGTCCCCCCATCATTTGCCCTCCTAAAATACTTTTCAACCTGAGTACTAATCAGCAACACCTGCATGTTCCAAACTCAAATATAGTCCAAGATAAAGAGTCAGCAGGGGCCGCCGTTTGAAAAATAGTACCCCTCCTTAGTTATTACAATGCTCGGGGCAGTATGTTCCCACCCTATCAGTTTTCAAAAGGGAGTTGAGTTTTAATAATAATACAAATTCTGGATATACTAATTAATAAGTTCCATATTGGAAAGATCTTAAAAGATTTGCAGCATTGTGCAGGATGAATTATAGAAGCCATATTGTTGCCATCTTAGTAGTTTTTAGATTCATAATATACCTCTTAACATGTTTTGAATCTATCAATGTTCAGGAAAGGGCTGGTCAAATTTTAAAAAACAATACAAATTCCAGATATACTAATTACCAAGTTCAATATTGTAAATATCTGGATTAAATTTGTGACATCGTGTAGGATGAATTAAAGAGGCCCGAAGCCAGATCGGTCGCCATCTTAGTAGTTTTTAGATTTATACTGTGCCTCTGAAAATATTTCTAGCTCAAACATAGTTCAAGAAAAAGAGTTGGGGCACCATTTGCAAAAATTTACCTCGCTATAGTTATTATAATGCTCGGGACAGTACGTTCCCATCCTATCAGTCATCAAAAGGGGGGTCAAGTGCTAATAAAAAAAAAAAATCCAGATATACTAATTAATAAGTTCCATATTGTAAAGATCTTGATACAATTTGCAACATCGTGCAAGATGAATTAAAGAAGCCCAAAGCCAGATCGATCGCCATCTTAATAGTTTTTACATTCATTTTTTTGTAAACAGATTTTATTACATTTAGTAGGTTTCATGACACATCCAGAATCGCATTATTGTATTTATCAATAGAAGTTAGCCATGTCAGTCCACATTGTGCTGGTCATCTCAGTACTTATTACTTCTGCAACTCCCACAACCTCAACCACCCCCCTCCTCCAAATGAGTCGTATCCGATTGTGACCGTGTGTCAGATCTACCCTCTTCCTTGTCCAGGCACTAGTATCATGTCAAGTCTCCCGAGTGGGTCCTATCAAGCATCCTCTTGAGGCCTGGTTCATGTGGAACATAGTGCCCCCTAAGGATTTAGTTCGCTATGGGCTCCCAGGTGCAGATATCACTCTGGGTATGGATTCTCCTGCCTCAGGTGCTGGGTCCGTCAAGCTGTCAAACAGTGGGTCCCAAGACCTGGCCACCTCAATCGAGTCAACATCTCTACGAGCTTCTCTAAGCAAGGCGTCCCCCTCATAACCTGCCCATCTCTCCAATTCTTTTTCCATATTGCTATCTGGGGTCCCCCTGGGGCCTTCCAGCATCTCATAATTTCCCTTTTAGCTAGGATGAAGGGCAAGTCCTGGAACTTACTAGTAACCCTAGTTTTGAAAGTGTGAGGGAACCAACATAATAGGCAATGGGCCGGTGAGCAGGGAATAGTCTTTTTGGTGACATCTGCCACCACTTTAATGATTTCCTCCCAGTAGTTGTGTAGTGCCGGGCATGACCATATCATGTGCAGTATCTCTACTCTGATTTCCAAACAGCGTGGGCATGCCGCATCCACCCTGTGGAAGTATTTATTAATGCGCCCAGGGGTAAGGTATACCCTATGCAAGATGTAGAAGTTAATCAGTCGGAATCGAACATTTTTAGACACCCTGGGGGTAGGAGTTTTTACATCCATACCATGCCTCTTAACATGTTTTGATTCTATCACTCTTCAAGAAGGGGGGGGGTCAAATTTTAAGAAACAATAACATTCCCAATATACTAATTAGCAAGTTCCATATTGTAAAGATCTTGATTAAATTTGCGACATTGTGCAGGATGAATTAAAGAGGCCTGAAGCCAGATCATTCTCCATCTTAGGGGCCGATTCCGATTCGGGCCGGAAAACGTACCGACCGACTCGGAGCCGGAATTAATTCCGACCGACACGTACCGGTGCAGCCCAACCCGCAAAGTACGATGAGAAGCGTGCAAAACCCGACCGACGCGTACGGAACACAAGCCGAATGACCGAACCGCGAGGAAAACAGCCATCCGGCCGGAAAACCACGCGATTCGAACCGACCGACACGCACCAGGAAGAATCCCGAACGAAACGTACCCGCGAACTCCTACCCGCCAAGTACGATGCAACGCGTGGAAAACACGACTGAGTCGCACGGGGCTCAAGCCGTACTTCCGACACGCATACAAAACTGCGAGCCGAAGCAACCCAAAACACCGCGACCGACGCGTACGCAGCACAGAAAACAGCACAAACACAGCGTGAACGAATCTGAGAGGCTCGCACGAGACAACTGCAGGGTCCGACTCGGTCAGAAGAACGTCTCCTACATGCACAAAAAGAACTAAGGAAAAAACACACAAAAAAAGGCCAAACAAGCAATTACAAAGCAAATAAATACTGGGGGGAAACAGGGAACAAAGACACACCCACAACTCCACCCATATAAAGGACACAAATCCCTACCAAGATCCTTTGCAAATTCAAATTACCTGCCAGCACTCAACACCAACAGACAGCAACCACACACACACACTCACAGCTCATCCATCACACAAGCCACACACCAGCAGCACCTCAACAAATAGCACCCTCACATACACCCAGCAAAACACACACTCACACACCCTCACTTGTACACCCCCACACACATCACTCACCATCACCACCCATCACCATGCCCCCAAAGAAGAATCATAAGTTCCTAGATAGTGAATTGGAAGTCCTGGTAGATGAGATCCTCAGGGTAGAGCCACAGCTGTTTGGTACATTGGTCCAACAGACACCCATGGCGCAGAAAACCAAGATGTGGGAGAGGATTGTTGACAGGGTCAATGCACAATCACCATGTTTGCGCACAAAGGGAGACATCCAGAACAGGTGGTATGACGTGCGCAGGAGGGTCAGGGAGCTGATGAAGAAGGACTACCTCTTGAGCCAACACACCAGCAGTGGCCCTCCTGCCAAACCAGTATATCTCAGGCCCTGGGAGGAGAAGGTGCGGGCCATCCTACCACCAGTGAGCGTATATGGACTAGAAAACATCCCAGAGCCTGGTGAGTACACAACAAATGTACACAATATTGTGCGACAATACACACACATCACTGTCAAGGGGAGAGTCAAACCATGCACCCTTAGCAAATCCACAGCAACCAAAACAGAATCATCCCAAAATGTGTATGTCAGTCAGATAAACACAATACATGCCATCTCATAGTGATATGTAACTGTGTCATCACATGTACAAACCCAACAACAAATAGAGCTAGGCAGTGGCACAAATCTAACCAACAAACACAGTCAGATATGTAGCCACCACTAGAACACCACCTCACAGGGAAGCTCACTGAAAGGAAGGAATTGTGTGTATGCTGGGCAAGTCAGTGTAGCCAATAGCATCATGGGAGTCGTAGTCACAGATATTGCCCACCCTCACAATGCGCACATCAACACCACCATGAACCATGCCCACATCACAGGGAGTGGAAAACAACTGACAAGATGGCTGACACTGGCTACTGCTGTGGGGAGCACAAGGCCCTGCTGGGAACTGTGCACCAACCAACAGCAGGACACCACTGACTGACATCCTGAAAGACAACTTGCACTCCCTGCAATAGAAGCACGTTCCATGGTGGGATATCTGGCTGGGTGGGAAGGAGGACTGACACCTCAGACCATATTAACAAGCAGCTTTTCACACACACCCCCTTAACACAAACTACACACAACTCACCTGGGAGAATGCATTGCCTCAAACACACAAATCAAATATCCCACAAAGAACCACAACCCTGGGTCATGCTGTGTGAAGCACAGGGACACACATGGGACTTGTAGCAAAATGAACCCCAGGATAACACTGTCAGCCATCTTGTCAGCACAGGCACACAACCCCACAGGGAAGCAGAGTCAAAAGGAAGGAAGCATGGGCATGCTGGGAAGGGGGGTGGAGGCAAAAGCATGATGGGAGTGGTAGTCACAGCCCAACATCCCCCACCCACATAGCCCAGCAAGATCACACCCAAGCATGCACACCTCACAGGGAGTCAAAAGCCACATCAAAGATGTCTGACACTGGTGCAATGTTGTGGGGAGCACAAGGCCCTGCTGGGAACTGGGCACCAACCAACAGCAGGACACCACTGTCAGCCATCTTGCCATTGCTGTCACACTCACACACAGTGAAGTACACTCAAAAGGAAGGAAGTATGGGCATGCTGGGAAGGGGGGTGGAGGCAATAGCATGATGGGAGTGGTAGTCACAGATATTACTCACCCTCACAATGCGCACATCAACACCACCATGAACCATGCCCACATCACAGGGAGTGGAAAACAACTGACAAGATGGCTGACACTGGCTACTGCTGTGGGGAGCACAAGGCCCTGCTGGGAACTGTGCACCAACCAACAGCAGGACACCACTGACTGACATCCTGAAAGACAACTTGCACTCCAAGCAATAGAAGCACGTTCCATGGTGGGAAATCTGGCTGGGTGGGAAGGAGGACTGACACCTCAGACCATATTAACAAGCAGCTTTTCAGCACCCCCCCCTTAACACAAACTACACACAACTCACCTGGGAGAATGCATTGCCTCAAACACACAAATCAAATATCCCACAAAGAACCACAACCCTGGGTCATGCTGTGTGAAGCACAGGGACACACATGGGACTTGTAGCAAAACTGAACCCCAGGATAACACTGTCAGCCATCTTGTCAGCACAGGCACACAACCCCACAGGGAAGCAGAGTCAAAAGGAAGGAAGCATGGGCATGCTGGGAAGGGGGTGGAGGCAAAAGCATGATGGGAGTGGTAGTCACAGCCCAACATCCCCCACCCACATGGCCCAGCAAGATCACACCCAAGCATGCACACCTCACAGGGAGTCAAAAGCCACATCAAAGATGTCTGACACTGGTGCAATGTTGTGGGGAGCACAAGGCCCTGCTGGGAACTGGGCACCAACCAACAGCAGGACACCACTGTCAGCCATCTTGCCATTGCTGTCACACTCACACACAGTGAAGTACACTCAAAAGGAAGGAAGTATGGGCATGCTGGGAAGGGGGTGGAGGCAATAGCATGATGGGAGTGGTAGTCACAGATATTGCTCACCCTCACAACTGTCGCACATCAACACCACCCTGAACCATGCTGCACATCACAGGGAGTGGAAAACAACTGACAAGATGGCTGACACTGGCTACTGCTGTGGGGAGCACAAGGCCCTGCTGGGAACTGTGCAACAACCAACAGCAGGACACCACTGACTGACATCCTGAAAGACAACTTGCACTCCCTGCAATGGAAGCACGTTCCATGGTGGGATATCTGGCTGGGTGGGAAGGAGGACTCACAGCACTGACCATAGTCACCAGCAGCTCCACCCACACACCCCCTAACACAAACTCCACACAACTCACCTGGGAGAATGCATTGCCTCACACTCCAATCAAATATCCCACAAAGAACCACAACCCTGGGTCATGCTGTGTGAAGCACAGGGACACACATGGGACTTGTAGCAAAATGAACCCCAGGATAACACTGTCAGCCATCTTGTCAGCACAGGCACACAACCCCACAGGGAAGCAGAGTCAAAAGGAAGGAAGTATGGGCACGCTGGGAAGGGGGTGGAGGCAATAGCATGATGGGAGCGGCAGTCACAGATATTGGTCACCACCACAACTGTCCCATCAACACCACCCTGAACCATGCGCACATCACAGGGAGTGGAAAAGAACTGACAAGATGGCTGACACTGGGTACTGCTGTGGGGAGCACAAGGCCCTGCTGGGAACTGGGCACTACCAACAGCAGGACACCACTCACTGACATCCTGAGAGTCAACCTGAACCCACTGCAAGGGTGGCATGCTTCATGTTGGGATAACTGGGCTGGGGGGAGAAGGAGGGCCGGATGTCAACCAAAATACAACCCATGCAGACCATGTACACACCCCAACATTCAAATTGAAATGCTCAAAGTATGCAGGACAATGTGCTACACCAATATCAACCTCTGACTGTGACAACTCAGGACAATGCAATGTACAGGCCCGCATCCAGAGGTACAGTCACAACTGTCAGGTGTGTCAACCATTGATGCCTGCAGAAACATAACATACATTGTGTGTGTCTCCCAAAAACAGGTGATGATGGGGACACAGCAGCAGACGCTGAGGAGTCCCTGTCCCAGGATCCAGGGGAAACGGAGCTCACTGGTGTGGAACAGCCTCTGCCCTCCTCGGATGACGAAGACCTACCTGGCACCTCCGGAGCGAGTCAACATGCAGCACCAGCAGGACCACCAGCTGCACCCCCTGCACCCACCCCTCCAACGACTGACAACACACAAACCACCCCTGCCGACACGGACAGACCAAGGACCACCACCAGCACCAGCACACGGACCCCTGCCCAACGTGGGGCTATGGACACCAACACCACCAACAACCCCCAAGGGGGCCCAGGATCACCTGTGCGTGCCACCTCAGGTACTGCACGTGTCGCCAGGGGTGGTGGGAGGGTGGTAGACATAGGTCGCTGCTCGCAGAGGGGTCTGGACTGCATGAAGACCCACAACTGGTACGCATAGCCGATGCGTACCAGACCAGCACCGGAGAGTTCAGCCAGGTAGTGGGGATCCTCAGGGACATACGACAGCAGCAGGCTGCCCATCATGCACGCTTGGACTTACACATGTCCCGCATGGAGTCCAAGTGGGACACACTGCAAGAGATGACGGCGGTGCATAGGGACATATTACAATGCCTCCGCCAGATGAGCAGCAACATGTCAACACCTCCCTGTGTGCCCACAACATCTGGTGCTGAAACAACTGCAACTGCCACAGGGAGGGAGGATGACTCTGGCGGAGAGTCCCCTGCACCGCAGCAGCCTGCACTTGAGGGTCCCCCCCAAAGAAGAGGGGTCGTCCGAGGAAGGGCAACTGAGAGGCCGATGGCCATGCGCAACCACCAGGAAGCCAACACCTGTTCTGGATAATCATCTTTGTGCGCAAACTGTTCACCCTGTTGAATGCAACACAACTCCCCCACATGACATGGGGAGTACAAGTTGGACCAATGTATCAGATGACTGTGGACTTTACTCAGGACATTTCTGCTACCAGGACTTCCAAATCATCTAGGAACTTTGGATTACAATCACAATGTACAGCACCCACCATCCTGTGCACCATACTCACACATGTATGACAATAAACACAGTAATACACCATACCTGCCTCTGTTGTGATTCAAATGTGGTTTCTGTCATGGAGATGATGACCTGCCAAATTACACTGTGCATGCTAACTGCCACAGCAAGTACAACACAGGCATGTGAGTCATGGCAACGTGACGCATATGAGGGAGACACACCACCAGGGCTACACAACATATACACACCAAGGCCACCTGACTCATCGCCTACACTGATGTTGCCAGGAAATACGGTGCAATGCACAGACACAACACCTATTCACAGTCTATGTCAACTAGCCCACTGGTGCAGTAAGCAAATGTCAGTCAGATGTGTGACCACAGACAACGCACATCACAAAGTGAAGCACAGGTTTATTACACATTTGCAACATGTTGTAACCACTACAGATGCAAGGTAATCCCACCTGGCAGTGGGCACACAGTCAACAAGTGTAGAAGGAAGGAAGTCCATGGGTGTGGCGCACATCACCTGTAGGGATACGACAGCTACCACCCTGGAAGTTCAATCACGGTGTTGGGGGATCACAGTTGACCAAACAACTCTGAAAGTACCCTGTGAAGGACAGAAATGACACACAGTCAAAAGCACTGAAGAACAGGACAGAACTGCAATACTCATGCCCAATACATGTCACAAGATACCCACCCAGAACCACGTTAGCATGTCAACACTGTTGGGGAGTACAGACTACCTGTAAGGACACATCGCTACACGCATACAGTCATGTCGCACATGGCCACACTCAAACAGCACCAGAGCACCACCAACACATATCATGCATACTCACATCATTGACATTACATCTCCGGATACTCACATTCAGCTGAAGAAGTTGGTGATGAGCTGTGTGCGGACATCACCACTCATCATCATCATCACTGGCATCGTGGTCCAGGCCAGGATCCTCCACAGGTGGCGGATGTTGATCATCGTCATCCAGGATGAGAGGCAACTCCTTCCGCACAGCCAGGTTGTGTAGCATGCAGCAGACGATGACAATCTTGCACACCTTTGCTGGGGCATATGGGAGGGCCCCTCCTGTCTTGTCCAGGCAGCAGAAGCGGCTCTTCATGAGACCAAATGTCCGCTCAATGACTCATCTGGTCCGACCATGTGCCCATGGTCATTGTAACGCATCTGGGCTGGTGTCACAGGGTTCCTGAGGGGCGTCAGCAACCAAGGCATGTTGGGGTATCCGGAGTCACCTACATACAGACAATTGCACATTAGCTGACTTGGAAAAGAGGGTGGAACACAACATTGCAGAACACACACAATGGTACATAGTCAGTACACACCAACAAGCCAGGCACGCTGGTTCCGCATCTGTGACATCATCCTCGGGA
The DNA here is from genome assembly GCA_963921515.1 of Calotriton arnoldi. Classification (NCBI taxonomy): domain Eukaryota; kingdom Metazoa; phylum Chordata; class Amphibia; order Caudata; family Salamandridae; genus Calotriton; species Calotriton arnoldi. The sequence goes on from CAWUFW010000319.1 coordinate 3,060,749, forward strand.
TGCGACTGCTCCACATCACGAAGGCATCGTGTGCAGAACCTGGGAAACGGGCACAGACGTGTGAGATGCTCATATCTGCAAGACATACCACCAGTGCATTGACCGAGTGGTAGTGTTTGCGGTTCCTGTATGCCTGCTCTTGGGCCTGTGGTGGTACCAAAGCCACATGTGTCCCATCAATGGAGCCAATGACATGCGGCATCCTCCCCAGGGCATAGAAGTCACTCTTCACGTCAGTGAGTTGTTGAAGTCTAGGGAAATAGATGTACTGGTTCAGGTATCTCAACATAGCCTCCAAAACATCGCGGAGCACACGGCTGAACATGGTCTGTGACATCCCACCAGGAGACGCCACAGTGTGTTGAAAGGTACCGGTGGCAAAGAAGTGTAGGGCTGCCATCACCTTCACCTTGGGGGTCAGCGCTGTGGGGTATGTCCGGCCAGGTTGCAAATGTGGGGCCAACCGCACCGCCAATTCCTCAATCAGTGGCCTGGTGAAGCGGTACCGTCGGATGCAGTCCCGTTCAACCACTGTTGCAAGGTCAGGGAATGGCCGATGGACAGCTGGTGCCCTGCAGTGCATAGGTGAAGAAAGAAAGATTGTCAGTCACCCCACATATGTGGCATAGACCAGACTCAATATCACATGATACACCATTACGAGACACAAGTACATGATGCGGGTGCCGTTCCGTAAGGACATGTATGGCACCTACATGGCTAACATCTAACATCACAGTTCAACATGTTCCCTCAACAAGTCCCAGGTTGTGCTATGGGATATCATTAGGCTGTGTCACAGTACCCATGTACTGCTGCCACGTTCCAAACACACACCACAGTGACATGTGAGGACAGATGTGCCCCAGGCATCACAGCTCATCGACAGGTAGATTCCCAGGGACCCTGTATTGCCACATGGACACTGGCATGACATGGTGCATCATGAATACACCACAGCAAAACAACCATGACCCCCACAGGTAGTGGTCCCTGTTGCCTCGGCAGGACAGACATGGACGTCTGTGGCACACACACGCACAACAACATCAAAGTTCATGCACAAACAACGTGGATGTGGAGACTGTCACACATTGTGCGCATGGAATCAGAGACATTGTAAACACAACATGCACACAGACTGTGGAGGACCATCACGATTGTGCCAATGGGTCACCCTGGGACGTACATACCGTCCCACATGGGACTCAGGGGGTATGTGACATGACATACACATACACCACCGTGAAATGTGACCATGCCACATGCTCAGGAATGAACACTTGCACATCACAGTGGTCATGTGCACGACACACCAAGGATCCTGTCCCCATGAACACGTGCACAGCCTGGGAGTGGCTGCCCCGAAGTGACACCCACAGAACAACATGTTCACCCCCATACACGGAATAGGTAATGCAGCCTTACATGCCTTAGGATACAGTGTGGACAGGCTGTGGTGTTGTAGGTGTGCCCCTCACTCCCTGGGAAGTATATGTGGCTGGCATATGTTCACCTGTGACAGGCATGGTGACATATGCCAGTGACTTGTCCAGGGACGCGTTGTACAGCAATGGACCGATCGGTGTTCCCGGCCGGCCCATTGCATTCAATGTGAGCGGGTACGCGTTGTATGCCTGGTACGCGTTGAACAGCAATGGTCCGATCGGTGTTCCCGGCCGGCCCATTGCATTCAATGTGAGCGGGTACGCGTTGAACAGCAATGGACCGATCGGTGTTCCCGGCCGGCCCATTGCATTCAATGTGAGCGGGTACGCGTTGAACAGCAATGGACCGATCGGTGTTCCCGGCCGGCCCATTGCATACAATGTGAGCGGGTACGCGTTGTATGCGCAATGCGCGTTGAACAGCAATGGACCGATCGGTGTTCCCGGCCGGCCCATTGCATTCAATGTGAGCGGGTACGCGTTGAACAGCAATGGACCGATCGGTGTTCCCGGCCGGCCCATTGCATTCAATGTGAGCGGGTACGCGTTGTATGCGCAATGGACCGATCGGTGTTCCCGGCCGGCCCATTGCATACAATGTGAGCGGGTACGCGTTGTATGCCTGGTACGCGTTGAACAGCAATGGACCGATCGGTGTTCCCGGCCGGCCCATTGCATTCAATGTGAGCGGGTACGCGTTGAACAGCAATGGACCGATCGGTGTTCCCGGCCGGCCCATTGCATTCAATGTGAGCCGGGTACGCGTTGAACAGCAATGGACCGATCGGTGTTCCCGGCCGGCCCATTGCATTCAATGTGAGCGGGTACGCGTTGTATGCCTGGTACGCGTTGAACAGCAATGGACCGATCGGTGTTCCCGGCCGGCCCATTGCATTCAATGTGAGCGGGTACGCGTTGTATGCCTGGTACGCGTTGAAGAGCAATGGACCGATCGGTGTTCCCGGCCGGCCCATTGCATTCAATGTGAGCGGGTACGCTGTTGAACAGCAATGGACCGATCGGTGTTCCCGGCCGGCCCATTGCATTCAATGTGAGCGGGTACGCGTTGAACAGCAATGGACCGATCGGTGTTCCCGGCCGGCCCATTGCATACAATGTGAGCGGGTACGCGTTGTATGTGCAATACGCGTTGTACAGCAATGGACCGATCGGTGTTCCCGGCCGGCCCATTGCATTCAATGTGAGCGGGTACGCGTTGAACAGCAATGGACCGATCGGTGTTCCCGGCCGGCCCATTGCATACGTGAGCGGGTACGCGTTGTATGCGCAATACGCGTTGTACAGCAATGGACCGATCGGTGCGCACACATTGGCTATGGCCTGGCCTGGCAACGGACGCGTTTTCAAATCTTTAACGAGTCTGATGCTGTGAATTCAGTTGGTCACCCACAACAATGTTGCAAATTCATGGGTGTCATGAAGTTGAACTTTTGAAGGATGCTGTGGGCGTGTATTAGTGCTGCTATTCCATGGATTGGTCAGATTCAGAAGATGCAAACGACTTGGACCTATCACTTTGGACACATGGGTCAGTATCTGCCTCTGCAGCACACATATAATGCTGGCTGTTCCCCTGAGAGCTCACTTGCCTGCACTACATGCCCCAGGACGACATCTGCCACCACCACTGCTGCTGTACCTGCACCCTCTGGATCCTGCAATGGCACGTACTGTGGAGAGAGCCCCAGCCTTCAGCACTGAGGAGAACCAGGCCCTGCTGGACGGCCTCCTTCCACAGTACAGCAAGCTGTATGGGAAAGCAGGGGAGCAGGTGAGTGTGCTGTCCACTGCCTTACTAAATGTGCATGTTGTCTGACTAGCAAGACCTACAGTCTGCACACCACTGGCTAGCAGGCTCACTGAGTAGTTGTCACCCCCCATAGTGTGTAGTAACATGCACTGAACAGGTATAGTGCAGTGACAGTGCATTTAAACAAGGTTTTACTTCCCTGGCAATGATACCAAGTAGTAACTGCTGGCAAACGGTCCATAGCCATCGTTGCACTGCCTGTGTACATCATGTGCCCCTGTGATTGAGACATGTATATCCAACTGTGTAATGCACGATTATGTTGAATGTGTAGTAATGGCATTTTTCACTTTGTCATCCTCACAGGTTGATGCCCACCAGAAGCAGCAGATATGGCTGACCATCGTCCGGGCAGTGAGATCCGTGGGGGTCTACAAGCGCCGGATCTGCAACTGCCAGAAGAGGTGGCAGGACCTTCGGGGCTGGACCCGGAGGATCGCACGGTTCCAGCTGAAGCTGTCGCCTCCTCGCAGGAGGGGCAGACACCGGACCCTGACCCCCACATGCTCAGGATCCTGGCGGTGGTCTTCCCTGATCTGGATGGGCAGCTGAAGGCCAGAGAGCAGCAAGGAGGGGGTGAGTACATGACTGCATTGTGAACTTTGTCTGCCATGCTATGTGCCCTCCTCTGGCCTGGTTAAACTTCCACAGTACATCAGTCATGTGGTCCAGGACCCATGTCCCTCAATTGTGCACTGCCCACTCCTCATCTGATACCCAGGTGTGGCCCTTACAGTCAGGGAATTGTGTCACTTGGGTACTGTGTCCTTGCATTTTGCTCAGCTCAAGGTGGGGGACAGCATTTGTTCCCCTAACTCTGTGGTGGGCATCATGGGTGGGTCCATTGCTTACACAATGCCTGTGTTCTGCCATGTAATCTGCGTGTTACTTTGATATGTGGTCCAATTGCTGAGCTAATCCACCACATGTGCCTGGGATATCTGGCACACACCCATGCTGCGGGTGGGTACAATGTTTGGGCCCCAGGAGTGTGTATATTACGTGTGTCACACATACTTAGCCACCTGCCTACTGTCCAGGGCTCATCCCTCATTCATGTGGGGCAGGACAGTCATGCCTACTCCAGGCCATACAATACACTCTGTACTCCCACTCACGTGTATCAGCTGACACGTTGTGCTCAGTGATATGTCCCCTCAGGTGTCTGCCTCTGTGTCAGTGTGCTGTGACTTCGTTGTCAGGACTGTTTCTCGTTTGGGGCTCAGCATGCCACCGGAGATGTGACATAGGAGACGATACTTGTGTGACACATAGGTGTTTGATCACCTGACCGTGCAGACTGGGTTATGCGAATGTGATGTTCAGGCAGCTGTTTCCCATTCACAGCAGATTGTGAGGTGCTCAGGTTCAGAGGGTTGTGTTACAGGTCTCCCATATGTCCAATTGGTATGACGTGGACAGATAAGGGTTCAGATGATGTGGTGTGTGGGGGATGTACATGTGCACTTGTTCAGCTCCAGGACTTGCATTCCCCATGACCTACTATAGTGACACAGTGCAGACTGTTGTTGTCTGGCTGCCCTGCCCATGTGACTGGAGACAGTGATGTATGACTTAGCAGGCATGCCTGTGCCATGGCATGAAACTTCCTATGAGTGATCCTGCAGGGGAGTGACATGTGCTACATGCACACCATTGTGGCAATGACTATCAGGACATGGGTGCATCATGGTGTCTGTCGCTGGTATTCATCACATGCATTTCAAAATTGACTCTGGGCATCCCTTTATCCGGACACCTGTACTGACTCAGTGGCAAGAGTTTTGATGTGTGCATGTAAACATGCTTCACCGTCTTCTCTGCACTGTCCAACTACTGTGTAGGTGGTGCATGTGTCCACACTGGGGTATTGCCATCCGACAGACACCAGACAGATGGGTGCAAGGCCAGGAGAGATGTGAGTGCCATGGTTGACCATCAGACTGACAATTGGCTTCCCCTACTCTGTTTGGGCACTTTTAGCAATGTTCAACTAAGGATGCCAGGGCTTGCTCTGTAATGTGCTGTACTTACTGTGGTGTGTGCGTTCGGTGCAGGTGTCTGATGTCTGTCTGTTTCCCTATTGTTTGCAGATACATCCACGGCCACAGGAGGGGACAGCTCCATGGACCAGGAGGAGCCGCAGAGCCAGACTGGGTCAGCAGCCGAGGAGTGGTCGGAGGGACCCAGTGGCACGGAGGGCGAGGGGAGCCACACCGAGGAGTCCTCAGCACCATCCACCTCAGCTGAGGACCACAGCAGCTCAGAGGATGACTCCCTTGTGGAGGCGGGTGTCAGCAGCCACCACACCACAGCTAGTGTTGCTGTCCCCGCCACCACCACCACCGCCCTCCCATCGGCTCCCATTCCCCAGGTCCGTGGAGGCTCCCATGTTCGGGAGCGTGTCTCCTTCGTGCCAGGCACCGCACCCCCTGCCCCTGTGTCCCCTGCTGCCCTGAGTGAGGAGTCTGTGTACCTCCTTCGCCAGCTCCATGTAGGGCAGACAGCGATGCTGAGTGTCCTCCATGCACACACCACTCTGTTGACTCAGCTGGTGTCGTTCATGGAGGGCATCTCATCGGGCATGTCTGCCCTACAGAGGGGCAATAGGTCCATGGACTCCTCCCTGACGGCAGCAGTGTCCCTCCTCCAACAGTCCCTCACCCCTCCTACCTCTGCCCCATCCACACTCCCCAGCACCTTACCTGTCCCAAGCACACACACACGGCACAGGCACACACCAGCACAGACACAGGCAGCACACAGACACACACGCCAAAATCCACACGCACACGCACGCACAGTCAGGAGACTGAAACCACACTCACAGGGGATGGGGCCAATGCACACACACACGCATCCATGACCACTGCGCAGTCCTCACTTACCTCTCCCTCCAAGGCCCCTTCCCTTGCCTCACCTGCAACCCCAAAGACACAGCGGGTCTTCCTCAGTGACCTCGGCCTCTTCCCCTCCGATCCAGCTGATCCAGCATTCAGGGGGAAGAGGAAGCCCACCCACACGGAGGGGAGTGCCCCTCGCCCCCGGACACCCTCCCCCAGGCGCAGACCGACTGACGCCCCCACCCGCAAGTCCCCCAGGACCCAGAAGAGCAAGACCCCGCCGCCGCCCTGCAGCTCAAGCACCAAGTCTCCTTCCTCCATCCCTCAGGCCCCCACTCCACAGGTGCCCCCACCACACCCTGCCCCAGGTTCCCCCACCCACAGATACACCATCCCCAAAAAGATCCGGCCTTCTCCCCCTGCCACTTGCTCTTTCGGCACCACACCCCCCGCTGCGCATGTCTGTGCCACTGGTGTGGAGACGGTGTCCTCCCCCTCTGTCCTGCCCACCTTACCTGAACCCCATTCTCCTCCCCTGGAGGTAGGCACTGCAGTGGAGTCCACTACCACCCCGTCTGACTTGGGCACTGCAGTGGGGAACCTGTCCACTCCATCTGCACGGCCCACTGCAGTCGTGCCGGCACCCACACCATCTGAGTCATGCCCCCAGTTGTGCCGGCACACACCATGTCAGACACCTCCACTGCAGTTGTCAGTGGCTCTCCGGCACCCACCACCCCTTCACTTCCTCCTTCTGGTGAGCCCTGATCCTGTCCCTGCGGTGCCTGGCCTGCCCCCCGTATGCCCCTCCGAGGGGATTGTCCCTGGTGTGTAGCAGTGCAGGCATGCGTAGGGTGACATCTGCCACTGTCACCCTGTTTTGACTTTCAGAATGGACTGGCCATTGGCCTTTTTTTCTATTTTTTCTGGACTTTAACTTTAGAACCCACATATGCTGAATAAAGCTACTTTCTGTTCTCTAGTGGTTTTGCTTCTGATGTACATGATGTTGATGATGCTAACCGTGCCCTTGCTGCAGTGATGGTGATTTTTGGTCTCATGAAAATGAAGTGTTACTGTGCAGGAACCCATGTGGTCCACGGGTAATGTGTCCTATCCTGTAGTGTATCCATGTCATCCTTAGCAGCATATGAGGGTGTCATGTTTTTAATATTTGGCAATGGGATTTCCTACTTACATTTGCAAAATCACATCTGTGGCTTACACCCCTGCACATCTGTTGTGCTTGCCATTGTTCAATTAGTCTCCTTCCCTGACCGTGTGTCCATCTCCACTGGACATGCAAGTTTGGGCATCAATGGGGAAGGACTCATCTGTGTTGTCAGTGCAACTTGCTATACATGTGTGTTGGATCTGTACTGATGATTTCGTTGACACTCCCATGACCAGGCTGATATGACGGGAGCCTTCATTTCGTGCTAATTGTTGACTGTGTGACCAAGTGTTCTGCTGACATGATGGTGCCCTACTGAGGCGACATATGGCACAGCTTTCCTCACACAGGAGTGGAGTCCACTCATGGCAGTGAGTAATCCTGTGACATTGCCTGAGCCCAAGGTGTGTGTTGTGTGAGCATGTCTGTGTGTGTTCACTTCCATTTTGCTGTGCATGCTGGGATCCCTAGTGATATTCCTGTTTGTGATGCTTGCTGAGTTGACCTATGTTCCCCCAAAGTCTTCTCCCTGGGTCTCTGTGATGTGGGTGCATGGCACGTTACTGGTCATCAGGGTGTCACCCATAGGTGTGTTTGCTGTCAGGGCTGAGTTTGTGGGCTAACGCAGATGGGACACAGTCAGGATTCCCCTTGGCACTTGTTGTTTACACCTGTCATGTAATTTCCAGTTTGTGTTAGCTTTCAGTGATTGTGACACGTTGTGTGTGTGACTGCTGGCACTCCTCAGGGTCAGGGCTGCAATGTTGATATTTGTCTATGTGTGTTCTTTGTGGGTGACCTTGGCTTCTTCATTGGTGTGGGACTGTGGCTGGGATCCCATTGGTTGGTGTGGTATTGCCGTCATGTCCATGTACAGTGTAGTGTGCAGTGTGTCAGACATTCAGGAGTCTTGTTGAGTGGCCATGTGTGATGTGTTTCTGCACCTTAGTTACCACCACCCCCATGGGATTGTCATGGGTGCATGTGCAATGTCACCAGTGCATGTGATCTTCACTGCTGCACATTGTTGGAGGTCGAGGTGTGTGGTGTTGAGTGTGTGCAGATGAGAGTTGTTGCCCGGCTACACCCCTGCCTCCATGTTGGCCTTGGCTTACTGGCCGTGCTGATTGATTTGTGCTTGTGTAGGTGTGATGGTAGTTTGTTGCTCAGGACACATGACTGTGGTTCACAGTGTGAACCACATCTAGCTTTGTCATCACAGTGGGATTCTCATGCAGCCCAGGGTCACCACATTGTGGGGACCCTGGGGGTAGTGCTGTGGTGTGTCTGTGTCTTGCTGTGTCAGTTGCTGTTCCTACATGCTTGTGTGACATGTGTAATTTGTGCTCCCTCTCATCTAACAATGCCTGATTGCCCACATAGGGGATTTGGATCCATGAGTTACTTTTGTGTGGCACTGCATGCGCATCTGTGTAATTGGTATTCAGGCCTCATCATGTGTTGTGTGGTTGCCTGGGGACACTGGCACCCCCCCCTCACCTGTTGTGTTTGATGTGCAGTGTGGGGCTGCCTGTTTGTGTTTGTGCATCTGCACCACTGCATTGGCATATCTTTAGTGTGCCATTGGATGTATGTTGTTTGGTGGGTTTGACCTGCTTTCCCTGGGACTCCTAGGTCATCAGTCAGCACTATGATCATTGTTTGTGTGTCCCATTGCTGCCATGGTATGGTATTTGTTCAGCTCACATCTACAGTCTCCACAGGATATCTCCATTTGTTTGCCCATTGGTGCAAATATGTGGGTCTGCATTATGATGGTCACTTCTGTCATTGTGTCATTGATGAATGTTGACAGTGTCAGCCCCCATGGGTGATGTTTGTCTGCACATGGCCAAAGGTATGTCTTATTTGCACTGCACTGTTTGCCTCCCACAATCTATGTTGCTATGGGACACAAGCACTACTTTGCCACTGATGTGTTTGTTGTTCTGTGACCAGGAATCATCCATGCATTTTGGCAGTTGCAGTTTTTTCAATGTCAACACTTACCTTTTGGTCACTGTGATGATGGGGGTTGGACCCCATTGTCACAATGTTCAAAATGTGCTTCAGCTATGGACCCCACAATTACATTTTGGTCACTGTGATGATGGGGGCTTAGACCCCATTGCCACAATGTTCAAAATGTGCTTCAGCTATGGACCCCACACTTACCTTTTGGTCACTGTGATGATGGGGGTTGGACCCCATTGTCACAATGTTCAAAATGTGCTTCAGCTATGGACCCCACACTTACCTTTTGGTCACTGTGATGATGGGGGCTTAGACCCCATTGTAACAATGTTCAAAATGTGCTTCAGCTATGGACCCCACACTTACCTTTTGGTCACTGTGATGATGGGGGCTTAGACCCCATTGTCACAATGTTCAAAATGTGCTTCAGCTATGGACCCCACACTTACCTTTTGGTCACTGTGATGATGGGGGCTTAGACCCCATTTTCACAATGTTCAAAATGTGCTTCAGCTATGGACCCCACACTTACCTTTTGGTCACTGTGATGATGGGGGCTTAAACCCCATTGTCACAATGTTCAAAATGTGCTTCAGCTATGGACCCCACACTTACATTTTGGTCACTGTGATGATGGGGGTTGGACCCCATTGCCACAGTGGTCATGGTCTGCTTGCATTGTGGAGGCCACACACATTTATGTGTGACACATGTGATAGGGGGTCACATTGTGTGTTCATGGTCATGTTCAGTGTTGTAGGCATTTGACACAGTCTACACACGCTTGTCATGGTGTTGGGGGATGTCTTTTTCTTGCATTCCCTAGGTTGTAGTGTGCTGGTTGTGTCATGCATTGTCCATCCTATGAGTGGGGGTGGTGTTGGTGGTAGGCATCCAGCCCCCCATGGGTAGAGGTGGTAGTAGTGACAGGCATCTGGCACCCCCTGGGTAGGGGTGGTAGTAGTGGTAGGCATCTGGCACCCCCTGGGTAGGGGTGGTAGTAGTGACAGGCATTTGGCACCCCCTGAGTAGGGGTGGTAGTGGTGGTGGGCATCCAGCCCCCCATGGGTAGGGGTGGTAGTAGTGACAGGCATCTGGCACCCCCTGGGTAGGGGTGGTAGTAGTGGTAGGCATCTAGCACCCCCTGGGCAGGGGTGGTAGTAGTGGTAGGCATCTAGCACCCCCTGGGCAGGGGTGGTAGTAGTGGTAGGCATCCAGCCCCCCATGGGTAGGGGTGGTAGTAGTGACAGGCATCTGGCACCCCCTGGGTAGGGGTGGTAGTGGTGGTGGGCATCCAGCCCCCCATGGGTAGGGGTGGTAGTAGTGACAGGCATCTGGCACCCCCTGGGTAGGGGTGGTAGTAGTGGTTGGCATCCAGCCCCCCATGGGTAGAGGTGGTAGTAGTAACAGGCATCTGGCACCCCCTGGGTAGGGGTGGTAGTAGTGGTAGGCATCTGGCACCCCCTGGGTAGGGGTGGTAGTAGTGACAGGCATTTGGCACCCCCTGAGTAGGGGTGGTAGTGGTGGTGGGCATCCAGCCCCCCATGGGTAGGGGGGGTAGTAGTGACAGGCATCTGGCACCCCCTGGGTAGGGGTGGTAGTAGTGGTAGGCATCTAGCACCCCCTGGGTAGGGGTGGTAGTAGTGGTAGGCATCCAGCCTCCCATGGGTAGGGGTGGTAGTAGTGACAGGCATCTGGCACCCCCTGAGTAGGGGTGGTAGTGGTGGTGGGCATCCAGCCCCCCATGGGTAGAGGTGGTAGTAGTGACAGGCATCTGGCACCCCTGGGTAGGGGTGGTAGTAGTGGTAGGCATCTAGCACCCCTGGGCAGGGGTGGTAGTAGTGGTAGGCATCCAGCCCCCCATGGGTAGAGGTGGTAGTAGTGACAGGCATCTGGCACCCCCTGGGCAGGGGTGGTAGTAGTGGTAGGCATCCAGCCCCCATGGTTAGAGGTGGTAGTAGTGACAGGCATCTGGCACCCCCTGGGTAGGGGTGGTAGTAGTGGTAGGCATCTAGCTCCCCCTGGGCAGGGGTGGTAGTAGTGGTAGGCATCTGGCACCCCCTGGGCAGGGGTGGTAGTAGTGGTAGGCATCCAGCCCCCCATGGGCAGGGGTGGTAGTAGTGGTAGGCATCTAGCACCCCCTGGGTAGGGGTGGTAGTAGTGGTGGGCATCCAGCCCACCATGGGTAGGGGTGGTAGTAGTGGTAGGCATCTAGCTCCCCCTGGGCAGGGATGGTAGTAGTGGTAGGCATCTGGCACCCCCTGGGCAGGGGTGGTAGTAGTGGTAGGCATCCAGCCCCCCATGGGCAGGGGTGGTAGTAGTGGTAGGCATCTAGCATCCCCTGGGTAGGGGTGGTAGTAGTGGTGGGCATCCAGCCCACCATGGGTAGGGGTGGTAGTAGTGACAGGCATCTGGCACCCCCTGGGCAGGGGTGGTAGTAGTGGTAGGCATCCAGCCCCCCATGGGTAGAGGTGGTAGTAGTGACAGGCATCTGGCACCCCCTGGGTAGGGGTGGTAGTAGTGGTAGGCATCTGGCACCCCCTGGGTAGGGGTGGTAGTAGTGACAGGCATTTGGCACCCCCTGAGTAGGGGTGGTAGTGGTGGTGGGCATCCAGCCCCCCATGGGTAGGGGTGGTAGTAGTGACAGGCATCTGGCACCCCTGGGTAGGGGTGGTAGTAGTGGTAGGCATCTAGCACCCCCTGGGCAGGGGTGGTAGTAGTGGTAGGCATCTAGCACCCCTGGGTAGGGGTGGTAGTAGTGGTAGGCATCCAGCCCCCCATGGGTAGGGGTGGTAGTAGTGACAGGCATCTGGCACCCCCTGAGTAGGGGTGGTAGTGGTGGTGGGCATTCAGCCCCCATGGGTAGAGGTGGTAGTAGTGACAGGCATCTGGCACCCCTGGGTAGGGGTGGTAGTAGTGGTAGGCATCTGGCACCCCCTGGGTAGGGGTGGTAGTAGTGACAGGCATTTGGCACTCCCTGAGTAGGGGTGGTAGTGGTGGTGGGCATCCAGCCCCCCATGGGTAGGGGTGGTAGTAGTGACAGGCATCTGGCACCCCTGGGTAGGGGTGGTAGTAGTGGTAGGCATCTAGCACCCCTGGGCAGGGGTGGTAGTAGTGGTAGGCATCCAGCCCCCATGGGTAGAGGTGGTAGTAGTGACAGGCATCTGGCACCCCCTGGGCAGGGGTGGTAGTAGTGGTAGGCATCCAGCCCCCCATGGGTTGAGGTGGTAGTAGTGACAGGCATCTGGCACCCCCTGAGTAGGGGTGGTAGTGGTGGTAGGCATCCAGCCCCCCATGGGTAGAGGTGGTAGTAGTGACAGGCATCTGGCACCCCCTGGGTAGGGGTGGTTGTAGTGGTAGGCATCTAGCACCCCCTGGGCAGGGGTGGTAGTAGTGGTAGGCATCCAGCCCCCCATGGGTAGGGGTGGTAGTAGTGACAGGCATTTGGCACCCCCTGGGTAGGGGTGGTAGTAGTGGTAGGCATCTAGCACCCCCTGGGCAGGGGTGGTAGTAGTGGTAGGCATCCAGCCCCCCATGGGTAGAGGTGGTAGTAGTGACAGGCATCTGGCACCCCCTGGGCAGGGGTGGTAGTAGTGGTAGGCATCCAGCCCCCCATGGGTTGAGGTGGTAGTAGTGACAGGCATCTGGCACCCCCTGAGTAGGGGCGGTAGTGGTGGTAGGCATCCAGCCCCCCATGGGTAGAGGTGGTAGTAGTGACAGGCATCTGGCACCCCCTGGGTAGGGGTGGTTGTAGTGGTAGGCATCTAGCACCCCCTGGGCAGGGGTGGTAGTAGTGGTAGGCATCTAGCACCCCCTGGGTAGGGGTGGTAGTAGTGGTAGGCATCCAGCCCCCCATGGGTAGGGGTGGTAGTAGTGACAGGCATTTGGCACCCCCTGAGTAGGGGTGGTAGTGGTGGTGGGCATCCAGCCCCCCATGGGTAGGGGTGGTAGTAGTGGTAGGCATCTGGCACCCCCTGGGTAGGGGTGGTAGTAGTGACAGGAATTTGGCACCCCCTGAGTAGGTTGTAGTGGTGGTGGGCATCGTGGTCCAGGCCATGATCCTCCACAGGTGGCGGATGTTGATCATCGTCATCCAGGATGAGAGGCAACTCCTTCCGCACAGCCAGGTTGTGTAGCATGCAGCAGACGATGACAATCTTGCACACCTTTGCTGGGGCATATGGGAGGGCCCCTCCTGTCTTGTCCAGGCAGCAGAAGCGGCTCTTCATGAGACCAAATGTCCGCTCAATGACTCTCCTGGTCATTGTAACGCATCTGGGCTGGTGTCACAGGGTTCCTGAGAGGCATGTTGGGGTATCCGGAGTCACCTACATACAGACAATTGCACATTAGCTGACTTGGAAAAGAGGGTGGAACACAACATTGCAGAACACACACAATGGTACATAGTCAGTACACACCAACAAGCCAGGCACGCTGGTTCCGCATCTGTGACATCATCCTCGGGATGCGACTGCTCCACATCACGAAGGCATCGTGTGCAGAACCTGGGAAACGGGCACAGACGTGTGAGATGCTCATATCTGCAAGACATACCACCAGTGCATTGACCGAGTGGTAGTGTTTGCGGTTCCTGTATGCCTGCTCTTGGGCCTGTGGTGGTACCAAAGCCACATGTGTCCCATCAATGGAGCCAATGACATGCGGCATCCTCCCCAGGGCATAGAAGTCACTCTTCACGTCAGTGAGTTGTTGAAGTCTAGGGAAATAGATGTACTGGTTCAGGTATCTCAACATAGCCTCCAAAACATCGCGGAGCACACGGCTGAACATGGTCTGTGACATCCCACCAGGAGACGCCACAGTGTGTTGAAAGGTACCGGTGGCAAAGAAGTGTAGGGCTGCCATCACCTTCACCTTGGGGGTCAGCGCTGTGGGGTATGTCCGGCCAGGTTGCAAATGTGGGGCCAACCGCACCGCCAATTCCTCAATCAGTGGCCTGGTGAAGCGGTACCGTCGGATGCAGTCCCGTTCAACCACTGTTGCAAGGTCAGGGAATGGCCGATGGACAGCTGGTGCCCTGCAGTGCATAGGTGAAGAAAGAAAGATTGTCAGTCACCCCACATATGTGGCATAGACCAGACTCAATATCACATGATACACCATTACGAGACACAAGTACATGATGCGGGTGCCGTTCCGTAAGGACATGTATGGCACCTACATGGCTAACATCTAACATCACAGTTCAACATGTTCCCTCAACAAGTCCCAGGTTGTGCTATGGGATATCATTAGGCTGTGTCACAGTACTCATGTACTGCTGCCACGTTCCAAACACACACCACAGTGACATGTGAGGACAGATGTGCCCCAGGCATCACAGCTCATCGACAGGTAGATTCCCAGGGACCCTGTATTGCCACATGGACACTGGCATGACATGGTGCATCATGAATACACCACAGCAAAACAACCATGACCCCCACAGGTAGTGGTCCCTGTTGCCTCGGCAGGACAGACATGGACGTCTGTGGCACACACACGCACAACAACATCAAAGTTCATGCACAAACAACGTGGATGTGGAGACTGTCACACATTGTGCGCATGGAATCAGAGACATTGTAAACACAACATGCACACAGACTGTGGAGGACCATCACGATTGTGCCAATGGGTCACCCTGGGACGTACATACCGTCCCACATGGGACTCAGGGGGTATGACATGACATACACATACACCACCGTGAAATGTGACCATGCCACATGCTCAGGAATGAACACTTGCACATCACAGTGGTCATGTGCACGACACACCAAGGATCCTGTCCCCATGAACACGTGCACAGCCTGGGAGTGGCTGCCCCAAAGTGACACCCACAGAACAACATGTTCACCCCCATACACGGAATAGGTAATGCAGCCTTACATGCCTTAGGATACAGTGTGGACAGGCTGTGGTGTTGTAGGTGTGCCCCTCACTCCCTGGGAAGTATATGTGGCTGGCATATGTTCACCTGTGACAGGCATGGTGACATATGCCAGTGACTTGTCCAGGGACGCGTTGTACAGCAATGGACCGATCGGTGTTCCCGGCCGGCCCATTGCATTCAATGTGAGCGGGTACGCGTTGTATGCCTGGTACGCGTTGAACAGCAATGGTCCGATCGGTGTTCCCGGCCGGCCCATTGCATTCAATGTGAGCGGGTACGGCGTTGAACAGCAATGGACCGATCGGTGTTCCCGGCCGGCCCATTGCATTCAATGTGAGCGGTGCAGCGTTGAACAGCAATGGACCGATCGGTGTTCCCGGCCGGCCCATTGCATACAATGTGAGCGGGTACGCGTTGTATGCGCAATGCGCGTTGTACAGCAATGGACCGATCGGTGTTCCCGGCCGGCCCATTGCATTCAATGTGAGCGGGTACGCGTTGAACAGCAATGGACCGATCGGTGTTCCCGGCCGGCCCATTGCATTCAATGTGAGCGGGTACGCGTTGTATGCGCAATGGACCGATCGGTGTTCCCGGCCGGCCCATTGCATACAATGTGAGCGGGTACGCGTTGTATGCGCAATACGCGTTGTACAGCAATGGACCGATCGGTGTTCCCGGCCGGCCCATTGCATTCAATGTGAGCGGGTACGCGTTGAACAGCAATGGACCGATCGGTGTTCCCGGCCGGCCCATTGCATTCAATGTGAGCGGGTGCAGCGTTGAACAGCAATGGACCGATCGGTGTTCCCGGCCGGCCCATTGCATTCAATGTGAGCGGTACGCGTTGTATGCCTGGTACGCGTTGAACAGCAATGGACCGATCGGTGTTCCCGGCCGGCCCATTGCATTCAATGTAGCGGGTACGCGTTGTATGCCTGGTACGCGTTGAACAGCAATGGACCGATCGGTGTTCCCGGCCGGCCCATTGCATTCAATGTGAGCGGGTACGCGTTGAACAGCAATGGACCGATCGGTGTTCCCGGCCGGCCCATTGCATTCAATGTGAGCGGGTACGCGTTGAACAGCAATGGACCGATCGGTGTTCCCGGCCGGCCCATTGCATACAATGTGAGCGGGTACGCGTTGTATGTGCAATACGCGTTGTACAGCAATGGACCGATCAGTGTTCCCGGCCGGCCCATTGCATTCAATGTGAGCGGGTACGCGTTGAACAGCAATGGACCGATCGGTGTTCCCGGCCGGCCCATTGCATACAGTGAGCGGGTACGCGTTGTATGCGCAATACGCGTTGTACAGCAATGGACCGATCGGTGCGCACACATTGGCTATGGCCTGGCCTGGCAACGGACGCGTTTTCAAATCTTTAACGAGTCTGATGCTGTGAATTCAGTTGGTCACCCACAACAATGTTGCAAATTCATGGGTGTCATGAAGTTGAACTTTTGAAGGATGCTGTGGGCGTGTATTAGTGCTGCTATTCCATGGATTGGTCAGATTCAGAAGATGCAAACGACTTGGACCTATCACTTTGGACACATGGGTCAGTATCTGCCTCTGCAGCACACATATAATGCTGGCTGTTCCCCTGAGAGCTCACTTGCCTGCACTACATGCCCCAGGACGACATCTGCCACCACCACTGCTGCTGTACCTGCACCCTCTGGATCCTGCAATGGCACGTACTGTGGAGAGAGCCCCAGCCTTCAGCACTGAGGAGAACCAGGCCCTGCTGGACGGCCTCCTTCCACAGTACAGCAAGCTGTATGGGAAAGCAGGGGAGCAGGTGAGTGTGCTGTCCACTGCCTTACTAAATGTGCATGTTGTCTGACTAGCAAGACCTACAGTCTGCACACCACTGGCTAGCAGGCTCACTGAGTAGTTGTCACCCCCCATAGTGTGTAGTAACATGCACTGAACAGGTATAGTGCAGTGACAGTACATTTAAACAAGGTTTTACTTCCCTGGCAATGATACCAAGTAGTAACTGCTGGCAAACGGTCCATAGCCATCGTTGCACTGCCTGTGTACATCATGTGCCCCTGTGATTGAGACATGTATATCCAACTGTGTAATGCACGATTATGTTGAATGTGTAGTAATGGCATTTTCACTTTGTCATCCTCACATGTTGATGCCCACCAGAAGCAGCAGATATGGCTGACCATCGTCCGGGCAGTGAGATCCGTGGGGGTCTACAAGCGCCGGATCTGCAACTGCCAGAAGAGGTGGCAGGACCTTCGGGGCTGGACCCGGAGGATCGCACGGTTCCAGCTGAAGCTGTCGCCTCCTCGCAGGAGGGGCAGACACCGGACCCTGACCCCCCACATGCTCAGGATCCTGGCGGTGGTCTTCCCTGATCTGGATGGGCAGCTGAAGGCCAGAGAGCAGCAAGGAGGGGGTGAGTACATGACTGCATTGTGAACTTTGTCTGCCATGCTATGTGCCCTCCTCTGGCCTGGTTAAACTTCCACAGTACATCAGTCATGTGGTCCAGGACCCATGTCCCTCAATTGTGCACTGCCCACTCCTCATCTGATACCCAGGTGTGGCCCTTACAGTCAGGGAATTGTGTCACTTGGGTACTGTGTCCTTGCATTTTGCTCAGCTCAAGGTGGGGGACAGCATTTGTTCCCCTAACTCTGTGGTGGGCATCATGGGTGGGTCCATTGCTTACACAATGCCTGTGTTCTGCCATGTAATCTGCGTGTTACTTTGATATGTGGTCCAATTGCTGAGCTAATCCACCACATGTGCCTGGGATATCTGGCACACACCCATGCTGCGGGTGGGTACAATGTTTGGGCCCCAGGAGTGTGTATATTACGTGTGTCACACATACTTAGCCACCTGCCTACTGTCCAGGGCTCATCCCTCATTCATGTGGGGCAGGACAGTCATGCCTACTCCAGGCCATACAATACACTCTGTACTCCCACTCACGTGTATCAGCTGACACGTTGTGCTCAGTGATATGTCCCCTCAGGTGTCTGCCTCTGTGTCAGTGTGCTGTGACTTCGTTGTCAGGACTGTTTCTCGTTTGGGGCTCAGCATGCCACCGGAGATGTGACATAGGAGACGATACTTGTGTGACACATAGGTGTTTGATCACCTGACCGTGCAGACTGGGTTATGCGAATGTGATGTTCAGGCAGCTGTTTCCCATTCACAGCAGATTGTGAGGTGCTCAGGTTCAGAGGGTTGTGTTACAGGTCTCCCATATGTCCAATTGGTATGACGTGGACAGATAAGGGTTCAGATGATGTGGTGTGTGGGGGATGTACATGTGCACTTGTTCAGCTCCAGGACTTGCATTCCCCATGACCTACTATAGTGACACAGTGCAGACTGTTGTTGTCTGGCTGCCCTGCCCATGTGACTGGAGACAGTGATGTATGACTTAGCAGGCATGCCTGTGCCATGGCATGAAACTTCCTATGAGTGATCCTGCAGGGGAGTGACATGTGCTACATGCACACCATTGTGGCAATGACTATCAGGACATGGGTGCATCATGGTGTCTGTCGCTGGTATTCATCACATGCATTTCAAAATTGACTCTGGGCATCCCTTTATCCGGACACCTGTACTGACTCAGTGGCAAGAGTTTTGATGTGTGCATGTAAACATGCTTCACCGTCTTCTCTGCACTGTCCAACTACTGTGTAGGTGGTGCATGTGTCCACACTGGGGTATTGCCATCCGACAGACACCAGACAGATGGGTGCAAGGCCAGGAGAGATGTGAGTGCCATGGTTGACCATCAGACTGACAATTGGCTTCCCCTACTCTGTTTGGGCACTTTTAGCAATGTTCAACTAAGGATGCCAGGGCTTGCTCTGTAATGTGCTGTACTTACTGTGGTGTGTGCGTTCGGTGCAGGTGTCTGATGTCTGTCTGTTTCCCTATTGTTTGCAGATACATCCACGGCCACAGGAGGGGACAGCTCCATGGACCAGGAGGAGCCGCAGAGCCAGACTGGGTCAGCAGCCGAGGAGTGGTCGGAGGGACCCAGTGGCACGGAGGGCGAGGGGAGCCACACCGAGGAGTCCTCAGCACCATCCACCTCAGCTGAGGACCACAGCAGCTCAGAGGATGACTCCCTTGTGGAGGCGGGTGTCAGCAGCCACCACACCACAGCTAGTGTTGCTGTCCCCGCCACCACCACCACCGCCCTCCCATCGGCTCCCATTCCCCAGGTCCGTGGAGGCTCCCATGTTCGGGAGCGTGTCTCCTTCGTGCCAGGCACCGCACCCCCTGCCCCTGTGTCCCCTGCTGCCCTGAGTGAGGAGTCTGTGTACCTCCTTCGCCAGCTCCATGTAGGGCAGACAGCGATGCTGAGTGTCCTCCATGCACACACCACTCTGTTGACTCAGCTGGTGTCGTTCATGGAGGGCATCTCATCGGGCATGTCTGCCCTACAGAGGGGCAATAGGTCCATGGACTCCTCCCTGACGGCAGCAGTGTCCCTCCTCCAACAGTCCCTCACCCCTCCTACCTCTGCCCCATCCACACTCCCCAGCACCTTACCTGTCCCAAGCACACACACACCGGCACAGGCACACACCAGCACAGACACAGGCAGCACACAGACACACACGCCAAAATCCACACGCACACGCACGCACAGTCAGGAGACTGAAACCACACTCACAGGGGATGGGGCCAAGGCACACACACACGCATCCATGAGCACTGCGCAGTCCTCACTTACCTCTCCCTCCAAGGCCCCTTCCCTTGCCTCACCTGCAACCCCAAAGACACAGCGGGTCTTCCTCAGTGACCTCGGCCTCTTCCCCTCCGATCCAGCTGATCCAGCATTCAGGGGGAAGAGGAAACCCACCCACACGGAGGGGAGTGCCCCTCGCCCCCGGACACCCTCCCCCAGGCGCAGACCGACTGACGCCCCACCCGCAAGTCCCCCAGGACCCGGAAGAGCAAGACCCCGCCGCCGCCCTGCAGCTCAAGCACCAAGTCTCCTTCCTCCATCCCTCAGGCCCCCACTCCACAGGTGCCCCCACCACACCCTGCCCCAGGTTCCCCCACCCACAGATACACCATCCCCAAAAAGATCCGGCCTTCTCCCCTGCCACTTGCTCTTTCGGCACCACACCCCCCGCTGCGCATGTCTGTGCCACTGGTGTGGAGACGGTGTCCTCCCCTCTGTCCTGCCCACCTTACCTGAACCCCATTCTCCTCCCCTGGAGGTAGGCACTGCAGTGGAGTCCACTACCACCCCGACTGACTTGGGCACTGCAGTGGGGAACCTGTCCACTCCATCTGCACGGCCCACTGCAGTCGTGCCGGCACCCACACCATCTGAGTCATGCCCCCAGTTGTGCCGGCACACACCATGTCAGACACCTCCACTGCAGTTGTCAGTGGCTCTCCGGCACCCACCACCCCTTCACTTCCTCCTTCTGGTGAGCCCTGATCCTGTCCCTGCGGTGCCTGGCCTGCCCCCCGTATGCCCCTCCGAGGGGATTGTCCCTGGTGTGTAGCAGTGCAGGCATGCGTAGGGTGACATCTGCCACTGTCACCCTGTTTTGACTTTCAGAATGGACTGGCCATTGGCCTTTTTTTCTATTTTTTCTGGACTTTAACTTTAGAACCCACATATGCTGAATAAAGCTACTTTCTGTTCTCTAGTGGTTTTGCTTCTGATGTACATGATGTTGATGATGCTAACCGTGCCCTTGCTGCAGTGATGGTGATTTTTGGTCTCATGAAAATGAAGTGTTACTGTGCAGGAACCCATGTGGTCCACGGGTAATGTGTCCTATCCTGTAGTGTATCCATGTCATCCTTAGCAGCATATGAGGGTGTCATGTTTTTAATATTTGGCAATGGGATTTCCTACTTACATTTGCAAAATCACATCTGTGGCTTACACCCCTGCACATCTGCTGTGCTTGCCATTGTTCAATTAGTCTCCTTCCCTGACCGTGTGTCCATCTCCACTGGACATGCAAGTTTGGGCATCAATGGGGAAGGACTCATCTGTGTTGTCAGTGCAACTTGCTATACATGTGTGTTGGATCTGTACTGATGATTTCGTTGACACTCCCATGACCAGGCTGATATGACGGGAGCCTTCATTTCGTGCTAATTGTTGACTGTGTGACCAAGTGTTCTGCTGACATGATGGTGCCCTACTGAGGCGACATATGGCACAGCTTTCCTCACACAGGAGTGGAGTCCACTCATGGCAGTGAGTAATCCTGTGACATTGCCTGAGCCCAAGGTGTGTGTTGTGTGAGCATGTCTGTGTGTGTTCACTTCCATTTTGCTGTGCATGCTGGGATCCCTAGTGATATTCCTGTTTGTGATGCTTGCTGAGTTGACCTATGTTCCCCCAAAGTCTTCTCCCTGGGTCTCTGTGATGTGGGTGCATGGCACGTTACTGGTCATCAGGGTGTCACCCATAGGTGTGTTTGCTGTCAGGGCTGAGTTTGTGGGCTAACGCAGATGGGACACAGTCAGGATTCCCCTTGGCACTTGTTGTTTACACCTGTCATGTAATTTCCAGTTTGTGTTAGCTTTCAGTGATTGTGACACGTTGTGTGTGTGACTGCTGGCACTCCTCAGGGTCAGGGCTGCAATGTTGATATTTGTCTATGTGTGTTCTTTGTGGGTGACCTTGGCTTCTTCATTGGTGTGGGACTGTGGCTGGGATCCCATTGGTTGGTGTGGTATTGCCGTCATGTCCATGTACAGTGTAGTGTGCAGTGTGTCAGACATTCAGGAGTCTTGTTGAGTGGCCATGTGTGATGTGTTTCTGCACCTTAGTTACCACCACCCCCATGGGATTGTCATGGGTGCATGTGCAATGTCACCAGTGCATGTGATCTTCACTGCTGCACATTGTTGGAGGTCGAGGTGTGTGGTGTTGAGTGTGTGCAGATGAGAGTTGTTGCCCGGCTACACCCCTGCCTCCATGTTGGCCTTGGCTTACTGGCCGTGCTGATTGATTTGTGCTTGTGTAGGTGTGATGGTAGTTTGTTGCTCAGGACACATGACTGTGGTTCACAGTGTGAACCACATCTAGCTTTGTCATCACAGTGGGATTCTCATGCAGCCCAGGGTCACCACATTGTGGGGACCCTGGGGGTAGTGCTGTGGTGTGTCTGTGTCTTGCTGTGTCAGTTGCTGTTCCTACATGCTTGTGTGACATGTGTAATTTGTGCTCCCTCTCATCTAACAATGCCTGATTGCCCACATAGGGGATTTGGATCCATGAGTTACTTTTGTGTGGCACTGCATGCGCATCTGTGTAATTGGTATTCAGGCCTCATCATGTGTTGTGTGGTTGCCTGGGGACACTGGCACCCCCCCTCACCTGTTGTGTTTGATGTGCAGTGTGGGGCTGACTGTTTGTGTTTGTGCATCTGCACCACTGCATTGGCATATCTTTAGTGTGCCATTGGCTGTATGTTGTTTGGTGGGTTTGACCTGCTTTCCCTGGGACTCCTAGGTCATCAGTCAGCACTATGATCATTGTTTGTGTGTCCCATTGCTGCCATGGTATGGTATTTGTTCAGCTCACATCTACAGTCTCCACAGGATATCTCCATTTGTTTGCCCATTGGTGCAAATATGTGGGTCTGCATTATGATGGTCACTTCTGTCATTGTGTCATTGATGAATGTTGACAGTGTCAGCCCCCATGGGTGATGTTTGTCTGCACATGGCCAAAGGTATGTCTTATTTGCACTGCACTGTTTGCCTCCCACAATCTATGTTGCTATGGGACACAAGCACTACTTTGCCACTGATGTGTTTGTTGTTCTGTGACCAGGAATCATCCATGCATTTTGGCAGTTGCAGTTTTTTCAATGTCAACACTTACCTTTTGGTCACTGTGATGATGGGGGTTGGACCCCATTGTCACAATGTTCAAAATGTGCTTCAGCTATGGACCCCACAATTACATTTTGGTCACTGTGATGATGGGGGCTTAGACCCCATTGCCACAATGTTCAAAATGTGCTTCAGCTATGGACCCCACACTTACCTTTTGGTCACTGTGATGATGGGGGTTGGACCCCATTGTCACAATGTTCAAAATGTGCTTCAGCTATGGACCCCACACTTACCTTTTGGTCACTGTGATGATGGGGGCTTAGACCCCATTGTAACAATGTTCAAAATGTGCTTCAGCTATGGACCCCACACTTACCTTTTGGTCACTGTGATGATGGGGGCTTAGACCCCATTGTCACAATGTTCAAAATGTGCTTCAGCTATGGACCCCACACTTACCTTTTGGTCACTGTGATGATGGGGGCTTAGACCCCATTTTCACAATGTTCAAAATGTGCTTCAGCTATGGACCCCACACTTACCTTTTGGTCACTGTGATGATGGGGGCTTAAACCCCATTGTCACAATGTTCAAAATGTGCTTCAGCTATGGACCCCACACTTACATTTTGGTCACTGTGATGATGGGGGTTGGACCCCATTGCCACAGTGGTCATGGTCTGCTTGCATTGTGGAGGCCACACACATTTATGTGTGACACATGTGATAGGGGTCACATTGTGTGTTCATGGTCATGTTCAGTGTTGTAGGCATTTGACACAGTCTACACACGCTTGTCATGGTGTTGGGGGATGTCTTTTTCTTGCATTCCCTAGGTTGTAGTGTGCTGGTTGTGTCATGCATTGTCCATCCTATGAGTGGGGGTGGTGTTGGTGGTAGGCATCCAGCCCCCCATGGGTAGAGGTGGTAGTAGTGACAGGCATCTGGCACCCCCTGGGTAGGGGTGTTAGTAGTGGTAGGCATCTGGCACCCCCTGGGTAGGGGTGGTAGTAGTGACAGGCATTTGGCACCCCCTGAGTAGGGGTGGTAGTGGTGGTGGGCATCCAGCCCCCCATGGGTAGGGGTGGTAGTAGTGACAGGCATCTGGCACCCCTGGGTAGGGGTGGTAGTAGTGGTAGGCATCTAGCACCCCTGGGCAGGGGTGGTAGTAGTGGTAGGCATCTAGCACCCCCTGGGTAGGGGTGGTAGTAGTGGTAGGCATCCAGCCCCCCATGGGTAGGGGTGGTAGTAGTGACAGGCATCTGGCACCCCTGGGTAGGGGTGGTAGTGGTGGTGGGCATCCAGCCCCCATGGGTAGGGGTGGTAGTAGTGACAGGCATCTGGCACCCCCTGGGTAGGGGTGGTAGTAGTGGTTGGCATCCAGCCCCCATGGGTAGAGGTGGTAGTAGTGACAGGCATCTGGCACCCCTGGGTAGGGGTGGTAGTAGTGGTAGGCATCTGGCACCCCCTGGGTAGGGGTGGTAGTAGTGACAGGCATTTGGCACCCCCTGAGTAGGGGTGGTAGTGGTGGTGGGCATCCAGCCCCCCATGGGTAGGGGGTAGTAGTGACAGGCATCTGGCACCCCCTGGGTAGGGGTGGTAGTAGTGGTAGGCATCTAGCACCCCTGGGTAGGGGTGGTAGTAGTGGTAGGCATCCAGCCTCCCATGGGTAGGGGTGGTAGTAGTGACAGGCATCTGGCACCCCCTGAGTAGGGGTGGTAGTGGTGGTGGGCATCCAGCCCCCATGGGTAGAGGTGGTAGTAGTGACAGGCATCTGGCACCCCTGGGTAGGGGTGGTAGTAGTGGTAGGCATCTAGCACCCCCTGGGCAGGGGTGGTAGTAGTGGTAGGCATCCAGCCCCCATGGGTATAGGTGGTAGTAGTGACAGGCATCTGGCACCCCTGGGCAGGGGTGGTAGTAGTGGTAGGCATCCAGCCCCCATGGTTAGAGGTGGTAGTAGTGACAGGCATCTGGCACCCCTGGGTAGGGGTGGTAGTAGTGGTAGGCATCTAGCTCCCCCTGGGCAGGGGTGGTAGTAGTGGTAGGCATCTGGCACCCCCTGGGCAGGGGTGGTAGTAGTGGTAGGCATCAAGCCCCCCATGGGCAGGGGTGGTAGTAGTGGTAGGCATCTAGCACCCCCTGGGTAGGGGTGGTAGTAGTGGTGGGCATCCAGCCCACCATGGGTAGGGGTGGTAGTAGTGGTAGGCATCTAGCTCCCCCTGGGCAGGGATGGTAGTAGTGGTAGGCATCTGGCACCCCCTGGGCAGGGGTGGTAGTAGTGGTAGGCATCCAGCCCCCATGGGCAGGGGTGGTAGTAGTGGTAGGCATCTAGCATCCCCTGAGTAGGGGTGGTAGTAGTGGTGGGCATCCAGCCCACCATGGGTAGGGGTGGTAGTAGTGACAGGCATCTGGCACCCCCTGGGCAGGGGTGGTAGTAGTGGTAGGCATCCAGCCCCCCATGGGTAGAGGTGGTAGTAGTGACAGGCATCTGGCACCCCCTGGGTAGGGGTGGTAGTAGTGGTAGGCATCTGGCACCCCCTGGGTAGGGGTGGTAGTAGTGACAGGCATTTGGCACCCCCTGAGTATGGGTGGTAGTGGTGGTGGGCATCCAGTCCCCCATGGGTAGGGGTGGTAGTAGTGACAGGCATCTGGCACCCCCTGGGTAGGGGTGGTAGTAGTGGTAGGCATCTAGCACCCCCTGGGCAGGGGTGGTAGTAGTGGTAGGCATCTAGCACCCCCTGGGTAGGGGTGGTAGTAGTGGTAGGCATCCAGCCCCCCATGGGTAGGGGTGGTAGTAGTGACAGGCATCTGGCACCCCCTGAGTAGGGGTGGTAGTGGTGGTGGGCATTCAGCCCCCCATGGGTAGAGGTGGTAGTAGTGACAGGCATCTGGCACCCCCTGGGTAGGGGTGGTAGTAGTGGTAGGCATCTGGCACCCCCTGGGTAGGGGTGGTAGTAGTGACAGGCATTTGGCACTCCCTGAGTAGGGGTGGTAGTGGTGGTGGGCATCCAGCCCCCCATGGGTAGGGGTGGTAGTAGTGACAGGCATCTGGCACCCCCTGGGTAGGGGTGGTAGTAGTGGTAGGCATCTAGCACCCCCTGGGCAGGGGTGGTAGTAGTGGTAGGCATCCAGCCCCCCATGGGTAGAGGTGGTAGTAGTGACAGGCATCTGGCACCCCCTGGGCAGGGGTGGTAGTAGTGGTAGGCATCCAGCCCCCCATGGGTTGAGGTGGTAGTAGTGACAGGCATCTGGCACCCCCTGGGTAGGGGTGGTTGTAGTGGTAGGCATCTAGCACCCCCTGGGCAGGGGTGGTAGTAGTGGTAGGCATCTAGCACCCCCTGGGTAGGGGTGGTAGTAGTGGTAGGCATCCAGCCCCCCATGGGTAGGGGTGGTAGTAGTGACAGGCATTTGGCACCCCCTGAGTAGGGGTGGTAGTGGTGGTGGGCATCCAGCCCCCCATGGGTAGGGGTGGTAGTAGTGGTAGGCATCTGGCACCCCCTGGGTAGGGGTGGTAGTAGTGACAGGCATTTGGCACCCCCTGAGTAGGGGTTGTAGTGGTGGTGGGCATCCAGCCCCCCATGGGTAGGGGTGGTAGTAGTGGTAGGCATCTGGCACCCCCTGGGTAGGGGTGGTAGTAGTGACAGGCATCTGGCGCACCCTGGGTAGGGGTGGTAGTAGTGGTAGGCATCCAGCCCCCATGGGTAGGGGTGGTAGTAGTGGTAGGCATCTGGCACCCCCTGGGTAGGGGTGGTAGTAGTTACAGGCATTTGGCACCCCCTGAGTAGGGGTGGTAGTGGTGGTGGGCATCCAGCCCCCCATGGGTAGGGGTGGTAGTAGTGGTAGGCATCCAGCCCCCCATGGGTAGGGGTGGTAGTAGTGGTAGGCATCTGGCGCCCCCTGGGTAGGGGTGGTAGTAGTGGTAGGCATCCAGCCCCCCATGGGTAGGGGTGGTAGTAGTGGTAGGCATCTGGCACCCCCTGGGTAGGGGTGGTAGTAGTGACAGGCATTTGGCACCCCCTGAGTAGGGGTGGTAGTGGTGGTGGGCATCCAGCCCCCCATGGGTAGGGGTGGTAGTAGTGGTAGTCATCTGGCAACCCCTGGGTAGGGGTGGTAGTAGTGACAGGCATTTGGCACCCCCTGAGTAGGGGTGGTAGTGGTGGTGGGCATACAGGCCCCTATGGGTAGAGGTGGTAGTAGTGACAGGCATCTGGCACCCCCTGGGTAGGGGTGGTAGTAGTGGTAGGCATCGAGCTCCCCCTGGGCAGGGGTGGTAGTAGTGGTAGGCATCTGGCACCCCCTGGGCAGGGGTGGTAGTAGTGGTAGGCATCCAGCCCCCCATGGGCAGGGGTGGTAGTAGTGGTAGGCATCCAGCCCCCCATGGGTAGGGGTGGTAGTAGTGGTAGGCATCTGGCACCCCCTGGGTAGGGGTGGTAGTAGTGACAGGCATTTGGCACCCCCTGAGTAGGGGTGGTAGTGGTGGTGGGCATACAGGCCCCTATGTGTATGTGTGGCATTGGTGATGGCCATCCCGCCCCTATGGTGCTGCTGTTGCTGGTGTAAGTATTTCTGCATCCCTCTGTGTGTGTGTGATATGTTGGGTACGTGTAGTTTGTTTTTGTGGTTGGTGTCTGACTTACCTTCTGCGCCGTACGCGTCCGTGCCTGTTCCGGTAATAGATGTAGAATATTGGTAGGATCGGCACGATGGGATTCATGGTTGGTTCGTCTCGTTCGTCTTTCTCTTTGCTTCGCCTCGTCCTCGTCGCTGGCGTGTTCGTCTCGTAGCCGTGGATCGTCTTGTGGCGCGAATCGGAGCTTATGTGCGCCTCGCCCGGATGCTTTGACGTGCCATGCTTAGCGACGGGTTCGGCGCGTACGGAAAGCGCATCGTACTTGTCCGGCCGGACGGGGCTGCATTTTAGCTTCCGTGCGACTCGATTCAGCGTTTCCGGATCCGCCTCGGTCGGAGTACAGGACCTGTATTGGGTGAGTACGACTGGGTCGGGATTTGGGCAGTTGTGCGCATCGTACTTGCTCGTTCGGACGTATGTGCGGATCGGTCGGGAAACAGGCATTCGCCTGGCTTTTTTCCCGACCGAATGGTATTAGGTGCGCCTCCGACCGGGATCGGAATCGACCCCTTAGTTGTTTTTAGATTCACACCGTACCGCTTAATATTTTTAGATTTAAACCCATTATGACACCACGCAACGCAGTAGACTAACAATCCAAGCCCAACTCAATCGTCATCCTAAAAGTTTGTACCCCGACTTTAAACCACCGGCTTCAGATTTGTTTAAAAAAAATACACCAGCACAATCTAGCAAACTCCAGATGTACTAATTAACAAATTCCATGTTAAAAAGTTGAATTTGCAACATAGTGCAAGATGAATTAAAGAAGCCTGAGGCCAAATCAGTCACCATCTTAGTAGTTTCTAGATTCGTATCATACCTCTTGATCCCATTGTTTAATTAAAACCATTCCGACATCACGCAACCCAGAAGGCTAACAATCCTAGCCCAACTCGGGCGCTAACTTAAAGATTTTTACACTGATTTAATACCACCAGCTTCAGATTCTATTTAAATAACTACACCAACACATCGTCAAACAAGAACATATCATAAAGTCACAATATTCCAATTTATCACCAAAATAATCTCAATCTACTGATGGAGCAAGGACTCGTAAATGAGACTTGCTCGGAAGCAATCCTTTCGTATTAACTCATTAACGAATTACTAACTATGTGATTGTAATTTATAATTCGCATTTTCGAAAGACACGCGGGACAACGAAGCTTGCATATGTGTTTACTAACTTTAACAAAATGAACGAAGGACTAAAACGCACTCTAACAAGGGATCTTTACTGCGCATGCGTCTACTGCATCTACGTAGTATGACGTCTCAACGCTTGGAGGGAAAATCTTGCGCATGCGCAAAAGGCATTAAAATGGCAGCTTGAAAGCTCACATGCATGGCACCTGCTTGGCAAAATAGAAAATAAGTTTTATACTAACGCAAATGCAGAAAAGGGTAATAATAATTAAAGTGGGTTAGAGTAGAAGTTGGTGGTATACAGTGAAACCATTTATTTTTTAGAATAACATTTCTTCCTTTGACTTTATTATTAGTGCGCGTTTGGGCCTTCCACACTTGTCTGAATTGAGCTGACTGACTTGACCCCGCACATGCGCAGATGAGAAAGAATAAGGAAGGATGAGTAAGTGTTAGACTTGGCATCTTTTGGCGTGTTTCCCCTGACTTTTTGCTTTCTGACCTCCCGGTTTTGACTCTGTTTTTGCTGGTGTAATGATTCTGCGCACTTTCCTCACTGCGGTCCAGTGGGAAAGTGCAAGTGCTCCTGTATAAGATGTGTTATGGATTGGTGTTTCCATGATTGGCCTATTTGGTTTATGTGTCAGTCCCTTGTAAAGTGCACTGCGAGTGCCAGGGCCTATAGACCAAATGCTGTTGGTGGGCTGCAGCACTGGATTGTGCCACCCACGCAAACAGCCCGTAAAGTGTAACTCGGGCCTGCCATCGCAGAGCCTGTGCGCAGCCTGAGGCTGCCATGTCGACTTGGCAAGTGCACACACTTGCAAGTCCCTAAACCTTCCCTTTGCTACATGTTAGTCACCCCTAAGGTAGGCCCAAGGTACCCCTGTGGGCAGGGTGCGTTGTACGCGAAAGGTAGGACATGCCCGGGTGTGTGCGGCATGTCCTGATAGTGAATTACAGCCTAGTTCGTTTTTCACTATTGCAAGGCTACCTGTTCCCCCTAGGCCAGAACGGGCAGTTTTGATTATTACAGCTTATAATCCTAACTGACCCCGGGAACATGGTAGAAATTCGAGTTTAGTATGCCTGGACTCAGAATGATAAAATGCAGCTTTTAGTAAGGTTGGTTTTAACATTCTGTGTTTGAAAATACCACTTTTAGAAAGTAGGTATTTTCTTGTCTAACCATCCAAGCCTGCCTCTGCGAGATTGTGTATTCCGTGTCTGGAATGTGAGTGACAGGGGCTGGGGGATGCCAGGAGACAGGGTGAGTCAGCGCAGGGCTGAATAGCCAGATCGACCTGTAGATGGGTGGGAGGGGTCGCACCTGGGCCCTGAATAGGATAGTGCCTTCCCTCCACAATGCTGGCTCCACTTCCTGTGGTGCGTCTGATGTCCCTGGCCTACTCACTGAAAGGAGGGACGGAGACTTGTCAACAAAGTGCTCCAGAACTGGTTTGGACTAGGCGAAGGCCTCTCTGCCTTCAGAGAACAAAGGAATTTGGGATATAAATATTGGGGCCCTGACCCCATGAATTTAGATCTCGCTGGAATCAAGGAACCTGCCAAGACGAAGAGCTGGAAGAGCTGCCAGGAGGAGTACTGCCCCTTTGCTGTGTTGTTGCTTTGTTGGGTTGGCCTGCAGTTGCTGCTTCTGTCTTGGGCAGTGAAAGGACTGGACTGAACTTTCTACGAACTTGTGCTGAGTATCTCCAAGGGCCAGGAACCGAGCTGGCCTCCTGTTAAGAAGTCTCAGGGACTACAAAGACTTCACAAGCCTCTGGGTACCGCTTCTGGAACGCTGTTTCAGTTGCCACAGGGGAAGGGAACCGCAACCGACTCCGTCAACCGAATCCATCCCTGGCCGGTGACCTGTTTGCACCGCAGACCGCATCACCCCGCTTCGCATCGCAACCCTGGTCTCACCGTGGGCGACGTCCGACGCCGCCAACATCGAGCCGCTGCTTGCACCGTGACCTGTGGGCACCGCAGTTCGCATCGCATCGCTTCACTGGGCCAGCCGGACCAGACCGACACTGTCGCTGCAACTGGCTCAAGAGTCGAGACCGCACCGCATTTGGGACACCGCTCGCACGTCTGCGACGCACCGCTCCGACTCGCACCGCTGTCCGACGCCAGCTCCCGCACTCCGGCTAGGTCGCCTGCATCGCAACCTGTCAGCACCGCATCGAGCATCGTCTCGCCCTGCATCGCACGCCTTGGACTCACCGACTCCGTCTGCACGACGCTCATCGAGCCGCTGCCTGCACCGCATCGAGGGACACCGCACCTTGCATCGCTCCGTCTTGCACCGCAACCGCGACGAACGCCGACCGGCTCGTACACTCCGTACCAGCCACAACGAGAAAAGGTACTGTGACCGAGTCTGTTCACGACTCTGCTGGCCCGTATCGACGCGGTCGGCTGGAACTGTTAGACTCTGTGGTTCTCAGCATCACGGTAGGCTCGGACGGAGCTACCGACTCGTACGAACTTTGCTTTTGTGCTATTCCTGCAAAGAAGAAGTTAACGTATCAAGTATTCATTCGTAAAGTATAGTATTGTGGATTTTTGTCGTAATTGGTCTTGTCTTGAGTATATAAAATATTGGTTATTTTTCTAAACTGGTGTGGTGTCCGTTTGTAGTGCTTACACTGTATTACTGTTGGTTATGTGCAAATGCTTTACACACTGCCTCTGAATTAAGCCTGACTGCTCGTGCCAAGCTACCACGAGGGTGAGCAGGGGTTACTTCACGAGTGTAACAACCCTTACCCTGACTAGGAAGAAGGGTCCCTACTTGGACAAAGGTGCAAGCCCTTGCCAACTAGAGATCCCATTTCTAACATTGGTTGTCAGCGGTGAGGATAGGACTTGTGTTTGCACTTGACTTACAGTGATTGGTGTGCACTACTACCATATCGCAGACCATTACGTACCACATACTGGTTCTTTTTCTTTTGGCCTATTTTTGATCTTGCCAGTTTCAACTCACGACTTTTGTCATGCCTGAATCAATTGCATCATCCGTTGCATCTCTGGAAGTTATCTTTGAGGAGGACAGGTTGGAGTCCTACGCCGTAAAGGAGTTACGAGCGATTTGTAAAAACCTGAAAGTCCAAATTAAAGGCCTCACAAGGAAGGAGGAGCTACAGAAGGCGCTGAGGGCCTGGGTAGCAGCCAGACATGCCAATGGGCAGCCTGGTGATCTCAGTGAGGAGGCGGAGGAGCCTATTTCCAGGGTGGATGTGCTTTTGGGTAGGGGGAACCCGCCAGGTCGGGCAGCAGCAGTCTGTCCCCAGAGGAGCTGGAGGACAGGCGGGAGGCAAGGCAGTTCGAGCTGCAGAAGCTCAGGCTGGAGAGTGAGCGGGAGGAGAAGAGATTGGCCATAGAGGAGAGGAAGATGCTCTTAGAGCATGAGAGAGAACTGAAGGAGCTAGAACTTAGGAGTAAGTCAGGCTCAGATGGTGGCAGCAATTCGTCCAGAAAGGCAGACAGGATTGTGCACATTCCCAAGAACGTAGGCAAGGAGTTCAAGAAGGGGGTGACATACAAAGGTGGTTCCAGGGTTATGAGGCAGCCATACACATGAATGGGGTCCCTGAGGAGAATTGGGGAGCAGGATTGTGGCCACTTTTCCCGGAAGAAGCAAGGGATGCTCTGATAGCTTTGGGTAAGGGGTATCACCTCACCTATGCTGACATGAAGGATGCCCTTCTCACGAAGTATGGTCTTACTCCTGAAAAGTACAGGGATCAGTTCAGGTCCAGTAAGAAGTCTGATGCCAACACTTGGTTGGAATGTGTGGATGTGTTCTGCAGGTCTCTGGATGGTTGGGTGAAGGGCAGTAGTGTAACAGATTTTCAGGGGCTCTACAACTTGATTGCATGGGAGCACTTGTCTAGTCTATGTTTTGCAGATCTGCGCCAGCACCTAGTTGATAGTAAGCTAACTGACCCCAGGAAGCTTGCTATGGAAGCGGACCGCTGGGTGAGTACCAGGGTCCACAAGAAAGCGTTTGGGGGAGACTCAGCCAAAGGTGGGCAGGGTCCCCAGCAGAAAGGTGGGGGGGACAAGGGTAAAGCACAGGAGTTCTCTAAAGGGCCCCAAACTAGTACCCAGGGTAAAGGTTCCCAGCCCCCCGGTGATAAGAAGAAAGGGGTCTCTACAGGGAAGCCTGTTGAGACCGGCCCCCGCAAGTGTTATGCATGTGACCAGGTAGGTCACTTTAAGGGGGACCCCAAGTGCCCGAAGGGGACACAGCCACCCACCGGTGGACAGTCCAAAGTGTTGGCTAGTGTAGCGCTTGGGGAGGAGGGGTGCCCACAGGAGGGTGGGGATCCCGCAGAAATGACCCTTGTCTCACTCGGGGACAGTGAGATGGTCCCAGGAAACCAGGTGCCCCCTAACACAAAGAAATATAGCACCTGGGTGACCATTAATGGGAACAGGGTAGAGGCTCTCAGAGATACTGGAGCCAGTGTGACCTCAGTCCGGTGTCACCTGGTGTCTGAGAAGCAAGTAGTCCCAGGAGCATTCCACCAAGTAGTTGCTGTCGACAACTCAGAGCGCCAATGTATGGTGGCGCAGGTTCCCTTTGAATGGGGGGTCTCAGGTCCCTTAAGGGTGGTTGTGAGCCCTACCATGCCTGTAGATTGTCTGCTAGGAAACGACCTGGAGCAGTCCTCATGGAAGGAGGTTGAGCTCAGGTCCCACTTGGAGATGCTTGGGTTGCCAGAGTGGGCATGCGTGTCTACTCGGTCAATGGCAGCCAGAGAGGGTGATCAAAAGGACTTGGAGCCTGAAACAGTGGCCCAAGTCCCTGCCAAGAGAAAGGGCAGGGGCGCGGGAAACCGGCCCCCGAAGTTCCCACGGACCGGGAGGAGGCGGACCTCGAGGGGGACGCCCCGGTGCCTACAGGGGAGCAAGTAGCCGAACTGGGAGACATCTCTGAGCTGACCCATTGGCAGCAAGAAGCGGGTCCCACCAGGGAGGAGTTCTGCAGGGAGCAGAACGAGTGCCCTACTCTGGAGGGTCTGCGGCGGCAGGCTGCAGACCAGGCAGCTGGTAATCAGTCCGGGTCACATCTGATCTACTGGGAGAGTGGTCTCCTATACAGTGAGCCTAAGGTTGCTGAGCCTGGGTCAGCCCGTGTGCTGGTGGTACCCCAGCGCTTCAGGACCTTCCTACTGGGTCTGGCTCATGACGTACCTTTGGCAGGACATTTGGGGCAGGACAAGACCTTTGACAGGCTTGTCACCCACTTCTTTTGGCCCCAAATGCGAAGGCAGTCAGATGCACACTGCAGGTCTTGCCAAACTTGCCAGGCAAGTGGTAAGAGTGGGAGGAAGGTCAAAGCTCCTCTCCAACCTTTTCCGGTTGTTGGAACACCCTTTGAAAGGGTAGGGATGGATATTGTGGGGCCACTGGATCCCAAGACAGCCATGGGCAACAGGTACATCCTGGTCTTGGTGGACCATGCCACCCGGTACCCGGAGGCAATCCCTCTCAGGACAACGACGGCGCCAGTGGTGGGCCGGGCGTTAATGGGGATCTTTTCCCGTGTGGGATTCCCCAGAGAGGTGGTTTCTGATAGGGGGACCAATTTCATATCGAAGTATATGACATCCCTGTGGAAGGAGTGTGGGGTAACCTACAAGTTCACCACTCCTTACCACCCACAAGGAAACGGTCTGGTGGAGAGATTCAACCAGACCTTGAAAGGCATGATCAAGGGTCTAACAGAACCCATGAGGCGTAAGTGGGACGTCCTCTTGCCATGCCTACTCTTTGCATACAGGGAGGTGCCTCAGAAGTCTCTTGGGTACAGCCCCTTTGAGCTCCTGTATGGCCACCCTGTCAGAGGACCTCTGAGTTTGGTAAAGGAAGGCTGGGAGGCAGCTCCCAGGAAAACTCCCCAGGATGTATTTAGCTACATGCTGGCCTTTAGAAACCAAACTGCCCGCTTCAGGAAACTCGCTCAGGCGAACCTAGAAGCAAGCCAGGAAGAAATGAAGAGATGGTATGACCAGAACGCCACTCTGGTCGAATTTCAACCTGGACAAAAAGTGTGGGTCATGGCCCCAGTAGCACCTTGTGCCTTGCAGGACAAGTGGACTGGGCCATATGAGGTAAAGGAGCGCAAAAGTGACGTCACCTACCTGGTGGATTTGCAGGCTCCTAGGAACCCGTTGAGGGTCCTTCACGTGAACCGCCTCAAGCCCCACTTCGAGAGGTCCGAAGTGAGTATGCTCTTGGCGACAGATGATGGGGTGGAAGAGGAGAGCGAGCCTCTCCCTGACCTCCTGTCTACCAAGGAGCATGATGGGTCAGTAGAGGGTGTGATCCTCT
Source organism: Calotriton arnoldi (assembly GCA_963921515.1). NCBI lineage: Eukaryota > Metazoa > Chordata > Amphibia > Caudata > Salamandridae > Calotriton > Calotriton arnoldi. The sequence continues at coordinate 3,095,877 of CAWUFW010000319.1, forward strand.
CCCCTACTCTGACTCAGGAGCAGCAGGGGGACTGTCGCCAGTTGTTGGGACAGTTCGCCCCACTGTTCTCTCTGACCCCCGGTGTTACTCACTGGTGTACCCATGACGTGGACACCGGTGACAGCCATCCTGTGAAGCACAAGATTTACAGGTTGACTGACCGGGTCAGAGCCAGCATCAAGGAGGAGGTCTCTAAGATGTTGGCGTTAGGGGTGATTGAGCCCTCCCACAGTCCTTGGGCCAGCCCAGTGGTCTTGGTCCCAAAGGCTGCGGCGCCCGGTGCCACTCCAGAACTCCGGTTTTGTGTGGACTACCGTGGGCTCAATGCCGTCACCAGGACTGACGCGCACCCCATCCCCAGAGCTGATGAGCTCATTGATCGGTTGGGAGCTGCCCGGTTCCTCAGCACGTTTGATTTAACGTCTGGGTACTGGCAGATTGCCTTAACCGATGGGGCCAAGGAGAGATCAGCATTCTCAACCCCAGAAGGTCATTACCAATTCCGGGTGATGCCCTTTGGGTTGAAGAATGCCCCTGCCACCTTTCAGAGGTTGGTCAATCAGGTGTTGGCTGGGCTGGAGGATTTCAGTGCCGCCTACCTGGATGACATTGCTGTGTTCAGTTCCAGCTGGGAAGAACATTTACAGCACCTTGAGAAAGTGTTGAGGGCTCTGCAAGGTGCAGGCCTCACGATCAAGGCCAGTAAGTGCCAGATCGGGCAGGGTTCTGTGGTGTACTTGGGACACCAGGTAGGAAGCGGCCAGGTGGCGCCCCTACAACCCAAGATTGACAGAGAAGATGTGCCCTGGGAACATGAGGGTGAAGAGTTCATATGAAGAAGCTGTATTCATAAAGTTGAAACATTTTGTATTAATAAAGTTTGGAGATGTATGGGAAAGGAAATGATTTAATAAAGTTTATGGGGATGGGTTTGAAAACAATGGTTCAAATGAAATAAGTGAAATGTAAGCATGGTGTGACGATCATCCCCCTCGCCTGTCCAATCAGAGTTAGTATTTTATGAAATTGAAACATTAATGGGTGGTACATGGTTATGGAAAGGTATAACTGAGGTAGTTTTAGTTAGTTAGATGAGCAGACACGGGAGGAAAAGCAGCAGAAGCGGGAGCACAGAAGCAGAGCTCGGGATGCTGTTGGTGCTGGGGGTGGTGCTGGTGCTGGTGCTGATGCTGTGAGACGCTGATGAAGAAATCGAATGCAGAACCATCTATTTTAACTTAATTGGGTTAGAAAGAAGATCGCAGAAGAACCACGAGGAGGAAGAGAGTGTCAGAGAGGGGTGCGACGTAGTTGTCGGTATTTAGAGAGGTGAAGTATCATGTCCTGATTCCTGTCCTGAAGTCTTTGTCTCCTGATCTATCCCGGGGACCCTTACCAGCCCTTTGGCCAGAGGGTTGGTCTTCACAACATTCTTGGTAACTATAAATTCATCGTATTGATAGATGTTCTTCTCTCTCTGTCCTCTCCTTTCTGAGCAGAGTTATTGTGTGAATCTGAAATATATTTTTGCTTATTGAGTATTGATTGAATTGACACTCTGGCAAAAGAGGGTGTTTGTACTGAAACTTTGAGATGGTTCACAATCCATTAATTTAGATAAAGATTTTAAAACTTCCTGAGTCTGTGATTATTTCACTTTTAATCAAGAAAATGTTTAATAAGTTATGTTAATTATCTCCATCAATTAGTTCCAACTAATGGTCCATCGACCAGAGGAAAGATCTATTTGATCAGTGAAGGTTTAGTTAAGAACGGAACAATAACTATTCCTGAAGTATGAATTTTATAAGCTACAAGCTCCAGCGGTCTACTTGGTATTAGTGAAAGAGGTTATATGGGCCCAGGTGAGTATATGGTAGTGGAGTATCTGTTGTTAGTACACCGCTGGATCACTACCACACATATGAATATTTTATAATAGTCAATGTTTCCATGCCAAAATAATCGACAACCCAAGATGTTAACAATGGTAGACATCTTATACTATCCATTGCCATCTTGACAGTTTTTAAACTGGTTCTATAACCTTAACTTCATACTACATTAGCACAGCCCCACTGAGCACATCCTCAGCCAATAACATGCCATAAAATTATGATGACCCAATTATCATTAATCTGAAACTCATCACATAATTCAAACATTATTGTTCCATTAACAGAGTAATGTGTTGTCCACAGTTACCATTTTAATTTAATGGAAGCACCATTTGAAAATGTTATATTTATTCAGATGATCAAATTTATCAGGACAATCCATGTCAACCTAATCAATTTTCTATAAATGTTTTTTCCAAAACGGATTCCCATTCTAATGTAACTCAAATTGTTCTATGTTTTTCTCTAGGGAACATATGGAATCAGATATAGTCCAAACTTTCAGACCCTTAATCCCTATATTCCCATTAAAGGAAATAATGAAATTCATTATCTGTATTTTGGCCTTCCTGTATTGCTCTCAAGCGGCATATCCATTTTGATTTAGTCTGCCTAAGTAATAATTCCTTATTTCCACCCCAAATTAGAAGCTTTTGCTTAGCTGAGTTAATAACTGTACACTAAAATGTAAAAGAGTGTATTTGAGACAAGAATGTATGTATTCCCAAAACTCATAAGCAGATGTTTGGAATGAATTTCCAAAATATATTTAGATCTGATATTGAGTGATAAGTCACGTGGTGTTAGGGAGACTTATTTCTAACATTATTATTTTATTTCCTGGGACTTCGCAGCTATGGCTGCTATATATTACCTATATAAAGGCATTCTAAATAGATGCACTGACCAGTTTACTGCTGGTAAGCTTGCATAGGGTGGCCGCTAATGTAATCTTGTCTGATGTGGTCACTATTTCAACACTATTAATAATAGGTGCTTGGGATGATTTTCATTGAATATAAGTAGATGTTATTCCAGAAAAGGCTGGAGATCCCAACACTAGATGAAGTATCTTTTACTGATCTTTCAACTTTATACAATGCTTATCGTGATTCACTATGTTGATACATTATATAACAATCTTGTAGGGTGTTATTTGTTTAACTACCTGATCACGCATTGTATCTACCCTTTCTTTTCTTGGGAAATATTTAATATAAACTCTTGTAATACAAAAACTGGCTTGGAAAATAAAACGTATAACTAGTTTGTGCCCCACTTGCTTTCTCATGCACTTATAAATACATGGTGATAATCAGACTTTGGATTCAGGGATAGAAACCTCTGGTGTCAGTGTGGTAGAAAGATCAAATAAACTGTGCTAGAGATTAGGAGACTTTGCTTAAAGACTGGACAAAGGGGTAGCATTGGTTTATTTTACCGATTACTTTTGAAAATCAGTTTGACACAGAATATTATGCATGCTCACCAGTTATCAGACATTTGATTTTGTAAGATTTTGGTAATAGTTCAATGAATATTCTGACCAAGAGGTCAGACCCTCCAATGTGGCATTTACAAGCTTTTGGAAATCTTGAAAAATCCACCATGAAACATAGAAACAACAACTAAACCCACAGCAAATGCCAACAAAATGAATTGTGATTTTCTTGATGGTTACCATATAGATGAAAGGCAGAGACAGAACAATAATGCTCTGAGCTATTTCTTTCATGGACTGAAATATTAAATATTAAACTTGGTGTTCAAGTTCACCACAGTTATCATTTTGGTCATATCTTTCGAAAGAGGGAGATCAACTACATAGTTCATCGACATAGTGTGCACTGGTTGCGAAGAAGTTTTCAAAGGTTGCATGAGATTTCATGTTTCCATACTAAGTCTAGGAGTTAGATCTTTTGTCTTCATTGGGACCACTAGAAACGTCAAGGGTAGCTAGCTGGTGTGGCATGCCTTAGTGCTTGAGCAACATGTGCTAAATATATCAAACGAGGTGACAGGCCTAATGTTAAGAGTTGCTGTGCATCACGCAGAACTCCTGCTGCTATCACAGTGTCTTCTCGCCAATAATTCACAAGAGCGGCGTTCTATAGGCATTGAGGGACCATGAGTATAGCCCCCTAGTATGATTGGGGCTTCCAGAAAAAAATGGTGGGAATGAGAAGGACACAGCTGTGGAGTGGTTTGTACTAACCTGCATCCTCTGTTTGCCAGCGCCCCTAAAAATAGATTGCTTTCCCATTCCTGTAACAGTTGCCTGTTTCTTGGAGTTCATGCTTCTCAACATAGCCCTTTACCCTAACCTTGGAGCACCCTGGATGAGGACAGGTGAGTAAACTTTGGACCACCCTGTTTCCACTATTGGCATTAAGACCTGCTGCAGGAACTACTTCAAAAGACCACGCTCCTGACAGCGTTTGACAGTGGTGGTGTTTCCTCATGAACCTGTGTGGATCCCGACCTATGTGGGAATTCAGGGTTAGATAGAGGAGTGTGACAATCATGGTGCAAGTATAAAAATTGTGCTGCGGAAGTGGTGTCGCTTGCTCCAAGCCTTCCTAGCTGCCCAATACTTTTGTTCAGTGAGCTGAAGGCATCACCCTCTGCTTTTCTGAGTTGAAAGATATGTATTGGGTGGTTCAACTATTTCCTGAAGTCATTGCCTGAACTGAATGATAGTGTCAAATGATCCTCTACACTTCACTATACAAGAAAAGTGACCAACAAGTTATTCAAAAATCTGCCTGGTGTTTGGAATGATGCTGATTATGAAGAGGTGGTAGCTGCATTTGAGGCACAGATCAACCCTCCAATCAATCTCAACTGTGCTTGGTGTATTCTATGGCAAACGCAACAGAGGGTGAGTCACTGTACAATTTCTAGATGTGCTTGAAAGGGTGGACCAGCACCTGTACAGACTATGTTCAAATGAAAGAAGTATGCACATTAATAATTCAGAGATGCAAGTTAGTGGTATTGGAACAGCTGATGCTACATGAGCCGAGCCACAAATTAGCCTAAATCCATATCAAAATGAATCGACCCACACAAACTACTTCATGCTAGAGTGACACAGATGGAGTCTACTTTTGCCCAGATGGCTATTAAAATGGAACCCTTGGGCATGGGTGGTGAAATGGTAGAAAGATTTGTAAGACTCATATCTCGACCCCAATAGGACACGTAACTGCAGATCTGAGTATGAGTTAGCTAATAAGGGGGACGTCCAGCAACAGAGGTTTGAAAGCACACCCAAGCTGCATGTGCCCGGCCCATAGAAAGACTTGCGCAAAATATTAGTGTTCTGAATATTTTGCAAGCATGTGCTACAACGAGAGCGGAAACCTGCGTCACCACACAGGAGATTCAGAGAGGTTACTGATGACAGTGTAGAGTGGGCATGACTGCCTCACCCCGAACCCACCTGAAGTGATAGACTAGAAAACGAAATGAAGAGACTATTTATCATCTCATAGGTTGATTGCACCACAAAGACCAAACAGTTGCATGCCAAGCGCACAATATGGGTGAATGGGCTCCAGGTGGCGGCCCTAATACACATGGTGGCCTCTGTCAATGTCATGGAGCAAGCCCCAAGTTTGTAGATAAAACCATGATCCAAAAGGTCCAAAACCAGCACCAGACTTAATATCATGGCGGTGTTGAACACCCGCCCATTGGCATGTCTGTTTAATGCTAGGTTAAAGCATAGGTAAGAACAAGTTATGATCAAGTTCTTTGTGACAAAATGGGGAACAATCATCTGGTATGTCCAAAATTGTATTAACTAAAGAAAGCTTTAGTAAGGCTACCCTGTGGCTTCCTGAGTCCTCTGCAATTCACAGGAGCTGCTCTGCACAGAACAGAAATAAATTAAGGGTTCAAGTTTTAGTCTGTTACACCAGGTATAACGTGTAGCCACCTGCGAGTATGAGACAGCTCAAACTGACCAAAAAATAAAAGCCTCAGTTGCAGCGGTGAGACTCAAGTGTCTGTATATTATCAAAGCTGGGGACCTCTCTGCTCACAAATAAAGTGCTAGACAATGTGTCTCAAAGTTAGCCAATTCACGACACATTTCTTAATTCAGGACACATTTCTTACTGTAAAGATTTTAATCTGGAAGTCTTTTTCCTGTAATACCTGTACTGTCATTTATCATATATAACATTGTAATGCTAACATATACAACAGTGTCTCCTGGCACCCATGCATTTCTAGCCATTATTTAGGGTTCCAGCCCAAAACTGCCACTTGTACCTGGGGAGCCTGTTGCATCAGCAGATTTTATACATTTCCAATTGGATATTAATGTGAGAGGGCACAAGGAAGGGAGGGTAGAATTTTTTTTTATACTGATAATCAGGCATCAAAAAATCCATGACATATAAAAAGGAAATAAAAAGCATTTTTAAATTACATCGTAATTCATCTCTATCACAATGCAAAAATGATACAAAGAAATACAAAAACGTTATCATTCATCGAGGGTAGAAAATTTAGAAATCACTTACCTGGACATGACAGGAACACTCCGAGTAAGCCGAAGATCTAGCTCTCCTGGACCACAGACAACATAAGAGTGAGAGGCTGAGGGAAAGAGACAAAGGACACATAGGAGAGAAATCAAGGGAGGAGACAGAAGCAACAAGACTTAAAAGGGAGTACATCTTGCGGGACGTGTAGAACGCCGGTGAGGCAGGAAGGCCCAGGAGCCTGGAAAACTGAGCCGAGAGACACAGAGAAGGGATGCCTCTGTACATGGACGCCGAGTAGGGTGTGGTGCCTTCAGTTGCCTTAGTGTATCTATGCCAGCAGAGCCTAGCCACATATAGTGGTGGCAGCCACAACCTCTGTGTTGCCTCGCCGTTCAGAAGGGCCTCAGTGTGCCCCCACTCTGGCATGCCGCAAGTTCAATAGTGCGCATTCTTGTGGCGTCCCCAACCACCTCCCTGGCCAGATTAACTGAGCAGCAAAATAGTACTTTCATATTTGCCATGCCATCCCTCCTTGTAAGAACGAGAGCATGACCTTGGTATCGCAAGTCTCTTTTGCCTTCCAGCCTAGACTAAATCAGAAAATAGTCTATTCTAGTCCTTAAAAAAACAATTGGTTTAACTGTATAAGTGCCCAAAAAAAAGATATACAGCAACCGCAGAAGGATCAAGGTTTTCATTATGGCTACTCTGCCCAACTGAGAGACAAGGAAAGTCCTTTCCAAAAACGATATTGAAGCGCGTATACTAGCCAATGAAACCCTGGATTAACTGCTCATCCGAACGGTACACTCACACCCTCAAGTTTTTAAAGGTGCCGGGTGTCCATGCCACAGCCGTAGCCACCCCTGCTGGCGCACGTTCTGTGGTGAGGGCCTGCACCGGGAAGAGATAAGACTTATCTCAATGTGACCAATAGTAAGTCTTAGTGTCCAATCAACACTCGGGGAAAATGTTGTTTTCTCTGTACTTTATTTTCAAGAGGCAATTTATAAGATTATGTGTAAAGGAACCAAAACAAAAATCCCACTCTTGAGGTTAACAACGTCTTCTTCCTTTGTAGGTCCTTTGGAGTTCCTGGGCTGCCCGCCAGTACCCTCGACAGAAGCAGAAACGCAGATAAGACTCTTCTTATGATTTATATGTCATAACATGGGTTAGTGAGGTGTCCTCTTTATATACCCTCTGTGGGGGAAGGTGATTGTTAATAAAGGGGAGGGAGAGAAGAAAAAAAAATTTATTTTCTTTAAAAAAAATAATTATACACCCCAAGGGAGAAATAATGGTTTCACCAGAAATAAAGGAAGAAAAAAAAAATGAACCCTCCGACTCGAGGGTCCTATTAATGCCTCTTTCTACTTTTTAATAAATTTATCCCATTCTGTCCATCTTACCTTGCTTGGATGTTTTTCTTTAGTTTTGAGGTTTTCTTGCCCCCCTCTTTTCTTTTCCAGCCCTCCCTCCTTCCCACTATTTTGGTTCCCTTCGGCTCCGAACTAAGAGCCGCGCATGCACCTGGTGAAGCCACGTCCCTCCTGGAACGCGGTGGGGCTCTGGAGACAGCTGGCCGACAGGAGACTCCACTTCTTTGGACGCTGCTGGTTCTTTCAGCACCTTCCTCTGGCCGTCGGATTTCTCAGGAGCCGACTCGCCTTTCGCTTCTTGTTACAATTTTCCTGCCGCTCCTTCGTCCTCTTCGTCTCCTTCTTCACGCGTTCGCCAGCCGAAACGCTGCTCTTCCTCTTCTCGCGCTCGCCATCCGAAACGCCGCTCTCCCTCTTCTCCTTCTTCAGGATCGCGCTCTGAGCCTTGACTCCTCCCCTTCGCCTGACTTCCGGGGTGGGTAAGAAAAATCGAGCCGGCCTCAGTTCCCAGAGCGTTGGACATGTCAGGTTGGTGACATATCCCCATCCCTGTGTTTTCCTCTTCGGGAAAACGAGATAGGAAGTCTGGCCCCGTTAGGTCTTCACCTGATTTATGGTACACTTCAAATTGAAAAGGTTGAAGTGAAAGGAACCACCTAAGAACCCTGGGATTGTTCCCCTTATTTCTGCTTAACCAGGTTTATGTGTGCATGATCTGTGTATAGGACAAAAGGCTTGCCCTCAAGGTAATAACGGTGTTTTTCAATTGCCCACTTGATGGCCAAGCATTCTTTTTCTATAGTGGAATAAGCAGTCTCACGGGGAAATAACTTACTGCTAATATATAGAATAGGTCTCTCAACACCTTTGTCGTCCTTTTGAGCGAGGACAGCTCCTATGCCCACGTCAGAAGCATCTGTTTGTAGGATAAAGACTTTCTCAAAGTCTGGGGAGGTGAGAATTGGGGCAGAAGTAATACTATCTTTTAGAGTCTGGAATGCTTTTATTGCCCCTTTTGGCGGGTTTTGGAAACTGGCAGCAGGACTCCCTTTCTTTAGAAGACCAGTCAGGGTTGCATCTATGATGGAGTATCCAGGAATGAATCTATGATAATACCCTACCAACCCCAAAAAAGACCGTACTGCTTTTTTATTGGTTGGAAAGAGGACTTCAGTGATTGCTCTGATCTTCTCAGTTTGGGGCTCAATCAGTCCATTACCTAACAAATACCCTAGGTATTTTACTTTGTTAAAGCCCACTTTCGATTTTTTTGCATTTATATGGAGATTGGCTCGTGTTAAATCATTCAGGATTGAGTTCAAATGTTTCAAATTATCATTTCATGTACGACTGAATATGATGATATCATCTAGATAGGCAGAAGAGTATTCATGATGGCTTTTAAGAACTACATTCATTAATCTTTGAAAAGTAACAGGGGCTCCGCGGAGCCCAAAAGGGAGTACTGTGAATTGAAACAGGCCAAAAGGTGTAGAAAAAGCTATTTTCTCTTTATCTTCTGCTTTTAAGGGGACCTGCCAGTAACCCTTTGTGAGGTCCATTGTGGTAATATACTTAGCGTCTCTTATTCTTTCTATTAATTCATCAACCCTAGGGAGAGGGTATGCATCTAATTTAGAGATCTTGTTAACTGCTCGGAAGTCTATGCAAAATCTTATGCTCCCATCGGGTTTTGGGACCAAAACGATCGGAGAGGACCAGTTACTTTGTGAGGGCTCTATAACGTTCATTTTTAACATTTGCTCTATTTCAATAAACACATCTTGCCTTCTTGCTGCTGGAATTCGATATGGCTTTTGCTTTATCACTCTCCCTTCTGGAGTGGGAATAGAGTGTTGGGCTAGGTGTGTTTCCCCTGGGATATTGGAAAAAATAGAAGCGAAGGGTTGTAGCGATTTCCTCAACTCTTCTTTTTGTTCCCCAGACAGTTTCTCGTTTATGTATAGCTGTTCTAGGGTGGTTGGAGTATTATTCTCTGCATATACTATATGCACAGCTTTGGGTAAGGGTCCTAGCCATTTTTTAAAAAGATTTATATGAAAGGTCTGCTCCCTATGAACCCCCATTTTCAATTGATATGAGAGATTTCCAATCTTTTCTATAATTCTAAAGGGACCTCTCCATTCGGTTCTCATCTTATGAGGAGAGCTTGGTAGTAGGACCAAAACCCAATCGCCTGGTTGGTATACTCTTAATTTCTTCCCTTTATCATATATTCGCTTTTGTTTGCTTTGGCTTTTCACTAAATTCTTAGTTGCCAATTCTTGGAGTTTCCCGATGCGGGCTTTTGACTGTTGAGTGTACTCTAAAAGGTTATCCGCTTCAGGTTTTATATCTTTCTCCCATGCCTCTCGAGTTGTTTCTAAAAGGGTTCGGGGTTTTCATCTATAAAGCAACTCAAATAAAGTACATCCCAAACTGCTCTGCACCTGTCTTCTTAACACGAAGAGGGCCAGGGGAAGCATTTGATCCCAACGTCTTCCTTCTCCAGATAAAATTTTTTTAAGAAGGAGTTTGAGAGAACCGTTATATTTTTCAACCAACCCGTCTGTCTGAGAATGGTATACTGAGGTTTTCAGGTGTCTAATATTTAGCTGTTTACATATTTGAGTCATGAGTCAGGACACGAAGGGGGTACCCTGATCCGTAATGATTTCTTTAGGGAACCCAACGTGGGAAAAAATTCTATAAGATTTCCTGCAATAGTCTTAGTGTCAAGACTACGAAGAGAGAAGGCTTCTGGGTATCGGGTAGCATAATCGACTATAACAAGGGCATACTGACATCCTTTTGTGGTTTTTGGTAAAGGACCTATCAAGTCCATCCCTATCCTCTCAAATGGTGTACCTATTATATGTAAGGGCAGGAGGGGTGCTTTAGGGGGCAAGTAGGGATTCCTTTTCTGGCACACCTCACACTCTTGACAATATTTTTTTATGTGGGCGAAGATGCCAGGCCAATAGAAATTTGTAAGGATTTCTTTGGTCGTTTTCTCACGCCCTAAATGTCCGGCTGATAAATGTGAGTGAGCATAAAACATAATCTGGTCCTGAAAATCTTTCGGCACCCGTAGCTGGGGGTCGGTGGGCCCTGGTATTTTATATAAAAGTCCGTTTTTTAATTTGGAAATGGGGAAAAGCTTGGGTGCCGTTTTGTCATGCTTTCTCCCAAATGGGTTGTAGGTGCATGTCGTTCATCTGAGTGAAACGAAAACTACGGTCATCCAGGGCTCAGGAGCGAACAAGGCGTTTTTGGGTGTTGAGTCTTGGGCTTTATTCTGAGTTTCCTTTACTTGGGTAGGCATCATATAAAACATCTCTATGAAATGTGGATTGTCAGTTCCTAGGATGATATCTTCAGGCAAATTAGGAAGTACACCTACTTCTACTTCCGTTGCCCTGTTGGACGTGGATATAACCAATCTGGCAACGGGATACGTTTTGACGTCCCCATGTACGCATCTAATTTGTACAAATTTCTCAGGTATGACCTGGGAGGGTAGGGCAAGTTCTGCTCGTACAACTGATTGTTTACACCCGGAATCCAATAAGGCGGTTGTCCATTTCTGATTGATCTGTACACTTACAAAAAATATGGGTCCCATCTCTTGATTGAAGTAAACAGAGCTTGGGGAATAATTAACATCGTCTGTGTCACTGTTACAGAATAATCACCTGTTGGGGCCAGGTTCCACGGGAGCGAAGAGTAAGTCCTCCTCCCTCTCTGAAGCAAGTGCCAAGAGTAACTTTAGATACCGTTCTCTCTGGTCACTTTCCTCAGGGAGATAGGGGGAAGAGGGGTATACTGGAAAGACCACACCAGTTGATTAACGTTATTCCAATTTAGACAGCATGTCGTCTGAATCCCCAACTAGAGAAAAAAAGAGAAAGAACCACCTATTAGTATATGTGACAACCCACAAAGCTTTTATCCTTATTTGTCTTTTTGTTACCCAAGTGCATTTGTAATTTTTTATGAGAGAACCAAGATTCACTTACCATAATATCTTAAAGCATAATCCAAAGAAGAAGCTTCCCGGAGTTAGAATCACTCCATATGAAAATACAAGCACTGTACTTAGTTTTATACGTCAGTGCTATAAATTAACCTTCTAAATATGCTAGTAGCACAAAACTAAGTCCAAAACCAAAGAGAAGTGGCAGTGCTGCTGCGCTAACAACAGTAAAGTCACATAAGTATAGCGCTCCAGCGCGTTTAACCCATTCGCTGCTAGGCCTTTTCCCCCCCTGTGCTAAGCCTTTTTTGGGCTATTTGGGGTAGTTCGCGCTTAGGCCCCTGTAACTTTTTGACCACATAAGCTATCCACGCCAAATTTGCGTCCTTTTTTTCCAACATCATGGGGATTTTAAAGGTACCCAGGGTTTGTGGATTCCCCTGGAAGGGACCCAGAAATTAGCCAAAATACAGCAAAAGTTTTTTGTTTTTTTTGGAAAAATGGGAAAAAAGGGCTACAGATGAAAGCGTCTGGTTTTTTCCCTGCAAATGGTATCAAAAAAGGAGTTGTGGTGCTGAAATCACCATCTTCCCATATTTCAGGGACAAGCAGACTTTTGTCAGAAAACCAACATTTTTTACACAGTTTTGGCATTTTTCTGGGACATAGACTATTTTTGCTATTTTTTGTGCTTTCAACCTCTTTCCAGTTAATGGTAGAAATGGGTATAAAAGAAATAATGGATCTTGGAAAGCTATACATTTTAGAAAAGTAGACAAAATTCTGAATTCATCAAGGGGTCATTTGTGTAGATCCTTCAAGGTTTCTTTATAGAAACTAACCGTTGAATATAGGAAAAATTGAAAATTAGTTGAAAAAAACAGCCATTTGTGTCAACGTTTTCACCTGTAACTTCTTCTAATTATGACAGCTGTTTGAAAGCAATATACCGTTACATCCGCTAGACCTTTCTGGTTGTGGGGATATATAGGACTTGTAGGTTCACCAAGAACCCGACGAACCCAGAGCCAATAACTGAGCAGCGTCTTGCAATGGTTTTTTATTATGTATCGGGTATATAGAAATTAATTTGGGAAAATATATACATGGAAAAATCGGTATGAAAGACACCTATGTATTTCTGAAATTGGAACAAAATATAGAGTTTAGAAACAGTAGATATTTGCACATTTCCGAAATTGTGATTACCCATACTAGCATGAGAATTATAGGTCATTTTTCAAAATGACTTCTTTTTTACACATTGTCTTTCATTTGGAAGGCAGAAATGCATCAAAAGTCAATAGGTAATAACAGTTGCTCTACAATTATGTGTTACCCTAAGTCTCCCGATAAAAATGGTACCTCACTTGTGCGGGTAGGCCAAGTGCCCGCGACAGGAAACGGCTCAAAACGCAACGTGAACACACTTTATTTTTACAGTGAAAACTGACCCTTTTTTTGTAGAGTGCCTAGCTGTAGATTTTGAACCCTAACTCTGCCGGCACCTAGGGAAACCTAGCAAACCTATACATTTTTGAAAACTAGACACCCAGGGGAATCCAGGATGGGGTGACTTGACTGGCTCTCACCAGGTTCTATTACCCAGAATCCCTTGCAAACCTAAACATTTGTTAAAAAAAACAAATTTTCTCACATTTCTGTGGTAGAAAGTTCTGGACTCTGCGTGGATCCACAAAATTCCACCCACCCCGCGTTCCCCAAAGTCTTCCGAGAAAAATGGTACCTCACTTGTGTGGGTAGGCCTAGTGCCCGCGACAGGAAACGGCCCAAAACGCAATGTGGAGACACCGCATTTTCACAGTGAAAACTGACCCTTTTTTTGCAAAGTGCCTAGCTGTAGATTTTGAACCCTAGCTCTGCCGGCACCTAGGGAAACCTAGCAAACCTATACATTCTAGACACCCAGGGGATTCCAGGGAGGTATGGCTTGCGTGGATCCCCCAACGTTTTCTTACCCAGAAGACCCTGCAAACCTCAAATTCAGCTGAACAAAATCACTTTTTCCACACATTTTTGTGCGGGGAAAGTTGTAGCATCAGCTGGCTGACACAAATTTCCTACCATCCAGCGTTCCCCCAGGTGTCCTGATAAAAATGGTGCCTCACTCGTGTGGGAGGCCCAAGTACCCGCGACAGGCAAGGGCCCAAAACGTATTGAGGCGACATCAAAATTGCCTATCACAAAACGACCTGGTTTTGCAGGGGGGGTCACCTGGGTTTTTGCCTCCGTGCTCGGCGGCCAGCTAGAGAAACCTACCAAACCCACACATTTCTGAAAACTAGACACCCGGGGGGATTCCAGGGAGGTATGGCTTGCGTGGATCCCCCAAAGTTTTTTTACCCAGAATCCCAAGCAAACCTCAAATTTAGCTGAACAAATCACTTTTTCACACACTTTTGTGTGGGAAATTTGTGGCATCACCAGGCTGACACAAATTTCCTACCACCCAGCGTTCCCCCAGGTCTTCCGATAACAATGGTGCCTCACTCGTGTGGGAGGCCCAAGTACCCGCAACAGGCAAGGGCCCAAAACATTTTGTGATAGGCAATTTTGATGTCGCCTCAATACGTTTTGGGCCCTTGCCGGTCGCGGGTACTTGGGCCTCCCACACGACTGAGCCACCATTTTTATCAGGACACCTGGGGGAACGCTGGATGGGGGGCAGAAAGACTGTTGCCAACAAACAAATATGGGGGGAGCAAAGGACCTTGCCCAAGGAGCCGCTCCCCCCCTCCCTGGTGGCTAGTGGGTGGATCCCTGCTTGAGGATCGCCCTCCTGGGGTGATCTCCAAGCAGGGATCCACTAGGGAAGGGTACCATTGGAAAGGGGAGATTCTCCCCTTTCCAACGATACCTCTCCCATCTTTTTCGGTGCTCGGGGGCTGAGATAGCCCCACAAGCACCGAAACTGAAACTAAGTTTCAGTTTCGTTTTCATTGCAATGACGATAGCGCGCCATGCGCGCGATCGTCATTGCAATGAAAATCAAAATATGCCTGGGGAGGTTGGGAAGCTCTTCCCCACCTCCCCAGGCAAAAAGGGAAATCCCTCTGCTGTCTGCAGCAGAGGGATTTCCTGAGCATATGCTCATGACGGAATGGTTCCGTCATGAGCACACTAGAACTTGTGCTCATGACGGAACCATTCCGTCATGAGCATAGAAGGGGTTAAAAGAGAAATGAAGCCTTTCTAGTGATTGTAGCGCTCCTGCGCTAACAACAATAATGTTCAAAAGAAAATAGCGCTCCTGCACTTAAAAATGGAAAAATAAGCCTTGTGGTGGGTTGTAGCGCTCCTGCGCTAACAACTGTAATGAATCACTTGACTAGTTTTGAAAATAGTAGTGGGTCAAAAAGCGCGGGCTCCAGCCCGACATGGGAAGTCCTACCCACAAAAGGATTCTCTTTGGAGAGAAATACAGCCAGCAGTGGAATGTCCTGACACAGCGGCTCTGCATCGACGGCAGTATTGGTCCAAAAGCAGGAAAGCGAGTGTTCATGATCTCACCAGCAAAACGAGATGGGGCGTGATCACAGAAACGAACGAGAAGCCAAGCAACGGTCGTTTCGTGCAAGACGTCTTTTAAGCGTCTTTGCAAGGGAGTGTCCACCAATACATAATCCCACTACTGAACGAAAAAGAAGGCGCTCATTTAGGGGACGGATAACATAAAGGCAAAAGAACCTTGCTTTGCTAACACATCAAAGGCACTTGAAGGGACATTGCTTCCCCCAGACTACCGTGCAGGACGCTCGGGGTCTGACAGTTCTCCCACCCAACGGCCTATTTATCGGGCGGGGTTTTGTAGGGTGGAGAGCATCAGGGGAATAACCAACCCAGTCAATGAGATACTGCAGTTTGCCCTTGTATCTACGTGAATCAAGTATGCGTTTTACTTCATATTCCATTTCACCTTCTACAATCACAGGAGAAGGGGGTTTCTCAGGCTCAGAAAAGGGATTACAACTCTTTAACAGGAAGGTGTGGAAAACGGGATGAATACGCATGTCCTCAGGTAATTTTAGTTTGAGGGTGACAAGGGAGATCACTTTCTTTATGGGATATGGCCCTATGTATCTAGGTTGTAGTTTTCTGGGACCTGCTAACCTTAGATTTCTTGTGGCCAACCATACATTTTGTCCTACCTCATACACAGGAGCCGGACGACGGCGTTTATCAGCCTGTCGTTTCATGGCCTCCTTTGTAAGGCATAGTTCTTGTTTAGCCTTTTTCCATATGTCTATTAAGTTATCATGATGTGTTTTGACAGTGGTATCTCGTATAGTTGCAGTGGTATTTGTACGGGCAGAGATCTAGGATGATATCGTTTAGAAAAATAAAAGGGGGATACTCCTGTGGAAGAGTGTGTGGTATTGTTGTATGCAAATTCAGCCAGGGGGAGGGCTTGAACCCAATCGTTTGTGATGGTACTCAAGAGGCAGCATAAATACTGTTCTAACGTCTGATTTGTTCTCTCGGTTTGCCCATCAGTTTGGGGATGATATGCTGTGGATAGTCTGTGGTCTATGTTTAGTGCGGTACAAATGCCTTGCCAAAACCTAGACACAAATTGTGTGTCTCTGTCAGATACAATAATAGAGGGTATCCCATGTAAAGGAACTATTTGCTTAATAAAGACTTTCACTAGTTCTTTGGCTGTGGGGAGTTTTTTCAATCGTAGGAAATGTGCCATCTTTATTAGCATGTCAACCACTACAAAAACGGTTGTGCAACCTTGAGCTAGTGAAAGATCGGTTATGAAGTCCATACTAATGGAGTGCCAAGGTATATGTGGAATAGATAAGGGTTGCAATAAGCCGGCAGGGGCACAGTGTGTTGCCTTTTGTCTAGCACAGACAGAACAAGCATTCACAAAGGTGTGTACATCTCTAGTCATATGTTCCCACCACAACCACCGCTGACAGGTTTGTAGGGTTTTCTCTCCTCCTGGATCCCCAGCCAAGGACCCTTGATGACAACATTGGATTACTTGTTGTTGTAATGTAGATCTGGGTATCATCAATTTTTTCCCATGACAAAAAATACCATTGGCTATATTATTTCGGGGGTCCTGTAACCAATCAAACTTAGACATCTCTGCACAAGCCAAACTCACTTGTTCAAGAAATTCAGGAGGGTTTTCAATCTTCTTGTCCCCTACCGCTAATATCTTTTGACTTGGTATGATGGGGAGAAAGTGTTCTGACACGACCTTATGTTCTTTACCCAGCCTGGACAAGGCGTCAGCTTTGCCTTGTTCAGCACCCGGTCGATACGTGATGAAAAAGTCATATTCACTAAAAAACAAAACCCATCTCATTTGTCTGGGAGTGAGGGCTCGGGTTGTTCTAAAGCACTGTAGATTTCTGTGATCAGAATAGATGGTGACGGTATGTGGGGATCCTAACAGATAATGTCTCCACTCCTGAAAGGAAAGCTTTATAGCTAACAACTCGCGTACTCCGATGGTATAGTTCTGATCCGCAGGTAGGAGTGTTTTGGAGAAGTAAGCAACAGGATGTAAACATCCCGTCTTCGTGTCTCTTTGGGACAAAACACCTCCTACTGCGTATTGAGAGGCGTCAGCTTCCAGGTAATAGGGTTGTGTGTTATCAGCATGTTTCATCACCGGAGCTGACGTAAACCATTGTTTGAGATTCAAAAAGGCTTGTTCGGCTTCACTGGACCAAACGAAGGTACTGCCTTTGCTTAACAATTTAGTGATGGGAGATATTATCTCAAAGAAATGATTAATGAACCTACGGTAAAAATTTGCAAAGCCAATAAATGACTGTACTTCTTTCACTGTACTGGGACTAGGCCATTTTATCAATGCCTCAGTTTTCTTGGGATCCATATGAACTCCTTCTGGGGAGATGAAAAATCCAAGAAAGTCTACCTGAGAGGCATGAAATGTGCATTTGTCCAATTTTGCAAACAAATGGTTCTCTCAGAGTCTCTGTAGGATCTTCTTTATGTGCACTACGTGTTCTTCTTCGGACAGGGAATACACTAAGATATCATCTATGTACACTATAACAAAAACATCTAGATATTCTCTTAAAATCTCATTAACGAATAATTGGAATGCAGCTGGGGTATTGCAGAGACCAAAGGGCATGACACAATATTTGTATAAGCCGAATTTGGTACGAAATGCAGTTTTCCACTCATCTCCCTCCCGTACTCTGATCAAGTGGTAGGCCCCTCTGAGGTCTAACTTAGTAAACACCTTTGCCCCCTTCACTTGGTCCAATAAAACTGAGATGAGGGGAAGGGGATATTTATTTTTAACAGTCACTTTGTTAAGTGCGCGACAGTCCAAACAAGCATGTAAACCTCCTTCCCGTTTTGGAATGAAGAATAGAGGAGATGACACAGGGGAGGTGGAATGTCTAATGAAGCCTTTTTCTAGCATCTCCCGTAGGTATTTTTGTAGGTACTCTGTTTCTGGTTCTGTGAGTGCATAGATGCTACTCACAGGTAAGTCTGCTCTCTGCACCAGATCAATTCTACAATCATAGCTCCGATGAGGAGGCAAGGCAGTAGCCTTTGTCTCATCAAACACTTCTCGGTATTCTTCATACATGGCAAGAAACTCAGTAGGACAACACAGAGGGGTTTTCGAATCCACAGCGTCCTTTAACAATTAATCATGCAATGCTGAGATCTCAAGGTGACCTGTCTTGAAGCCCAATCGATGTGTGGGTTATGCGTTTGCAACCAGGGAACTCCCAAAATAGCACCAAAATTGGGCGTATCTATCAAGTCCAAACTAAGACTCTCCGAGGGACCATTATCACATACCATTATGATTGCGGAGGTTTGGTAAGTGATTAATCCAGAGGATAGTTCTGAGCCATCCACCGCTCTCACCGGTTCTGGAGTAGTTTTACGTACAAAGGGGATTCCTAAGGATTTAGCTAACGTGAGGTCTAGAAAGTTACTCTTAGCACCGGAGTCAAACAGAATAGGCAGGGTTTTTCTTAACTGAGAAGAGATGATCAAGGTAACTGGGATGGTAAAATGTTTAGGTACGTAGGCTACTGTATTCGCTAAATATTTGGAGAACTCATAAGTCTTTTTTCTTGAAGGACCGGTCTCGTGTTCCTTCAAGACTGTTAGTTTCCCGGCGGTTTCTCATAGCCTTCATAGACTGCCGAGAATTTTTGCCCAGTTTTTGATTTGACCGGACGCTCACGGGCATAATGTCCCCCTTTACCACAATAGAGGCAGAGATTGAGCTTCCTTCTCTTTTCTCTTTCTTCTACAGAAAGAGGCCCTCTAACACTACCTATTTGCATTGGCTCACTACTGTCTTTGTTTTCTGTACTCTCTTCTCTTTCTCCTCGAAACCCCAAGAGAAGGGGAAAATCATCATGGCCTTTCTCACCTTTTCTCTCTCCTAATCTATGATCTAGTTAGATCCATGAAGGCCGAACAATCCTCAGGAGGATCAACTATTTGGGATAGAAGATCTTTAAGATCATTGCGTAATCCCCAATAAAATAAGGAGGTCCTCTTCTCTTCTGGCCAATGCGTTTCAGAAATTAGGTGATTAAAGTTGGTAATGTAAGGGAGTAGATCTCTGGATCCTTGTTTAAGATTCAAAAGTTCGTTATCGCTAGCCTGCATGAAAGTATGTTTGGCGAAGAGACTACGCATCTTTTCCTTAAACAATCAAAAGTCGTACAACACGGGGTCGTCATTTTCAACCAAAGGTACTGCCCAACTGGCAGCATTACCCACCAGATAGGATTTTACAAAGGCTACCTTTGCAGAATCATCTGGAAAGGAGGCAGATTTGCAAAGAAACTGAAGATGACACTGGTTCATAAATATACTATACTTAGAACTATCTCCATTAAAACGTTCAGGTGCCGCTAAAGGTACCGGGCTGGGAGTGTGAACTGTGAGATTGAGGGGATGTATATCTCTCCCCCCAGCTACAGGACTGGACGTATCAGATGCGGGAAGTGTAAAATGAGCAGGTTGGATGTAGCTTTTCTTATTCTTTTGAGTAGCGCCTGTTGCTCTCATGTCAGGGAAAGGGTTTGTCTTAAGATGTACTAATTCTGTTTGTACACATTGGTTCTGTGCTCTAAGCGACCCTACTTCTGATTGTAGGTCTACTAACACCACCGCTAACTCTTCTAATGTGGGGGAGTGTAGTGCCGACTGTAAGACTGCGTCTATCGCAGGGGAACAAGCCCCATCTGGGTTAATCTTCGCTCAGGTGGGTGTTATTACTTGGGCTTGGCTTTCTGTCACTGTTACAGAATAACCACCAACCTGTTGGGGCCAGGTTCCATGGGAGCGAAGAGTAAGTCCTCCTCCCTCTCCGAAGCAAGTACCAAGAGTAACTTTAGATACCGTTCTCTCTGGTCACTCTCCTCAGGGAGATAGGGGGGAAGAGGGGTATACTGGAAAGACCACACCAGTTGATTAACGTTATCCCAATTTAGACAGCATTTCGTCTGAATCCCCAACTAGAGAAAGAAAGAGAAAGAACCACCTATTAGTATATGTGACAACCCACAAAGCTTTTATCCTAATTAGTGCATTTGTAATTTTTTATGAGCGAACCAAGATTCACTTACCATAATATCTTAAAGCATAATCCGAAGAAGAATCTTCCCGGACTTAGAATCACTCCATATGAAAATACAAGCACTCTAATTAGTTTTATACGTCAGTGCTATAAATTTACCTTCTAAATATGCTAGTAGCACAAAACTAAAGAGAAGTGGCAGCGCTCCTGCACTAACAACAGTAAAGTCACGTAAGACTAGCGCTCCAGCGTAAAAGAGAAATGAAGCCTTTATAGTGATTGTAGCGCTCTTGTGCTAACAACAATAATGTTCAAAAGAAAATAGCGTTCCTGCGCTTAAAAATGGAAACATAAGCCTTGTGGTGGGTTGTAGTGCTCTTGCGCTAACAACTGTAATGAATCACTTGACTAGTTTTGAAAATAATAGTGGGTCAAAAAGCACGGGCTCCAGCCCGGCATGGGAAGTCCTACCCACAAAAGGATTCTCTTTGGAGAGAAATACAGCCAGCAGTGTAACGTCCTGACAACACGGCTCTGCATCAACGGCAGTGTTGCTCTAAAAGCAGGAAAGCGAGTGTTCACGATCTCACCAGCAAAACAGGGGTGGGGCGTGGTCACAGAAATGAACGAGAAGCCAAGCAACGGTAGTCTCGTGCAAGACGTCTTTTAAGTGTCTTTGCAAGGGAGTGTCCACCAATGCATAATCCCACTGCTGAACAAAAAAAGAAGGCGTTCAGTTAGGGGACGGATAACATAAAGGCAAAAGAAACTTGCTTCGCTCACACATCAAAGGCACTTGAAGGGACATTGCTTCCCCCAGACTACCGCGCAGGACACTCGGGGT
Source organism: Calotriton arnoldi (assembly GCA_963921515.1). Lineage (NCBI taxonomy): Eukaryota > Metazoa > Chordata > Amphibia > Caudata > Salamandridae > Calotriton > Calotriton arnoldi. The sequence continues at coordinate 3,117,051 of CAWUFW010000319.1, forward strand.
CTGACAGTCTGTAGCTTTCTTGTTTTTACAAAAACGAGCTATGTGGGTCCATTCGCCACACTCAAAACATGGAGGACCTGAGGGAACCTGAAAGTCCGGTCTAGTTTGGATGGTTTTCTTGCTTTCACTGGTCGTTTTGTTTCCGATCGGTATGAAAGTTAATGGTTTTGGAGGGGTTCTTTGTGTGTCTGTCTGTCTCTAGAGAGGATAGCCGAGGTTGGACCCATGAAAAGGTAGTAGCCATTTCGACAGCCTGTTCGCTACTGAGTCCCGAATGTTGGCGTAGCTATCGTTGGGTTTGATGGTAAAGGGCTTTTATGAACTGTTCTAAACAATTTTTTTCCATTATCTCCTCTCTGGTATGGTCAAGGGGTTTCAACCATTTCTCAGCCGCTGTTTTTAACTTAAAGTACAGTACCTTTGGGGTATCCCCAGGTCTACCCCTTTCTTGTCTAAATCATAGTCTATAGGCTTCTTCATCCAGGCCCACCCTATCTAATATCACTTTCTTCACCTCTTCATAGGTGGCATGTCCTTGGGGATTTGCTGTTTGATACGCCGCTTGGGCATCCCCTGACAACAAAGGGGCCAAATAAAAGGGCCATCTTTCTAGGGGCCACGCACTTGCCGTGCGTTCGAAGTTTACCAAAAAAGCATCAAGGTCATCCCCGGGTAGAAGTTTCTGTAAGGTCACCATGGGAGCACTAGTTGGGATCGCCCTATGACCCGCTAATCCAGAGGTCACCTGTAGTTGTTCTTGGGCTAGTTTGGTCAACTGTTCCGTCTGGGTCTTTAATGCATCGCAAAATAGTTCTCTGTCAGCCATTGCTGAAGACATTTGGTGTTCTAGAGCCCATTCCAATTTCCGTTGTCCTTGGACAAGATGTTGTATCAATGCATCCATTCTGTATCAATGGAAGGGATGTGCCCGCATTCTCCACCACTTGTGACCAATAGTAAGTCTTAGTGTCCAATCAACACTCGGGGAATATGTTGTTTTCTCTGTACTTTATTTTCAAAAGGCAATTTATAAGATAATGTGTAAAGGAACCAAAACAAAAATCCCACTCTTGAGGTTAACAACGTCTTCTTCGTTTGTAGGTCCTTTGGAGTTCCTGTCCACCAGTACCCTCGACAGAAACGCAGGTAAGAATCTGTCCTTATGATTTATATGTCATAACATGGGTTAGTGGGGTGTCCTCTTTATATACCCTCTGTAGGGGGAAAGGTGATTGTTAATGAAGGGGAGGGAGAGAAGAAAAAAAAAATAGAAGAAATTATTATTATTTTTTTTTTAAAAACCGATGCACCCCAAGGGAGAAATAATAGTTTCACCAGAAATAAAGAAGGAAGAAAAAAAAACGAACCCTCTGACTCGAGGGTTCTATTAATCTATTATTCACTTTTTAATACATTTTCTCCCATTCTGTCCAACTTACTTTGCTTGGATGTTTTTCTTTCGTTTTGAGGTTTTCTTGCCCTCCCCTCTTTTCTTTTCCAGCCCTCCCTCCTTTCCACTATTTTGGTTCCCTTCGGCTCCGAACTAAGAGCCACGCATGCTCCTGGTGAAGCCACGTCCCTCCTGGGACGCGGCGGGGCTCTGGAGACAGCTGGCCGACAGGAGACTCCGCTTCTTTAGACGCTGCTGGTTCTTTTAGCACCTCCCTCTGGCCGTCGGATTTCTCAGGAGCCGACTCGCCTTTCGCTTCTTGTTCAGCTTTTCCTGCCGCTCCTTCGTCCTCTTCGTCTCCTTCTTCTTGCGTTCGCCAGCCGAAACGCTGCTCTTCCTCTTCTCGCGCTCGCCATCCGAAATGCCGCTCTCCTTCTTCTCCTTCTTCAGTGTCGCGCTCTGAGCCTTGACTCCTCCCCTTTGCCTGACTTCTGGGGCGGGTAAGAAAAATCGAGCCAGCCTCAGTCCCCGGAGCGTCGGACATGTCAGGTTGGTGACACTCAATTTGTCTTGAAGTCTGACATATATCCGCAAGTCAAAAAAGGTGACATTATGGGTGGTAAGCTTGAACGTGGGTCCTCATGTAAAACAGAACATCACCAGCATAAAGTGAGATAATGTGCTAGCTTAATGCCCCATTCTTCAGTCCTAGCTCGAAACATATAGGCCATCAGCTACACTGCCAGCGCAAACAGTAATGGGGCAAGTGGGCATCCCTGACGAGTGTCCCAATTTATGCGCCCTGGGTCGAAAAACAACTCCGCAGTACTAGCTCTTGCCACTGTGTTGGCATATAACAGACACACCCATTTCAGACATCTGTGCCCTACCCCATCTGCACAAGAACTTTGAACAAAAATGGCCAGGTCAGTGTTTCAAAATGCTTTTCAATATCTAACAATGCTACCATGGGAGGTGATGGACCTTTTGGGGCCTGAACCATCACATGGAAGAGACTGAGCACATTGGTATGAGTGTGTCGGCCAGGGATTAACACGCTCTGATCGTGATGCACCAGATCCCGTGCCAAAGGCACTAGTCGTGTGGCTAATACCTTCCCCAGGACCTTACACTCTGTGTTTAGAAGAGACATGGGTCTATACGAGGGAACATCCAAGGGATTCCGACCTTTCTTGGGGAGGACCACAATAGTTGTGTTCCTAGTGGTCTCAGGTAACTGTCACCTTGAAACTGATTTGTTGTAGAGCTTAAGCAGCTTAGTCAGAAACGTCCCTTGTAAGTGATGTAGAACTCCACTGGCAGGTCATCTATCCCTGGTGTACTGCCTCTTGCTAGCAGCTCAATAACTGTGTTAATCTCACTCACAGAGAGTTGCTCATCCAGGGCCTTCCTCTATGTTCAGTCAGCATAGTCATGGGTGTGCGTTGGACGTATGTCTTGATGGGCACATCACAAGAGTCACGCAGGTCTGAGTATAATAACTTATAATACTCTGTGAATGCAGTGTTTATGGTCTGCTGTGTGTAGACTACGTCTCCGCCCCTCTATCCTAATGGTGCATATCAGCTTTCTGTCTGTCTGGTCATGCAGTAGCCAAGCCAGAATTTGTCCTGCCCATGGCATGTTCACAAGTTATATGTTAGTTATAATGTATGCCACTAAGTCTGTCATTGAGAGATGTGTTCCCTGGCGACCTCTAGCTTCCGCTTATTGACATTAGTGTCATGCACTGACTGGGTCTCCAAGTGCCTAAACTCGGATTCCTTCTCCAGGATTTCACGTGTTATCGTATTCTTCACCCTGTAAGTTGTCTTAAGGCAGATGCCCCGAATTATCACCTTAAATGTGTCTCAGACTATGTTTGTGTCCTACGGTCCCCTCATTATCTCTGAAGTAGAGATCTACTTGTGTGCCCATCTATGAACAGAAAACCGGATAAAGTAAGGCCTTTACTCCTAATCTCCATGTGAGAACCTTTGCTCTGGTCCTGGCCAGCCCCACTGTTAGCAGTAGGGGTTTTGTGGTCCAAGAGTGTTCAACTAAGGAATTCCAAGTGCTGTGTTTCCGAGGAAAGCCCCAGCCTCATGTTCAATCTTGTGTGTACTCCATGTACAGGCGAGTGGAAGGAGAACTCTGTTAAGCCTGGGTGCATCTCCCTACAAACCTCCTGCCTAGCCCATTCAGCATAATGCTGAGCATGAGAAAGGTGCCCATAGGGCGAGGGGCGACGTGTCACTCATCATGTCCATAATCATGTTGTAGTCACCGGCAGCCAGAGTCGTGTGTGAGAAGCATGAAGGTGTTTAGGTCTGTTAAGTATTGAGTTTGATAGCGGAGGGGTCCCATATGAAACTGAGCAGACACGATGAAAAAGTGGAGGATGACTGGAGGGAGGTTTGTGATACGTTCCTAGATCCCAGTGCAGACACAGAATCAATTGAAGGCACAGATGCGAGCATGGTTGAGGATATGAATGTACATAGAGAAGGGACACAAACATGGCAATGACAGGGTGTGGAGACCGCAAGAAAGGTGTGTGTGCAGGCAATAAGGAGATCGAGCCATGGGATGCTTGCATGTTCAATGCTTGAACGGTGATGCTCCCGTCTATACACTGTCATATGCTATGTATTACTTCAACCGTACTGCTGTATGTTGTTTAGCAAACTGACAAACAAAGGTTTTTTTTAAGTATTGCGTTTGATATGTGTTTGGGGTGTACAAGCACATCAGAGTGAAGTTCTCCCCCCTACAATTATCCACTCAGTAAAACAATTCGGCCTTTTGGGTCAAGATGTGTGGTTTGCACCACATGTGAAACCTCAGGAGATATCCAGATGAAAAACTACCTGGCGTTAACTGGAAACGTAGTACCATACAATTGCTGTCTCTATTTCCAAGCTCCTGTAATACCAGATGCATTTTGTGAAGAAAAGCAATTTGTATATTTTATCGACGTATGTGAGGAGTCTGCAATGCTTCCCTGAAGTGCTGAGACCCCTCACATTCCACGTAATGCAATGAATCCCCTTGCCCGTATGAGGTATTCCCTGTCCGTAGGGGTCCTCTGCCCAATTATGAAGTGAACATGGAGCCGGCTCCAGTTTTTCAGCAGCATATGGAGAACCAATCGAAAGTGCCTGAGGTCCTGGTAATGCTGAGGCATAGTCTTTCTTATCTTATCTCATGTGACCAATGTGGCATGTGTACCATGTGGTGAGACCATGGGCTGACCAACCTCCAATGAAACCCGTCCCCCTGTCTGAGGTTTGTGGAATTACCTTTCCAACCCCAACAATGAACTTAACTATATGAGTAACAGTTTCCACTGGAGTATACTCAGTGCAAATGTGACCAAAGTATCTGCTAGAACAAAGTATTCACTCAAGCTTGGCTTCGCCCCATCCAGAAACATCTATCCTGTGTAACCTCTTCCCTGCATTACTGCATGTGGTCCTTTAGTCTTTCTACGACCGTATTATACATGATATCTCGGTCTGGTCGATTACAGCTCAGATGGGAGTCAACTGAATTAATGTCTATCCCCAAGCTCTGTCTCAGGCTAACAGGCCAGTCGTCATCGGTGTCAGCTCCGGGCCACATGTCTGATTTCAGGAGACGATGCAACATCTGCTTCACAGTCCTTCTACAGTGTCTCCTGCCCAGGCTCTGATGCAGTCTGGGCCTGACCCAGTCTTGTATTACCTCTTCGAACAGTCGGGCTCTTTCTTTGGCCACCTGTTCTTTCATTGGACGCCTGGCTACAGCAGGCAGCATCCTCCTCGGTTGCGTTTGATGCAGCGGAAAGGGGCTTTGCCAAATTTCACCATCAGTAACCAATTTCAACACCTTGCAGTCCCTTTCACGCTGCGGGAGTTTAAAACATGCTTCCAATTTCTATTCTCTATGTGGTCCTCTCGCTCTCTCCGATGAATCTTGTAGAGTTGTCAGGGACTGGCAAAGATAGACAGAATTCTAACCTTATGAAGACCTAAACAAAGAAAAATAATTCATACACTATAACCAATGATAATAATATTGACAGACTCTGGTTACTTATCAACTTGCTTTTATCTATTTTTTAAGAAAATGTGAATACTCATCGGGCACAATACAGCTTGAATCCTAGATCATCACACAAGTGAAATAAAAATACAGTAATTCATAAAACATTTCTCAATGAGCCTTGACTGAGAGGATAGGCAAAGAGACAAAAGAATAGGAACATTTGCAAATAAGATATATGCAAATTCAGAATATCATACGAACCTATAAAATAACTACAGCACAGAATGCTAATAGTCAAGAAAGCTACTCTCCGGCCGGAAGAGTAAGCTGGGGCTCCCTCACGAAGGTATGAGGAGCAAAGTAAAGGAGTCAGGATCAGCAGAACAACAGACAGCCAGTTTAAGTAGGAAACAACAACATGGCTCTCTCCTCTAGCAAAGTCTCCCTTGCCAAACTAAAATTCTGTCACTAGTAATTATACCCTAATTCACTAAAGATCCAGCCCCCCATGTATCAAAACACAAAAAATCCACGCTTTCGATTGGACTAAGTCAGGGGGTGTCTGATCACTCCACTTCCAGTGCACCTGACTCAACAGTTCCTTTGTCTTTAGGAAACCAACGTCATCGTCCTTTAGCAGAGGAAACTCCGTTAATCTCTTCCGCGGCTTGCACATATTTCTAACTCACTAATGTATCAATTCTTCTTCGGCACGATTGTCCACAAGTATACTTTTCTCCGGAAGGCAAGGAAATTCCATTTATAACATTCATTACTTCCTCCCCACAGCCATGGCCATCATCAGGAACTCTCAAGGGACAAAATACATTTCTTTGCAGCCTACGTTCTAGAGAGCAAATTAAACCTAAAAAGACTCGAGGCCTTCTCTGCAGAACAATAAAATATGCTTTTTCTCTAGGAAAAGCAAATACACAAATGATTATCGAATCACAACAAAACTTCATAATTAATGCTCTATTAATGCTTTGCATTTCTTCTTCTCGTTATGTACATATTTTCAAACTGTTAGTGAAAAGGAAAATGTCATGTCTCTTTTTAAAACTCATGGCTTCTATCATTATTTTCTTTGGCTATTTCTGCATTAATCATTCACGTTTGTGGCCTACTTAGAAAACACTGGAAATACTGTTCTCTTTCCAGCACGCATCTGCGCAGCTTCATCTCCCCATTTTAGTTCTTCACTGTTAATTTCACACGACTCTTGTTAATAATCTACACATTGGAAAGTTTGATCCGAGCAGGTTTTATTTCGCAAAAACTCTGCTCCATCAATACCCCCTTTGATGGCGACTTGAGCCGTCATTAAACCCAAAAATCTAATCGTCATCAGATTTCACTGCCTAGAAAGCAGTAGTTTTCTTCTGTTTCAACCTAACCCCATCTATGTCTTTTACTATTTCATAGTAATTTCCTCTTCTGTCTTCCATCTCTATTTCTTTTCTCTTTCTCTTTCTTGCTCTTCGTTTAGTCTCTAATGTTTGTTTCTTGCACTTACAACATTTATATATTAATACCAGCGTTAATATCCCTGTAGCAATAGCAATTATTGGTGTTAGTATTTTCCCTAGCAAGCTATTACCAAAAGCTGAAAACCAGTTACCCACTGAAGAGAAACCCTTACCAAGTTTCTCCCAAGCACCATCAACCTTCAGTTCAGTTAAATCTTCCCGTAAATGCGTAATATTAGTAATATATCCCTCCAGGTTCTTACTTTTGTCAGGGATATATGTACAGCACTGTTGTATTTTCAAAATGTTACAGACTCCGCCCTCTTTTACCAATAATACGTCAAGAGCAAGCCTATTTCGTAAAACCATAGATCTCATACCACCATTTCAGTATCAATCATTAAGAACCCACCAACAGTGTCTGTTGATAAACAATCAACCACTGTGGACCGTTTTATAATTTTATGCGAATTCAAAATTACTCCAACTGAAGGTATCAATGCTCCAAAAATATCACCCACAATTTCCGCAGCACTAATTCCCCATTTATTTCGTGTTAGTCCACTCTTCTTTTCATTGGTTCCATGACTTTTATCCATATTATAAACCTTGGGAAAAACAATTCCCATATAACAACACCCATACCAACGTGCGGGCAGCCTATAATAGGCATTCTTACCACACACATAATATATCCCAGGAAAAACAGGATCCGTACCACCTTTTATTGCCCAACCCCCTGAAATTTGGAAAGTATGGTCACATTCACTAGAACCAATGAAATAATTATTATAATCAGTTTTCTGTCTAAGTAAGCAAAGCTTTCCCCTATCATGCCAATCCAAAGTCATTGCAGCATATGTCTCACCCTTTTTGTAATTTCCTTCTCTAAAAGCCCAAGGAGGTATATGGGACTTTTGCTCAGCAGCTTTTTCCTTAAAACTCTGTCTCCTATCTTCCACTAGATTTATAAATTCAATCTCTTCCTGATGCAAACTACAGGGCAAATTATTACGATGTGCATACACAGTATCTATTGTTTTAGTAGTATGGAAAAACTCCCCAAAATATACAGCATTTTTCACACTGGCCACCATATTCATATTCTTTCTAATGGGTACTTCAGAAAAGACTAAAACATAATTTGAATAATAATACTGCAAACATCCTTTTTCATAGAACAAACTTGTTAGTACACTACACGAAATTCCATACGTTAAAGGTAAGTGATGATTGGTCACTCCCTCGTACACAGACGACGGTAATTGCATGCACACATAACAATCTCTTACATCCATAATATCCACATACTCATACAACAACTTGGAAAAAACATTTAACGAGAAATCATTAATGGAATTATCCTGATGCAAATTATTACCGGTTAATCTCCTAATATTAGTTTGTGGATCTTCTTTAAGATTTTCCACATCTATTTTCTCACTCACCAACTCCTTAGTAATATTATTCTTAGTAGGATACATAAAATAAGGCACAATGACAATTAGTGTTAACCAAACAAACATCATTAGTAAAACACTTATAAAGCAAGCGTTAATACATCTACGTTTAAAACCTTGATTTTGATATCCAGTCTCTTGTAATCCTGTCCATGCCATTTTCTAAACTAAACTAAATAAAAATATTTAAAAAACTAGAAAAAATGTGTATAGTGTATCCAAACACTTCTTAAGCCTTTTTGTTGCTCCCCTCTCTTTTAAAAAATATATATATATGTCTCTACAGCCTGTAACTGAGTTCCAGCTTTATTTTCTGTACTTTTCAGAACAGATTTTTCAATCTCCTGCACCCTAATTTTCGACACAGTTCATTTAGGTTGGCTCGTAACAGTTTCTGTGGCTTGATCCTGCAACTGTCTTTTCCTCACAATGATCTGTAGGTTCAACTGCTTCAGCCACCACGTATGTCCATTAAGGTGCTGTGTATTTCTTGTTCGGAATTCTTGCTCTCTTTGTTCTCCGAACTGTATCTTCTTCTGCGTCACTATGTTCTGTTTGGCTCGATACTTCAATTATTGTATTTGGACCTTTTTTATTCAGAGTGTATTTCAGTCTTTTCACACCTTCAGGCCATATATCTCTTTTTCTTGCCTTTTTCACTTGCACAGAATCACCTGATTCAATACTCGAATGAAAACTTCTTTTGTTTGATTCCTTTCTTTCTTCTTTTCTTGTTTGCTATTGAATCAAACTCTCTCCTGCATCTGCATTGACAACAGTCTCACGAGGCCCGGTAGCTGGTGCCCACTTTACTCGATTCTGTTATTCTTTGGCTCACAGTCTGTTCTGGATTTCTTTGATCACTTTCCTTCGTTTCCGTTCTTTCAAGTGGACTTGGGACTCTTCTTGTGTGACTAGCGTGAATCCAGTTTGACAAGCCACCACACTTCACTGCTGTCGTTATCACCAGTATCACTTGATATGGCCCATGCCAACGTGGTTCCAAACACGACTTTCTCACATGTTTCTTCACTAAGACCCACTCTCCTGGGCTTAGGTCATGCGCTTGTTCTTGCTGTGTTGTGGTTGCAACTTCTCCAACCTGATGAAACACAGAACGCACCACATCAGCCAATCCTTTGCAATAATCGAGCACTAGATCATCAGTTATATTCATCAGTTGATTTGCTGGAACTGTTGGCTGCCTCATTGCTCTCCCCATAATCACTTCGTGGGGCGATAATCCACTCTTTTTATTAGGAATACTTCTCAGACTCATCAAAACCAAAGGTAATGCATCTGGCCATTTCAGTGCTGTGGATGCACATACTTTCGATAGTCTTGCCTTAACAGTGCCATTAATTTGCTCGACCATGCCTGAAGCTTCTGGTCGATAGGCACAATGTAATTTTTGTTCAATTTGCAATGCTGCACAAATCATCCGAATTATTTCATTATTAAAATGTGTACCTCTATCAGTTTCTAAAGAGACTGGAAATCCAAACTGTGGAATTCTCTCTCTCAGTAGCAATTTAGCAACAGTTAGGCTATCATTTCGTCTCGTTGGGTAAGCTTCCACGCAACAAGAGAACAGACAAACCACCACCAACACATATTTTAATCCATTACATGGAGGCAGTTCTATAAAATCGGCCTGCAATCAGGTAAATGGACCTGCTGCTTTTCCAATTCGTCCCCAACTGATAACAGTCTTTCTCCCTGCATTTTGCTGCTGACAAGTTATGCACCTCTGGCAAAGACTTTCTGCAATGACCCTGAATTTAGGGTTGTACCATGTTTGTTTAAATAACCTAATCATTGCGTTTCTTCCTGCATGTGTTAGACCATGGTACATTCTAGCCATTTGTGACAACAGGCTGTCTGGCATTATCGGTCTTCCATCAGTATAGACCCATACTTCATCTTCAGCCCTTCGTGAACAACCTGCCTTGATCCAAGTTTCTTTTTCTTCCTCACTAGCTTCTTCCTGCAGCTGCCTAATCTCTTCCCATGTCTCCATAGAAGAAAACATCATATAACAATTCTCATCAGATTTCGGCATACTTTTGTAAATTGAAATTGAATTTTGAGCACCAAATCGTGCAACTTGGTTCGCATAACGATTTCCACTTGTTGTATTATCGTTTCCAGATTTATGTGCTGAAAACTTTACTATTCCAATCTCTTTGAGCAATTGTAGTACAACCAATAATTCTTTTACGTAATTTCCATTCCGACTCGGTGAACCTGATGATGTTAAAAATCCATGTTGCAACCACAATTGTCCAAAATCATGGACAACTCCAAAACCATATTGACTATCAGTGAATATGGTTATTCTCAATTTTGTGCCAATGATGCATGCTCTGGTCAATGCAACCAGCTCCGAAATTTGGGCAGAACTTACTCCTTTTAAGCATGAAGCTTCAAGGACCATGGCCACAGTACAGACTGCATATGAAGCACGCAAGGTACCTCTATCATCCCTCAAGCATGATCCATCCACAAACATCACGCAATCTGATTCAGACAACGGTGTATCTTTTATATCAGGCCTTGGTTTGTACATAGCTCAATCACATCCAAACAATCATGATCAGCTTCGTCCACCACTTCCTCACAACTTGGACTTGGTAACAAAGTAGCTGGATTCAAATTCGTGCATCTTGTCACAGTCACATTCTCAGCTCCCAAAATCACTCTCTCACATTTTGTCAATCGACTGCTCATAAGGTGCTGTGTTCAAGTTCGTGTAAGAAAGATCTCAACAGAATGTGGCACATACACTCTCAATGGATGTCCCATCACAATCGACTCACTCTGTTCCAAACTCACACAAGTAGCAGCAACTGCTTTCAAACATCCCGGTAACGCTGCAGCCATTGAATCTAATGTTGCAGAAATATATGCCACTGGACGACGTGCTGTTCCAATCATTTGCGTTAGAACTTAAAGTGCACAACCGTCTCTTTCACAACAAAACAAAGCAAAATCCTTGTTAAAATCTGGCATTCCCAATGCGGTTGCTCAACAAAGGCTGTCTCGCAACTCCATAAATGCCCTCATGCATTCCTCATCTAGTTTGATAGGCTCGGTCACATCTTTATGTGTCAATCTCTGTAATGGCTTGGCTGTCAGTGAAAAACCACTGATCCATTGTCTGCAGTATCCGACCATACCCAAAAACATTCGAACTTCTTTCTGCGTTCGGGGTGGATTCATTTGCAAGATCGCAGTTATTCGATCTTGTGATACTTTCCTGACTCCTTTCTCAATTTTGTGTCCCAAATATAAAACTTCTTTTTGACACAATTGCAGTTTTGCTGGTGACACTTTATGCCCTCCTACTGCCAAATGATTCAGTAGAGCAATAGTATCCGTCACACATGTTTCTTTAGTCCTTGATAATACCAGCAAATCATCGATATATTTCACCAAGACTGAGTCTTCTGGTATTACTAATGACTCTAAGCACCTCTTCAAAATCTAATTGAAGATTGAGGGGCTCTCTGTATACCCTTGAGGAACCCGGCACCATGCCAAAAAACGGTCTCCGAACCGGAATGCAAACAAATATTGACTATCCGGATGCAGGGGTATCGAGAAAAATGCTTGACAAATTAATCACAGTGAACCACTCTGCGTCACATGGAATTTGGTAAAGGATCACTGCAGGGTTTGGCACTATTGGGCAACATGGTATCACTATCTTATTAATTCTCCTTAAATCCTGAACTATCCTGTACTTACCACTCGGTTTTTTAATCCCCATAATAGGTGAATTACAAGGACTCCCTAGTATCTCTCTAAAAATGCCCTGTTCAATTATCAATTCGATTACAGGTGTTACTCCTGCAATGGTCTCAGGACTCATCTTATATTATGGCGTTTTAGGAAATTCTGCACCTTGTTTGACTGAAATCTGAACAGGATCAACTCCTTTCATTAGTCCAATGTCTTTCCCTGAAAAATCCCACACATCAGTCAACACTGTCTCTCTCAGCTCAACAGGCAAATCCTTCGATCTAAATAAAGGATACAAATCATTCACTTCTGTCCCTTGCCTTGTCATCATCATTTTGAAAACCACATCCTCATCCTTGTATGAAATGCTATTCCATCTGGTGTACAATAGATGGTGCAATTCATCTTACACAGCAAGTCCCTACCTAAAAGGTTAACTGGACTTGTATCACACACCACAAAACAATGCGAGTCTCGAAAGTCTCAAATGTGTACCTTCATTGGTTTTGGCACTGGAGTTCTAATCAATTGATTTGAAACACCTACGACTTGGATAGTATCTCCCGAGAGGGGTAGGTTAGGGATTTCCACAGTTCTCACAGTGGAACGGGTAGCACCAGTGTCTACAAGGAATGTAATCACATTGCCTTCGACTTCTCCATCCACAAAAGGACCACACTGATCTACCTCTAGAGATGTGCCAAGCACGCACGCCTCCTCCCCCCTCAGGCACCATCATTGAGATGTATCTGAATGATTCTCCTAGCACTGCATCCAGTATTGTGGAGCCATTTGCACATTCTGATTATGATTAGCTGATTCACCAGTATGAAAACCCACATTCGCACTGTATCTTTGTACCAGAGCATTCACAATTTCATTTGGCATTGGGGCTTGTGGTATTTGAACCTGTGTTATTACCTGTTGCTGTTGTGATTTATTCCTGTTCATTTCAACTTGCATCTGGTGATTAAAATTCTCATTCATCTCATTATTCCCTAAGAAAGCCTTACACTTGAGTTTCCAATGTCCCAACTTGCCGCAAGCATAACACGGAAATTTCTTTTTCTTCTCCTCTTTATTACCTCTACCTCTTCCTTGAGTAGAAACACCACTATTCACTGTGACACCTCCCATAGCAGAAATCTGTGCATCCTTAACATTCTGATTCTGACCCTTTCCTTAGAAACCCGTTTGAGAGAAGTCTACAAAATTACCACCTTTCTGTGCCGCTTTCATCTGTGCCCACATTAGTTTCTCTTTCAACTTCTTGTGTCTTGTTTCAATATCATCACTACAATATTTTGCGTACCGCAATATCTCATCTATGCCTTTGCTCTGCCAACAAATCAAATGCTGCTGAATCATGGTACTAATCTCCGGTTTCAATACTCCAGTTTCAATCCAAACACAAACCAATGTACAAAATGTCCCATATCTTTGTCAGTAATGTTCTCAATGCCACTGTACTGTTTAAACACTTGTAGAAGCCTTTCATAATAAGCATGCACCGTTTCTTTCGTCTCCTGGGTCGTTCTATCTATTTTTACCCAATCTGTTTCCTTTGGTGAAATCTTTCCCTTCAAATAGGTAATGACCTGATTGTATTTTTTCATCACTTAGTCTGACGGTGCTCCAGTCTTTGCATCTCTGGGATATTCTTCTTTAGGCCAATCTACAGCAATTTTACACTCAACCCACAAATCAGCTGGAACCACAATATCAAACAAACCATCCAAGTCCTTCCATAAGACCTTTGAAACCTTCACAAACCTCTACTTGTTTGTACCACTCAACAGTTTTTTCTCTCAATTTGGGAAACTCATTCATAAAAGACAGTATATCCTGCCTTGACCAAGGGACATGAACATATCCACTTCCTGGTACCTCTCTCATTGGATATTTCATTTCAGTCATTGTTGTCGTCTCTGTACCTGTCTCTCTTACTGGAAACATAGATTAAGCCCCTTGATTTGCAACCATTTCTTCTTTCTTTTTAGCCCATCTGCCTTTCCATCGCTCCAATTCACCCCATTGTTTCAAAGTATTAATCAGCTCTTTAATCTACAATCGTTTACCAGAAGCATTCAAACTCTCCAGATCTTTGTCACTAAATTCCAATCTATAAGTTTTCTGCAAAGCCTTCGATTTTCTATGTCAACACCATAGGTCTGTGCAACTTCAGCAAACCTTTCATGTAGATTTTTTGCTCTCATTGTAATATTCTTACACAAAAATAACTCTTCTTCCCGATATTTACTCAATCTTTCAGGACTAATTGTACCTATGATCATTTCTTCCAAATCTGCTTTTAATCTACTCACATCAATGCTCGTATCGACTTTGTTAGACACCATCCCTCTAATCCATTCATCCAATTCTTCTGGAGATGGCCCTTTTGAACCTCCTGATGTAGGTGTCACCTCTCTCGCATTCTGCACTAGTCTCCTTGGTTCTATTTGCACATTGCGCTTTGGGGTTTTCACTGATGTTTCTGAAATGTCAATAAATGATCCTGTCTCACTTGCAGCATCACCACTAGTTCTATTGTTAACAGGCACAGTCAACGCATGTACTTGTGAAATACTCTGACCCTCAGTATATAATGGAACTATGGGACCAATAGTCACGGGAACTGATAAATCATCTGCATTCAAATTCAATTGAGTAATCTTTTCGTTAAATCATCTTTCACCTGGCTCACCACATTTGTATTTTTCATTTGTGAATACTGAGGAACTTCTACTTGAATCAATGGAGCACTTGGGGTAATTCTTTCTTGTTCTTCCTGATATGGTGGAAGTCTATTTAACAATAATTCATCCAACTACTCATCATCAACTTCATTTGGATCTGGACACGGACACTCAACATTTTTCTTTTTCTCTTTACACTTTCCTCCTTCCTGATTCTCCACTACAACAACTGGATATTACCCTTCACCTACTGCTATCACATCTCTCCTCCACTTCTTCATTTGAGCATCCCACTTTGCCTCTGAGTGTCTACTCACTGTATTTCTGTATTTATTCTCAGACCTGTCTCTGTCTCTCTTGGAAGCCTCATGTTCCCATTCCTCAAGCGCTTCATACTGCATAGATCTAGGATTTGGTCATTCATTTCATGTCTGAAGTTTTCTAAAATCCTCACATTAAAAGTACCATTCTCTGGAAATGCCAAATTCCCATCTCCTTCTGTATACTTCACCCAATTCTCCAACCATGTACACGTGTGATATCCCCTTTCTAAGGACATAAAAGAAGCAGGCGTACCCTTGGGCGGAAAGGTATTCCCTCTCTAATAAGTATAGGATCATCCTTCCTAAACAAAGTCTTCAACAATTTCAATAACTTCATTTTGTTTTCGTTCGCTACACTAAACTCAGGCAAGAACAGAGAAAAGACTCTTCCGTATTTCCACAAACACTATTCGTTCACACTGACCAATACCAGCGCGACTCACACCAACCAACCAATGGCAACACTGCACTCTTTCGTGATGATTCACACCAGCTTACCAATGCCAGCGCGGCTCTCTGTGACGTCAGTATAACTCCTGCGACTGACCCTCCCTTTACAAAATAATCAGCAGTAAATTACAAAGGTTTCTTAAAAGACAAACAAGATTAGAACAACATATAAACAAAACTGCTTGTCTGCTCCACTAAAAGAAAGAAATAGATTCAATCACTCAAAGAATTCTCTCGCTACCAGCAGAATCTCAACCAGCGTTATTCTACCCTCAATCAAGTGAAAATTCTCAGGACTTCTTCAGCTGCGCTTTCTAAAGGTACCCAAATAAATCCCCACTATACTAACTTCAAAGTTTCCTGTGCAATACTAACAAAGCAACTATTGTTTATACCGTATCAACAGCAGACAACGCAATACCACTTAGTGTATGCCACACTAAGACATGCCCCTTAGGCTAAATATCCCGGGATCTTAGGCCACTTCGGACCCGTTACTCCATTAAGGTCAATGACGGACCACAACATATAACAAAAAAATACACAACAATCTTATTAATAACAATAATCAATTCCGTCCTAATCAATTGCCAATTTAGTCAATCTAACCATCCTCTGCTACCAAAAACTGATGCAGCGGAAGGAAAGGAGCATTGCCAAATTTTACAATCAGTAACCAATTTTAACACCTTGCAGTCCCTTTCACGCTGCGCGAGTTTAAAACATGCTACCAATTTCTATTATCTATGTGGTCCTCTCTCTCTCTCCGATGAATCTTGTGGAGTTGTCAGGGATTGGCAAAGATAGACAGAATCCTAACCTCACGAGGACCTAAACAAAGAAAAATAATTCATACACTATAACCAATGATAATAATAATGATAGACTCTGGTTACTTATCAATTTGCTTTTATCTATTTTTTAAGAAAATGTGAATACTCATTAGGCACAATACAGCTTGAATCATAGATCATCACACAAGTGAAATAAAAATACAGTAATTCATAAAACATTTCTCAACGAGCCTTGAGTGAGTGGATAGGCGAAGAGACAAAGGAATAGGAACATTTGCAAATAAGATATATGCAAATTCAGAATATCATACAAACCTATAAAATAACTACAGCACAGAATACTAATAGTCAAGAAAGCTACTCTCTGGCCGGAAGAGTAAGCTGGGGCTCCCTCATGAAGGTATGAGGAGCAAAGTTAAGGAGTCAGGATCAGCAGAACAGCCAGCCAGTTTAAGTAGGAAACAGCAACACGGCTCTCTCCTCTAGCAAAGTCTCCCTTCCCAAACTAAAATTCTGTCACTAGTAATTATACCCTGATTCAGTAAAGATCCAGCCCCCCATGTATCAAAACCCAAAAAATCCATGCTTTCGATTGGACTAAGTCAGGGGGTGTCTGATCACTCCACTTCCAGTGCACCTGACTCTCAACAGTTCCTTTGTCTTTAGGAAACGAACATCATCGTCCTTTAGCAGAGGAAACTCCGTTAATCTCTTCCACGGCTTGCACATATTTCTAACTCGCTAATGTATCAATTCTTCTTCGGCATGATTGTCCACAAGTATACTTTTCTCCGGACGGCAAAGAAATTCCATTTATAACATTCATTACTTCCTCCCCACAGCCATGGCCATCATCAGGAACTCTCGAAGGACAAAATACATTTCTTTGCAGCCTACGTTCTAGAGAGCAAATTAAACCTAAAAAGACTCGAGGCCTTCTCTGTAGAACAGTAAAATATGCTTTTTCTCTAGGAAAAACAAATACACAAATGATTATCGTATCACAACAAAACTTGATTATTAATGCTCTATTAATGCTTTGCATTTCTTCTTCACGTTATGTACATATTTTCAAACTGTTAGTGAAAAGGAAAATGTCATGTCTCTTTTTAAAACTCATGGCTTCTATCATTTTCTTTGGCTGTTATTTCTGCATTAATCATTCACATTTGCGGCCTACTTAGAAAACACTGGAAATACTGATCTCTTTCCAGCACGCATCTGCGCAGCTTCATCGCCCCATTTTAGTTCTTCACTGTTAATTTCACACGACTCTTGTTAATAATCTACACATTGGGAAGTTTGATCCGAGCAGGTTTTATTGCGCAAAAACCCTGCTCCATCACGTTGATCTCCAAGGTTGTCTTGTTGCTCGATTTGTAGCTGGAACTGATATCCTTTTTTTTCTCAAGCCGAACCGACTGTGTCAGCGGTATTGAAGAGGAGAGTCTTGCCATTCGCCATGACCTTAAGCTTGGCAGGATACATCAGAGCGAAGCAGATCTCGTGTGTTCGGAGACACTGTTTGATATCCAAGAACATATGCTTGATTTATGTAATCGTAAAAAATGTGAACTTTGGAATTCTCACAGTTACAGAGGCCAAGATCCCTCACTTTTGTCAGGGCGAGTTCACGATCACGATACTTCAGAAACTTCACAATGAGAGGGTGAAGAGGTGCCTCCCCCCGTTCAACTGTCTGGTAATTTTGTATGCTATCTCAATAACGAAGTGTGGTGGTGTGTCCCTTCAAACGTTGTGCAGCAGCAATTGTTCAACAAAGTCCAATGGATGGAGGCCCACGATTTTTCGGGGACGCCTATTGGGCGCATGCTATTTTGGCGGGACTGTCCCTCGGGGGCTTCTACCCTCTGATTCAGAATCTCTACTGCTGCTGTCAGTTTTCTGACTTGCGATCGTAGTTCACAGACCAAGGGTCTCAGAGAGGATAGCGTGGACTCGTTTGTGGTGACTCTCTCGACCTGTTTCAGCACGCAATAGTCCCACAAATTGAGTAAGACCATCTACTTTGCTCCCTCACGTAGATTTAGTGTCCAAAATCACTTGCAGGATTACATCGAACTTGTCCTTGGATCCTTCAGGCATGGTCTTCACTGACTTAAGTGTAGGGCCTGAGGAGGAAACAGCCTGCGACATAGTCTCTGATTTCTCTCCAGGTAGTGACTTGGGCCCCTTGAGCTTAACCATTGTGTACGGACCCCAATTCACTATCCCGCCCTGGGGGGGGGGGGGGGTGGCGTCTGCCGAGCGAGTCCAAAAGAAACCCCAGGCACAAACTGATTGTAAGCGCCTTTATTGCTCCTCACCAGTGTTCTCTGAGTGTCGACCCACGTCCCAATCCAGAATGACCAATGCCCTCCCTTGGACTCCGCAGTTGAGGGGAGCCAGCCCCAGGCTCTGGGTGCTGCACATCTTTCCTCTCCTGTTCACTGTCAAGCCCCCAGTTCATCAAGGGAAGGGGGACAAACCCCCAACTTTGTTCAGGGCCCAAGGATTTCTCCATCTAGCCAATCTGTCCCCTGTATATGGATGCCCAGGAAGACCTGCACTCCTCGATAGTGTCCTATATTTCAGGCCCGTCAGCATGACCTCTCCAGTCCGGGTCGGCACAAGTCCTGGCACTATTTCAGTTCTGTCTGGCCCACCTCAATTATCGAGATTAGGCTTGTCCAAAGCCAAGGCCTCAGCACGTCCCATTAACTGTATTGGTCCTCTGTCAGGCTTCCCGTGACCTAGACATCCAGCCCGCACCACTGCCGCCCGGGGCCCCACACAAGTTGGCTGGGAGCCCTGACTCAGCCCTGTCCCCCAGCAGTTGCATTGGCCAACGTCAAGGCTGCTATGCGACTCGACCGCGCTCCAGTCTTTAGGAGTCTCTAAACCCATGTGCAGCCCAGACAGTGTCCTCCAATTGACCCTCGGTCTCCTTGGGGGTCACTCTTCCCACGAATTTAGCTGCACTGAGGCAGAAGGGGGGTCACAAAGTAATTAAATCCACGGCACCAGGCCAGAGCGATGCAGCAACACTCCTCACACCATTATGTTCCATACCACACTCCCCCTTGAATTTGGAAGTCTTATGCTAAAGATGGTGTTTTGCTGTCAAATCTCTTGACTTAACAGAGAAAATGTAAACCACCCAGCAATCCCTTTCCTTTCACTTGCACCGATCAAGGCAGTCTTTCATTCCCTAGCTAAATTAATCTACAGGTGTAAATTCAACATCTTTCTTATCCTTCTAGTGCATCTCTTGCCATTCACTTGAAACACCCTTAATATTTGGCCACCTTACTAACTACATCTGGTGGTAAACTAAATCTAAGAAGTAAAAATCCTTTGCAACTTAAGACACCCTAATTCAGGACATCCCAAGCATTAAAACAGTCCTTCACCGGTGCAGCAACCAACCATGAAACACTTTCCCTGTTCAGCTGAGGACCCAACCCACGTGGTGAGCTTTCTGAAAGGGCTTTAAAACGTTCTTATTCAAGATGTACTTCAATTAGTTCTGATTGTCATTTGGCCTCCCTTTGATTGTTTTTTGTTACCCACTTATCAACTGAAATATGTCCAACTGGTATCCCATCCACCTATAATCCTCTCCTCCAAAAACCCAACTTTTCCCTGTCTCTGTTTTCTACTGAATTGTAACCGAAGGAATGTACATAGTTTTTCTTTTGTAAACAGTCCTCACACCTCCTGATACTCCCCAGCTATATACAGCTGTTAAGTAAGCAAGCACTGGCAAAGCCAATATTTGTAAATCGGTATAACACCTGAGAGGGTTTCCCAGGTCTTGCCTTATAGTCCTTTTGGCTTTCCCAGTGCTTTTTTGCATTTTTGCTGATGTGTGCTGCATAGTCAAAAAAGAGAAAAAAGGCATGATGATGATGATGATGCTGCTGTAGCAGCTTCATTCTGTATGTGCATGCATGTGTGATGACGTCTGCAGGTACATACATCACCTTCAGGAATGCATCTATGGAATGATGCAGGTGGCATTTTTTACATTTATTGATCCAAGATGGCAGATACCACTTGGCTTGTTAAATAAACAAATTACAATTTTATTCAGAAAAATCGCTTTTTAGAATGCAAAGCAGCAAAGGAGCAAATAGCAGCTACCAGGCCCTCAAAAGATAACAAATTATGTAAAGGACTGTAAGGTGTGGTGAAGCATGGAGGAGCCGGTTGGGGGAAGACGGTCTAACAGGAAGTGGTTGGGGAAGAGTAGCTTGGCAGCAAATGGCAGCTACAGGCCCCTTCCCAAACAAATTACGGTTAAAACATTTTATTTAAAGGATTATGATGGATTCGGGTGCAACAGAGTAGTGTGTGCGGAAAGGGTGAAGGTGAAGCAATGGGTGTGAAGGGTGGGTATTTGATGAGGGAAAGAGCATACAAGAGAGAGCAAGAAAACACATGCACTCTCATGGCATGCTGAATGGGAAAAAAGCAAAATGATTTTCCTATATGTGAGCTGGAAGGATAAAAGCAGTGCTGTTTAAGCGCTTGTACTCTTGCATCTGGATGGTGGTAATGCCCTACTCATTGGCCTCTCAGACACCACATTGGCACCCCTTAGGGGCACCCTACACACCGCAGTACATCTCATCCAGGACCTAAAGAAATATGATCACATCACCCCATCCAGATAGAATTCCATTGGCCGTCATTGCCTGCCTGCACTATCTTCAAACCCAGCGTCATCATTTACAAAGCCATCACGACCAGCACCCCTGCTTATTTTGCAGATATGCTGACAATTTCTGGTGGTTCTCGGCACACCCACAGCCAGGACCCCAACAGAGTGCAGACTAAGAAGTGTAAAAAGAAGAAAAAAAAGAAAATACATGCCTGCTGGCCCTTTCCATCTATGCACCTAATGTCTGGAATAAAATCTCAGGTTAAGACATAATGCTTTCTCCAAAATGCGCATTGCAAAGGTAAAGAAGACAGTCGTTTTGTTGCAGCAAAATTCAAGTGTGGCGTTTAAGTTGACAACAATAAAGTGCACATGCAAACGTACTAACAATATAAAATCTCAAGTCAATGCACATTGCTTTCTCCAAGAGGACAGTCATATTGTTGCAACAACAGTCAAATTACATATTTAAATTAACAACAGTAAAGTGTATGTGCAAAGGAGGTAATGGCAGCATTGAGTTACATTTAAAAGTGGATATCGCACATAAAAAGCTAACTTTGTATGCAAAAATATACGAAATTTTAAAAAGCCCTACCAGTTCAAAAGATACTTTACGGAGGATGCATCGCGGTAGCAAGGTTTAAGGGTGATCACTGGTTCTAAAGTGCTTGTGCAGTATTCGCCAATGGAGACTTTACAATAGGATTAGCTAACATTTTGACATAGCAAAACGCAGTGGTGGCTGGTGACATTTGAAAGTGGTGAGGCGTAAAATAATTGTCATACTGCACTATGGCGAGCGAGCGTAGCGAGCGAGCCCGAACAACCTAAGGGGGAGTTGGGGGGTTTGAGAAAGTAGGAAGGTTAATATCCTCTGCTGGTAGATATCACCCCTGCTCTTCTAAATATCCCCTCTTTCCACCCTACAATATATCACTCCCACACTAGACTATATTCCCACTGTGGCTGTACATTGCATCCCTTTCATCCATATGTATACATTCGGCCTAGAGTACAGCCCTTCCCCGCGCTCTGTCTCATCGAACACAAAACGTATTCACCTATCGTTCTATGATATATCACCTCCCTAGTAGATCGTATCCTTTCCTGCTACTCTAAACCGCCACAGTGTGGAATGTATATACCCTCTTTAATACATCATCCCCTTCCCCCTCCAGACTAATGCCCCAAGCCACTTGGCAATAAACGTTTGAGAACATTTCCCCCACTCTGCAATATATCTTCACCTACTTCTGACTAATATGTACCAGTGACTGATTGAAATGGAAAAATAGTAGTGCAGGTACTCTGTACCCAGAGTACCTGCTTGTTTCTGAGAAGTGCCTGTACTCTACAATTAAAAGTATAAAATTTCTCTTGAAAAGTGCCAGTACTCTCCCCCTCAAATAAAAAGTGCCGGTACTCAGTACCAGCCCATTTAAAGCACTGTGTACCGCTCTTCTAGACTACGTCATCCTCCATTTGTTTACATCTCCTCCTGCTTAGATCGGATCACCCTGTTATCTTCAACACATCACCCTAGTACTAAAACATGAACTTTGCTGCTTATTCTAGATCACCCCTCCCTCTCTGGAATGTACCTTCTCCTACTTACACCTATGTACACGAACGACTCCATTACTAAGAATATATTTCTTCCTGTTTTTGCAAACGCCACCTTCCCACTCTTCAGTAAATCACCCGAGCGCTGATACATATCCATTCGTAAAATTCTATTAACCCTCCGCTTTCCCTCATCTTCCTCGGTTCGAGCACCAGCAGTCCATATAGGGAGAGGTCAATAGAGCGTGACGGGACCACGTGATAAGAATATTTATTCACGAGGAGCCCTGCACCATTAAGAGGCAGGCCCCTTCCCTCTGTTCACAGAGGTCAAAGTAGCTCTATCCCTAGTCGTAGTGGGTTCGTATGTAGCACTCCTATAACCTTCACAGCTTACGTAAACACAGTGCTTCTCACTAGGCGCTATAGAGTGATTGTGATGTGAGTAAACCGAAGTGTGGGGTTGCTTGCTCGCCGGAATCGGGTTCAAGTGCCCTGAGGTCAATGGCAGTCACTTTGATTTCGTAATGA
This sequence comes from Calotriton arnoldi, assembly GCA_963921515.1. Classification (NCBI taxonomy): domain Eukaryota; kingdom Metazoa; phylum Chordata; class Amphibia; order Caudata; family Salamandridae; genus Calotriton; species Calotriton arnoldi. Next base: position 3,140,169 of record CAWUFW010000319.1, read on the forward strand.
AGGATCCTGATGCACAAGTGTATACTGGTGTCTGAAAGTGTCACAGAGAGAAAGTGTCTGTTGCTAATCTACGAGGCACCGTTAGCAATAACGCGGTCACGATGCATTTTAGAAACAAACTGAGGAGGAGAGAAGTGGTGCGAGTGTACAGAGGACAGCGCACTTTAACCTACAGGGCATTAAAGTGCATCACTTACCGACCTCATCATACATGGTCCAGGTACACCTAGTCCAACCAAGTGTGGTTTGCAATGGACCTTTCCCAGGCGCAGCCAGCATGACTGGGGTGGGGGGGGGGGGTACACGCGGGGAGGGAAGGGGTGGGGGTTAATTTAATGAATAAAACTTACCAGGCATCTCCTCCGGTCCCGCGTCGCATCACGTCTCCTCTGCAACCTGGTGGTGGAAGTAACTCCTCCCCGCTCTTTTCTTTTGCCGCAACGGGAAATACTAACTGCCAATTAGGAGACTGGATGCGACGGGGGGCCCGGCGGCTGACCCTTGTTTACTCTGTCCTGGCATTTGATAGGGCATGGGGCGACTTTAAGCAAAACACATCACCGCCCGAGCAGGAGCCTATCTTCAGAGGCCTGCACTACACTGGGCATGCGCAGCATACCTAATGGTTTGTGAATGTGAGTGAGGAGCAACGCTCCTCACTCACATGCGCAGACCATCTTCTGGACTCCTGCTCGCCTCTCGCCTGCGTGCGCTGTGCGTTGACATGCGCACTTTCACCCGTGAAGCACAGGCCGGCCCGGAAACGTAAACAGACGAATTGTAAGCTGTCAATTCGTCTGCTTACATTCCTGTTCACCTGTTGCCCGATTCTTTTGTGGGGCGCTGCCCCGGCGCCCCTATGGACCAGCCGCCCCTGGCAAAACGTGCACATGCAAAAGGTTTTGGTGCGGCTGGTGGTGCCGGAATGGTCGTATCATTTATGCCATCTTATCACTGACTTGAGGGGGTGTAGATGATCATATGTTCGTTCCACTCGGCTTGCCGATAGGGAGCCTAAGGGGAGCCATAGTCTGTTGTGGGCTCGGAAGACAAACTTGGTCAGCTGGTTGTTTAAACGAATGTTGTCAGAGTTAAGCAAGGCAATTGTGGCTTGTCTGCATTTATAGACTTCCAAGGTGTTCCATTCATGCTTTAATTGATTTTTTCATTCGGCCAGCAGTGCAGGGCATAGCCACACAACATGGTCGATAGCTGTTGGTGACTGCACAAGAGTGTTTGCATTTGGCCAATGTAGCCTTATCTGAATGGTATGACTAAGTACGGACTCGGTTTTTAACGTCCAGCTTCACGGCTTCTTGACTCTGGTTACATCCCAAAGGTCTTTCATGTCGAGGAGCTGCTGGCAGTCCACTAGGAACTGATGATGCGCTCGACTGGGACCTCTGGAGTTTATTTCGGCCCAGAACAGTACTGCTAGGTGGTCGCCCCTAGCTGTGCGCAGCTTATGGCACAGTTTAAGTAGGCACTGGTGCTTACGGCCCCCTGATCAGGTAGGCCCAGTTCCAGCCTGATCTGGGCAGCGGACAAGGACCTTGGCAAGTGAAGAACACTTTGGTACATTCTTGTAGTATAGTTGTTGTGTTCACCGCTATGTTTTCCAAGTAATATTTCATTGCCATAAGACAGTATGGGTGAGATTTTGGCTCTCATAACTTCCAATAGTGGGGATAGGGTTGGACCCGAAAGGGACTTTCAGAGTTTTGCCAGGGCTGTCTGTAGTGTCAAGGGCTTGGCTTCAACTCCATTCTGGTGTGCGTCTGTTAGTACCCCAAGTAGTTATAAGTGTGATCCACCGTGACTCCGTTATCGTTGTAAAACCAGCCTCCCCTGCGGTGTTTTTTACTTCCTAGTGTTACTACCTTGGTCTTCTTCAAGTTTACCTCCAGGGTCCGGTAATTGTATAGGTCTGTAATTGATTCAGCAGACGTTGTAACCCTATACGTGTATAGCTGAACAGAACCAGGTCATTAGCATATAATAGGTTGCTGATCCTTTCACCACCTAACTTTGGGAGGTGGCTGTTGACTGAGTCGAGAGATTTCAATAGATTAGCAATAAACAGATTGAAGAGCGGGGGACCAACACACACCCCTGCTTTACTCCTCGCGTTGTGGGAAATTTCCTTTATATGCATGCTCTATCGCCTAATTTAATGCAAACCCAAGTGTAGGAGTGCAGCTGGATGATTGATTCCAGGAGCTTTGGTGGGATCCCCTGGCCTTTAATTTGGACCAGAGTGCCTTCCTTGGTACACAATCTAATGCTGCTAAAAATCAACGAAACAGCAGTGTAGCGGTGAGTTTGAGGAGATTGCTTTGTCAAACAAAATTGAGATTGACAACAGGTTGGAGAGGGTGCCAGATTTCGTGGTGAACCCGGTGTGAGAAGTTGGCCTGGTATATGCTGTCCACTAGTTATAGTGGGCACCTTGCACCAGTCCAAACGACCTTTATTGATGATAGGTTTAAAGACAACCTTTATTGAAAGCTATCCTAGTGGTAGCTATGGAGAGCAGCCTTCAGGCTAAGTCTTGAAGGAGTGTAAAGCAGCTTGGTTTACCAGATTATAACCTCTTGAATAACTAAATGAAAGGAGAACCACACAAGATATATATAAAATATATGTATTTATTTCTAAACACTAACTACTAATGTCTCTATGAGATTAGAGTTCAAGATACACAATATCACAGTATTAAAACGACAATAAATAGCACAATACACAGTGGGCTCCAGGGGGAGACCAAACCATATACTAAGAAAGTGGTATAAGAACCACGACTTGACTAGACACAGTGCCTAAAGCACGTAGAATCGCTGGGACCCCAAGGAACCACCCAAGGTAGTGACACAGGAGACCCACGGGGGACGTGTGCAGTGTGAGAACACAGCCGCGAGCGCCGTAGGATTCAATGCGGAAAGTCGTGGTTGGAATTTTAAAGATAAAGGACACTTAGGAGAGGACTTTGAGCAAACCCCTTTAGACTTAAGGGGTTCTAGGGCCAACACCCACGGGAGCACCGGAGTACTCGAGTTACCTCACCCAGGGAAGCCGGGTGCATAGGTGTCAAAGGGTGTCGGGAATCGTCGTCGTTTTCAATGGCGATCTGCTACAAAGTACTGCTGCCGTGAAGAAGAAAAGTGTCCGGTGTGATCCAAGCCTGGATCGAAGATGTGAAGAACCTGAAAGCAGAGGGGACAGACTCTGGGTCACTAGCCAGTGACCAGGAGCGGAGCAATCGAATGCCCACCGATGTCGGGTGTTTCAGATGAGAAGAGGTGAAGCTTGACTCTGCAGCCACGGGGTCCCGGAGACGTCGACCAGGAGCCGGATTCGAGCTGTCCCACGAAGGATGTCGAGTGCTGGGGTGTCGGTGATCGGATTGACCACAACAAGCCTTGGCAACAGCAACCCACGCAGGAAGAGAAAAGATGCTTCTGTGCGGACCAGCAAGGTCCTGGGGACTCCCCAAGCGATGGAGAGTCAGGGCACGTCTGGAGCAACCAGGGAAGCACAATAAAAGTTAGAGTTGCCTTCTTGGGGACCCACAGGTCAACGGACCAGGGATCGCGAAGGGACCTCGAGAGGAATCACTAAATGGCGGCCCACGGAACACTCGTTGAGTGTAGGCCGGCAATCTTCGGTGCAATTACTGCTCGGGGTCAGGGCTACAAGTAACCCTAAGCTCAGCCTCAGGGGTCGCCGGAAAGCTGATGCTTCTGCAAATGGTCGCGGTGTCCAGGGGTTCGGGTTGCACGGTCTCCATGAGGGATATGGGCCTCAGACTTGCTGTGGGCACAGATCGACCTCAGAGACCTCGGAAAATCCACCTCCTGTGTGGCAATCTTCTTCGGAGTCTGTCGGAGATGCCAACCGGTCAGTTGCGTTAAAGGTGCCTGCCTTGAGGGGAGTAACTCCTTTACTCCAAGGGAGATTCTTCAGTCATCCAGCATAGTGTAGATCGTCGAAGTACTTGGTTTCTGGTATCAGAGTTTAGTCCAGGTGTAATCTAAAGTCCTGTAGTCAGGGTTTCCTACTTTATACCCAAGGAAGGGGTGGGACAAACTCTGGGGACCCACCTATGGGAGGCTCAGGAAAGAGGGGTGGCTACACCCATTTCCTTTGTCCAGTTTCGCGCCAGAGAAGGGGCTGGTAGCCCCTGCAACCGGTTTGAGCTGGACTTTGCACAGGGACACCAAATGTGCCCCCAGTGCAGACTTCAAAGCACTCTGAGAGTGCACCCACCCAGCCCCAATACATTAAAGCCTGTCTGGGAGGTGGTCACACCTCCCTGTGACAGGAAACCTATTGTCCAGGCCTCCCCTGCCGGAGTTTCATCCAGCAGCAGGAGGGCAGACTCGTGTCTGTGGCTGGCAGCATCCATTTTGTGATGCCAGGGCTCTGTTAGCTGGTACCGGGTATACCGGTGCTGTCATGTCTCTCCCTCTAGAAGGGTGGGATCATACTCCCCCACCAGTTACTGGTGTGGGGGTATGATTCCAAGGTGTTTGACACCAAACACAACAGTTTTCCATGCAGCCATTCCAAAGTTAGCATTTACCGTTTGGTTACAATGCACCTAAGAGTATATGGTCTGGCTGCATCACAAACAACCCTGGAATAAAGATTCCGAAAGCTGCAGAGGGGCTCTGCTCATGCATGGGCACCCTCTCACATGAAACCCAGCACCCTGCCTTCAGGATTGTTAAGGCCTGCCATAGGGGTGACTGATAGGTTTACATATGCAGTGATATGGAGAGATATAGGGAACCTATATCTCAGTAAGGGGTGGATACACCACCTTACACAGGCTGCTGTAGCAGACCTGTTGTGTCATTTTAAAAGGCTTCCCAGGGGTGGCACAATACATGCTGATGCCCCTGGTAGGCCTCTGGGGTACCTATGCCCTGGGTACATAGTATACCATATACTAGGGACTCACAAGGGTACCCCAGAATCCAATCTGGAGTGTACCTAAAGTACATACAATCAATTTAGAGTAGAAAGCAGATAGACTGGGGTCCTGATTAGCAGGGCCTCAGTCTGGCTAAGTCGAAAAACAGTGAAACATCAGCAAAAAGTGGGGGTAACTATAAGAAGAAGATCCTACTCTCCTACACAACCCCCCCCCCAAACGTCAGGACATTAAACTTACCTTGACCAGTTGAGTCTTCATGTTCTAAGTGGAAATATCTGGAGAGTCCATCTGCATTGGCATGGTTACTCCCAGGTCTATGTTCCACTGTATAGTCCATCCCCTGTAGGGAAATGGACCACCTCAAAAGTTTGGGGTTTTCACCCTTCATCTGTTTTAGCCATAAGAGGGGCTTGTGGTCTGTCTGAACAATGAAGTGAGTGCCAAACAAGTATGGCCTCAGCTTCTTCAAGGCCCAAACCACAGCAAAGGCCTCCCTCTCAATGGCTGACCAATGTTTCTCTCTGGGGGTCAACCTTCTGCTAATAAAAGCTACTGGCTGATCCTGACCATCATTCAATTGTGATAACACAGCCCCTACCCCCAACTCAGATGCATCTGTTTGGACAATGAATTGCTTGGAATAATCAGGACTTTGCAGAATGGGAGCAGTGCACATGGCCTGCTTCAGGTCATCAAATGCCTTTTGACAGCTAACTTTCCACTGAACTTTCTTTGGCATTCTTTTAGAAGTTAAGTCATTCAAAGGGGTCACTATGGATCCATAACCTTTGACAAATCTTCTATAGTACCCAGTCAGGCCCAAGAAAGCTCTGACCTGAGTCTGGGTGGTTGGAGCAACCCAGTCCATGATGATCTGGATTTTGCTCTGCAATGGTTGAACCTGGCCTCCACCCACAAGGTGGCCCAGGTTTACAACTTGGCTCTGCCCTATCTGGCACTTGGTGGCCTTGATAGTGAGGCCTGCCTTTTGCAGGGCCTCTAAAACATTTCTCAGGTGGACCAGGTGATCCTCCCAGGTGGAGCTAAAGACAACAATATCATCTAGATATGCTGCACTATAGGCTTCCAGGCCTGTAAGGACTTTGTTCACCAACCTTTGAAAAGTGTCAGGTGCATTTCTCAAACCAAAGGGCATCACCACAAATTGGTAGTGCCCACTAGGGGTAGAAAATGCTGTTTTGGCTTTTGCATCCTCAGCTAATCTGATTTGCCAGTAGCCAGCTGTCAGGTCAAATGTGCTGAGAAACTTGGCTGAGGCCAAAGTGTCTATGAGCTCATCTGCCCTTGGTATGGGATGGGCATCAGTCCTAGTGACTGCATTGAGACCTCTGTAGTCTACACAAAACCTCATCTCTCTCTTACCACCCGGGGTGTGAGGTTTAGGCACTAAGACTACTGGACCAGCCCAAGGGCTATCTGAGGGTTCAATCACACCCAAATCCAACATCTTCTGGACTTCAGTCCTGATGCAGTCCCTGACATGGTCAGGTTGCCTGTAAATCTTATTTTTAACAAGCAGACTGTCCCCAGTGTCCACTTCATGAGTGCACCAGGTAGTCTGACTTGGAGTTAGAGAGAACATATGTCTGAACTGATTGAGAACCTTTCTGCAATCAGTTTGCTGCTGGTCAGTGAGGCTGCCTGCCAAGGCTACACCATCTACTGATCCAACATCAGGGTTCTGAGAGAGCAGGTCAGGGAGTGGATCACTCTCTTCCTCCTGTCCCTCATCAGTAGCCATGAGCAAGCCCATGTCTGCCCTGTCAACATATGGTTTCAGTCTGTTGACATGGAGCACCCTGTGGGGGCTCCTGGGAGTTCCAAGGTCCACCAGATAGGTAACCTCTCCCTTCTGTTCAACAATGGTATGGGGGCCACTCCACTTATCTTGGAGGGCTGCTGGGGCCACAGGCTCCAACACCCATACGTTCTGTCCTGGCTGATAAACAGTCAACACAGCCTTTTGGTCCTGCCAGGCTTTTTGTAATTCCTGGCTAGCCTCAAGGTTTTTAGTTGCCTTCTTCATGTACTCAGCCATCCGGGAGCGGAGACCAAGTACATAGTCCACAATATCCTGTTTAGGGGTTTGAGAGGTAACTCCCATCCCTCCTTCACTAGACACAATGGACCCCTAACTGGATGTCCAAACAGAAGCTCAAATGGGCTGTAACCAACCCCCTTCTGTGGAACCTCTCTGTAGGCAAAGAGAAGGCAGGGCAAAAGTATGTCCCATCTGCGCCTAAGCTTTTCTGGGAGACCTTTAATCATGCCCTTCAAGGTTTTGTTGAACCTTTCAACTAAACCATTGCATTGTGGGTGATAAGGGTGGTAAATTTATAATTTACTCCACACTCCTTCCACATAGCAGTCAAGTAACTAGACATGAAGTTGGCACCTCTGTCTGATACTACCTCCTTAGGAAAACCCACCCTGGAAAAGATTCCCAGGAGGGTCCTTGCCACCACAGGAGCTGTGGTGGTCCTGAGGGAATTGCTTCTGGGTACCTAGTGGCATGGTCCACCACCACCAGGATAAATCTGTGCCCAGATGCTGTTTGAGGATCTAGGGGACCAACAATGTCAATCCCTACCCTCTCAAAGGGAACCCCCACCACAGGTAGTGGTATCAGGGGGCCTTTGTGGTGCTACCTGCCTTACCACTGGCTTGACAGGTAACACAGGAGCGACAAAACTCCTTGATGTCTTCAGAAATATGAGGCCAATTAAAGTGAGGGACAATTCTGTCCCAAGTCTTGTTTTGGCCTAGGTGACCTGCCAATGGGATATCATGTGCTAGCTCCTAATCTTCAGAGGTATAACCAACCTCCTGGTGGCTCCAGGCTTGGGGTCTCTACACTCTGAGTAAAGGAGTCCATCATCCCAATAGATCCTATGGGTACCACTAGCACTCCCAGCAGCCTCAGCAGCAGCTTGCTGTCTGAGGGGTTCAAGAGAGGGGCAGCTCAGTTACTCCTGGCTCAGATCTGCCCTGGAAGGGCCCCCTGTCCCCAAGAACTCAACCTGATCAGGCTCAAGCTCCTCTGGGACAGTTCCTTCTTCAGGACTGAGATCATCTCCTCAAGAGACTGATCTGCATTCTGAGGCAGGGGGAAGGCACTGCCTTAACCCTACTGCTCCTCCTCTTGGGAGGCACCTGGTCCATTCTTCCAGAATCCAGGGCCTGTTCAGTTTTAGACATTTTTGCCTGTGACCTGGTCATAGCAAACACATCTGCAGGGATGCCCAACATTTCTGCATGGTCCTGAGCTCAACTTCAGCCCAAGCTGAGCTTTCCAAATAATTTCCAAGCAAGCATTCAACAGGGAGGTCTGCACTTACCACAACCTTCTTAGGGCCAGTTACCCCTCCCCGGGAGAAATTAACAACTGCCAGGGAATGGTCTGTCCTGACATTGCTAGCATTGGTCACTTGGTACATTTCACCAAGTATGATCTGCTCAGGGGCTACAAGATCTTTTGTCACCATTGTGACACTTGCTCCTGTGTCCCTGTATGCCAAAGCCTCTCTTCCATTAATTAAGGGCTGCTGTCTGTATTTGCCCAGATTACTGGGACTCACATAGGAGGACATATCTATGTCTCCATCACAGATCAGTACAGCCTGAGTTGGAACTCTGACTAGGCCAGAGTCCATCTCAGATCCCAGGGTCAACCCTACTACACCCTTATTTGGAACACCACCACTTGGAGCTGAACTAGGGGGAACAGTTGCCTTAGGGGCAATGGTGGCTGGAGTTGAGTCTTTGTACAATCACTAGTCCAATGGGTTTTCTGCTTACAGATTTTACACCATGGTTTCTTTTGGCCTTTTCCTTTGTTAGATTGGGACTCCCCACCAGATTCAGATTTTTGGGGCCCTTGAGAAGACTTCTGGTCTTTACCCTTCTCCCCACCCTTATCAGAGTTCTTAGAATCTTGCTTCTTAGAGTCACCACCTTGGTTCTGAACCTTCTGCCTCACCCTGGTTCTGACCCATTTGTCTGCCTTCTGACCCAATTCTTGGGGAGAGGTCAGATCAGAGTCCACCAGGTACTGATGCAACAGTTGATTTTGACAGTTGTTAAGGATCTGCTCTCTCATGATCAAATTATACAATCCTTTGAAATCACACACCTTACTGCCAAGTAACCAGCCTTCCAGAGCCTTAGTAGCACAATCAACAAAGTCAACCCAGTCCTGAGTCTGTGCCTTTTGGGTATCTCTGAACTTTAACCTGTATTGTTCAGTGGTTAGGCCAAACCCTTCAATCAGAGCACTCTTCAGGACTTTGTAATTGTCAGCATCCTCTTCTCTTACAGTGAGGAGCTTGTCTCTACCTTTGTCTGCAAAGGAGAGCCACAAGATTGCTGTCCACTGCTCCTGAGGGACCCTCTGTACCTTACAGGCCCTTTCCAGTGCAGTTATCCATTTGTGGATGTCATCCCCACTCTGGTAGGGAGGACAATCTTGTTCAGGTTCCTATGGTCATGAGTATGATCTCTACCTCTAGGGACACTGTTGCTGCCACCATGGGACCCTAGTCCCAATTTCTGTGAAGCTTTCTGAAGCTCCAGGGATGCCCTGTCTAAGGCCAATTGCTCTCTCTTGTTTCTAAGCTTAGCTTTCTCAAACTCAAGCAGTTGGCATTTCTTCTCATAAGAGGATGCCCTTTTATGAGAAGCAGAGGACCCTATAGAAGTACCAGAATGATTAGACTCCTGAGAAGGAGATCTTGATCTTCTTGGTAGACTATTAACCCTTCCTGGGGAGTGAAGAGGGGGCCACTGAGGCCTTCCTCTCCTTCAGGAAGAATTGGATTTTCCAGGTGGGAATCATGTTGATCCCCCTGGCCAGCATCAGAGTCTGGGTCATAGTAGTTTTCACTACCTGGCCTTTCCTCTTCTACTGCCCCACCCAACTTGCCTGCCTCATCAGACCCTGGTGTCTTTCTGAGGTCATCTAACAGCAAAGCCTCTATAAGGCGTTGAGTGCATGCATGTCTCCCTGTTTTCAGTCTTCTAGAGGTATTCATATTTCTCAATTCCTGGAATGTGAGATTGTCATACCTAGTGGGCAAGAAGTCACTTACTTCAGGCCTTGCAGACATTCTAGTGTGGTGTGGTGTATGCACCTACCTACTCTAGTGGGAACTGAAACTCTCTTGAGTTGTAGAAAGGGTGTGCTAAGCCCTTGACACACAACTCTAAGTTCAGTAGAACTTACTGTATTCTAAACTTGATTTATATGTACCTATGTAACTATAGTGGTTTTCAGTTAGTCACTTCAAAGAGATTATCTGGTAAAGCATTAGCAAGCTTGAATCCAACCGCTGCACACCAATGTGAGAAGTTGGCCTGGTATATGCTGTCCACTAGTTATAGTGGGCACCTTGCACCAGTCCAAACGACCTTTATTGATGATAGGTTTAAAGACAACCTTTATTGAAAGCTATCCTAGTGGTAGCTATGGAGAGCAGCCTTCAGGCTAAGTCTTGAAGGAGTGTAAAGCAGCTTGGTTTATCAGATTATAACCTCTTAATAACTAAATGAAAGGAGAATCACACAAGATATATATCAAATATATGTATTTATTTCTAAACACTAACTACTAATCCCTTTATGAGATTAGAGTTCAAGATACACAATATCACAGTATTAAAACTACAATAAATAGCACAATACACAGTGGGCTCCAGGGGAGACCAAACCATATACTAAGAAAGTGGTATAAGAACCACGACTTGACTAGACACAGTGCCTAGAGCACGTAGAATCGCTGGGACCCCAAGGAACCACCCAAGGTAGTCACACAGGAGACCCACGGGGACGTGTGCAGTGTGAGAACACAGCCGCGAGCGCCGTAGGATTCAATGCGGAAAGTCGCGGTTGGAATTTTAAAGATAAAGGACACTTAGGAGAGGACTTTGAGCAAACCCCTTTAGACTTAAGGGGTTCTAGGGCCAACACCCACGGGAGCACCGGAGTACTCGAGTTACCTCACCCAGGGAAGCCGGGTGCATAGGTGTCAAAGGGTGTCGGGAATCGTCGTCGTTTTCAATGGCGATCTGCTACAAAGTACTGCTGCCGTGAAGAAGAAAAGTGTCCGGTGTGATCCAAGCCTGGATAGAAGATGTGAAGAACCTGAAAGCAGAGGGGACAGAGTCTGGGTCACTAGCCAGTGACCAGGAGCGGAGCAATCGAATGCCCACCGATGTCGGGTGCTTCAGGTGCGAAGAAGTGAAGCTTGACTCTGCAGCCACGGGATCCCGGAGACGTCGACGACGACCAGGAGCCGGATTCGAGCTGTCCCACGAAGGATGTCGAGTGCTGGGGTGTCGGTGATCGGATTGACCACAACAAGCCTTGGCAACAGCAACCCACGCAGGAAGAGAAAAGATGCTTCTGTGCGGACCAGCAAGGTCCTGGGGACTCCCCAAGCGATGGAGAGTCAGGGCACGTCTGGAGCAACCAGGGAAGCCCAATAAAAGTTAGAGTTGCCTTCTTGGGGACCCACAGGTCAACGGACCAGGGATCGCGAAGGGACCTCGAGAGGAATCACAAAATGGCGGCCCACGGAACACTCGTTGAGTGTAGGCCGGCAATCTTCGGTGCAATTACTGCTCGGGGTCAGGGCTACAAGTAACCCAAAGCTCAGCCTCAGGGGTCGCCGGAAAGCTGATGCTTCTGCAAATGGTCGCGGTGTCCAGGAGTTCGGGTTGCACGGTCTCCATGAGGGATACGGGCCTCAGACTTGCTGTGGGCCCAGATCGACCTCAGAAAACCCACCTCCTGTGTGGCAATTTTCTTCGGAGTCCGTCGGAGCTCGGAGATGCCAACCGGTCAGTTGCGTTAAAGGTGCCTGCCTTGCAGGGGAGTAACTCCTTTACTCCAAGGGAGATTCTTCAGTCATCCAGCGTAGTGTAGATCGTCAAAGTACTTGGTTTCTGGTATCAGAGTTTAGTCCAGGTGTAATCTAAAGTCCTGTAGTCAGGGTTTCCTACTTTATACCCAAGGAAGGGTGGGACAAACTCTGGGGACCCACCTATGGGAGGGTCAGGAAAGAGGGGTGGCTACACCCATTTCCTTTGTCCAGTTTCGCGCCAGAGCAGGGGCTGGTAGTCCCTGCAACCGGTTTGAGCTGGACTATGCACAGGGACACCAAATGTGCCCCCAGTGCAGACTTCAAAGCACTCTGAGAGTGCACCCACCGAGCCCCAATACACTAAAGCCTGTCTGGGAGGTGGTCACACCTCCCTGTGACAGGAAACCTATTGTCCAGGCCTCCCCTGCCGGAGTTTCGTCCAGCAGCAGGAGGGCAGACTCGTGTCTGTGGCTGGCAGCATCCATTTTGTGATGCCAGGGCTCTGTTAGCTGGTACCGGGTATACCGGTGCTGTCATGTCTCTCCCTATAGAAGGGTGGGATCATACTCCCACACCAGTTACTGGTGTAGGGGTATGATTCCAAGGTGTTTGTCACCAAAGACGACAGTTTTCCATGCAGCCATTCCAAAGTTAGCATTTACCGTTTGGTTACAATGCACTTAAGAGTATATGGTCTGACTGCATCACAAACAACCCCGGAATAAAGATTCCGAAAGCTGCAGAGGGGCTCTGCTCATGCATGGGCACCCTCTCACATGAAACCCAGCACCCTGCCTTCAGGATTGTTAAGGCCTGCCATAGGGGTGACTGATAGGTTTACATGTGCAGTGATATGGAGTGATATAGGGAACCTATATCTCAGTAAGGGGTGGATACACCACCTTACACAGGCTGCTGTAGCAGACCTGTTGTGTCATTTTAAACGGCTTCCCAGGGGTGGCACAATACATGCTGCAGCCCCTGGTAGGCCTCTGGGGTACCTATGCCCTGGGTACATAGTATACCATATACTAGGGACTCACAAGGGTACCCCAGAATCCAATCTGGAGTGTACCTAAAGTACATACAATCAATTTAGAGTAGAAAGCAGATAGACTGGGGTCCTGATTAGCAGGGCCTCAGTCTGGCTAAGTCGAAAAACAGTGAAACATCAGCAAAAAGTGGGTGTAACTATAAGAAGCAGATCCTACTCTCCTACACCCGGTTTGATTTTTTGGAATAAGATTCTTTGACTCCACCCATAGCCGTAAGTCTTCCAGAAGCAGGCTAGCATGAAATTTAGCTTTATTGTCGAGAAGCGCTATTAGTCTATAATTGCCCGGGTTAAGGAGCGGAGAGAGCCTTTCTGCGCAGAATGGAATGTCTGGTTTGAAAAGAGCTTGAGGGAGGCTATTTGTATAGGGCCCCATCTGTTCTGGCATTCAATACCAGGTGACCAAGCTGCTTTGTTAGAGGGGCCATGTCTATGGCGTGGTGAGGCGAACAGTCTCAATCTTGGGAATCGCCGGAAGTGGTAGATGTTTCCAGGTTATGAAGTCCATTGTGTGAACCTGAGTCTACATCCCCACTTCCCAGGAAGTGCCCGGAAAGAATGACACCCATTCTGGTTCTGTGATGTTCACACAGCCAAACCTGTTGGATCCGTTCAGCTGCTTGTTGACCAGGGCTCAAAAGTTCCTAGAATCAGATTTCTTACCCTCGTGTAAGAGGATTGTCAGAAGTGTATTAGGCGTCTTAGTTTCTGTGCGTGAATGGCTTCCTCTCCTATTACTCCCTGCCTTTATGCTCGTCTTTACCACAAACAGTGCTATGCTGCCCTTTTGGCTTAGTTTGAGCTACAGAAATACCATATACAGCATACATGCCAATATTTTTCAACTGGAAAGTGGGAGATTTATAATAAAAAGAAAACGAGGTATGTATTTTCCCCATTGACACATATATATTGAAGCAGAGGCAAATTTAGGCGGGAGACATGTAAAATAAAGGCAATTTTGGATTAAAATATTGGATGTGTCTCCAGCCTTTTGGCACATAAGTACACATACAAGTCAGCCAATCAAAAGGATGGTTAAGAAGATATGCTCAAAAGGAGGAACAAACACAAGAGGGAGGCAAGCCACAAAATGCAAAGCAAGCGAACAAAAACAACCTATATCAACCAAGGACCAGGCACTAATCCCACTATACATTTTTATTATGGTCCACAACAGGGCTTAAGCAAACACACGGGTAAGTCCCTAATTACGAGTTGGTCACTACTGGATGTGATCATTATCACACCCAATAAAAATTGAAACAAGAGTGTTCCGTATTTACCAAGTGCAATAGTTATTGCCGGACTCGGTTTTGAGGATTAACATGCAGATTTTAGAGCTTACTGCACAAACTTTGCATACTCTGGATTATCTGTGCATTTTTTCCCATACCAGCAGCTTTGACGTGATATTTAATCACAAAACTCATAGTTGTAATATGTGCCCTTACAACAGCTACCGCTCAGGGTGGGGGAAGAATTCCGCTGCTGGCGGAGTTTTGGCCGCTCCGCATGGAGTTTTGAAAAAGTCTGTGGAGTTGTTTTCTCTTGCACGGCTCACCAACGTTAAGTTGGCAAGCGCGAGAAATCGTGCGCTGGACCACTTCCCGGCGAGATTTCTGAATGCGGGCGGTTACGGCAGGTCGATACCGCTTGTGTTGAGAAAAATGCCGCTTGTTTTGAGGAAGCTGCCGCTCAAGTAGAAAATCTACTCGAGCGGAAGAAAGAAGCAGCACCCTCTGGTGCTCTGCATGATGCAGTTCGCGCTGATTTTACTGTGTGGGTGAAACTTCAGGTGACAGATATCAACGTGAACAGCGTGACGTACCGGACTCTGCCACTCGCGGAACTTCGTGTGGCGCGGCTGAGTTTTTTCGGCACTTTGCGGAGCTCCGTGAGCTTGGCTCTGTTCAGGCCTAGCTACCACACATATAATTTTTCAGCTAACTCATAAAGTGAGACTTAAAGTTGTCAGCAGGTAAGACCCAAATAATAAAAGTCCGTGCTCAGTCTGCAGTGTAACTTAGGGTCGCTAAAGAACCTCAACTGCAGAAAAGACTAGGTGGATCACTAACTCTTTCACTGGGCACCGACGAAATACATGCCAATAGACCAGATTCACGCAGGAGACTCCTTATTAGGAAAACATACGTCAATAAACCTGATTCAGACAGGAGACTACAGATTAGGATTTTTGAAGCCAAAAATAGCTTTATTTTGGCTGTCTCCCACCTGAAATTACCTCAAATTCAATAGAAGTCAATAGGGGAAAATAAATTCTCCAGATTCTTATTTTTAAATTTTCCACTTTCCTCTTCTAAAATGTTGCCATGTTGCTGCTGTAGAGTCGGAGACCACGTAGTTTAAGAATCAATTTATTTAAAGTTGGAACACCAGTTACACTACATGGAAATACTTTCCTCTCCAAGTCTCTTCATCCAGCAACTGCTCTTTCCAGGAAAGGCGAGTGGAATATGGAATACAGAGTGTGTGCATGGAATGTAAGTGACCTTACAAAAGAAAACACACATAACCCGATATGCAGCATACATTATACACAAAGGATACATAATAAACTATACACAATTATGATTAAACTCTAAAGTAAAAGACACAACAAATATTCCCCTTTTCTTGAATAAAACAATTCCACAAAGATCTTACCCTCTCCACACACAAAATCTTCTAACCACTTTGGCCTGACAATCACCCTTTTGTTACGTACTTCCCTCTCTTCCACTATGGGACCACAAGGGGCAATTCTCGACTCTCCAGCATTCTTTTCCTTTGATGCTTCGTCTAACCCCATCTCCTCTTCCGTTCTCACAACCACTTCCGACTCACCCAACTCAACACCTTCCTTCTCTGTTTGACCATTAACCTCACTACATGCACCCTCACATCGCGGAATATTACCACTATTGGCATCACTAACTTCCTCGTTCCCCCTTCCTGCATCCTCATCCATGCCCATTAAATCCGGCAATAACTCCTTACCCAAATTCCTAAAGTCACTCTTATACAAATTGCTGTTGCCATTGAGTATAGCAATTCTTTTGAGGTTCCTCACTTCTCCATCACTCAAAAGAACAGCATTCCGGAACACTTTAGTTATCTGCAGTGGTTCTGAAAACTGACGCTCTCCTTTTTAGGTCTCGCCTAGCGATGCAGCGCCATGCGCTGCTCGCCAGGCGAGATCTATTGTTGCCGACTTGCTTTGCGATGCGGGACAGGACAGGTGCACGCGTACGGCAAGTCCTGGACAGGAGATGTGCACGCGTATGGTGCGAGCAGGAGCTGTAATAACGCCGCAAGCCGTACGCGTGCACATCGACTGTCTGTGCTCAAGCTTAACAGACAGGAGATGTGAACGCGTACGGCTCGCGTCTTTTTACAACTCCTGCTCGCACCATACGCGTGCACATGTCTTGTCCAGGCGCGGCGTCCAGCATGCCTCCCGCTCAACCCCACTCACCGGCTCTTGTGGGGACTCTGCGCTGCTCCCAGGCTGGTCTCCTCAATGGCAGGGGAGACTCGCCTCTTCACCCGGTCACTGGCGCAGCAACACGCGGGGCTCCGTCTTGCTCACAGGAGCCCCGCCTGAAATCTTGCTTTGGCCGCACCATGCGGCATTCACGAAGGCGGGGTGGGCTCCCGCCGGACTTCCCTCTGCGGGGTGGGATCCCGCCGGACTTCCCTCTGCGGGGTGGGCTCCCGCCTCGCTTCTCCAACACACGGGGCTCCCTCAGCTCACGGGAGCCCCGGACACCTCCGGCCGCGCGCTCCATGCCCCGCCCATGCCCCACGCAACTGACGTTGTCGCAAGCCTTAAGCAGTTTCGCTTTTTAATGCGCACGCACGCTCAGCTCGTGATGTCCTCAGTAGGTAAGAACTTTCCCTGTGCGTCTCGCGCTTGTTTCCCTTCCTTTAGCATGCTTCCGTTTGCTTAGCTCTGTATTCTACGAAGTGAACTCACTGTCAGTAATTTGTTCCCTGATATTTCGTACTGCTTGTTTTAAGTGCAGGTGAAGTTTGTGTGATGGGTGAAGAACATTTGCTGTTCCGAACTTGAGGCTGTCACAACTGACAAAGTCCTGGGCAGATCACAGGTGTATTAGGGGCCATGCAAAACACTTTCACTCTTTGTGCACATCTAGGTAGAGAGTGAAACAAAACAGACATTCATGCCTGCATTAGTGGTGATGTGCAGTTTTAGGGTCCTATTAGGTACCAATTAACTCAGGACCTCCCAGACAGTCTCTCACAGTAGGCAAGCACAGGAGTAGGTAAGAGCTCTTAACTGTGTTGGGTTCTTGTATTTATCTAGCCGCTTGCCTGCGCTTCCCAATAGAATAGTCAAGGTTCTGGAATTTTGAGCAAGCTTTTGCTAGTTTCTCTTCGCCATTTGGTTCTCGGGTTGTTCCCCTCCTCTGCCAAATACATCCATCACCGTTGTATTCCATTCTGCATCTTTTTGCACTTAAATTAAAAGCAGAGGGTGAACTGAGTGGTCCAATTCTGGTAGCTGGCTTCAGCTCATGAGGGACTTGACATAAGAACAAACTCTCTCTCCCCTATAGAGGATCAGGAAGCTTCTAGAATTCAGGAATGGTACATACCAAATAGGCCTCAGCATTATATAGGGAAATTGAGGGTTTCGATTGGAGCAATTCATGAATCTTAAAGTGCATCAATAGTGAAACACCCCTAATATAATCAACTCTACTGGCTCATTAACAATAAAGTGATCTCGTAGTTAAGTGGGAGTTCACTTCAAACTCATTAAAACCTTATGTGCCATTGACCGTAGTTTACAGAGGGCAGCGGACT
The DNA here is from genome assembly GCA_963921515.1 of Calotriton arnoldi. NCBI lineage: Eukaryota > Metazoa > Chordata > Amphibia > Caudata > Salamandridae > Calotriton > Calotriton arnoldi. Next base: position 3,157,875 of record CAWUFW010000319.1, read on the forward strand.
CAACTTTAGGACACCTCACCTAGACAAGCATTTGCAATGCAATAGGTCTCGCATTTACGCGAGTTTCAGCTATTGACATTGCAAATAATGCTTTTTATATTTGTTTTCGTTTTAAAAACATAAATAAAAGGCATTGTCATTTACAATGCCAATAGCTTTAACTCGTGTAACTGCGTGACCTATTGCATTGCAAATGCTTGTTTTTTTACCTTCCAAAGGTTTCTTCACCTTGACCCACATCACAATGCAGACCTTCACACCCTCAGTACTTCTTTTCTTATCAAAAGCCTCATTATAAGTCAGATGCCTATTGATTATCCTTTTCTGGACTTCATCAAAAGACACGTTGATATCAGTAGGCTGCAATAACCATTCCGTATAGCATTTGGTTCTACGACTCCTCCCTCGCATCACTTCAAAGAGAAACTCCTAATGCTTCATGGGTGATGGCTCTGTACGTCCAAACCATCTTAAAAACCTGAACCTCCCAATCCTCGCAAGCAATGTACAAGCAATCTGAATGGCATTTTTCAACACTTTATTAAATCTCTCGATCATGCCATTCCCACTGGGATTATATAAAGATGTGGTTCTATGCTTCAAGCCTAAACTTTCAATATACTTTTATCTCAACAAGACAAATTGTACTCCATTGATGCTGATAATCTGAGCTGGAAGACCATCCTCTACAAATGCTCTGTACAAAAAAAATGTCAATACTGCAACCGAATCAATTCTTTCAACAACTTTAATAACTGGTCATCTGGAAAACACATCAATTAAAGCAATGATATACTTTCAGGGTCTGTCAATGGGAAGCATAATAACTATTGCCACTGTGTACCATGGTTTCTCTGGAATGATAGATTCATACAATTTTGGTCTCAGAGTTCTCAAAGACTTGTCAGAATTAGCGCAAACCATACAATCCCTGACCTCTCTCTCTGCATTCATATCAATACCAGCCACCAATATCATTTTTTAACTCTTTGTTTGTTTTTCACTATACCACAATTATCTGCATGGCACAACCTCACGATACTGTCCCTGAGCCTGTATGGGGGAATGGCTTTATCACCTCTGAAGATGGTTCCATGCACCAACGTCAATACTCAGCTCACAAACTTCATCGAAGCCAACTCCATCCCGACTTCCTAATCCGGGTTCTGCAGCAACCACAGCACCAAAGACGACATCCGCACCCTTCACAACCAGGGCCCTCATCCTTCTAGACCTCTCTGCAGCCTTCGACACCGTCTCCCACCGCACTCTCACCGTCAGACTTCACGACACCGGCATACAGGGAACTGCCCTCAACTGGATCCGCTCTTTCCTCACCGGCCGAACCCAAAGAATCAGACTCCCACCTTTCCTCTCCGAACCCACAGAGATCAACTGCGGAGTACCCCAAGGATCATCGCTCAGCCCCACGCTCTTCAACATCTACATAGCCCCCTCGCTGCCATCGTCAGACAGCATGGACTCAGCATAGTATCCTATGCCGACGACACCCAGCTCATCCTCTCCCTCACGAAGCAACCCGGCACCACCAGACTCAACTTCCAGGAAGGAATGAAAGACGTTGCATCCTGGATGAGCAGCAGCTGTCTGAAGCTCAACTCGGAGAAGACAGAAGTCCTAGTCCTCGGACCCACCCCCTCAGCATGGGACAACACCTGGTGGCCCACCGCCCTCGGCAACCCCCCCACTCCCACAGACCACACCCGGAACCTCTGCATCATACTCAACTCCTCCCTCACCATGACCCGACAGATCAACGCCGTCTCCTCCACGTGCTTCAACACCCTCCGCAAGACCTTCAAGTGGACCCCCCCTGAATCCAGAAAAAACGTCACCCACACACTCATAACAAGCAAATTGGACTACGGAAACGCCCTCTACGCCGGAATCAACAAATCCATGCTCCGAAAACTCCAGAACACCGCTGCCAGACTCGTCCTTGGCATGCCACGAGATGAACACATCACCCACCACCTACGAGACCTCCAATGGCTCCCTGTCGAGAAGAGTGTAACCTTCAAACTACTCATGCACGCCTACAAATCCCTCCACAACACCGGACCCCAATACCTCAACGAAAGAGTCTCCTTCCATGTACCATAGAGAAACCTCCGCTCCGCCGACCTCGCCGAAACCCTGTGCATCCGCAGAGCAGGCGAAGAGCCTACTCCTACATCGCAGCAAAGACCTGGAACGAGCTCCCGCTCAACATCAGACGTTCCCCCACGCTGCACACTTTCAGGAAGGGCCTCAAGACCTGGCTCTTTGGCTGAATCGGAGCAGCACGCCCCCCCCCCCCCCAGCGCCTTGAGACCCTCATGGGTGAGTAGCGCGCTTCACAAATCCCTGATTGATTGGAATTTCCCAAAAATGCCTTAAAGTTTCCAAAATCCTACTCGTTCTCGTCACACTCCAGAAGGTCCGTAGGCATGCGGGATAAAAAGTCAGCCAACACATTGCTCCTTCCTGATACATATATGATCTCATAAATGGAATCTTGCAAACGCATTGACATTCTCGCAATCCTGGCAGATGCTTTGTAAACCCCTTCTGTGGTTAACAGTTTAACCAAAGGTTTGTAGTCACTCCGAAGAATGTATTTCTTGCCCCAAACAAAAGATCGAAAATGTTCAAGAGCCCAGACACATGCCAGGGTTTCTTTCTCTATTACTGAGAGCCTTTCTTCAATAGCTGACAGAGCACGGGGAGCAAATTTTATTATAATCTATTTACCACCCTCATCAATTTGTGTCAGCACACCCCCCAATCCTGTGTTGCATGCGTCCTCAGTGACCACCTTCATTGAATCAGGATCAAAACGACTTAACACAGGGGCCTGCACAATAGCATTTTTTAATGTCTGTGAATTCCTTTTTGCATTCTTCTGACCAAAAGAAAATTACTTTATTTTTGAGTAATTGTCCAATATGGTACACTCTGCTTAAAAAACCTTTAACAAAGGATGCGACTTCACAAGATGCACTTGTAACCGCCAACAGCTGTACGGTGGTCAGTAAGGAAACGAAGATCCACTGAAATTAATCACGCCTTGGAAATCCCGCATAGCGCTACTCCTCAACACTTCCTCGTGAAGTGCTTCACATGAAAAACATTCCCCAAGGCAAAATCCATAAAATTGTAGAAAATCACTCAAAAATATTCAGTGGGTTCCTCTCTGGTGTTCTAACTGCACCCAGCTCATCACCAAATTTGAAGAGTTGGAGACCACGTAGTTTAAGCATGCCTGGAATATGCCTATAGGGCAAAATATTTAAATGAGATGATTCTAGAGTCATCACAGAAACTACTCCAGGATTAGTTCCTGATGACTTCAGTGGAAAACATGTGACGATCATTTACTACTGCAGGATGATCTCATGATGATTTTAAGATTAGGCTGGATTATTCCAGGATGGATTCCTGATTACTTCAGTGGAAAACATACGATGATCTTTTACTACTGCAGGATGATCCCAGGACGATTTCAGGATTGGGCTGGAATACTCCAGGATGATCCTAGAAGTATTTCAGAATGGGGCTGCATTATTACAGAATGACCTTGTGAAGACATCAAAATGAGGCTGCGTTACTCAAGGATGATCCCACAATACCTTTAGAATGGGGTTTTATTAGTCTATGAAGACTTCATGATGGGGATGTATTACATTCAGAATGGATCTGGCTGTATTACTTCATGATGATTTCAAGATGGGGATGTATTACTCTAAGATGATCTCAAATAGTAATGGGTAAACCTGGTTTGGCATACTGTGGAAGTTAAGAATTCCGTCTGCAGAGCAGATCATGGGCACAACAAAAAAGAAACAAAACTGCTTCATGGGCTGTACCCAAATAAAACAAGCATTGGCAAAGCCAATAAGTCTTGCCTATGCAAGAGCTATTGGCTTTGCCAATGTTTTAGCCATGTTGCACGCCAGCGTAGCTGCTGTTCAACATGGCTAAATGTTAGTGGGGTAAAGAAGAGCGGCATGGAGTGGAGTGTCGTAAAGTGAAGTAGAGTGGAGTGTCATGGAGGGAGTAGAGTGTAGTAGAGTGGAAGGGTGTGGAGTTGAGTGGCGGAGAGTGTCGGAGTGGTGTGGAGTGGCGTAGAGTGTTGCATAGAGTGGAGTAGAGTAGATTGTCGAAGAGTGGAGTGACGTGGAGTAGTGTTGGAGAGTGGAATTGCATAGAGTGGAGTTGAGTGTTGAAGAGTCGATAGGCTTGCAGTAGAATGAAGTGGCAGAGTGGAATAGCATAGATTGGCGTAGTGTGTCAGAGTGGAATAAAGTGGCATAGAGGGAGTTTCTTAGAGAATCATAGAGTGGAGTAGTGCTGTAGAGTAGCATAAAGTGGAGTAGGGTGTTAGAGTGGAGTAGAGTGTCAGAGTGGAGTAGAGTTTAACATAATAGAGCATCGTGGAGTGTTGTACAGTGGCCTAGAGTGTAGTGGAGTAAAGTACAGTGGTGCAGAGTAGATTGGCGGAGTGTATTGGTTTTGAGTATAGTGGTGCAGAGTGCATTGGCATAGAGTAGATTGTTTCAGAGTAGAGTGAAGTGGCGTAGGGTGGAGTTGTGCAGGGTACAGTACAGAGGTGTAGCATGGCAGAGTGCAGGAGTGTGGAGTCAGTGGTGCAGAATAGATTAGAGTGACATGGGGTGATGCAGAGTGTAGTGGCGTAGAGTGGTGCAGAGAGCAGTGGTGTAGAGTAGCGTAGAGTGCAGTGAGAGCGCAATGTAGAGTGGTGTTGAGTTCAGTGGCGGAGAGTGCAGTCTTGCAGAGTAGAGAGTTGTAGAATGCAGTGGCACAGAGTGGCATAGAGTGCAATGACTGCGTCACTGTACACCACTGCACTCTGAGTAGCGCTGGGTTTAGTGGCCGAGAGTCCAGTCTTGCAGAGTTGAGTGGCGTAAAATGCAGTGCAATAGAGTGGTGCAGAGTAGAGTGCAGTGGCATAGAGTGCAATGGAGTAGAGTAGATTGTTTCAGAGTAGAGTGAAGTGCCATAGAGTTGCGTAGTTCAGTGTATTTAGAGCAGTATATAGTACATGTTGCTCCTACTACTTTAAATGGTAGGTTACTGCTTTTAATTTTCCTCTACTGCATACAGATTTTACCCTTCCATCCTAAAGCTTTTTTATGAGAACAGTTCAGACCTTGCCAATCCATCCACTCATGCAGTTAAAACATCGAAACAAGGCCTATCACAACCCAAATGTAAAGGTTACTTGAGACTGACAACAGTCTTAGTAGTCAATCAGCAACTAAAACAGTTTGTCCAGCCAGGGCAGAGTTGGCATCTATCACTGCCTTCTCCTCAGCCCTGTGACCAGGTGAGACAGTCAACGAATGTGGCTACTGGCACTGGTGATTGAACCCAGGTAATAGATCATTTGAAGCAGAGCTTCTCGATGTGCAATTGAAAAAAGCATGCAGCAGTCATCATAGAGAAAGTCAACAGCCATGCATGTCTACGGCTACAGAACAAGGTATGGTGACACTCTCTCGTTCACAGACAAGGCCCAGCCGATTGGCACTTACCCCGTACAATGTTAATGACAAGGCAGAGGACGTCCTGTAGCCACCTTGTAACTTGTGCTCTCCAACATCCACCAGCCCCCAGACTCTTCAGTCACACACCTCAGCTCTCCATCTTTGAATGTTGCAATGGAAGGCTTCTCTTATTTTGAAATGCTGCGTCAACTTTGTTTTGAAAAGTGTGGGAGGTGCAATTTTTCCCTCCCCATCACAGACGGCAACTGGATTTTTTTTCTACAAATTAGCATAAGAACACTCCAACGGTTGTCAAGACTTCACTAATTACATATGCTTTGCTGTCACACACCCTTTCATTCCTCTGCCAAACATCCCTCCTGTTTGTCACTTCCTTTTAGCCATCCCATCATCAATGACTGCCCTCTGCTGCTACTAATACTGCCCAGTTCACATCACTCACTCCAGTCCTGACTCAGTCTGTCCCTCTCCTGGCACCCAACATAGTCTCCCTTGTGTCATGGCACCATCCCCTGTCACCATTCTGTGATTCTGTCTTGGCACCAAAACCACTCCACTTTTAAAACTATTTGTTCCTTCATGTAAGTCATCCCTTCTTGTACCCTCTTCTATGTCACCCAATTCCACCTTCACCTGCCCCCTATCCACTCCTCCCACCTGCCCCTATTCTCAACCATCCCCATCATGCATCTCATGTCCTTTCTTCCCACCTGTACACTACACCTCCCATCTGTCACAAGTCTCCTTTCACCCTCCCTGTCAGCCATCAGCTTTAACATGCCGTTTGCACCTATTCCCTGCTCCCACTTGTGTGGAGTGGCAGGGAGTGTAGTGGCATGGAGTGGAAGACTGCTGCAGTGTGGCATTATGTGGGATGGTGTAGAGTGAGCTGAGTTAGAGTGGCGTGGAGCAGAGTGAGTTGATAGTAGTACTGCTCAATACTTAGAAGCATTGGTAAAGTCAAAAGCTCTTGCATACGTGAAAGCTATTGGTTTTGCCAATGTATTTCAGTCATGTTGTACAGTAGCGTGGCAGCAGGTCAGCATGGTTAAGTTAGTGCGTGGCATATAGGAGAGTGATTTAGATTGAACTGGCTTAGAGTGGAGTGGCGTAAAGCGGCATACAGTGGAGCAGAGTGCTGTAGAGGAGAGTGGAGTAGTGACGGTGAGTAGAGTGGCATTGAGTGCTGCTGTGTGGCATTGTGTGGAGTGGTGTGAAGTGACGTAGAGTGGAGTCGCGTGGATTGATAGTAGTACTGCACAAAATGTAGACACATTGGCAAAGCCAGTAGTTCTTGCATACGTGAGAGCTATTGGATTTACCAATATCTTACAGCCATGTTGTACAACAGCATGGCTGCTGGTCAGCATGGTTAAAAGTTACAGCGTGGCATATAGGATAGTGGCTTAGATTGAACTGGCTTAGATTGGAGTGGTGTAAAGTGGCATACAGTAGAGTGGCACAGAGTGGCAGAGATTGCCGCAGTGTGAAGTGACTTAAAGTCACTCTAAGCAGGGAGCACAGTGAAGTCGCATGGAGTGAGATAGAGCACTGCGGTGTGGCATTGTGTGGAGTAGGGCGGAGTAGAGCAGTACAGTATAAGTAACTAAAGCGTCAATAGAGACAGATAGGATAAAAGCAACATAAATAAGAAGCTGTGTGCCTGTGTTAAAAGTAGGAAAGCACATTGCACGTCCAGGAATAATACTGAAACGTTTATAAATTTAAAAAAAATTGTGCACTGCAAAAAGACAAGGAAGAACAAACATGAGGAAGAGCACATGTATGTGGTCCATGCTCTAGAAAGGAGCTAACACAAGAAAGGAAGGGAAGCTTCAAGGGACTTTGCAATCAAAAGATTGCAAATGAGAATAACAACGAAAACAACCAATGGTTTGCTGTGGGTAGATTGTATGCCCACTGAACTATTAACAATATGTCTGCCAGCATAGCGCTTGCGCTGTGTAGGCGACATCTAAAAAAAGAATTCACACATTGTACCAGCCCTGGATTACAATGTAAAAACACTTTCTCAGGTGGAGGACTAGGGAAGAACAGTGGAGAAGGAAGGAAAGAAGCAGGAAGAGGTGAAAGTCATGAAAGATAGGTGTAAGAAGAAAGAACAGATAAAAGGGAGAGCAAGGAAGGAGGAGAGATCGGGGAGGGATCCAAAGACAGACAAGGTATAAGAAGAATGAAGAGAACTGGGGAAACAGAGATTGGAGTGCAACAAAGAAATATGATGAGAATAAAAAGTGGAAAGAGGGGAAGTGGAAAGGAAGAAAAGTGTACCTAGAGAGGAAGAGTGTAGAAGGGGACAGAAAGGAAAGTGGAAGAAAAAGATACAAGTGAAAACCAGTTAGTAGCGAGCAAGAGTGGAGAGAAAGAAGTAGGTAGAGCATGAATGGAGAGGAGGAAAGGAATGAGGTGAGAAGGGGTGTAAGAAAAGCAGCTAGTGAGGGAGAGCAAGAAAGTCTATACCTCTGCTTCATAATGTATACAGTGATAAAATATGTCAAGTTTAGTGAGGACGGCTATTGTTCCTGGGCCTGCCTCACCTAATGTACAGCTTTGCTGTCCAAGACACACATAAGAGATTCTTTCATCGTGTTAGGGCTTCCTGCCATCAAAGGAAGTTTTCATGGCATCACAAAAGGCATTCCTGATAAGAGATAATAAGGTGTCAGTCACCCAATCGGGATTAAGTTTTGGTGGAGACTCACACTGACACTTCTAAACAGTCACATAATAAGATCATGCTTTAAAACATAAATTCCCACTGCCACCTCTTTCAAAATGAAGTCCCACATTCAACTGCATTCAGATAGGCTCCCAAACACTTTTACATTTATGAAGCATTAAATTCAATGGAGCCTGCCACATTTGTGTTGAAAGGTGAGCTCATCACCACACTTAATAGTAGTGGGAAGCCACTGACGCCTCGAGGCAAAATGCTCTTGGAATCCTGAATCCGAAATGAGCCGAACTTTCACAAGCGGAGAGGTTGTCTAGTGGTTAAGAATGCCAACCCTGGCACATGGGGAACCAGCAGTGGCATAGCCAATGTGTCACAGGTCCTAGTGCAAGGAAGGAGGTGGCCCTGCACCCATAGCTACTGTTTGAATTGTCAAATACAGAAATAATCATGGTTCAGGGGGACACTCAGGCCTACGTGCCCTAGTGCCACTGCACCTGCTGAACCAATTGAAGCTACGTCCCTGGGAACCAGGTTCGAATCTCAGCCGTTGCTCAAATCCTCTAAATCTGGTCAAATGTCCCTGTGCTGAGAGAAAAAAAAAAAGATGTAATGTAGTCTGTGTTTTTTTTTAAGTTCCTTTATGTTATTGGGCAAAGTTTGCTTTGTGCTATATAACACTGCAGAACAAAAAGCGGTTTCTGATGGGAAAAAGATTCCCATCTCGTGGCTAGATAGCTCCATGAAATCGGGATCAATCCTGGCTTCCCACCTAGACCAAATTGAGTGAGCGTAGCGAAAAAATACTTTTTTTTCTCCTTTTCGAGTCTCCCTTTTGTTCATTCACGCGTGTGAGAGAGAGGCCATCTTCAAATACCCGAGTGCAGGATGTGCAAAGAAAACCTCGTGTTTGATTTACTCTAATAAGAATCTAGGCCATAGAGTTTAAATGACAATGTTGTTGCTTCTTAGTTCACTAACATTGTTAACAGGGAGGAGGCAGGAATGTTTCTCGGATCAAGTCACTTGCAATAAATACTTTTAAATACAGTGATATCATCTGATGTTCTAATATGAAACACTTTCGCATGTTAAAGAAATACAGTATTTTTATTTTCAAGACACCATATCATATTCTAGCATGATATGCGTTGCATGATTTACATATGCAATATTTCTCAAGCTAGACTTGTACATGGGTTTTAAGAGCCAGGCCATCTCTTGGCTCAGCTCTAGTTCGGCTCCCCCTTTTAAATTGTTGGCTCGTCCACCTCTACCCCACCATGCAAGTGCCTCAATCAGTCCATGCAGGGTTTCAAAAACCCCACAAGCATGCAAAGCCACGGTTATTTGGGTCCCTTTCACACGTTTTAAAAAAATAAAGTCACAATTGGTAAAGGTCACAGTGGAGAGACGGACTCCTGCATCCACCTCTCCAAAAAGCAGTCTTGGTCGAGGGCTGCAATTAAAGGGCGGGCTCCCGCCTTTCAAACAAATCACAGCACCTGTAAAGAATCCCAAAGGTCGAGCAGAGGCGGGAAATCACACCCCTTACTTTCCGTCTCTCCCCATCCACAACCCCGCCAAAAATACAGAACGAAATAGAACAATGATTTCTCCTTTTCTCTTGAATGCATCCCCAAATCCACGCGCTGCCCGACGCAGCAGCACCTTCTTTCTCCTCGCCCGACCACACTGCAACTGTACTTCCGCTCTGATGCAAAGGCCAAACATTTGCGTAAAAGAAACAGACAAAGGACTGCAGCAAATGCACAGTGCAATACTTAAACCGGCGCGCATAAAGCAGCAGCAGTTACAATACCAGTGTCCTAATTTTAAAACTTGCTATCTAAAACCTCTGTGCAAATAGGCGGTCCATCTGCAGAAGCATTTGCTTTTTTTCTTATTTGAGCCAAATATCGTAGAAGCAGGTGAGACAGTGCTGACATTTCAATTTGTTTGAAAGTGAAGCATTTAACTGCAGTTGTGTATAGCGCAAACTTGACCCAATTGGCATCAGAGCGCTTTACACGAGAACGAGATATTTTTACACTTGAGAGGCAGACGTTGCACTTTTTTTTTGACACAGTAAGACTCAGTTATTTACGCTGAATCACGGAATGATGAGCAGAGGTCAAAATTCGAACAAACCTCGAAGATGTTTCAAAGTTTCACTTGGAATTATATTATTTTAATATTACAGTCACACGTATTATTAATATGACAGCCACATATATTGGTTATTCTTAGACCCATTGGAATTATGCAATAATGTAAAAACCTAACGATGGCAGTGTTGACTAAATTACATGGCATGAAAAGGAAAATTATACTGCATTATATGTCACACTGTGACATTCATATTTTGTTTTTTTATTTTACCCCACTTTCCTAGAGAAGGTTTCTAAAAATAAATAAACTAAAATGTTGTACATGTTCCTGAAGCAATCAACAAATCATCCTCAAATTATCACGAACAAGTCTTTAATTTGAAAACTGTAGTGCTAGTCAAGTAATCCAACAGCCATTGCCAAACAATCCTAAAACGACCAGTAGCAATGCATCTTGTGAAGTAATCAGGCACTCAGTTTCAAGTCGTTCTCATATCATCTGGAACAGTCACACCTTGGTAAGTCATCAGATAATCATTTTCCAGTCATCCTGAAATCATCAGGCTCAAGTTTCTAACCTCTGCTGATGACTTTAAGAGCTTGATGATGTCTGATGACGTGAAAATGACTTCTAATATAGTTGGATGATCATCCAATGACTCTGGGATGGCTTCTAAAGTCATCCTGTTTGATACACTGCATGGAAATACGCCCTCTCCAAGTCTCTTCACTCCAGCAACTGCTCTTTCCAGTCCAGGCCAGTGGAACATGGAATACGGAGCGTGTGAATGGAATGTAAGCGACCTTAAAAAAGTAAACACACATAACGATATGCAGGGTACATTATACACAAATGATACATAATAAACTATACGCAATTGTGATTAAACTCTAAAGTAAAAGACACAACATATGCACAAGGTGAAAATTCAGGGAGCGGAATTAGGCGGAAACACCACTAAGAGCTTCAGATGAGGCAACTTTGTATTATGCTCATTTGTATCCTCCTCCTTATGTAATGTTGCTGATCCTGTTGTGAAGCGCTCTGACACCCTCGGGTAAAGTCCGCGCTATATAAAAACGCATAAATAAATAAAACGAACCATCCGTCACAGACCTCAATATCTCAATAAAAAAGTCACATTTGGGCACAGACGATTACATTAAAAATAAACGATGGCCCGCTCTTCCTCCGAATACAAGACCCGTGTGCGTAGCGGCCATCTTAAAACACTACTCACAAACAAGATAGCCTTTGTACACCTTTTAATTACTAACCAGCCCGCTCCTTTTGCGTTTTTCAGCATATGGTATAATATGTATCAGACCTATGGCTATTTCAGATTTTGTCTGGTATTGGTTTTCGCCGAGCCCGGTACGAATTGCTTTGGGCCGTGTTTTATATTCTTTTAACAGCTTGCTTTACTTTGTTGCGGATCACATCGGGTTCTGAACCTCAACCACTCTATATCTCTCTTGGGAAACCATCTCACGTCTACTCTTGGCAAAAAATATTGTCGCCTCTTTAATTCATCACCAACACCAGTCTCCCTGACGTCTCCGCCACTCGCGCTTTAACGTCATGACGCCTGGCTCGCACGCCAGGTCACCCTTCTCTGAGAAGCGCGTGGACGTGGACCGCAACAGGAGGCGAAGTAGAAAACGCTGGACACTACAGTACCCAGTAGTCTGCGCGCCGCGCACGCGCCCCGGCCACGACTGCAACGGCCTTGTATGTCACGTGGATAGCTTCAAACCAACAGGGTTTGAATGCTCTGGTGTCCCGGCTCGTAGTGTGCGCGAGCAGATCGATGTAAGATGGCGGCCGTGGAACCGGTGAGTCTTCGTTAGCCGATAGGAGGAGGGGGTAGCACGCGCGATTCGGAGACAGGGGCGAGTGGGAGGGTCATCCAACCTCCGTCGCCGGGTATTATTCACGGGGAGCATATACTGGGAGAGTGTGGGTTTCGTGGAACGTTCATAAACTAAATTTAGTAGCGGAGGGGTCTTACCCCCGACCCCGCCTTAGGCCTGTTTCTTTTATACCCGGTAGAGGTGGTCCTTGCAGTTGATGTAATCGATCCTCGCTCTACCGATCTGGCCATTTCTTGTAGTCTGTCCCTGTTTATCTGCTTTCCTAAAGTATCGCCGCATGCCTGCCATCACCCTGCCCCCGCACAAGCCGGTGCCAGCAGCCCTCGTGGGTCAGGGAGTGAACACTGGCCTGCCGGCTGTTGCGGCTGAGGTCACCACATATGTCATCTTTAAACGGGGTTCCTTCCGCGGGCCCTGTTGTGTCCCCGGTTTTGGGAAAGCCTTTCGTTTCTCCTCCGATGATCATATAATCGTTTTAATTAAATCAAAGACTGAGGGAAACCCTTTTTTGAATGAAAATCATGTTTTAACATGTTCTTAGTTTACTCGTACGGAACTTGATTCCACATATGACCGTCATTTCTCTTTCAACAGCCGGAACAGAAATCCCTAGACTGTAAAACTTTGTCAGACTCCATCTGGTGTGTTTGGATGGTGCTCTTTTTTGTCCGGTCATGGATTGAATTAATCTCGACCACGCGTATTACCCATGCTTCTTATTCATTTTACGTCAAACAGAGAGGAAGTCTGTAGCCGGGACAAGCAGTGTACAGTTCTGACCTTTCTGGGCAGTGCCCGGGACTTGCTTCACCGTGGCTATTTAAATCTTGTGCTGGGCCCTGCTGTTTGGCACTTTCTTGCTGCTCATATTGGGACATGGCATTTTAAAACTTGTGATTAGAGGGGTCCGACATCTTGACCATCCAACGCCGCGTATCAGAGGCATGTTCTCGTATTTCGGATCCTTTTGATTAACAGGGCAGGGTGTAGAGGGCACGGCCAGGCTTTTGTGATATATCTTTTTTTAATTATAGAATTCATGTTGGTGACTTCATTTTCTGCCTCGTCAACCGCTTTACTTAATATTAGGTGCTATGTGTTCAGTTTGCTTCAGTTGAAATATACAGTTGTTTACAGAAATAATTATTTTAGTGTTTATTTAGTTGTCACCGACTAATTGCAAATTTACGTATGTGAGAGAATACCTCTAATGCAATCCATCTCTGTCAACGATCTGTATGGCACTTTTTCTTCTAGTTAGTGTGATAAGTAGCCTTAAAATCTGTGGTATAGTTAAAGATGGTCACAATAGTCCGTGTTGTGGCTGCTGTGTTCTTGAGTACCCAATTCCTAGCACCTAACAATTTCCAGAAAGACCATATGTTGATGTGTAATTTTCTGCAAGGTAATAGAATGTAGGCATTTCAGGTCTGGATTTCAACATTCTTTCATGGTGTTAAACAGGATTTGGTCCCTGCGCATTTATATTGTAGAACTACAAATGTCGCACTCGATAAATATCAGCATCATTACTTACCACAGTTTGGCAACTAGGATGGGATGGCCCAGTATGAATTTCAAGCAGCACATGACAAACTGAGGAGCTTGTTTCTGCCTGGTGTCTTCGTTGCTGATGTTCTCACATTTGTGTGAGGTTGCCACACCAGGCCAATGACCTTGATCATAGCAAGACCACTGTGCCCTGTGGTCACCTGTGACTCTTGTTAAGCATTCTGAGAGCTGTAAATGATGGATAGTTGCATACCTCACGCTGCCATTCACCCCTAGTAGTCTGTTAGCCACAATGAGTAAAAGAGAGCAATCCCGCCATACTAGGGAACATGGCTAGAAAACCAATGAGTTTGTTTCCACAGGTATTCCTCAAAATCATCAATCAAAAACAGGAACGGATCCACCCACTGGTCATTGAGTAATCATGTTCATAAATCTATTCCATGAACCATGTGCAAAAACTATACCGTTGCCACATGTAGAAGTGTGTGTATATATTTCTGATTAAAAAAAATCCTCAAATAGCATGTATAGAAAAAGTACATACTGCTAGACATCCCAAGACAACATTAACCTAAATCTAAGAAAGAATTAAAGACCAGGCTAGTTAATCTGTCTTTAAAAATATTACATCTGCTAAATTGTGTCATTGTCATATTATGAATCAATTTGTCGTGTGCAATTGATCAGTGAAGTTAGTTTGTGAAATTCAAATTTGACGTTGCGTTTCGGGGGAAGAGGTTGTATTATCCTCTGTTTTCAGGCCATTCTGTCTTTTTTCTATCTACGATTTATACAAGGCAAGTCGTCAAATTCAACATATAGGACAGTTACCAATAACTAACTTGGCCACAATCCTTCGCAAGAACAAGTTTGTTCAGTCCAAACATCCTGGGCTGTTAAAGGGCTTCCATCACCATCACTTCATAATAGCAGTGATGAGCAAGAGCCTAGTCTGTTAACCCAGTCCCTGGTTACATTTTGCTCTTGTTAATGGTCAATTTGAAGGCAAACAAATTGGTAAGTCTTCTTGGAGAAGTACAGATCGTCGTTCGTTAATTGACTACATTTTTATTGCATATGAGGAGTAAATTCTTAACTAACTTTAAGATAGAGCAAACAGAAAAAGTGACCATTATCTGTTAATTTTCTTAATGGAAAAGCCAACAAGTAGGACTTTTGATAAACAACAACCTTCACAGGTTATCTCTATGACAATTGTATTTATATAGTGCTTACTAACCCTGATGAGGCGTTGAATCGCTTTTCGGCGAGTAGCACTCTACTCCGTAACCCAAGGTGGATTAGTAGAGGGAAATATATAATGTAATTGGGATGGTGGGAGTTGTGGACATGTGAGCATGTTATTTGTGAGTTAATGGTAGCAAAAGAGGTTTGGGATGAGTCGGATAGAGAACGTAAGAGATATTTTGTAAGGGGAATAGGATGCGTATAGAGTAGTGGTTTGGGGAGGTTAGGCATGTTTTCCCTTGCAGTGGGAGTAAAGTATATAAATATTTAGCTATATAACCGCATATAAAAGATATACATAAAGATTTTAACGTGATACGCATATGCAAAATAATCAGGAGATGTAAAATTGTACTAGATAAAGTCCTATATCTACATGAATGGATAGAGATTTACAAACTCAGGCTTTCCGTTTTTCTGTGAATGAACTTTTTATAATTTTTTAAAATTTTTTATATTTATTTCTCAGTATTTCAATTGTGAATCACTTATAGATGCAATTGCTATATTCATATTTACACATTGTGACATTATAGGAAAATAAGTCGATAAACATACTCCTCACATTACGTTATTGATGTATTGCCTAACTTGCATATGGATATAATGATAAATTGTTATGTATATATTTATTTATGTAGTTTTTATAGGTATTTTAATTCCTATAGTAAGAATGTGATACTGAATGGTCTTCCTGGAGCATACTCAATCCTTATTTAATTTTATTAGCTTACACATGATTGCCTTTTTACCTTTTTTTTAATTTTTTTTAATTTGAAATAATCGGTACTTGATTTGTTTGCAACCCCCTTATTGCCTTTCCATTAATCTACCCCTTTTGGACAATATAAGAATTATTCAAGTGAAAAATGTTTCTCAAAACAACATCCGATTGGAACTAGAGACCCAAGCTGCAAGATGTTGGCAGTAAATATCTTCATGTGATTACTGGTTCAGTATAGTTACGACCTTAAGCGAAGATGCAATTAAAAAACCTATCCTGATAGATGAAATTTCTTGTTAATGTTGAGCTAACTTGATTTAGTCCATTATCTTACATAGAACAAATAACTATTAATTGAATTGTTGACAATTGTATTGATGAATACCTTTCGCGCCAAGGGACCTCTGATATCAGTTACATTGTTGAAAATAAACATAATGGCCTGGGCCCATTTACTTAAGCGCTTTTTCACACGTTGCATTCTTTCAAACTGTATTTCTGGAAAAGAAGCCGGTTCATACCTTGCATAAAAGAGAGCCAACCTGTTGTCGACTTGTTGTCTTGCTGGATGTAACGGAATACATTTGCTACACTCATTTTGCTTCAGCTTGTAGACGGGGTCTATAACAAATAGCTTTTAGCCTTTGAAGATGGGGCTTTAAAGTAGTCATGTTTCACACGAACAATTTTATGTTTGCAAATGTTATGTTTGTTGCTTTTGTCGATGTTTTCTTTTTTTTTTTTTTTTTGTAGCACATTTGATAGTGTGAATCTAAGTTGTGGTAATAATTTAATGACAGTCATTCCTTGTCACTTTTTTTTTTTTACCATTTATGTATCTTCACTCTAACTCCTGGGTTCGCATACTATTGGAATGAACAAATGCATTTTCTTCTGGAATCCCTTTGCAGAATGGCCTGATGTCAAGTTGTGAACACTTTTACTTTTCGCTTTATTTATCAGATCTACCTAATTATTTCAAATCATCCCGCCCCTCTCTTCCAAATTAGGAGAGCAGGATATTTCCACCTTAACATATGTAGTTGATTTAGTTTTAATCAATCTCACCTTAGTGGGGTTACAAAGACAATTAGATGCATTTGCCATGTATGCAGAGGCACAATTTTCTGGTCAGTGGAAACAAGACAAAGATAATGCTTATGAGGTCTCATGGACTCCTCAGCTCAGCGTTTAATTTTATTTTTAAACATGCATTTCCTTTATCTGGGAGTCTATGGCTATGGCTAATTATTTTGTCCAGCAATTGTAAAATGCAACTAGCATAAGTTAGCTCTTAGGATGTGCCTGCTTCAATTTTCTTGGTGACAAATGTTCCTTCCCTAATGAAATTATGTACTGCCAAAATCCCGGCAATTGCACTTTATTGAAGCAGAACCTTTCACTTCAGTTGAAAATTTCAAAAAGTAGAGTTGCAATATTTTAAGGCATAGTTTGGCATACATCTTTCAACTCAGTCGAAATTTTAAGACTAGAATCAGCAATAAGTTAAAGTATTCTCTCGTGATCAGTGTTTTTTTTTATCACCTTCTTTTAAAGTTCAAAGTGTAACTTTAAAAAAGCCACATTGAAAGAAATCTCCAAATTGTATTGAGGGGAAACTTTCTAAACCAAACTGGTATTTCTTTGTTTAAAATCTTTAGATAAAACTAAAGAGATACTAGTCTAAATTTGTCAATCGTGTTTGGAAAAAAATTGCTAAACAAAACATTTCTTAACAACTTTTTACTGTATTCATATCACACCTGCACTTTTGCAAGAATGCAGTTTTTTTTCAAAATCAGTCTTAGCCATTGTGTTAGAAGATTTTATATTAATTTTAAGCTTCAAAATCTGCATGTGGGAGAATTTTTAGTACTTGGTAAGGATGGAAAAATGTGTCTAGGCTGTTGAAGGATCCGGGATCCTGATGAAAGGATGACTGGACGCTGTGTTCAAGGTTGAAGATAAGTTTAATCTTGTAGGAAGGACCCCATCCAGGCAGGGCATGTCATGGCATCAACAGCCTCTTCTCATATTCAAACTCTACATTCTACACCTCTCACTGGGCAACACAGTGGAGAGTATGACATGCAAGCATTCCTGAGTAACCATGGCACCTAGTACAACAATAGGCAGATGCCACACACCTTCCCTCCTTCAAAAACCAAACAAAACAAAACAAAGTACAGAAAAAGTGTGAATAAAAAAAACGTAAGCAACATGAGAACTTATTTTACAAAATCTCTCAAATACAAAGGTTTTACTCTCAACCTGGGAGACACCCTAGGACTGCTTTCAGACACATTTGCATCTCCATTACATTTGTGTGAACTAGTAGTGGCCGAGCTGAGAGTGCCTCTGTAAGGAACCACTCTACCCAGGTTCCATATGCGATGATCGTGAGTTTTGATGGCATTCTTGAATAATTTAATTACTCTGATGGGTTTCGAGAATTTAGAGCTTAAACCAGGGTGTTTAATAACTACTAAATCTCCCACTGCAACTTTTGACAGCTTTCCTTGAATCAAAGAGAGTCTTCCTGTCTGCTGCTTTTTAGCCTCTCTCTCCCGCCATACCTTTGTGCTTTCCACATTCCCTGACTTACACTCCAACTCACGCACCCAGGATGGCTCAACTAAGGTACATGGTGTTCTTCCCCTGAACAAAACAAAAGGGGATTTGCCAGTGGTACTATGCGGAGTCAACCTGTACATATTGACTTTCTTTAGTATCTCTTTCTTCCAATCAAGCCCACAACCTTTGGCCAGCGAAATCACCTCCTTAAGCACCCGGTTAAAGCGCTCAACCATACCATTGGTTTCTGGGTGATATAGAGAGCATTTTTTGTGTTTGATACCACACCTCTTTAAAAATGCTTCCATCTCTCTCGAGACCAACTGTACACCATTATCGGTCAAAATTGTGTTGGGATAACCTTCCCTGGCAAAAAGGTCTTCTAAAAAAACAATGACATTCTTTGTCTCTATTCCACTGGTAAAGTGCACTTCAGGCCATCGCGAGAACATGTCTATGGCAACAATGAGAAACAGTTGATGCCCATTGTAGTGAACAGGACCCAAGATATCCAAAGCTATGTCTTTCCATGGCCCACTCGGGAGATCTCTTACAATCATGGGTTGTACTCTTGCCGTCTTGGACTTCTCACACATGGAACACTCTATACAATCTCTCACCAGTCTCTCTACTTGCAAGTCCATGCCAGGCCACCAATATGAAGCACGCAGTCTTTCCTTAGTCTTGGATATACCTAAATGCGACAAATGAGACAATTCAACCAGTCTACTGCGCAGATTCTTTGGGGGAATCAATCTAGTGCCTCGAAACAAAAGTTCCTTGGACATACTCAATTTATCTTTTACACCCCAGAATTTTCTTGCTTCTTCCGAAGCTTGTCTCTTGGAGTGCCAACCTTGATTAATCAAAGATACAATTTCCCTTAGCACCACATCAGAGGTCAATTCACTCCGCCACTCATCCTCCGAAACGATCTCCTTATCTATCAAACAAACACGGGTGTCATCGTCAAAATCATCACCATACATCTCATTCTCACCTCCAACATTCACCAATCTGGACAAAGTGTCTGCCACACCATTTTCCACACCCGGTATATATCTTGTTTCAAAA
Source organism: Calotriton arnoldi (assembly GCA_963921515.1). Classification (NCBI taxonomy): domain Eukaryota; kingdom Metazoa; phylum Chordata; class Amphibia; order Caudata; family Salamandridae; genus Calotriton; species Calotriton arnoldi. The sequence continues at coordinate 3,177,222 of CAWUFW010000319.1, forward strand.
TTAAATTCTCGTAAAGCAACCACCCACTTTGTGATCCTGCTGGAGATAGAATCTATCCCTTTCTTCGAAAATACCCCACAAAGGGGTTTGTGGTCTGTTCGAATAATGAATTTGTTACCCCACAAGAATTTCCTGAACTTCCTTATGGCCCAGAATACAGCCAAGGCCTCACGCTCAATAACTGAGTAACGAGACTCGGGATCTTTTAGGGCACGAGACGCAAACATGATAGTCAACAAACCTTTATCACTCTGTTGTTGAAGGACAGCCCCTAACCCTTTTAGACTAGCGTCGGTGGTAATAATTGACACTTTTTGAGGGTCATAACTCTTGAGACACGGAGCACTATTGAGTTTATCCTTCAACAGTTTAAATTCTTCCTCACAAGCATCACTCCATATAAATTCAGCACCCTTTTTAAGGAGAGTCCTCATGTTGGCACTCAGTTCTGCAAAATTCTCAATGAATTTGTTGTAATATTCTATCATCCCAAAGAATTTCAATAACTCATCTCTTGAAACGGGAGCACACATGCGAGTAATGGTGTCTACGAACTCATATTTAGGTAACACACCATCAGGGGAAATGGTGTGACCCAAGTAGTTGATACTGGAGATGGCAAACTGACACTTCTCTGCTTTGATCGTCAGATTCGCCATGTCTAATTTTCCAAGCACCACATCCAGATGACGCTCATGTTCTTCCTCATTCTTGCCAAACACCAGAATATCATCCTGATATACACATACGCCTTTGCAACCCTTGAGGACCTTCTCCATTACGCGTTGGAAAACAGATGCCGCTGACACCAGGCCAAACGGCATCCTTACAAATCTGAAGGTCACAAAGGCGGTGAGATCTCTGGATGATTCTTTCAACTGGATCTGGTGATAGGCCGACGTGAGATCAATCGTGCTGAATACTTTCGCACCATCCAACAAGACTAATAACTCTGAAATATTGGGGAGTGGATAGTGATCTACTATCACGTTCTTGTTTAGCTGCCTCAAGTCAATGCACAGCCGAAGACTTCCATTAGACTTACGAGCTGCGACGACTGGAGCTAGCCACTCTGTACCCTCTACTTCTTCAATTATACCTCCTTCCATGAGTTTCTTTAATTCCTTCTCCATCTCATCCCTAATTGCCAAAGGTACACTTCTAACCTTGGAGCACGAAGGTTGAGCATCAGCACGAAGACGTATCTCATGCTCAAATGTTTTAAGACATCCTAGGCCTTCCCTGAACACATTGGGAAACTTCTCTTTTATGTGGTCAATGGTGACACCGTTAGAAAAGGTGCAAGATTGAACCACATCTGTTTTTCCTTTGACAGGAATGGAAGTGCTACTGATTTGGACAGTATTGACCCTATCTTTCAACAAGATTGGGGTACTGCTACTAGGATCGAGCATCACCCCCAAGTCCCCTTGGTGAAACCAGCTTATTATGCTGTCACCTTTTTCGGATACGTAAATCTTTCCTGAAACATACCGTTGCTCATATTCAATCAGTCCTAAAAAGTAACCCTTCAAAGGTATAGGTTCACCACCATAAGCCAGAGGTTTTATATCTGGCTTCTTCAGAGAAACTTTGTTTGCCAACTTCTTGCTAAAAAAATTCTTAGAAACTATTGTAATTTTTGCACCCGAGTTAAACAAGACTTTGGTAGATTCACCCTCAACAAGGATGGAATCTACCGGACATGTTCTGGTCTTCACTTCTGTGCTTTCAACTTGTACAACAATTTGTCCACAAACAAAATCTTCCTCCTCCCCACCATCCTCTGTGTCAACACACTTGACTTTTGAAGAGGAAGCAAAAACCCTTGTTTTACACATAATTGCAAGATGACCCTTTTTTCTGCACTTTGAACATATATTTTTTAGAGCTGGGCAATTTTTGTCGTTTGCCAAGTGTCCAAGTTTATCACACCTGTAACACCTTCTTATGCTTGGTTTGCTTCTAATTTCACTACTTTCAACCCTCCCCACAGGTTTCTTATAATCCGTCTTAATTGCTTGTACTACTACTTGTTTATCTTTCTTAATGATTTCAACACACTTCAATGAGTGTTCCACCCTTTTAGCGACTTGCAAAACTTCATCAAGAGACGGTTCGTCTCGCATCCATAACTCATCTCTTACTCTTTCAATGTTACACCCTACCATAAATTGATCTCTAATCCTTTCATCGACAAGATTAGCAAACTTACAAGATGAAGCCAGTTTCCTAAGGTAAGTTACATAAGTCTCAACTGACTCTCCTTCACCTTGCAGTCTCTTTGCAAAATGGTACCTTTCTAAAATTGTGCTCACTTTTGGAAGAAAATGCTTGTCCAATTTTTTTATGCAAATATCATATTCATTAAGCCCTTGAGCCTCAGCATCGTTCAACTCAGGAAGATGATCATATACCTCCTGGCCCTCAGAACCTAGACAATGTAGTAGAAGTGAAGATCTTCGTTCAGCACTAAGTGATGTTCCGCACACTTTGCATAACGTTCAAAGACCTTTTTCCATTTTTGCCATTTTATGGGAGGATCTCCAGAGGATACCAAGAAAAATGGAGGAGCTGTGACATTTTGCATTCTTCTCTAAAACACTTCTATTTAAAGAAAAACAAAAGTTGATGAAGGGAGAAGAAAAGAAAATATTGTATATTTAGAGCACTTCTGAAGTAGGAAGACTGTCTTAGAAGTGTGTCTACCACTGTGGGAAATTCCAAAACCTTTCACACATTGTAGGCGTAATAGTAGTGTGCCTGTCACTGGTGACCTTCCTGTGCAGGCGTAATTGTAGTGTGCCTGTCACTGAAGACTTTTCACTCAAAACCAAAAGTATCAGTAGGCCCAAAATAAATAGTTTTAGAGTAGAGGCAACTCAGGCGTGCCTGTAACAGGTGGAGAGAGGAATTAAGTGCGTTGAACAACTGTGAAGTAGTCAAGAGGCTTTTATTCCATGGAAATGGAGAGTTCTCTCAGCACCTTAATGGGAGTTCAAACACACCCAAGATGGCCGCCAGAAAATGTCAGGACAAGTAAATGAGGTTGGTGTCACTGTTGTTCTCCACTCTGAGTCAGAAAGGCGGTGACTCCCAGAAATGAAGAGGATGGCCCAACACTCGCTCCTGAGAGGAGAACTCCGGTAAGCACAAGTATTGCTTATTCCATGCTTAGAGAACTCTACTGTACAGTCAGCGCAGGCTCAAAACCTTTAGGGTGGAGAATGTGCGCCGCTGGCTGACGGGAAAAGGCTCTTTGAAGGCGTGCGCTGAAAGTATAAAAGTCAGGGTCCCAAGTGAGGAGCGCCGGGCAGCTCGCAGGACCTTTGAAATGAAGGATGAGCGCCGCTAGCTGACGAGAGAAGGCTCTTTGAAGGTGAGCGCTGATGGGATAAATGTCAGGGCTCCAAAGGGGAATGAGCGCCGCTATGTGACGAGGGTAGACTCGTTGAAGGCGCGCGCACTGTCAGTAACAATAACGGAGAACCAAGGCCTAACTGTTAGGGTAAAGCGACCCAATTTCAAGCTGTGAATGTCCCAAACATTTGGTCACATGGGCAATCAGTCGCCGAAGATGCGCTCTGTAGGGACACAGACACGCAGAAAGCGCGCTGGGAAGCAGAGCAGGGTGAAAACGGAGGGCAGTCTCCTTGAGGGCTTTCAAAAGGGTTGGGGTCGCAGGGAGTTGGACGCAACTAGAAACAGTAGAAAGTAGGTCCACGAAGGTTTCTGTACTCACGACCTTCGGGTAGAAGTTGCGCAGAGTAGAGGTCTTGCCGTTGAGATCCTTTCACTACACTGGATCACTTGATCACGCTTGTCATCCTGCCGACTACGCCAGTGAAGGATCCGGGATCCTGATGAAAGGAGGACTGGACGCTGTGTTCAAGGTTGAAGATAAGTTTAATCTTGTAGGAAGGACCCCATCCAGGCAGGGCATGTCATGGCATCAACAGCCTCTTCTCATATTCAAACTCTACATTCTACACCTCTCACTGGGCAACACAGTGGAGAGTATGACATGCAAGCATTCCTGAGTAACCATGGCACCTAGTACAACAATAGGCAGATGCCACAGCTGTCAGTTCTGTAATGCAGAATAATGAAGACTTGGTGTTTAAAAAAAAAAAAAAAAAATATATAAATATATAGTTTCTTTTGTTCTGTTCTAATAGCTTATCTAAATTGTGTTCTGAGACTTTTTTGGTAAATTTTAATATACGGAAGTGCTAGCTATGCTTTTTTAAAATTATAATCGGTGAACCTTTTTTTTATCGATTCTACAATTTCCTTAGTTTTCATCCCTTTGTGTTCTATTGTGTTTATCCTGATTTTATAAAATTTGTGTGAATGTTATTGTAAGTAACCCAATTTTTCTAACACTACTTGGTGCTTAGTGTATAAAACAGAAACTGAATACATATTTCTTGCCTATTGACAAAGCAAATTAACATGTTGAATAAATTGTGCGCTATGGGCTTGAGTTGATAAAAGCTACTAAATGGCTATCTCCTGATGGCTGAAAAGGTGGTCTGGTCTCCATTTAGATGTTGGTGCCCATTATCCTGCTTCAAGCACTCTATTTGCATCTGACTTAATCTTCACTGGCCTTAAGATGAAAGATGTTGATTGTTCAGTGATCAAATTCCTTTGTGACATCTGTTGAAATTGACATGGCAGGCAAGAGCTTGTAACTTTGAAGGAAATAACTCTTTGTAGTGTTAATGAACGCTGGTGCTTGCTCTTTGTAAGGCTTTCGTCACTGTTTGCCCAAGCCACTCAAGTCTCTTATTAATTCTTATGGACCTGTTGCGAAGAACTACAGTGTTGAAGTTGTCACTGATAGCTGCAAAATGTTACGGAAATAAGGGACGTAGATACAGCTAGAAGTATTTCATAAAAAAACACAGGTATGCAAATAGCCAAGTGCATATGCCTAAAGGAAGTTTTTTTTATTGAGATGTCATAGTAATGCCTTCTAGGCACCTTTTATTTTCGAAATCTTTGAAATTGTACTTTGTGAGCCAAATTGTAGCAGATGTTAGTTGTATAGTGGCTGTACAGCTTTTTCCCGTGATAAGGTCACAGGCCAACTGTTAACATTCCTTTCCCGGTATTTTCCTAGGCTACTTTACATTGATTTGAGTTAGTTACAAACATCACCATGGTGTTCTAGGTGTTGCTGCTAACTGTAAAGTTGTCTTCCCTTTATGTCCTTGAAATGATTAACATACAGTGGACTAGAAGTATTACATAAAAATAACCATGTAGATATTATTAAAAACTCTCACCTGTATATTGCTGCTGTAATAATTCCTTCATAGCACACTATTTTCTAAATCTATAAAATTGTTGATTGCAAAATAATTTCAGATCTCAAGCATGTTGACGGATTTGTTCATGAATAGAAGTCCAGAGATTTTTGCAGGCTTGTGTCCTTGGTTCTACGTCTTGAAACATGATGATAGAGCTAGAAATGTTGCCTTTGAAACCTCACAATCAGTTCTTTGGATGATTTGAGAAGACGGTTGCTGTCAATCAATTTTGTGGCCGACACCTGAACCTCCTCTTCTTGTTCATGTGGATGAATTGATGTTCAATTTATAATATAAATATTTGTGATCCAGCTTGATAAGCTATTATCCACTTTAGTGTATCCTGCATGAAGAGAAGCTCAATCTTTAATTGAGGATACACACAAAAGCTTTTCAGTCTTCACTATGAACGGCAGACATGCTCTCTTGGAAATTATGAAGTGTGTATTTGGGAACAGCAAAGAAGCTGGATGCACAACTTTGTAAACATTTTTTTTTTTAAGCAAGTCTTATATTTATTTGAGTTTTTATATAGCACTAGCTGGACCCGAGAGTATCAGAGCATTTTACAAGTTGTGTGAATACACAAATACGATTACAAATGGTACATAAGGGTATTCATAATATCCAAGACACAAGATTGTACAGCACTAAGTGGTTATAAACTCATAGGTAGAATGCAGGGCACATGGAGAACAGCATCCGGGACAAAAAGGAGATTGGGCAGGTCATGTGACCATCTAGAAGGCATTAATCTACGAGGGAATCGTAGAACAGTTTGTGCGCATGTTGAGGTAGTTGTTGAGGGGTAGGGATTTGAGGTTGTGTTTGAAGGAGGGAAAATGGAAGTTGCAGTGGAGCTCTTTGGGTTGTGAGTTCCAGATCTTCATAGTATTATCTGAGAAGGAGCTAGCCTGAGATGATTTCTTCTTGAAGTTGGGAGGAATGAGAAGAGCATTGGAACTTCTACGTGTTCGAGCTCTACCAGCTTTAGAATTTGTGGTTTCTGAGTATTCTGAGGGTTTTGTATGAAGCACTTTGTGGGTGATGCAGGCTGTCTTGAAGATGCATCTTCCTTTGACGGCAAGCCATTTAAGACTAGTGAGGGCAGGAGAGATGAAATTAATTTTTTTAGTTCCTATGAGGAGTCTGGCAGCCGCGTTGAGAGCAGCTTTAAGGGGCGGCAAGTGACATTTTGGAGTTCCTGTAAGGAAGGAGTTGCCGTAGTCAAGTTTTGAGATGACAAGAGATTGTACTTCTGTCTTAAGATCGCCTTGGACGAATAAACAGCTTTACTTTCTTGAGCTGTCAGTGTGTGTAGAGTGCTGCTTTGGCAGAATTGTTGATGTGCTCCTCCATGGACCTGTTTTTGTCCAGGGTGATACCCAGGGACTTGACGGAGTTATAAAGAGAACAAGCAGGAAAGAGCGCCCAGATTCTTGATCCATTCTTGGATAGGTAAAGGATTGTTTCTGGGGAGAAGAGTAGTTCTGTCTTTTTGGGATGCAGTTTAAGATGGTTTTGAGCTATGATTGTCTCTTAACAGTAAAGCTCGATACTCTGAGGTCACAAGGTGATTTGATTTTACAGTAGAGGTGTATGTCGTCGGCATATAGGTGATAGTTGACCCTTTCTTGATTCAAAATGGCGGTGAGTGGTTCCATGAAGAGATTAAATGGAGCTTGGGAGAGGATAGAGCCTTGAGGTACGCTGAGACATCTATGGATTTTTATTTGCTGACCGCGATGATGTAGATAGGACGTAAACCATTTCAGGACTGTGCCATTGACACCCGTGCAGTTTCTGAGAGTGTCAAGTAAAGCTGGGTGATGTATTGAACGCTGCTGACAAGTCAAGTAGGATTAGGAGGCAAGCATCGCCTTCATCTAGATTTCTTTGAATGTCATCCGAAATATTGAGCTAAACGGTTTCAGTGCTACAACCTATCCTGATTGGAAAGTGTCAAGGAGTTTGAATTTCTCTGTGTCGGTTTAGCTATAGGAGAACACATTTCGTCAGCGTTTTGGCTACGAAGGGAAGGTTTGAGATAGGTCAGAGGTTGTTGAAGTCATTGGTCAGTTCCTGGTTTTTTGAGACTGGGAGTAACTTGACCTATTTGGAGGGAATCAGTAACACAGCCTGAAGAGACGAGGCATTAATGATTTTGGTCCAGAACGGGGAGATGATATGGTTGAGGTTCTGAACTAGGGTGGAAGGCAGAGTCGGTCAGTAGTGTCGGCTGTGGGCTTCAAGTTTGCTATTATTTTGAAGACTTCATTTTCAGTCATAGGTTTGAAGTCTGTCCATTTAGCATTGTTTTTACGATTTGGGCGATCTTAATAAACTCAAATTTAATCAGGGACATGCTCGTCAAAAGTTGAGCCCTGGGAGGGGGTTTCAGTGGCGACCAAGGGGTCAATGACGCAGGTGGGCAGGGATGACACAGTAGTATAATGGATAAGTTTGTTGGATTTTTGCAACTTTGTCAGTGAGGTAATTAGCAATTTCTTCACAGCATTCGGTGGTGACTAGTGTATCCGGTTGGGAGGTAGTGGTCGTTTGATGTCTGATTTATGTTTAAGAGCTCTCTGGGTCTGTTCTTCGAACGATCCAGTTGATTTGCGAAAGAAGGTGTTTTGTTATCTAAAGATGTGATTCTTGTAGCAGCGCTGTTCAGATCTTAAGAGTGAGAGTTGAGTCAGTGAGGGGTTTTGTCTCCAGCACCTTTCTGTTTGTCTTAGTTGCCTCCTGGCGATGTTGAGGTCGGTGTTGCACTAGATAGAATTTTTCTAGATCGCTTGAGTTTAAATGGTGCAAATTTGTCGAGCACATCGGTCATGACTGAGTTATAGTGGGCGGTAAGGTCATCAACCGCGTGAAGGAGCAGTTGCGAGTGTAGTTGGGTGAGCACCATGGATTCCAGGTCCGTTCAGGGGATGTGATTGATATTCCTCGCCCAGTGTATGGCATTGTTGATGGAGGATGGATGCAGTCTTGGTGGGGCATTGAGATGGAACAGTATGAGATGGTGGTTGGACCAGTCGATGGGCTTGATACATTGAAGGGAGACAAGCTCTTTTCTGGAGATTATCGCATCAAGAGTAGAGCCTTTCTCGTGGGTCAGGTCAGTGGATAGTTGTTTGAGGTCATTGATATCAAGACGGTTAGTTTATTCTTCTCTAGTAGCTATTCTTTGTCATCTAGTTTATCTGTCACTGCTGAAGCAAAAAATGGTTTAAGTACAAGTCCTTGCAAGATTCAGGGATCTTTTGGAATGTTTTTTAAATGTTGCTCCTTGTAACATGGTGGAAAATGAGTTTGTGATGGTGAATGGTTATATAGATCGGGGTGGAGGTGATTGGTGCAGAATGGGAAATTACAAGTAAATTACACTTTTTTTTCTATACTTAAAATTGAAGGCAATTAAATTTGCTTAAAGGAGAAGAATTGCTTGTTTTGCAAGAGAGAGGCCTCTAAACATGAATGAGAAAAGAAGAATTTGCTTAACTTACTGGACATCTTTGATTGCCAAGCACTGTAGTGATACCAGAGTGGAATAGGATGAAGTGCTCCCTGTGCAGTATAATAATCTTAGGTATTCTTTGCTGAATACGGATTCTTGTAGATGGAACTGTAAAATTGATCTTTTAGCTCAGATGTCAAAGTAGTGATTCCTGAAACGTCTACTGAAATGTAATAAATTAAAATCTTTATCAACTTAATCTTTTCATTTCCTGCTCTTTAAAAGTCAAAAGACTGAGGCTGTAGGCTGGCAGTCTTGTTGGTGGTCGTAAGCTAAAGGAGTTCTCGACCAACCACTTTGCAGCAGAATCCAGACTCTGCCCGGTCCTGACACCAGATACCTTCACGGTTGATAAAGGGGAGGTGGTGGTAGTCTCGGGAACCCCCTCTTGATCTTTTTGGGCTTTTTTTGCTGCGGTGAGTGACCTTGAGGGTATGCCCACAGCTGGCCCGTTATTGGTGCTGGTGTCACCTGCCTAGTGTTCCGTCCCAAGAGTGAGAGGTTCCGGCGCCTGAAGAGACCGTAAGAATCCATGGCGAGTGACTGTGATTGCCTCATCCAAGGTCCCCTTCTCTTTCTCCTTCTCACTTGGGCCTGTGGGGGGTCGGGGGGGTGGTACATGGGGCAGCTCTATCGATTCCCCACCCAAGGGTAACTAAATGTAATGGAGGCCATCAGGAGTAAAGTGGAATTCCTTCTCCAACGAGAAGCGTGCCAGGAGGCGTGTTAGCAGAGTGGTGGAGAAAGCGGGCGTGGCCTCCTAGTCCTCTCAGCAATCCGGCTGTCTGGGACTTACTGGGGTTAACAGAAGGGCTAGTTTGGCCCCCAAAGACCCTCTGCATTCAAGGGGACTTAATTCTCCTACCACCACTGCGCCAGGAGGCGCGTTTGCAAAGTGATGGTAAAGGGGGCGTGGCCTCCAGCGACTTGCCGGAGGCTTTTCAAAATTTTATTGTATCTTTTTTTAGGGAAGGAGCGCTGCCTAGCCCCCCCCTTCCCTGGGCCGATTAGGGCTCCGGATACTCCATCCCCTGGGACTCAGTGTTTTTTATTGTATTATTTTCCTTAAATGAAAGGAAGGGGCTGCATGGCCCCTCCTTCTCCGTGCTGATTGGGGCCCCGGGAACCCCATCCCCCGGCGCCTGCCTTTTTTTATTTTTATCAAACGAGGGAGGGGTCCGATTTTTGGCCCTGGTGACCCCATCCCCTGGGGCCCAGACTTTAGGGCCTTTAATGTGTGTACCCTGGTCCCCCCCCGGGCACCCAATCACCAAAGATGGGGACTGCAAGGGGGAAGCCTGAAGGCCCCCGCGATCCCAGCATGCTCTCCGCCTCCTGCAGGAGTCTGCATTACTTTTTACGCACAGGGAGCTGCTGACCTGCAGCTCTCTGTGTAAAAAAGCAGTGTGCTCCGCTTTGAGCAGGCGAGAGCAAAATGCTCTCGCTTGCTCAACAGAGCACTGTTTGCTATGGCATGGTGGGAGCATGTCACTTACAAGCATTTGAACAGGCAGTACTGAGGGAGGTGGAGATGATTGACTTTCAAAACACAAGAGGATTTCAGAATCTGACAAAAGGAGAAAGAATAGCGCTCCAAAATCTGAAAAACAATACGGATCTGGTTATTAAACCAGCGGATAAGGGTGGCGCCATCGTGCTTATGAACCTGGCGATGTATCAGGAAGAGTGTAATCGACTGCTTGCAGATACAATCAGTTACGAAGTGTACCGCAGTGACCCTACCAACCGCCTCATGAACAAAATAAGGAGCATGGTTGACGAAGCACTCACCAATGACTGGATCACAAGACATGAAGCAGAGTTTCTCATTAACGATAGTCCCAGAACACAGAGATTCTATACCCTACCAAAAATCCATAAGAATAAAATGCCCCCACCAGGAAGACCAATTGTCTCGGGCATTGGATCACTACTGGAGCCCCTTTCGCAATTTTGCGACTGGTTCCTAAGACCCATCGTACAGAGATCACCCTCATACCTACGGGACACTAAAGATGTCCTCTGCCGTCTACGGGACTTGGAGATAAATATCACTAAGGACCTCTTCATAACAATGGATATTGAGGCACTTTACACCAGCATTCCGCAGAGACGCACTCTGGCTGTTGTAGAACATATCCTGCTGAATATGGATTGGGAATTCATAACCCCAAGGCACTTTATTCTGGAATGCGCAGAGGTGGCACTTACTGAAAACTTTTTTGATTCTGAAGAGGTCATATACCATCAGATCAAAGGCACGTCCATGGGCAGCACCTTCGCGCCGAGCATGGCGTGCCTTTACGTACACCAATTCGAGGAAGATCATATCTTCAACCAGAGCAACCCTTATGCGACAAAACTGAAGACTTGGAAACGTTACATAGATGACGTGCTCATCATATGGCATGGAACTATAGAGGAAGCAACAGCATTTGTACAGTGGGTCAACACCAAGGATGAGCACGTAAAGTTCACACACTCCATTGACAAAGAGCACGCTATCTTTCTGGACCTGGATATCTCAATGACATCAGAAGATATCTGTACCAAAGTACACAATAAACCGACTTACAAGAACTGTTTACTTTTATACGAGAGCTACCATCCAAGGGCCCTACGACAAAACTTGCCCGTAGGCCAGTTCCTTCGAATGCGGAGAAACTGCTCAAACATAGAAACAGTTAATGAGCAAGCTGAACAACTTGAGAAAAAACTACTGGATCGTAACTATCCTAAAAAAATGTTCAGAAAGGCGAAGAAAAGGGCCAAGAACAACCATCGGGATGCACTACTAGTAACAACATACAAAGAAAAAACAGACAGAGTAGTATGTGTTACTACATACACTCCTGTATCAAACAAAGTCCAGAGCATCATAAGAAAGAAGTGGCACATTCTTAATAGTGCACAGAAACAATGGGCACTCCCGCTATTCGCATTTAAAAGGAGTAAGAGCCTACGCGATGATTTGGTTCATGCAAAGGTACTGCCCGATGAAACAGAACAAACCACACTCTGGAGCCATCAGAGACCTTTTGGACACTTCCCATGTGGAGGTTGCGTATCCTGTCCGCTCACGTACACAACCAAAGTAGTGGATATAGGCACGGATAATCCTTGGCGACTGAAGAACTTCAGTAATTGCAACACTGAGAATGTGGTGTATTTACTCACATGCCCATGTGGCCTCAGGTACGTGGGCATGACCACAAGGAAAATAAAGATCCGTATAAATGAACATCGGAGTACCATCAGATGTAGGAAATCAAATACCAAACTAACCAAACACTTCCTAGAACAAAACCATAAAGACACTGACCTCTAATGGGTGGTTTTGGAAGTCATGAGGAAACAGAAGATGGATATCACAAAGAATCTGCACATTAGAGAACAACGATGGGTGTTCCGCCTCCGCTCATGGGATGATGATGACATTCCCTGGCTACAGATGGGGCAGTAACAGCAGACCATACATGGAACCCCCCAATATGGGTGACGCCCCTGAGAGGAACAAATCTCGTCAGACACTGTTTTAAATAAAAGTACATTTTGAACATATCCTCGAGGGTTCGGTCTTTATGTTCGACAATTAAGTTGTTTTGTCGATCCACCAGCTATAAGGGATATAATACATAGAAAGTAATAGAGAGGTAATTTGATTCATAAAATTATGAAGCCCGAAATCATGATACGTTATCTTACAACTTTAGCTCACGCTACAATGACATTGTTTTAAACTATTACATCTTCCAATGAACTGCCTCGTCCCTGCTACCCTAGTGTCACCAGGTTAATTTAACAACATAGACCACTCTGAGCTCTAATAACGCTATTTGATAGTCGTTAATTACTTTATACAACCAGCCATGTAAATACAGGCCCATTGTATATACCCTTTTAATATTTTTAGAACATCCCCTAATATTTCACTTTGTGCGATTATCGCCATCGGGATCTTCATGATCTATCATTAACATCTACGCAAAGGACAGGCATGCCTGGCCTTCACGCGCACACGTAACACGTGACTAACACACCATGCCCACTTTCACGTGAGACGTACGCGATTGGTGCAACGCGGACCCCGCCCCAAATCAGGCACTTGCCTGACTATCTTTCCTCGCGCTCCTGCAGACACCGGATATCGGTGTAGAGGCCGTGCGACATTGAGCAAAAAACGCCGAAAACAGGTCAGGCATTTAACTATATCCCTACATCGGCGCACAATGGGACACCGGACATAATAAGAGTGTTGACGATTAGCGCTAATTAAGGGCCTCTTCCCGCCATATGCACAATTAAGCGCACTACTTAAACCTCTCGACCTCCCAGCTCAGTTCTCATCGGGGAGTTGAGATGACTACAACTAGGTGATATCGCGGAGAGCGCACCTTGATACAGTAAGGGAATGCAAGACGAATGTGTGATGAAAACGTGTCGCTGGAATAGAGACCACCTTTACCCCTGCTATTACATTTGTATGCATATGGTGTACATTTCTTTTACGGTGGCTACTTATGTTTTCTAATTTCTTAGAGTTTGACTACAGGGGCTTTCCCTTTATTCCTCCTCCCATGTAGCACGTAGGTTGAAGCTCTTGGGTAAGATGTGAGAGATGTATCTCCCACTTTTAATTGTTTTGGTGTGTGCATGTATGAAAGTCATGTGTTACACATATAGCCACGCACGCTAATTTGTGTGGTGTGGTTCCAAATGGGTTTCTTTAGTGACCTGAGCATACTGATGGTTCTCTTGTATACAATTTCTTTTTTTACAGGGTTACAGAGAGCCCCCGGAAGTGGAGAGTGACACAGGTCACCCCACCTAGTGGTTTTCTCACCACAAATTTGGTAAGAACGGAGCCCTTTCTAATATAGGTCCTGATGAATGCCATGTACCGTTTGGGGACACTAGGCAGAAACAAGTTGACCCGATTGAATACGGTGAGGGGACAAATTTCCCCACATCACCGTCCACTGTTTTTTAATACCATACAGTTACCTACTCCATTAAAAATTTAATTTGGCAACTCTAATGGTTTTTAGATTTCACTTACTCACTATGGGCCCCCACTTAATTTAGAAGTGCATCCCTGTCGTCAGGTGAATGCCCGCCCTCTATCAAACCAAGTTTTTAGAGGACGGCCAATGATGAAGCATGACACCAGGTGGTGTGTGAGGCCAGTCCTTCACTTTTTGTGAGATGTTAACTCTCACAGTTGAACTTTGAGCACCTTCGGTCACATTACCGGGAGCGGCCCCATTTGTGTTTAACATTTTGTGTTGGAGGCTGGCCTGCTCCTGGCGCCCTGTGCCTCTAGTTCCCTCCCCCAGCTTTTTTCTGTGGTTAGTGTGGTTACAACATGGTGGGAGCAAGCCATAACAAAGTGTAATGTCCCGGTGGTGGGCACCCCAGGATGTTACCGTAGCCGGCCCTGGCTGGTGGCGGTCCCCAGGGCCATTATTAGCTCCTGGAGAAGGGGGGCTGCACTGCCCTCCTTTTGTTTTGCCCCTTGGGTGGTGGCGGTCCCCGGGGCTGTGGTGGGGAGGGGGGGTCCTCGCCCCCTACAATGTATTAAATTAAACCCCCGGGGAGGTGGCGGTCCTCAGGGCTGCCAGGAGTCCACCTGCACTGAATTTTATTAAAGGCCCGGGGAGGTGGCTGTCCCCGGGGCTCCGGGGGGAGGGGGGTGCGGCTCCACACAGCACCCCGCATATATTCAAGTAAAGCCCTGGGGAGGTGGTGGTCCCTGGGGCAGCGGGGGTTCCGTGTGGGCCCTCCCCCCGGCACTGATTTGTAATAATGCCCCAGGGAGGTGGCGGTCCCCGGAGCTTGTATACGCTCCAGAAGGGTGGCCCGTGCGCCTCCCACCTTTTTCAGACCCCAATTTTCCCGGGACCTGGCCCACCCGGGTGCCAAGTAAAAAAGAGGGAGATCACGATTTTTTGGGGGAGGGCAGGGGGGGAATCTCTGCGAAATGCGCAGATCTACCCCAGGGTTTTTCCGAGATTTAAAAAAAAAATGATTTTTAGTCGTGGCGGGGTCTCTGGAAGACACCTTCACCACGGCCAGGGGCTCAGTGTCCCTACTCTGGACCCTTTTCTTTTTTTGTGCGTCTCTGCTTCAAGCCGAGTCCTAAGATGGCTGCCAACACTTCCTGGTTGAAGTGTTGGCAGCCAATCAAATTTTAGTACGATTCGTGAGTCCACTGCAAGGACTCTCGTCCCCAGATATCTATCTATATATATATATTTTTTTTTAACTTGGATATCTCAAAAACGACTGAACAGATTTACACCAAAACACAAAAAGCATGCTTTCTGGACCAACATCTAGCTTTCTGCCAAATATGGTGTAATTCCGTTCAGCGGTTTGGGCTGTAGTCGTGTTCAAAAATGAAAACTCCCCATAGACGTAACATGGGGAAAACACGTTTTGGGGCCCCCCTTTTTCTTGGCCCCCCCGCTTGATCACCCCGAAACTTTCAACACAGCAGCTGAACCAAAAAGAGGACGTTTTGTGAAAACTTTGCAGAGATTTGTCAAGTGGCACCAAAGTTATTGGCAAAACAAAATATGCTTTTCCTATGGAAACTTGGGTCCTCAATAGAACTACCTACTGGCGATATATATAGATACATTTGACACATTTTGGAGTTAAGTTTGGGCATGATATGTCTGTTTTTTATTTTCGTTTTATTTTTGATTTTACAATATAAAACATTCAACAGCCACAGTAAGATAGCATATGATCCATTTAACATAGTACACAACCCCTTCAGTGCAGACTGTCTGCAGTGACTTAGTACATCTTCACTGCGTATGCTTGTTTTGAAACATTTTCTACCCCTTTAGCAATTCTATTTGGTACTGATGAAATACGAGGATGATCTACTCGGGGGGGTTTCTCACTCCTCATTTCATTAGAACTAATCTCAAAAAGATCAAACAACCCCCCTCCTCCCCCAGTCCTCTAAAGCTAATAACTTGGTCCTGTCACTAAATCTTCTCAAAGTCACCCTTTATTCCACTTGTAGACTTTCATTTTGTCAAGAGATATATGATCACATTACCCCTACCCTCTTAAATATTTTCTGGCTTCCAATGAAGGGCAGAATTAAGCTCAAATTGGTTGTTTAACTTCTAAATCATTCCAGGTTTTTAATAATAATGTTAACCCCATGGTAGACCCTGCGCCGATATGACAGTTTTTAATCTGAAATGAGGCTTGGGTGTTATGCTATTTTTTAAAAAATGTTTCTGGACCCACAGCTTTACAAAACTACTATTGATGTAAATCTGTTTAAGTGACTCGTTTGTAAGGCCAAAAAGTTACCTTTGCTTTTTTTTTGTTTGACTGCTGCATGCGCCTCTGTTGAATGAAGGTGATGCCCGGTTATTGCTGCGAGGCTGGACATGACCCTGATTGCCAAAGAAACTATGCATTCAGCACTTTGGCTTGAATGGCATTTCTTTGGACTGCTACTGAAAATGACAATCTCACTGAATGACCAGTCCTGCCTTTCGACTGTGGTTTCTGTGTATTCTGAATACATTTTTAGATGCAATTTGCTCTTATGTTCTAAGTCAAAGACATTTGAGTATACTCGTGGCACCTTTGGCACGGCCTAATATTGTACATGTATTTTCTTACATTCATGCGTGAAATATGCTAATGTCTTAGTGCACCACCTATTTCCTATATTTAACAACACAATAGTGGTATGTCCTTAATACAACAATTTCGAAAGGGTAATTATCTAGAGCACTGTATGTTCTTTGGGAAAAAAAATGATACTCATTTGTTTCCTATTGGAGATTGGCCTCTGCAGGAAACACGAAAAACGAAACTTAAGCAGATGTAGGGAGAAAACGAAAGGGGCTTTTTCTCTAAAGACTGTTCATTCAGTCTGTTCTAATCATTTGACTCGGTTGGTGATTTTAATACGATTTTTGTAGCGTTTCAGTTCTTAGCTTATTGGCACGTTTGGTTTTTTGAGAATGTGACATTATCTTTGAATTTGAAATCAGAATTTGCACTCATGATAAACATTTGATTTATTGAAAATACAAAGGCGCAAATGTTACCCGTTACTACTTAGTTCTGAAATCGATAATTGCATAGAAAAGAAAAACGTACGTGTTTTTCTGAATCATTGGGGAAACAAGTGAATTAACTATTTAATTGAGCAGAATATTACCATCACCAGTAGCATTGTTTTTGCAGTTTTAGAAGACCTCTTTCGTTCTATGCGATTATTTAGTTCATAAGTGTAGAGGTGACCAACGATGTAGCTTTCTGCAGCTCAGCAGGCTATAATGCTTTATTACTGAGTGAGCTGGGCACTTTTCCACCTTCCTTCACTTTTGTTTAATATGGTACTAAGGCTTGTTGGTTGTCTTGGCAGACAGGAAAAGTGTTAAGTAGAAGAGGACCTCGATATCTTTCTTCTAAACGGTTATGATGGACACTGCTGCTCCGGGAATAAACTTCTGGGTTAGAACAGCACGCTTTAGTCCTCCAGATCGTTGACTTTATATTCCGTGCATAACTTACACCATCCCATCCCAACCAGCTCTATAGAAGCTGTGAAATAATTCTGTCTGTCTCCATGTATTTCTTTCATAGGCCAATGTGACTTGAAGTCAGACTGCCATATATGTGACTCACACCAAGCTTTTGTTACAGCTGGGTTAACCGCGGGTTATAGCTTTGATGTTTCAGGGTATGCTGAGCTGGTACCGCAGGAGTACCTCTATTTGCTTAGTCTTATTGCTTCTGTCTTAAATATTCAGTAAATACTGCTACCCAACGTAAACGAAGTGATCAACCTTGAGAGGTTGCCAGGATGTCAACGTGCTTTTGCAAGTTGCGAGCAAGCCTCTGCAGCACGTTTAAGAAAACTTCCTCCTTGTTTTTCTTTGACTGAAACATGTTCCAGTTGCCTGCTTCAATACTTATCTGCATACAGCCTTCATAATAGATTGTGTATTTATATATACGCTGTTCAAGTCAAAATACAGGTGGCTCAGTCGACCATGTTACTTGTGAAAACTTTACTTGTAAACATGCGTTCACCAGTTAATAACTGAATATGATCTTTGACTCGAGGAAATTGCCAAAGTACAGGATTAGTGAGGAACACTGCTTTACTGCATGTGGCAGTAACTTTACAGATGAACAATTCTCCTTTTGAATTTACCCTATTGTTTCCTGATTAAACACCAATGTTTTTAAATTTTCATACGGTTAAAAATTACCCAGCATAACCCATAAATGCAGTGTTTTGCCATAGTTGACCAATTGTCATCATGACACACGAGACTTACAAAATCTCCCCATCCTTAACTGCCACACCAATCACCACTGGTAAATAGCACATACACTTATACATATCTGCTTATATAGGCAGCTGGCGCTCGCTACCTGACTTTGTAGTGCTAAGTAAAGGTGCTACTCTTCCCTAACTCTAGACATTCATCTAAGTCAGTGGCAAGTATTTGCTGCTGTAATATCTGTTTGCAGTCAGTTAGCCACAAGTTAAGATCCGTCTAGACAGGCTCTCTTTATTCTAAGGTCGAGTAGCATTGTGCTAGGCAATGCTTCAACCAGTTAGTGTGACACAATGCAAATACTTTAATGTTGGGCATGTTCAACTAGCTACCACACCTCTGAACATAGAAAGGCTGAGTTGCCTCTGCAAGTACGTCTTGGGACCAGCAAGCTGCGTATAACTCGAACAAGTGCATCAACTGGCCAGACTATATTTTTCCAGGACATTTTAAGGAAGGACGTTACCTAAACTTTGTATCAAAATCTGTAAGTTGATAGATGCTTAGTATCCGTCCTGCTGTTTGGAAACTTGGTCTTTTTATATCCATAGTTGCCCGGCTCGCTTTCCCATTGGGAAGCAGCAGCTGGTACGTTTGTGTTAGTTGGAATGAAGGTTAAGTTCTGGTGGTGGTGTTTTTTCTTTTTCTTTCAATACATAGGAATATGACCAATCGCTATATGGTTTGTGTCTAGCTGGCCACTTTGTTTACTTCTGTAGGGATCGGTCTCCTCGCGTACAGCATGTTAAGAACCAAATAACTGTAAATGAGTGTCTTACAGTTGAATCCCAGTTGCATGATTTTACAGTACCATTGCATAATAAGGCACACCTATGTCTGAGTAGAAAACAACCACAAAGGAATACAAATGGATTTGTATGTCAGGTAAAAATATCACTCGTCAGCAAAACTGTTTCTCCTTTGCCAACCACACTTGATTATAAGGAGTTATGATGTGCTGATGTAGGGAGCCCTGACAAGTATGCAGATGTATTCTTGGAGGTAAAAAAAGATCAGGTATTTATGGAAAATTATTAGTGAGTGAAACCCGGTCTTGAATTATGACAGGCAAGTGACAAAGCTCCCTGGTGCTAACCTGAGCGCTTTCCGGCGACTGAGGGCCTGTCTTTTAATAAAACGTTTAGCAGTGATGTGGCTGGCAATCCTGGCTCTTCTAATCTATATATTGCAGGTGGGTTGTGCCATTTCATTTTTTTAGTTAACAGCCCGTGTTCTTTGGTCGAGGTCCAAGAAGATTCTGGCGTTCTTGCTTATTTTTCCCTTGGCTAATTTTGCTTACCCACAGACCCTGGTTGGGGTGGGAAATAGTTACATATTGACTTTGGCACGCTGCCTTACAGTAGCCCAGTACTTGAGGCCCTTACATATGAGTTTATTACACATTGAGACTGCTGCTTTTTCTGTAATTTTAATGCGAAGAAGAAATCAATTCGAGAGGAGCACGAAAGTGATACTTTTTAGCTATTCACTAACCAACTCGTATAGAAACCTAGCAGGATCTGCTTAGCTCAGGCTACCAACAATAAAACATCTAGTGTATTTTAAGGTATTTTTGATCTGAAAAATGCACAGACTGTGCTAAAGTGGTTAATGCTGATCAGTAAACCATTTTTCATATGTATTCGTTTGAAGCAGAGTTTTTACCTATGGTCATTGTAGCAGCTTTACAAGTGCTTATCCAATCTTCAGTGTCTGGTTTCCAGAAAGTTAGGACTGGTTTCTGAAAATGTTACATGTGTTGGTCTTTCATCATACAGTGTTTTGCGGACAGCCTTGCTAATTGTTATTCTCAAAACCTGCATCTGGGACATTTTTCTATTTCTGATTCCTCTATTTTGGGCGTTCACAATGTGCGCTCTCTTCTGCCTCATTGTATCTTGCTCCCATCTTGAGCTATTTTTGTCTCCAGAGATGGCCTCTTGACTGAAATGGAATATACAGTAATGATTAAAAGTCTCAAATCGGTAGTGTAATACTATTACCACTGAGCATTCTTCTGCAGTTCTAAAAGTTTTCATAATGTTTTTGGGATTGCACAAACTGTTGGACCCGCAGTTACCAAGGCCTTAATCCTAGATTCCCCTCCAACAACCTATCAAGGCTTCCCAAAGTTGGCTGCATGTGCTGCTGTTGGTCACTTGCTGTGTGCACTCCTCCTATCTAGTTTTGGGTGAGAACTCTACAAATTAGTTTTTTCTTTGAAGAAGAGCTTTCGGTTTCAAGGTAACCTGTGACACCTGTATTGAAACCCACTATGTACTAGGGTACAGATCCTTCTCCCACCTCGCCGCCAAGACCTGGAACACCCTCCCCACCAACCTCCGACAGACCCAAGACCTACTGGCCTTCAGAAAACTCCTCAAGACCTGGCTCTTCGATCAGTAGCAGCACCACCCCCCTCTTCCCCCAGCGCCTTGAGACCCTCGCGGGTATGTAGTGCGCTTTATAAGTGACATGATTGATTGATTGATTGATCTTGGATCTTTTTGACCCACTTTCTGCTTCAGTGCTCCAGAACTTTTGTGCTACTGAAGCCGAACATGAAGATACAACATGCGAGGACCTTTTGTGACCACCAGATACTTAGAAGCCGGATCATGCTGATTATCCTAGGATAAGATCATCTGATAATGACTTGTTAGAGTCTGGGAACATGGAAAACGCACCATTTAAGTTCTGCCCCAACTGTAACAGCTAATTCCTTTGGTTGGACAAGCATGGAGTCTGCAACCGCTTTCTCTCAAGGAACCAAGTGAAGCCTGCATGTCTGGTTTGTAACGCCTTTCTCTGCAAGAAGACCATTAGGCATGTACAGACAGATGGTTTGTGCATTACCGGCTGCTGTGCAGAGGCTCTCCTGAGTCTCCGTTAGGACAAGGCGCCGAGGATGTCAACGAACCTTACTCAGATGGCAAACTGGGCAAGCCCTCCAGAAGTAGTGGCCTGAATGTCTCATCTAAAGGCTGTCTTGAGAGCAGTATTCTCCAGTGTCCACTGTAGAGCCCACATCCAGGACTAAAAACTTACCTAGGGTTTGACATGCACCTCACACCCAGGATCTTCCCTAGGGGATTCAACCTCAACGGGAGCCTTTGCTCCAGGACCAGGACCGCCCGAAGAGCACCATCTAAAGTTGGCACTGGCTTCTGTTCTTGATGCCCATCAACTCAAAAGGCACCTTTTGGCTTCTTGGACTCCTCGAGCTCCAGAACAAAAAGCCTCTACTCCTAGACACTAAGCCTTAAAGCCGAGATCCTCTGGAGCCTGTCTCTGAAACAAGATTGATTCCAGTGTTGACACTGAAACCATCCTTGAGCTTGACTCCTAGTAACACTAGCGCTGCCGAAGACAAACGTGATCAGCCTGATGTATGCCAAAGGAAGATTTGCATCAACTGTCTTTGGCCATATTCTTGTATGCCAGCCGCATTCCAAAATGCAGCCTCATCTTTGAGAAGCCAGTTTTCTAGGAGTGCTGCTTACTCCATACCAGAGATACACAGAATAGACCTGCACCATCACTTGCACTCTGTCACAGGCCAACTCATTTCACACAGACTCAGACCGGGGCCTCTATGCTGATCAAAAAGCACCTCTTCAATTGAATGGTCACTAAACTTGTACAGATATACCTTTTTACTGATGAAACTATAATGCACACAAATGATTGTGTGGTAATCTGGTTTCAATGAATATTTATTATTTGTGCATCACCAAGTAAAGTGTCTTCTTGGTTTGTTTGAATGCTTTTAAAATCTTTTTTTCTAATCTTTATTCAATTATTACAAATATTCACAAAAGGATGATACAATCAACAAGAAGCATTAATGTAGAATAAAAGAATACATTAAAGATACACAGAGGCATAATTCTGAAAGAACAGGGTCCTTTTAAAAACATTTAAAATAGGCATAGTCATTAAAACACTTAGTGGTATAGACAAATCGTGCTAATAGTTTGCAAAGTTCCACCAATGAAGGACACGGTTTAGAAATGTGCCTATAGCAAAACAAACTGCTGGGTCAGATAACATATGTAGAAACTAAAGGGCTGGCCTATGTTGCTGCAGACCTCTGATTCTTAGAACAGGTAGTAAATAGCACCGGCCAAACAGCGCAAAATAAAAACAGAATAAGACATAATGCTCAAGCCATTGGGGAGAAGTACAATCACACAAACAGGACAGCATATGAGAAGGATCAAATTGGCCAGCTGGAAAACAAAGGTAATTTCTAATGGAGCCTATTTGGAATTTCGCTAGCAGGGATCTTTTCCAGCGATTTCTTAAAAGTGGCAGGTAGGGCTCTGGCCCATTATTGATTTTAATGATCAGGTAATCTCTCAGTTGTTTTGCCCAGGGCCTCCCTTTCTCTAGTTACCTTGGCACCCAGGGTATATTGCTCTCTATTTATGCCACGCTTTCACGTCCTCAAGGCCTAAGAGGAGGAATACAGTTCAGGTCTGCCCAAAGAGTCAGCCAAGCACCTAACGTGGGCAAGCCACGGGATCTTGTGACTGAACTCATAACTTAAACAATCTTCAATCACGTCTCAGTTGAGGGAAGTGAATTCTTAGCTCCATACCTCAACCATAGGAGCATGGGGGCAAATCTGATTGCATCCTCCACGTAAACTAAGTTTAGCTCTTCATGCATAAAGTTGGGAGTTTCCGTGGCTAGTCCACGCTGCCTTTCTGCAGAAACAGTTCTCCTTGCGCTGCAGTTTAGTGCAATCACGATACCCCTATATGCCGGTCCCAAAAGGCAACACAGTAAGACACTTTAAATTGTACACTTCCAACAGAGGCAGGATGGGTTTATTACCCATGCTGGAAGCAAACTTGAATAAGGCACTACAGGATTGATTAAAACGCCTTCGTTGATTGGAAAGGCAAAGTGCCCAGCTGTTCTGTGTTTCAGAAGTTATCCTTGGATAAAGAAACTCCTTGACCCTCCAGCTTAATGTACCCATGATAGTTATTGGCATTGTTTTGCTAGTCTGCCTATCACACACCATATAATGCGTCTTGGAGATGTTCGTGTCTGTCTAAGTCGTCCATAAACCTCACAAAGGCATTGACAAGCCCCCTAAGGCCGTTGGGAGTGCGGGATTGCAGAATAGCATCATCTGTGCACATGAGGGCTGGGATGGATGCAGGTTTTACTTTGGGCATTTCCTTTCCATTGGGCATTAAAAATGAATTAAGACCTTTAATATATGCTAAAAACAAGATGGGGGTAAGAACGCAACCTTACCGGACACCCTGAGAGTTCAAACCATCCCGTACATTCCCCCTCAACACCATACAGTAGCACTAACCACTGTGTGCAAGGCGCGTAAAAAATACACCTACGGGGAGGGCAGGTTAAGATGAATTAAAATGTCCCATAACCTGGACAGGTTGACCCTATCAAAACACCAGTTTAAGTCCGTAAAGGCCATGTACAGTGCCTCTTTCCTGGCTGTCGGAATACTTCACGATAATTATGTTGAGGTTTAAGCATCGTTCTAAGGTTCCAAACCTTTCCTAAAACCACGCTGCACCAGACAAAGGACATTACTTTCCTGCACCCAGGCTTCTATTCAATTGAAGATGACCCACACCACTATCTTAACTGTGGAGCCCAATTACAATATGGGTCTGTAGCAACAGGGCTCCTGTTTATTGTCTTTCTCAGAAACAGGAACAATTATTGCACATTTCCATGACTCGGGGATTTTGGCGCAGACAGCAGCATTTAAAACATTGGCAATGGGGGTGCCCAAAGCACAGCATTAGCTTTAAACAGGTCCATAGGGACTTCATCTGGGCCAGGGGCCTTGTTAACGGGGCTGGCCATGGTAGCGCAAGAAACCTCAGAAAGCACAAAGGCGCTGTTCAGGGGAAACTGACAAAACCTCTGCAAATGCTGCCATGGGATCTGTGGTTAATGAATAAATTGATTTAAAATGGGCCACCCATTTCTCAGGGTTAATGTTCGACCCTAGACCGTCAGATGAATGGAGAACGGCTGGCTTACCGTTGATAATCTCCTAGTATCCCCGTCTCTGCACTTCAAAATTAAGTGCTCCCATCTCTCCTTCTTAAGTTCGAGTTTTCTATTCTATAAGGGCTTTTTATAATCCAATCTGGTGGCAATGATACCCGGTTGATCCCGGGGTCTAACATTCAGCAATTCTCAGCCTGCTGTGGTAGTGCAATATCCTTTTTTTAAAACCATCCCTGCTTCCTTTGCCCACTCTGCCTGGAGAGGTCATGCTAAATAGTTCTAGCTGGAGAGCCTAAACTTGAAAAGGCCTCTAGGACGTCGGGGGCAGGGGAGTCACTAGATAACAATCAGTAAAGTACGATTGACAAGTTTCCCACTATCGACAGGTTACATCAGTGTAGGGATATCCACTTGAGTCTTAAGCCCTTATCCTGCTGGATAGGGCCGGTGGGCCCGGTAGCAACGTGAGGGCAGGAGCTAATGGTGGTGTTCAGCGAGAATCCTATGGGGTTATGGTTGATAGCATGATTCTATACCCCCCCTCCCCCATGTTCCAGATTCCTAGATATGAAAACATAATCAATGGTGGAACCTCGACCCCAGCCCACAACGGTGGGGGGGGCTGGTAGAGCGGGTCGCCTGCCAGTTCTACAACACTAGAGAGGCATGAGTTGCACACTGCCTTGTACAACCTCCCACCCTCTTGATCAGAGGATGCACAATGAGTGGGTAAATCTGCATCCAAACCACTGTGGCAGCTATGCCCATTTTGGCATTAAAATCACCCCCAAAATGACATTAAAATCATTGCCCATGTAGGAAGATCTAGTATTCAGGATAGATAACACCTGAAAAAGGGTCCCTACCTGGCATACTGATTCATACATGAAATTATAAAAGTTGATTAAAAAAAAATTAAACTTCTGTGGCAACACGACCCAGACTATTTGAATCCCTCTGTGATCTAAAACTCTCAGATTAACTTTTAGGGTCAACGTGGTCTGGACAAAAATTGTGGAAAATCCCCCTCACCATAGCTGCAATGCCCCCTGCCCCAAGTTAATCTTAATAGCACTAAGTCTCCCCAATGCCATATGATATATTACTCAAATATCAGCATCAAATATATTTTGGAAATTCCCCGATTTTAATCTAAACATCAGCTTATGAGTTCTGCAAATACACATCTCTTAAATGCACATTTTTCAGTTTTGATATATATTTATTCACCCAAGCAAAAGCTTCTAATTTAGCAGATGGGGCTGCATATCGGAGACCTGCTGACAAGTAGTTGGAAGAGCTACTTGTTGGAGAAGCCTGACATTTGACCTCTCTTTGAAGGGCAACAGATGTGACAAGATAAATGCAGAATTTAAAGGCATCTTTATTGGTTGGACTTTCACAGCTCACCAAAAATCGACTCTAGTCCCACAGTTTGGGAAGCACTGGTCTAGGGCACAGTATGCATGTAAGCAAGTACTTGCAAAGCCAATGGGTATCGCCTATGTTAGAGCTATTGACTTTGCCAGTGTCTAATATCCATGTTGTTCAGCAGCGTGGCTGCAGTTCAGCATTGCTAAAAGTTAGTGGCGTGGAGTAGCTTAGAGTAGTACAGTTGTGGGTGCCAATAAAGATGGCAGATAGGATGACAGCAAAATAAAAATGAAGCCAAGTGCCTATGTTAAAAGCAGGAAAGCACATTAAACTTCCAGGCATAATACCGAAACGCTTATAAAATAAATAGTGCGTTGCAGCAGGACAAGGAAGAACACATGCTCGTTCGATGCTCCAAGGAGGAGCCAGCACCAGAAAGGAAGGAAAGCCTTCGGGAGCCAAGCAATCGAAAGATTGTAAATGAATGACAGTGTAAACAGTGGTATGCTGTGGGTGGGTTGTAAGCTCACTGAATTGTAAACAATACGTCTTGCAGCACAGCGCATGCACTGTGTAGGCAATACCTAAAAAGGAGCCACTATGGTCTTTCTATGTAAAAGAAACAATTGATGGACGGAATGCTGGACAATGCAAACATTCACCCCCAGTCACAAGGATCTGGGTTAAATCCATCATTCTTTTGCTCACCACACCACCCCAGTTTGGACCCAGCCATATGCAAATCAGTCTTGACCCTGTTCCTTGTGGGAACAGTCTAGCCCGAACTGCCAAGCCAGGTCCTCCCTGGACCGGAAACAAGCATCCTGGGACCGGTTTCAGGGCATCACCCTTCTTCAGCCAGGCTAGCTTGAATCCAGTGGTGTAGTGAGCACGGGACCCACGTCTGGGCATACCCTTCCCACTTAGGGCGACAAATGCAAAAGAAACAATTGATGGACGGAATGCTGGACAATGCAAACATTCACCCCCAGTCACAAGGATCTGGGTTAAATCCATCATTCTTTTGCTCACCACACCACCCCAGTTTGGACCCAGCCATATGCAAATCAGTCTTGACCCTGTTCCTTGTGGGAACAGTCCAGCCCGAACTGCCAAGCCAGGTCCTCCCTGGACCGGAAACAAGCATCCTGGGACCGGTTTCAGGGCATCACCCTTCTTCAGCCAGGCTAGCTTGAATCCAGTGGTGTAGTGAGCACGGGACCCACGTCTGGGCATACCCTTCCCACTTAGGGCGACAAATGCAAAAGAAACAATTGATGGACGGAATGCTGGACAATGCAAACATTCACCCCCAGTCACAAGGATCTGGGTTAAATCCATCATTCTTTTGCTCACCACACCACCCCAGTTTGGACCCAGCCATATGCAAATCAGTCTTGACCCTGTTCCTTGTGGGAACAGTCCAGCCCGAACTGCCAAGCCAGGTCCTCCCTGGACCGGAAACAAGCATCCTGGGACCGGTTTCAGGGCATCACCCTTCTTCAGCCAGGCTAGCTTGAATCCAGTGGTGTAGTGAGCACGGGACCCACGTCTGGGCATACCCTTCCCACTTAGGGCGACAAATGCAAAAGAAACAATTGATGGACGGAATGCTGGACAATGCAAACATTCACCCCCAGTCACAAGGATCTGGGTTAAATCCATCATTCTTTTGCTCACCACACCACCCCAGTTTGGACCCAGCCATATGCAAATCAGTCTTGACCCTGTTCCTTGTGGGAACAGTCCAGCCCGAACTGCCAAGCCAGGTCCTCCCTGGACCGGAAACAAGCATCCTGGGACCGGTTTCAGGGCATCACCCTTCTTCAGCCAGGCTAGCTTGAATCCAGTGGTGTAGTGAGCACGGGACCCACGTCTGGGCATACCCTTCCCACTTAGGGCGACAAATGCAAAAGAAACAATTGATGGACGGAATGCTGGACAATGCAAACATTCACCCCCAGTCACAAGGATCTGGGTTAAATCCATCATTCTTTTGCTCACCACACCACTAGGCTGCATCCCTCATGCAGATGTCTGTAAAGATGTGAGATGTCCTACTAGCCATAGTTTCACAAAGCATGTGTGGACATAAATGCCTGACAAGAAAGTGAGGTCGGGACAAACATTACTTAAAACGGTATTCCAAATGTTTTGCTGCTTGCAAGCCACCGCATTTGTGGCATGGGTATTGCTTCACGTTTTATGCACAGCATGTGATTTACACATGCTGCAACTGGATTTTTTTTGTTACTTATCTCTAACAGTGTTTGCAGCATGTGGTGGTGTTGATTCACATACACCATCTCACTTCTTTCAATGCAATGGTCCAACACCTACCAATCATTATCTTAATATTTTTCTACATGTACACACAAACTTTGCTTCTCTACATCTCTGAACTGCATTTGCATTACAACCTTATACTGGGATTCATAGCATAATTCAGCTCGGTCGCATGAGATCTGAGGCACGAAGCTTGGAGTTCTGGTGTACCGCAGTTGAAGTTCTCTGCTTCAGTAGCACAGTGGTATACTACAGCACTCAAAGACTCATCTGATTCCCATGGCAGAGAAGAACAAACTAAAATGGAATCTGGGTCCTGGTGCAATTGTGGGTTTCGGGGAAGGTATCATGAGTCATCTCAAAATGGAAACCTCTTCTTGTGACAGTCTGACACTGCATGACTATTTGCCCAGCAACACAAGAAGATGCAAACAGAATTTTACAGGTGAGCAACTGGTTATTTTTTTATATAAAAGCTGGGAATTTGATAAACTGTGGGGTGCTTGGCGTGATTCGCAAAGCTGAAAGATCCAACATATGTTACACCCTGTGAGAACTCTAATATATAAGGATTTGTACGTTCATTTCAGTGGTGAAACTTTGTGAATTTGAAAGTGTTATGTACAATTTTTTTTTTAAATTTCTATCCAGGAATATTAAGCAGCGTGTAAGTACCGAATGTACTGGCGGACACAAATATTGCCACACCTCAGTGCGAGAGCACATTTAGCGGAAGCAGTTATCCTTCGGTTCTCATCATTGTTTTTGCTCTTTCAATTTGTGGGCAGAGTGGCTGGCGTGTCCTCCTTTGGCTGATGCTGCATTATACCCATTTGATCAGTGTAGTGCTTTAAGTGATAAGAAGTTTTAGATTATGCACACATGTGGAAAAGTTGTACTGTAGCAAAATAAACTTGGACTCTTCTCTGTGCACATCTGCTTAGCTTGTCTAAACATAGCAACTGACACATCACTTATTTAAAATAGAGGTGCCCTCTGCTCAGTGATGCAGAGTTTAGGGATTAATTGTCTTCAAAAGGCGTTTTGTAAGGAAGAGATGGTGCTTATTGAGAGAACATCTCGTTGCAGCATCCCATCCACAAGATACCATACTTCTGTCCCGGAAAACCTCTAGATAAATAAGTTGAGAACTGGTAGAGGCAGAAAGGCTATCTTTCATAGTTAGCAGAGTCTTGACAAGGCTACAGCTGAGAGTGGGTGGAGGTAGGACTTGTTAAAACCGTTATGTGTAGGACTAATGAGAGCAGACCGTGCCAGATGGACATAAATGATCTATGTAGGAGAAACTAAAGGAATAAGATATTATCACCCCCCCTCCTCCTCCCAAAGTGATCTTGCAGTGACACCTACATTTTACTTGTCAAACTGTCATGGCTTGTGCATGGGAACGGAGCCAGGTGAGAGCTTTCTAAGAGTTTTTCCATGGTTTCTCCTAGTTAATAATTACCTGTCCTGATCCCACCCCGCCAACCCCCTTTGGAATATGCCTTTCTTTAGGACAGCAAAGAAGTTAACAATATTCAAAATCACAAAGGTCTATCAGAATGGAGTTACAACCACGGTAAAACCTGGATCGTCTGTTATGAAGTTGGTAGGGAAACTGCTGACTCGATAAGCCATAGGGACTCCTTTCTGTCCTTTCTTATGAGCTCCATCTGAATTGTAGTTAAGACTGGATAAACAACACTTTTTTGCGCTATGGCGATTACTCAGTTGACTCCTGCACTTGCTACTTTATTTCCACTCTTGATTAGAGCCATTTGATCCTTCAACTTCTTGCACACAACCCCAAAACGTAATTTTTGTTTGTGCTGTTCCTATGCAATCTATAAATGCAGTGCAATGGGTTTTGCAATGTGAATTGACAATGTGCGTGGTTGACTTCTTCAGATTTCTTTTTTCCAACCTTGAAACTGGAAGCAACTGCTGAAGCTCAATGGACTCTGAAAAAGAAGCTGAAGATTTACTCTGGATTGTCAAGTGAATCTCTGAAAAGACAACATATAGAGAACATCCATCAAAGAAAAACCCAGGAAAAATGGTTGATCGCAGAAGATCCAACAGAAAAAAAAATAGGTGAACCACATGGGCAAGTGACTGTGCGGTATGAGAATGCGCGGGTGGAGGCCTGAACTTTCAGAGCGAGATAGATTCTGCGCCAAGTGCCACCATAAATTTGCCCAAAGAGACCACAATCAAGTCTGCAACCTCTGCTTGCCAAGAGACCAAGACTGCAAAGAGTGTGCCTAGTTTCAAACACAAACCTGAAGAACAGACAGGCTCATTATCCTACATTGCAGGTGCAGAAGAATGGAGGTCCACTGAGGGACTTTCAGTTGTCGAGCAAGAACGTCAAGGACACAGAATTGGACCAGGGGGAAAGGTCTGCTGCTGAAGGAGCTCTAGAAATTTTAGATTAGACCTCTTTGAACAGAGAAGACCTTAAACTGGATCCGCCTTCAACCATGGCTTACCACACAGTGTAAATAACGGTTTGAAATTCATGCTGTCCAACGGTGCTGACTGAAAAGTATTTAAAGGTATTACCCCCACTACGACTGTACATTGTAACCTTTTTAATGAGGCAAAATGCTTGGAACAGTATTGGGAGTATGAGTAACTGATTACCTGCCCTGTACTGTTATGTTTATTTCTTTTGGTCACTCCTCCATCATGCCATGAGAGCATGCGGACGAATCAATTCATTATGTAATTGTTCTAGGTATTTGCATTATGTCTGAAATAGGTCTTCTGTGCGCTGCTTGTCTTGCTGAGCAGCTTCAGGGTATTCAAGTGTTTACGTTTGAGTGAAGTGATGTAGACTGCCTACAGCAAATATGTAGTCTCCTTTTATATTTCGATTTGGCATAAACTTATCATCGCTAGTTGATAACACAACATACCCATGTGCAGGTTTTTGTGATAAGGAATTCGTCTCATAAAGCAACTGTGCTGCGTGTTTTAGTGCATATGCGTGTTATTTGTTCGTGGCGCAGGCTATCCATCACGCGCCCTATCTCGCGGGGTCATTAACCTATGCAGTAAAATAGATCTTTCGGTTGGCTCACCGTATATTGTTAAAAACAAACTGGGGCTTTGTTTGCCATTATTTGTCAGAGTACCTTCAGCGTGGTCCTAGAAAAGCACAGCGTGGCACACTGACACACCAACTGGTTTTACTTACTTTTTTTTAAGCTTTTATTTGGCTACGGCTTTGTGGCAGTTTAAATGTTTAAGTATGTCACATTTATTAGTTTACTCGCCACCTCCTTATCCATAGTTTTGCTAATCCACAAATGGATTTAGTTCGCCAAGCATCCACGTATTCCTAAGATTTAGTATTTTAATGGGCTAGTTAAATGCTTAAAATATGAACTAGTGACCTGGTGTGTTAGTGAGGGGTCCATATCTTCCCGCTTCCATACACTTACTTTAAAATGAAAGATTTTCCATTGACGCGCAAGTTGATGGAAGGAGTGCTGGCAATAAGCCTAGCTACTGCCAATTACTCAAGGTTACATTCTAACCCATTGTTCTTTTTCCCACCATGCCACATACAGTTTGGATCCAACCTTTTGCAAATCAGTGTCAGTCCTCATCCAATAGGTCCAGTCTGAACTGCCAAACCAGGTCCTCTTTGAACCAAAACACAAGCAACTTGGCACCAGTTTTGCCATCATTGGGCGTCTTCAGTTTGGTATAGCTTGGTTCAGTTGACTAAAGTAAACAAGAGACCGATGTCTGGACAAACCCACGGCCACTTAGGGTGCTATGTAAAATAAACAAAAGGTGATGGAAGGATTGCTTGCAATAAGTCTAACCACTGTCAATCGCTCTGAGTAGCATTCCAACCAATTCTTTTGCCCTCCATGTGACATTAGATTATGCCTAGACGTTAGTCATTGTGCAAATAGAACCAGGCTACACCTAACTGACGAAGCCCTACTCTGGCAAAACTGGTTTTGGGTTGCTTGTATTAAGGTTCGGGGAGTACAGAGCCTGGCAGTTCAGGGTGGACTCTTCCTATTGAAGCAAAGTCAAGACTGATGGGCATATGGCTGTGTAGAAATGGGAATTATCTCTATCCCACTGGTGCAGGGACACACCCTTAGTCTACGGGTTCACAAATGAGGATCAACACTGGAGTGGAAACAAAATACAAGTTTATTACATCTCATGAGCGGGCTCCGTCATACAGACACTGCAAGTGTCTGAGAGGGAACTACTAAGCATAGGTTTCAACACTGTATTTATACGGTCTTGGTGCAGCATGACACTCACTGAAACCCCTTTGTCATGCCCCAATGCAGAACTGTTGACTCCTGATAAACCCCCACCCACGTCATCTTCATAGATAGGCAGGGGAGGTTACAGGCATTGGTGGGTTTATAGATAGGAACATCTGCGTGCTCGGGGCCTTTCAACAGGGCAGGGCTGTCGTGCAGCTCCTATAGTACCCCTGCAGGACCGGCACGTTTGGATAACATATACTGCGGGCTTGGTGGCAGACTGACTCCGTGCACCCCCACCGTATATGTTAGCCTGGTTTGCATTAGCTAGCTCGCAGTGCCATTAGTGTCTCCTCTTATCGGGGAGAGATTAGTTTCTGGCAACCTTAGACCATGACAACCCAAATTCCTCAGAATTGTGGAAACAATGTACTACCATTCGCTCAGTCACTCGCGCTTACTTATTCGGTTTGTCTCAGAGTTACACAGAATAAACAGTCGGGCGTTTCAATAAGTATTTATTGAACAGTTGTTATTCTAGTGTAAAATATATGTGCTGCGGCAACCAGCAGACAATAGTAGAGATATATTATCAGCAGTACGATAAAAGCAAAGGGATAGAACAGTTCTACCATATTGCAATAATCATGAGTACATACATGAATATAAAAGCATTATGCAAGTGTGCGTACTCCTACGATGCCTACCTAGATGTACCTGAGTGTACCTAGCATATGTGTGTAGGTCTTAGAAGCTAACAGCCAAGAATCCTCCTAGGATTTAGTCGAACCCCCATACCTGAATAGAGAGAGTGTGGGACCCCGTCCTGGTCTCGAGTTGGACACCCCGTCCGGGTTGTGTCAGACCACTGTCCGCTTGAGCGACTGCATGCATGAGCCTCAGCGTCTCTGGTCAGTGTGTCAGCATGGAAGTCTCGGTTCCCTCTGTCTTACCGGGGCAAGATGTGGTGTATTTATACCCTAAAGAGTCTCGGTCCTCAGTATGGTTTGTATTGGACATGAGGAAGACGGCAGGGGTGAACTTTGTACATACATATTATGCACGTGGTGTATTCCTAGAAAGCCATGCATAATTAATGGGTACAGTGAGGGCCTGTGTTTGGGAAAAACCCTGCTGTATTCAAAACCACAGGATAGATAACGTTCAGCCCTCAGAGCTCGTTGTGTACTAGCTAGGACCAATGTAGGTGAAAGATTATGCCTATATAAGGACCCATGACTATAATAGGACATGTACAGTTGTGACCATAATTGGGCATATGCGGCTATGACCATAATAGGGCAAGTACGAATATGACCATATTAGGGTAAATATGAATACGTCCACTTTAGGGCATGTACGAACGGGTCTACATTAGGGCCTCTATGCGGGCTATAACACCCAGTCCTCTTCCGAATTGGATTAAAATGACCATACTTAAAATCTGGACAATTTAAAAATATTTTTTCTTTTTAAAAGCAAGTAAAAACATGGTTCTAAAAAATCATTAAAATGAGGTGTTCTAGTTGCCACTTGAAAAAGTCAATATTGTCTCTCTATAAAGATTGCATTACCATAAGCAGGAGAAGGCCATGCTTTTTCCTCAAGCGAAAGTGTCGATGTAAGAAAATGTTCCAAATTTAGATAGTTTATTTTGAAACGAGTGAAGAAGCCGAATTCTTTCCCAGGACACGATGAGCCAATTCAAGATTACGTGTCCTGGCTGGGAAGCTCAATATTATCGGTGTCAGCTGCTGTAGATGACAAATCCAACGCCTCACAGAGAACGTCATTCGCACATAGATGGAATGTAGTACTGCCAGCAGTTGGTGCTGCGGCAGTTGTTACCTGGGTGCCTGTGGAGGAGTCACCTAACCCAGCAGGAGAAGAACGGCACCTGTGGATTCTCCAGGAATGCATTCATCAGAATCGGAAGCCGCTGAGGACAACGCAGGGCGTGGGCCTTTTATGGGGTCCAGCATTGCATCCGTGTCCGGAGGCGCATCTGATGGAAAAGTTAGACAGAATGACATGTCCGCATAATAACATGCTGACATGCGGACATCATATCATGCGGACATCATATGACATATGATGGCAGAATGACATCAGATGCCACGGGCATGTATTTCAACTAGGAGAGCATAGGACGAGAGGAGGGATCAGTTTCTATACCGGTAGATCAGACAGGCCCATATGTTACTGCTAAAATATTGGGGACCCTGCAGCAATTTCTGGTAGATACCGGGGCTACACGAAGTGCAATTTCCCAACAACGGATCCCTGGGACTCCCTTGTCTGGCTATAACAATGTATCTGTAGACTTCGCTGGAAAGCCAATTCTTAGTCCGTGTCTAAGCCCCCAGATGTTACTATTGGTCCGTTTACCACCAACATGCCATTTCTTCTTGCGTCAAATTGTCCCGACAATCTGCTGGGACTAGACTTACTCAAACATTTTCATGCACATATTTATTGTTCACCGGATGGTGTATACATTACGTTTGGTAAGCCTAGTCGTGATAAGCAGTATGTTCTCAATGAATTACCACATGAACTATCCACTGTACTGCCTTGTGTGTGGGCAGGGGGTGATACTGATGTTGGCTTATTATCCATTGAACCGGTACACATACAGGTTAAACAGAATGCCATTTTGCCTCGAATACCACAGTATAAAATATCGCAGGAAGGCGAAAGTGCATTAGTCCAAATAATAGAAGAACTCATTCAAAAAGGGGTGGTGGAAGAAACAGATAGCAATATTTGTAACAACCCTATTTTAAAGTGTTCCACCTCTGATAATATGAAAGGAAAGGTCTATAGGTTTGTTATCGACCTACGTGAAATTAATAAAGTAGTGATACCTCAGTTTCCTGTAGTTCCAGACATTACTACACTGTTAATAATGATCCCGCCAACAGCACGTGTTTTTTCCGTCATTGACCTTAAAAACGCATTCTTTTCTAGTCCTATTGCACCCTCTAGTAGGTATTTGTTCGGGTTCTCCATTAAAAGCCGGTCCTTTCATTTCTGTCGTGCTCCTCAAGGCTATACAGAAAGCCAGAGCATTTATAGCCAAGCTCTTAAACGACAACTTGATACCTTAAAGTTACCTTCAGGCACTTCTTTGTTGCAGTATGTCGACGATCTGCTAATCGCAGCCGACAACACAGAACTTTGTATTAAGGCTACATTGATGTTACTGAATCACCTGGCTAAATTGTGCCACAAAGTATCTAAGAATAAGTTACAATTTTGTCGACCAGAGGTTACCTATTTAGGTCACCTCTTGTCGAAGGAGTGAAGGACGTTGACCAAAGACAGAATCAAAGCCATCATACACACACCTATTCCACAAACACAAAAGGAAGTTAGGGCATTGATTGGTAGAACATCCTACTGTCGTCACTGGATCCCCAATTTCTCCCCCATTATCAAACCTCTTCTTGCCCTTACGACTAAGAATACCCCAACTCCTTTGCCTTGGTCTTTTGAGTGTCAAAGTGCATACCAACAACTCCGAGCAGCACTATGCTCTGTCCCTGTGCTGGGAACACCTGATTATACTAAACCATTTTTTCTTTATGTACACGAACGTAAAGGTTGCGCATGGTCTGTCCTAACTCAGCCACACAGGGACAAAATGCCCATGGGCATACTTTTCTGCAGTTCTGGACCCCGTGGCCAGGGCACTCTCTGGTTGCCGGAAGGCTGTGGCAGCAACTGCCATTTCAATCAGGCAATCAGCAGGACTTGTACTGGACCACAAACTGACGGTTTTTGTTCCCCATTCAGATGGTGTATTATTGA
Source organism: Calotriton arnoldi (assembly GCA_963921515.1). Taxonomy (NCBI): domain Eukaryota; kingdom Metazoa; phylum Chordata; class Amphibia; order Caudata; family Salamandridae; genus Calotriton; species Calotriton arnoldi. Next base: position 3,213,130 of record CAWUFW010000319.1, read on the forward strand.
ATCAGACTAAGACAACACTTGACGAGTACTCGTCTTACTGGGTACGAACTCACTTTGTTAGCACCACACATTACACCTATACACTGTCTGACCTTGAATCCAGCTACCTTGTTGCCATTACCCTCTGAACAACCTAGTGACATACACTACTGCATTTTTACCACAGAAGAACAAACGAAGGGTCGAGTGGACCTTACTGATATTCCCCTGCCTGATGCTCAGGGTGACTTGTATGTAGATGGATCTTGTTTTAAGCTACCTGATGGCACCACTACCGCAGCTTACGCTATCACTACACTGCAAACAATTGTGGAGACAGCTCTAATCCCCTATAAGTCAGCACAAGCAGCTGAACTTATTGCACTCTTGAGAGCTTGCGAGCTTAGCCAAGGACTATCTGTGAATATCTATACAGATAGTCAATATGCCTTTGGAGTTGTACATAACTTCGGACGCTTATGGCAGGAAAGGGGGTTCTTGACGTCCCATGGCTCGAAAATACAGCATGGGGAATTAGTTCAGAATTTGTTGACTGCACTAACATTACCAAAACGGGTGGCTATTGTTAAGTGAAGTGCACACCAGAAAATAGTGGATGATGTAGGTAGGGGCAATGCTTTCGCAGATAGCACGGCGAAAGAAACAGGACGTAGCCAACAGGAAAAAATGTATGTAATGTACTCCACTGCAGAAAAAATTGAAAATGTGAATGAAGAGGTTAGAGAGATCCAACAGATGGCAACAAAAGAGGAAATGGAACAGTGGGAAAAGACAGGAATATTGGACAGTGAAAATTGTTGGAGAAAAGGACCAGATGGGGACAGGTGGAAATTACCCAGTTCTTATGTTCTACCGTTTGTCACTATGGCGCACGGTCCAGCACATGTCAGCACCAAAAGCATAGCCACACAACTAGAGCAGGTATGGGAACATCCAGACATAAGAAAGATAGCTGAACACTATGTTAGACATTGTATGATTTGTTTGCAACATAACCCGGGAAAGGGAGTAGCCACCCCAAAAGGAGGGTTTTCCCTGCCCAGTGCACCATTCGAAGTCCTACAGATGGACTTTATTGAACTTGAAAGATGTAATAATCTGAAATATGCTTTAGTGATAGTATGTGCTTTTAGTAAGTGGGTTGAGGCCTATCCTACAAAAGATAACACTGCACTCACCACAGCTAAAATACTCTTGAAGGAATATTTCCCAAGATTTGGAATTTGCAGAATTTTATGGAGTAATAATGGATCTCATTTTATTGGACAGGTTATCAAATTGATTACTGAGAGTCTAGGTATACGCCAGAAGTTCCACACTGCTAATCATCCACAATCTGCAGGATTAGTGGAAGAGATATAATGAAACCCTGAAACTTAAATTGGCCAAGGTACAGGCATCAACCAGACTCAAATGGCCAGATGCTCGGCCACTAGCACTCATGTCGACCCGCGCTGTTGCGCATAGCAAGTCCGGCCTTACGCCCTATGAGGTAGTCTTCGGGAGGCCAATGAATGTATGGGGTCCCCCACGTCCAAAGAAAATAAGAGACCTTGAATATCCTATTTTGTTGGATTATATGAGAGGACTGACAGACAAGCTTTCTTTGATTCACCAACAGGTACATGATTCACTGCCTGACAATTCTGAAGGTCCTGGGCACCAGTTACAGCCCGGTGACTGGGTTTTGACCAAGAACTTTCAGCGCTCAAAGAACCTGGAACCTTGTTGGAAGGGGCCTGAACAGGTCCTATTGGCCACACGGACGGCAGTCCGGGTCACTAACAGAAGGAATTGGATCCATGCTTCGCACTGTAAAAAGGTGCCAACGGATCTGGCTCAGACAACAGAAACTGAGAACGCAGGAGTTGCACACAACATTCTCAGTAACGAGAAAAAGACTGACTATCACTTTGTCACACCTGAGAAACTTCTTTTTACGGATCCAACAGTTGCTGGAAGAGAGAGGTACAATCTGAGACCTCGTGCTACCAACTGAATAAAGACTTTGAGAAAAAGGGGGCTGGCGAGTCTGGTCCGGTTAGAGGGCCTACTTGGCAAGAGACTGCTACGGAAGCGGCCGAACTAGGTTTGGTGCGGTTTGTGGCCAGAGTATCTTGAATCCGTGGAAAAACCCCGATTCTCAACGTTCCTACTATCAGACTTTGTGGTAAATCCTTCCTGCAGTATCCGAATGGAGAGAATAAGAGGATTCACAGTGCAGAAAAAGACTAACACTATTCGCATTCACATTACAATACTTTGTCCAGGATTAGAGATTGAGCTTCAAATTTCCACTACTTGGCCAAGGAATCCAGCGAAAAGTAAAATAGCCGTGGCCTGCCTTGGACCACAGCTTCAGTTCCCTGACTGGTCCCCGACTGGATATTATACAGGAACCGAGTTGTATCCTCTGAAAAAGGCAATATATCTAACGGTCCTTCAGGCCGTCGCAGATGAACTTGTGGATGACCTCCTTTGAGTACCTGTTATACTGACTTATCATTGCCATAGTCATCCTTGGACTGCAAATTCCAACGATTTTGTTCAGCTCCTGGTTTGGAGCCTGTCGAGGTAAAATTGCGTTTGTTCGCCTCAAATGTTTTGTTTTCCTTCTCATCTTCCCCACTGAATAACATATGCACTGTGCATAGAGTGCAAAATTTGAAAAGGAATATTTACAGACTAAATCGGCAAGTTATAAAGAGACAATACAGTTAGAGACATTTTGATTTTGATATTGCAAATGCCTATCATGGAGGAAGATCGCCTGAATATTCAACACCCTACATCTAAAAGGATCAAGCATAAACGGACAATTATTGGTTTGATAGCGAGTCTCCTTGGTGTCATAAGTATTTTTGTAATAGCTTGGTTTTTACATGTGAAATTTCCTGTACACATGCTTGTAAGCCCAACACCCACATCCCCAGAACATCACCACTTCACCCTTCCGCCACTAGAGGAAAGGCATAGGCTTTATGTAAAGTTCAGTCATCCAAGTATTGCATTTCACCCACAGCGCTGCCAATATTTCAAACTGCTGGGTGTGTGGAATGTTACCTGCACACCAGGAAAAAGGGTGAACACCTCTTATACCACTCCCATTTTCCCACAATGGCTCCTGTCGTGCCTGGTTCGAGCTCCTGTGGGCTGCAGAAATTAATAACGTTTCTAATGTTGATGTAGGGGGTCTTAATAAGAAGTTAAATACGGCATGTTATCCAGATGACAATGGCAACCCACAAGGAAGGGGGTCAGCATGGGAAGCTGAGGAATATGCTGGAGGTAACTTTGCCACAAAATAAGTCTTTGCGAAGACACGTACTAAATTGGGAAAAGGATTCCCTGTTGTAATAGTAACGGAAACACGGGCCCCCCTTTGTGTAAGGAGTAACGGTGCCATCCCTGTAGGTAATAGTAACTGCAACACCACATTGACCTTAACAGGTTCCAACAATAGTAGCTTCTTGGCATCCCACAATACATATTTCATTTGCGGAAGCAAAGGATATTTTTTATTACCACAGGGTTGGTCGGGAACATGCTACGTGTCTTTCCACCTCCCTCCCGTCTATCTGGCCCCGCTTCTTATCACAGAACCCGACTACTGCCTCACGGTCCTTCCTTAGCCAGGACCAGAAGAATGATAGATGTCAGTGCAGTAGACCAGACTGACAACTCATTGCAAGAGTAGGTTGATGTAAATTTAGGTATCTTTTTCTTTGTTGGCCCGCCTCTTAATAGTAGGAACATCCGAAGACTCACCAGGGTAGTTGAGGCAGTAGTTAATCAGACTACAACAGCTCTTGGTAACATTACCGAGGAGCTCCAAGCTACGAGACTCGTAGCTTTGCAGAACCGTATGGTTCTAGATGTCATCCTTGCGGATCGCGGTGGTGCATGCCGAATTATAGGTGCCAGTTGTTGTGTTTATATACCTGATAACGCACCTTCTGTTTATCAGGCCATCTCCAAGTTACATAAAATAGCGACCGAAATACACCAAGACACTGGAACAAGAACCTGGTCCAGTTGGTTCTGGGGCATTATTATGTCATGGGGATGGAAATTACTTATCATAGCGGCCTGTGTAGTAGGCGCTATTCTAGGCTGTTGCCATTGCATTCAGTGTATGCCCATTATATGCCCCCTCTGCACTTCGTTATGCATGTCCTGTATCCCTAAGAAAGTAAACATCCATGATGTTAATAAGCAGCTTATGCTTCAGCAACAAATAGATGATCTTATGAGCATAGATATGAGAAGTTTGAACGATGGAGTGCCCAAAGCTGTTGCAGTATAACACACTGACTTAGCTCATTATCTTTTCTGTATTTGCAAAGCTTTATGTGCCTGAAATGTATTTTCGTTATTCAATTAGACAAAATGTATTTGGCAGAGGCTAAAAGGAGGGACTGTTAAACAGTAAAAATGTATCCTGCTAATTTAGCCTCCGCTTTCAGCCATTTTGTCTGTGAACATCGATTTTGTGTTTCTGTGGGGACTTTGTAAGGTCATGGAGTTACGTGTTCTCTGAAAGCTGGTTGTGCTGATAATACTTGCGTGCCAGGGTAGAGGCCCTGTTATATCCCGCATAGAGGCCCTAATGTAGACCCGTTCGTACATGCCCTAAAATGGACGTATTCATATTTACCCTAATATGGTCATATTCGTACTTGCCCAATTATGGTCACAACTGTACATGTCCTATTATAGTATGATTCCTTATATAGGCATGATCTTTCACCTACATTGGTCCCAGCTAGTACACAACGAGCTCTGAGGGCTGAACGTCATCTATCCTGTGGTTTTGAATACAGCAGGGTTTTTCCCAAACACAGGCCCTCACTGTACTCATTAATTATGCATGGATTTCTAGGAATACACCACGTGCATAATATGCATGTACAAAGTTCACCCCTGACGTCTTCCTCATGTCCAATACAAACCATACTGCGGACCGAGACTCTTTAGGGTATAAATACACCACATCTTGCCCGGTAAGACAGAGGGAACCGAGACTTCCATGCTGACACACTGACCAGAGACGCCGAGGCTCCTGCATGCAGTCGCTCAAGCTGACAGTGGTCTGACACAACCCGGACGGGGTGTCCAACTCGAGACCAGGACGGGGTCCCACACTCTCTCTATTCAGGTATGGGGGTTTGACTAAATCCTAGGAGGATTCTTGGCTCTTAGCTTCTAAGACCTACACACATATGCTAGGGACACTCGGGTACATCTAGGTAGGCATCGTAGGAGTACGCACACTTGCATAATGCTTTTATATTCATGTATGTACTCATGATTATCGCAATATGGTAGAACTGTTCTATCCCTTTGCTTTTATCGTACTGCTGATAAGATATCTCTGCTATTGTCTGCTGGTTACCGCAGCACATATATTTTACACTAGAATAACAACTGTTCAATAAATACTTATTGAAACGCCCGACTGTTTATTCTGTGTAACTCTGAGACAAACCGAATAAGTAAGCGCGAGTGACTGAGCGAAAGGTAGTACATTGTTTCCACGATTCTGAGGAATTTGGGTTGTCATGGTCTAAGATTGCCAGAAACTAATCTCTCCCCGATAAGAGGAGACACTAGTGGCACTGCGAGCTAGCTAATGCAAACCAGGCTAACATATACGGTGGGGGTGCACGGAGTCAGTCTGCCACCAAGCCCGCAGTATATGTTATCCAAACGCGCAGGTCCTGCAGGGGTACTATAGGAGCTACACGACATGGCGCCGCCAACGTTGGTTGGGTACTTATTTAACAGTAGAATCTGAGTAGTTCAGTCGTGCTATTCTCAGAGAACCTACTCACAAAAACCCCAGAGAAGTCTGGAGTGGGTGGGCAAAAAATCCGCCACAGCTGAGTAGTACGAGAATATTATTTATTGGCTGTTGGTTATTCAAGCTTGAAGGACATAGTTCCTACAATTGTGCATTTTACACCTTATCTTAAAAATTCTTTTAACCGCCCTTCTTCCAATTAAAAATGGTGGAAGAAACAAAACGCAACAGGGAGAGTTACAACAAACCTCTTCGGTTTAGAAGACCCTGAAGATGCAATACAAATTGCACCAACTTTCAGAAGGGCAGTCACCATAAAACTTCTAGAACATGGCTTAAGAGCCTGGGGTGGTACAGTAATTTTCGTGATTGAGGCACACAAATCTAATAACACAGAGGTGTTCTATTCTTGGGTTACATTCCCAGCAGCGAATGCCATTACAAATGTATTTCACTACTAACAAGAAGGTGAAACACCAGCGGACTATACTCCTTTTGAGGAGTTAGAGGTTCCGCTCACTTACCAGGAGCATAATTACTGGTCTAAAGGCGCCCTATCCCAAGTACATGGAAGAGCAAGATTAGGCACGCTCGGAGGAGCAGGAGCAACATGGCCCATATTAGCGGCATACACACCGCATCCTGATATTAACACAATGACACAGCCAGACTTACTCGTACAACACAGATTTAATTAAAATCTACAGAAACCTCACACAATTTGCGATGAGGACTTTAACAGTTCAGCCTGCACCAGCTGCAGCACAAGACACTCAAGTCCAAGGTACAGTTAATAAAATGACTCCACAAACATTACACGCGATAATGGGCAAAATGCCAGCAAAACGCAAACAAATCCCATTCTGGATAGCTCAGAAAATAACTCAGCTTGAAGTAGTATTCCCGAATACTACAACCAGTGATACACACAGAATTCTAACAATCTGCTTGCCCATGGGTCTGACACCACAAGTAGAGGACTACACCTCTTGGGGTTCAGTCTTTGCTGCCATTTATACCAGAACACATGGTATCCCGTCATTAGCAGTAGTGCCTGACGTATTGAGACAGATACAAAATGAGTACGGAGCAGAACCTGCCCTTAATTTAGGGATGAAGTTACTAAATAACTTTGACCAGGTCTCAGCCATAATACTAGCTAACATTAAGGGGGAAGCAGCTTCTGTGGCGATCCGCCAACGCCTGAGGGAGTTTGGTCCAGACGACCAACAACACGAACTACCCAAAATAATTGAAACTGCATATGCAGAACTAGGCAGTGACGGTCTAGGTGGGAAAGCATTAAAACCACAGCTGGTGGGCAGTCCTGAAAAGGACACTTCTAAGCAGACACCTACTTCTTCTAAAAAGAAGTGGGAAAATAAAAAACAACAAAAATCTAAAGACACCAGATCTCAGTCCAGAAAGGAGGTATAACCTCAGGAATAGGGATAATATTAAACAAGCATTGGAAATGCAATAGGTCTCGCAATTGCTTAAGTTAGAGCTATTGGCGTTGTAAATGGCGTTGTAAATGACAATGTCTTATCCATGTGTTATGGAGTGTAGTGAAGTTCCTGGTTTAATATTTACTTGTAGAGCTGTGCAGTGTTTGAAATAATAATATTTTTTTTGCAGAGTTCTTGATTAGTTCTTCCAACAAAAGTGTGTTACTGTCTCACTGCCCCAGACCGGCCTGCTGGTCTACTGGCCTCAGATTCCCAGTGATTCTCAGCTAATCTGTTTAATACTGGCTTACACTGCCAAGTACAATGCCAATAGCTTAAAATTTTGCAAATGCGAGACCTATTGCATTGCAAATGCTTGTTAACATGGCCATTGAAAGGTGGCGACTGAAAGGTGGCGAGTTAACCCTTACAGGTGTCTGCCACTGCACGGAACGAGGTTTGGCGCTTTTGAAAGTCACTTGATCCGTTTGAGCTACAAACATCATTTAGTTTGGAATCTGCAAATTATGAAGCAGTTGGTGGATTATGTGGCAAATATGGTAACTCTATAAATGCGAAAACGTTGCTGCCGCAGAATCACAGTCGCCCTGCCTATACCGAAGCAACATGGTGAGGTAGTTATACCGGAGAGATTTTAACCAGAGGAGACTAACTGCTCACACCACTGAAACCACGCTCAGTAATACATCAAACGAACACATCAGCAGGACGTGAGCAAGTATGCGCACTATCATACAACCGAAAACACTAACGCATAGGTCACACAGGAATATGGAATGTATTAATAAAAGCGACTATTCTGGTTTTGCACGAAAACGACATTACATTAAAATGCACACCTAGGGGGAAGAGAACACATTTATACACACCAAATGCACAGGAGTTCCCCCAAATAATCCAACGACAGCTGATCTCTGATAGTCAACTGAGTCACCTCTAGGCGTCTGGGTGAGAGCAAGGTGCTTCAAGGTTGATCATGACAGAGAACTCCGGAGTGGGGGGGCAGAAGGCAGCGCGAGTTTTTCACAGTGTCTGGCACTAGATCACATCAAGGTGCTCAGACTGCATGCACATTCAATCCTTGGCCTCTCTGTAGAGCGCACAGAGTGCTGGCCCCATGTTTGGAGACTGTAAATACAGTTCTGTTGGAAAGTATATGAAGGAGGTGCTCCGTTGTCGAAATAACGGGAAGGATATGTGTTTCCAGGTGGCAGTGACGTGTGTGTGCAGGAGAGAGCGGATGAAGTAGAAATGAAGGAGTCAGGATGTAGAGACAAAAGGTGAGAGTGAAAAGACTGCGAGCAGGAGAAGGGCTAGAAATGTGAGACATGTCAACGGGCGGATTTCAGAAAAGGAGGTGGGGGGAAATGACGCAAGCAAGTAAAGGAGAGATAGAAGCTGCACGGGAACGTGATGTGGAGGGGGAAGTGGTGTTATTGAGACACTGAGTACCCGCCCTCCCCCGTGATATTTTAATGTTTAACTCACAATCTCATATTTGAAGAATTTTTCAACAACTCGTATTTTCAGAATTAAAAGGTAATGCATTTGAATTATGCGGCATCGTCGGGTGTGTGTGCCACACAGAACCGCGTGGAAAGGCCTCAGCAGTGTTGTGTGTAGCCAATGCAGCGCCGTAATGTGGTGCAAGTGCTCCGAGGAAAGTCCGTGGTGTAGAGGAGCACGCTTTGAAAGGGGTGGAAGGGGCCGAGGGGCAGGAAGGGGGTGGCTGTCGGCCTCCCATAGCAGCCATTGGGAATGTGTTTTCTGTTGTGGACGTCATTTTGGACCATAACGTGCAGGTATATATTCGAGGTATTTGTATGTTGCATATGAAACAAGTGGCGTAGGTTCCTTTTGACTGAAGACTGTAAGTCACACGTATGCTCTGTTTCTCATGTATTATGGATTCCAGAACCGCGGATGTTTCTGCTTCAGAAACAATAACCTCACACGAGATCTCAGTATATTCATAGATGTATGTGCACATGTACATATATAGGTGGGTATGAATAGGCATGAGCAGTATGTGCAGTAATATTAATATGTATAATTAATTTAGTGATTTATAGCGGCCCACAACAACAAGGTAATTATGCCGCTTCTCAGTAACAAGCGCGCGCTCGCGCTGCAGGTAAAAAAAAAAAAAAAGAAGAAGAAGTAGGCACGTCTGGCGAGTGGTGTGCGCGCGCACCATGACCAGAGAGGAAAGCCAGATGGCACCTTTGCTCGTCATTGTGTGCGTAACCGCACGCTCTATGCCAGCCAAAAAGCTGTGGTCTGGATTTTTAAAGCCCACTCACTAAATGTCTCGCCAGAGCGAGCAGCGCATGCGTTGGCTCAGGCGAGACCTAAAAACCTGACCGGTATCAGGATACTGATACTCGTTCCTTTCAGGGTTCGTCAAGAAACTCCGAGAGGGAAGGACGGTCAGAACACAGACAAGAGGAGCGTACAAAGTCCAGAGACACGCAACGCGCTGCGGACTACGCACCTAAAAAAAGAGGATAAACAAAAATCAAAACCTCAGTTCAAAAAGAAGGTAGCAGGTCTCAAGATCAGACATGCCCAGAATTCTGAGGACACAGCTTCTGAATGGGGAATGGGCTCTGACGATGCTAGACAGCGCGGCAGAAGTAACGATAGCTCGCCAGAACCTGAAGGAATTTCTGGTGACAGCGGAGTTGAGTGAGTATATCACGGTGGAAACACCTGATACTCGGGTAAGTGTCCCACATAAGTTACATGAGATAGCACTCCGGATGGAGGGGGACAAGCCCAGAAAAATTAAAGGTCTCTTTTGGAAAAATCTGTCATCTGGTTATGACATTCTATTAGCAGAACAAGACTGCATGCCTGCATTCGTCATGGAGTGCCCTAGGGGAGAAACGATAATTTTTCCAGCCTTTTCCGACCTCGTTCCCATTCACCTAAAACATTTATTTATTTTTTATTTGACTCATGTATAAGGCGCACGAATCATCCCCAGGGGGATCTCTCGGCGCCCGAGAAGGAGGCAGATGTAGAGTAAAATACAATATTCGTTCATTAGAATAGCCAGGTCTTAAGCAACTTTTTGAAATGTGGGAGGTTTGGGCAGGGACGGATATGTTCTGGGAGCTCATTCCAATGTTTGGGGGCCAGGTAAGAGAACGCACGACCCCCCATTTTGACTTTCCTTATTCTCCTGCTACAAAGCAGGCTGCGATTACTGGACCTAAGTTGTCGTCCAGGTTGATAGCGTTCAATTTTATTAGTCAGATAAGCCGGGCCCGTGCCGTGCAGGGACTTAAAGACCAAGCAAAGTAACTTGAAGATGCCTCGATTCCTTACAGGAAGCCAATGTAAATGGCGAAGGAGAGGGAGGGAAGGGGTTTGTGCTGGTTTGTTAAGGGCAAGACGGGCTGCAGTATTTTGCACCACCTGCAGCTTAGATAACAGGTCTTCCCTAATTCCTACCAACAAGGAATTGCCGTAATCCAGGCGACTGATAAGAAGTGACTGGATGAGTCTCTTTCTGGCATTCAATGGAATCCAGGGAAAGATCTTTCTGAGTAACCGCATGGTCCCATAACAGGTCCCTGCAAGAATTTTCACCTGCTCTTCCATTGAAAGCTTATTATCTATTCTAGCCCCTAAATTCTTAGCCCACCCTCTTGGGGCGGGTGCTTCTCCTAATTCTGACGGCCACCAGTCAGCACTCCACAGCTGTTCTGCCTTGCCAAACAACAAAATCTCAGTTTTAGAGGAGTTAAGTTGCAGAAAGTTCTTCCTCATCCAGCTAGCAATGCTCGTCATACAAGCTATAAACTTAGCTTTGGTTTCTGCGGGGTTGTTCTCTATGTGTACTATCAGCTGCGTATCATCAGCATAGGATATGGTGTCAAACCCGTAATTTGATGATTGAGGCCAAGGGGGCAACATATAGATTGAACAGAGTGGGGCTCAAATATAGAGCCTTGTGGAACCCCCTTGTCCACCACAGCTGTATGTGACACAAATGAGTCCAACTGGACACATTGTGTTCTGTCTGACAGATAACTCCGAATCCAATCAAAGGCCAGACCTCTGACACCAATCTCTCGAAGCCTGTTCAACAGGATACGATGAGAGATGGTGTCAAAGGCTGCCGACAGGTCAGGCAGTACTAGCATAACTGGAGAGTCCTTATCAAGTGACATCCTTAGCGTATCCGTAACCTCTAATAAAGCGGCCTCGGTGCTGTAGGATGCACGGAACCCGGACTGGGAAGGGTCTAGTATTTTATTTGGTTCTAAATATCTAGAAAGATGTTGATTAATTATTGTCTCCATGATTTTAGAACAAGGGAGAAGGGAAATTGGCCTGTAATTCTGTAAGTCCGTAGGATCTGCTAAGGCTTTCTTGAGCAGGGGCTTGATACGTGCGATCTTCCATTTGTGTGGGAAAGTTGCAGTCGCTAATGAGATGTTACATATCTCTGCAAGTGAGTCCGCTACAACCGGGGATAGTTCAGACATAACCGCAGGTGGTACCGGGTCTAAAACAGAACCCGATTTCACCTGAGCTATGCTATGCATATGCGCAGGAGTGGGCGGTGGCCCTAGCTCCAGCATTGTATAAAAATCATGCTGGTTGGGATGAGGATTCAACCCACCACGTGATCCCGTTAAAAGTTTCCCCAAATGCCCAAAGGCAATACCCTATAAAGCAGGAAGCTAAAAAACAAGTCAGGGAGATTATAGATCAACTTGAATATCAGGGGGTGATAGAAAATTGCACTTCACCTATGAACAATCCTTTGTCCCCCGTAGCCAAACCAGACAATACATATCGTCTAGTTTTAGATTACAGACATTTAAACACTTGCACAAAGACATTTGCAGTTCAAAATGCACACAGTGCCGCATTAATGAATAACATTGTGCGGAAAAAATACAAAACACTTGATATCTCAAATGGATTTTTCTGCCAAAATATAGCGCCTGAAAGCAGGTATCTGACCGCATTCAGTGCGTTAGGGTCTCACCGGCAATTCTGCCGACTCCCTCAAGGGTATAAGAATAGCCTGGGGTTGTTTTCAGCAAGGGTAACAGAGTTACTACAAAATTTGGATGAAGAAGCATTGTCCTATGTGGATGATATTTATCTGTCGGACGATGACTTAAAGAGGCACTTGACCAGGGTGAGCACCATTATTATGGGATTCGCCTCGGAGGGCCATAAATGTAAATTTTTTTTTTTTTTTTTAATCAAACATTGCCCACCTCAATGTCCTGTTTTTAGGATACGAGCGGTCAAGTGAGGGGAAAAACCTAGCAGCTAACTTTTTAGAAAAGTGTGCGCTGCTCCAACCTCCAAAATCATTAAAGAATTTACAATCAATTCTGGGATTCCTAAATTTTGGTCGAACATACATTTTGGATTACGCAGAAAGAGTAAAACCTTTCTGCGACTTAATAAAACCTGATTTTTCAGTCAGACAATGGACACAGGAACACACAAATATCCTGCGTTCCCTACAGGAAGACATGATAGCTTCTAAACATTTACAGACACGCGTAAACGCACAGAACTTTGTGATCCGAGTTATAGCGCGTCAATGCGGGTACACTTATTTAACTTTTTATGAAGGTGAAACAGTACCAATCGCATACAAATCACACCTGTACACAAACGCAGAGATGCGTTTCACTTCAACAGAAAAAATCCTGACAGCAGTGCAGACCGCTGTAGCAAGAGAAAGAGCTCTGGCTCAGGGAAAGCGCATAATTGTTGTGACCCCAGTACCAGCTTTAGAAGCAGTTACAAAAGCTAGCATTCCAAATGCTAAAGCCTTACATCCAAGATGGATACAATGGGCTAATTCTCTTACTGAAACGGATGTTGAATACAGATTTGATCCAAGTTTAAAAACACAGGCATTCCTGCAATACGAACAAGAATATCCTCTACCAAATGAAATTTTGCCTCTAGATCAGTATGAATACATTATTTACACTGACGGGTCTGCTCAATCAGCCACAGGAAGTAAGCAAGCTTACAGTGCAGCGTGTGCGATTGTTAAAGGTCGCATGCACGATGGCAAGTTCCATCCGAGTTGCACTAAAACGCAATCTCTAGGAGACTGCACGGCTCAGTTGGCAGAGTTAAAAGCACTGATACTGGCACTTATAAATACGGATCACGAATTCCCCACACTTAGTGTGTGATTCCTTTTACTGTGTACAGTCGTACAATGAATATCTACATCATTGGGAACAAAACGGGTTCAAAGATGCAAAAGGTGGCACAATTAAGCATAACATGCTATGGGAACAGGTAGTGGAGTTGAGAAAGGAACTACCAAGGGCTCACGTGATACATACACTGAGTCATCAGCGTGATGGCGTTCACGTTGAAGGGAATTCATTGGCTGATGAAGCCGCGAAGGGGGCTGTTCGCACAGCCGCCGTACCTTCAGTTACTCGTTCAAAGACAAGGGTAGACGGCGAGATAATGGTAGCTGTCAATGCTTCACGCAAAGGCAGCACAGCAGTACCTAAAAAAATTCCACTCAAGTACTCCTACAAGTTAGATGCACAAAACATTCCATATGCTCAGATTCCTGGAGTGGGGGATAGAGTAATACCAAATATAGATCGTAGGCAAAGCTTAATGCACAAGTTACTAACTTGTGTAACGATATATCTGTAAGAGACAGTAGTTAGTGACAGATTCCTTACCTTAGAATATCCCCAGGCGTCAGGCTGGATCCGGAAAGTTTTTGCGTAGCAGTACCCTTGCGCGTCGGTAGGCGGCGTCGTGCGGCTCCGCGTCAGTCGTCGGCGTCGTGATCGCCGGGATGACGTCGCGGGCAGTACTTAGGCGCCGCCCCTGCGCGCTGACGTCCAGTTCTGTACACGACTTTCCGCGCCAGGAACGCAGAGCCATGCAAGAAGCTGACATAGGTGTCTGAAAAATACTAGGGCCCTGAAAGGGATGTCCTTAACCCTAGAAATCAGTTCGCAGAACGGGGAGGATGGGTGGGGCGGTAAGGAATCTGTCACTAACTAATGTCTCTTACAGATATATCGTTACACAAGTTAGTAACTTGTGCATCTGAAAGAGACACGTTAGTGACAGATTCCTTACCTTAGAATAGATACCCCAGCAATAACAACCCCGGTGGTGGGTCTGCGAACAAAGATCAGACAAGGAAGTCCTGGAGGACAGAACGGCCAAAGAAGCCGTCCCTCCGGACCTGACTGTCAAGGCAGTAATGCTTTGTAAACGTGTGCAGCGAGGCCCACGTAGCTGCCTGACATATAACCGGCAGCGGAACACCGCGGCCCAAGGCCGTGGTAGCAGCCGTTGCCCTGGTGGAATGGGCACGCAGCCCAACAGGAGGCTCCTTCTTAGCCAAAGAATAGCAGGTCTTGATGCACAAGGTAACCCAGCGGGAGATGGTCCTCTTGTGCACCGCCCGACCTTTTGGCGCCCACGTAGCCAACAAAGAGCTGGTCATCCACCCGGAAGTGTTTTGTGCGGTCAATATAGAAGGAGAGCGCACGTTTTGGGTCCAGACGGTGGAGCCTCTCTTCCTCTCTGGAAGGATGCGGAGGCGGAAAGAAGGTGGGCAAAGTGATGGTCTGCCCAATGTGGAAAGCAGTAACCACCTTTGGCAAGAAGGACGGACGCGTCCGAAGAACAACCTTGTCTGGATGAACAGACAGAAAGGGAGGTTTGCAAGATAGAGCCTGGAGCTCACTCACCCGCCGAGCGGAGGTGATGGCCACCAGAAAGGCTGTCTTCAGAGCCAGAAGACGAAGAGGACAGTTATGTAGAGGCTCAAAGGGAGCGCATATTAAAAAGGTAAGAACCAAGTCCCACTGAGGCATCACAAACGGAACAGGAGGGAAGAGGTGAGTAATGCCTTTTAAGAACCTGTTAACAACAGGGGACTTGAAAAGGGAGGGCTGATCAGGGAGCCTGAGGAAGGCCGAGATAGCACAAAGATAACCCTTGATGGTACCCAGGGCAGAACCCTGTTGGGCCAGAGAGAGAAGGAACAGAAGGACCTCGGAGAGAGGGGCAGAAAGGGGATTCACAGCCTTTGCTGTGCATCATGCCACAAATTTGTTCCACCTGCAGGCGTATACTACCTTAGTGGAGGGACGCCTGGCTGCCAGAATCACATCACAAACTTCAGGAGGCAAGTCGAAAGGAATCAACTGCCGCCGCTCAATCTCCACGCAAGCAGGTGTAGACTGGACAGGTTCGGGTGGAGGACCGTCCCCTGCTGCTGCGACAGAAGATCCTCCCGAAGAGGCAGCGTGTATTTGGCCGCATCCCTTCCTTCCGCAATGGCGCGGGAAAGCAGTGTCTGGACCTCCTCAGAACACTGGGGCAAAACAGTCGCCACCGAATCCCACAAGGAGTGGGTATATCGGCCCAAAAGACAAGCGGTGTTGATGGACCGCAAGCCAGCACTGGAGGAAGAAAAACCCTTCTTCCCAAATTGATCCAGGCGTTTGGATTCCCTATCCGGAGGGGCGGTAGGGAAGGCGGTTTGGGAAGCGGAGGCTTGGACAACCAAGCTCTCAGGAGTGGGGTGGACAGAGAGAAACAGGGGGTCGCCCGGAGCTGGGCGATGGCGTCGGGACACGTTCCTATCCACAGGAGCCCCTGTGTTGGGCTTGGACCAGGCGCCCAAAAGAACGTCCGTGAGGCGTCGTTAAACGGCAGCACAGTCTCCGTAGAGGAGGCTGCCGGCTGAAGCACCTCTGTCAAGATATTAGTCTTGACCGCCACAGTAGGGAGTTGGAGACGTAAGGCCCCAGCCGCCCTACGCAACACCGTTGCAAAGTTGGCTCCCTCCTCCGTAGCCACGGGAGGAGACAGCATGCCAGTGTCAGGGGAAGTATCTAGACCACTGGCATCCCCTAGACCCTCTGTCCAGTCCTCATCGTACTGACACTGTTGTGTCAGAGGGTCATCAGACCCCTCCCAGTCCTCCTGGTCCTCCTCTGGTTCAAAATAAGGAGGAGGAGGGACATTTGGGACCCAAGGTTCCATCGGCGCCGGAACCGGCGTCGAGCGACGTCGGTCCGGGTCCATGTCCGGAGCCGGAAGGACCTGGGGGACGACGCCGCCCGGAGCCCCAGGCGTCGTCGAGAACGGCACCGGAGACATCGGCGCCGGCAGAGGTGTCGTTAGGTCGACCGGCGTCGATGGGGGTTGTGGAGCCGGGATCGAGGCCGGAGCCGGGATCGAGGCTGGAGGCACGGGCGACGCCGGGGCCGTCGGCGACGCCGGAGCAACCCCATCAGGGCCCGCGGGGCCCGAAGGCGCACCGGAGGGACCTTGAGGCCCGAAGAGGCGGGCCATGGCCAACAGGAATTCCTGTATTTGGGCCAGATCCGCCCCCGAACCCGGGAAGGACGGGTATTGCGGGGGCGACTCCACAGGCATGTCCGGGGCCGCGGGGACGGTGCCGGGAGGGGCCTCAGCCGAGTCGCGAGACCGGCGAGGCGAAGTCCTAGAGCGACGATGCTTTTTGGACTTTTTGTGTTTGGACTTACCGGACGAAGAAGACTTCGATGCCGACGACCGGTGAGGACTCCGCGATCGACCCCTGGACCTCTCACGCGACCGGGGCTTGCGCGGAGCCGAATGCCGGGCCTCGATGAGCTTTCGAGACCGCTCTCGCAAAGCTTTCGGGTTGAGGGCCCGGCAGTCGGAACAAGACTCCGTGTCGTGGCCTCGGCCGAGGCAGAAGAGACACTCCCGATGCGGGTCTGTGATGGACATCATCCGAGCACAGGCGCCGCAACGTTTAAACCCGGGCATCCCTACGACACCTTGAAGTCGATTCGAAGAAAAAACAGTGAAAAAATTCACCCAAAAAGTTAGTCAAAAAATGACTAGGGCACTGCTCTTCCCGGATCTGCGCTTGCTGGCGCGGAAAAAGAAGAACTGACGTCAGCGCGCAGGGGCGGCGTTTAAGTACTGCCCGCGACGTCATCCCGGCGATCACGACGCCGACGACGGACGCGGAGCCGCACGACGCCGCCTACCGACGCGCAAGGGTACTGCTACGCAAAAACTTTCCGGATCCAGCCTGACGCCTGGGGATATTCTAAGGTAAGGAATCTGTCACTAACGTGTCTCTTTCAGATAGTGGCAGCCCACGAAGGGACAGGTTCTGTACATTTGGGACTTGATGCAACTGCTTCTTTATTGAAGCAACGCTACTGGTGGCCTGTAATGAGAAGGCAGATAAGAGACTGTCTGGAACTGCAACATCTGTAAGCAGATGCAAGGGTCCACCACAACACGTACAGTACAGATACCATTGTTAGACAGCATTAGGTTGTCCGTTCGTGCGCGTCCAGCACAAGTTTCCTCAAGGTTTGGCCTCCGCGCTCGGCTGACGTTCGAACTGTTATAAAAGATTTGCGAGTCTTTATCGGCACATACGCAGTTGGCACGTTACATTCTGACCGTGGTCCGGCGTTTAGCTCTCGGGCTTACAAAGAGGCCATGGAAGGAATGGGCGTAGCATTGCGGTACTCCTCTCCGTACCATCCCGAGGGAAATTCTGTTGTGGAGAGGAAAAACCGAGACTTAAAGCAATCTTTAACAGCTAGGGTATTAGGCAAGGGCGGTAGATGGGTCGATCACCTTTATGGGGTACAGCGCGCGCTCAATAATCAGCCAAGAAGCTCTCTAGGAGGTGTCACTCCTTACAAGGTCCTATTTGGGACAAGAATGTGGGTACCTGATTTTGATTGTGAAGGCACAGTGGCGGATGAAAAACCATTTGATATCCATGATCGTTTGGCTGTTTTACAGGATCTAAATGAATCCAGTAGAGAAACAACCCCTAGGCAATGAGTAGTCTGTGAAGATCAACAGACCATATTAACTAGTAACATGCAACATTGAAACAATAACCTCAGTGTAAACAGAATGAATATTTTAAAAAGTTCATTACTTTAATTCAAATATGATTAAAGTAAATCCAAACAGGATTCATTTGAAAATATAAATTGAAACATTCTTATATACATATGCACATAAATGACAAAAAGAAAACTTATACACGACAAAAGATCACTAAAATAATCCAATTAACACAACTGTATCAATGTGATAACAGACATAACACTAAAGTGATGAAAAGGTGGCTGTATGATGGATCTTAATCATATTTGAATTAAAGAAATGAACTTTTTTAAATATTCATTCTGTTTACACTGAGGTCATTGTTTCAATGTTGCATGTTACTAGTTAATATGGTCTGTTGATCTTCACAGACTACTCCTTGCGTAGGGGTTGTTTCTCTACTGCATATTTGCCCTGCCCTAGGAATCTTAAGTGGTTTTGCAGGGGGTCCTTGTTATTTGCTCTAAATGAATCCAGGACACAACAAAGTAACGTGCTCCAGAAACATGCCGCCACTGAGGAAGTCAAGGCAGTAACGGCAAGACCTATCTGGATCCCAAAGATCGGGGATCTGGTCAGAGAGAAGATTGCTGACAAGAAAGAATTTGGGCCATCCTACAGAAAGCCTGTACCAGTCCTTGCAATCCACGGCACAAGAACTGTACTTTTGCTGCCTCTTGCCGGAAAAAAGGAGAAAAGATTTGTCTCAATTGACTTAATCAAACCAAACTATGTGGCCGATACTAAACAGTAGGCCTCGTGGACTCCACAGTAGCAGACGCCCTCCTCTCGCTACAATCCAGGAAGTTCAAACAGAAAGACTCATCACGTTTGAAGAGCCACCTGTACAGAATGATGGACTAAGCATCAATGCTATGGAACTCGTTCCACTTCAACAAGAAGAAAATCAACTTAACAACCAAGTTGCAATCAGACATACTACAGACATCTACGTCAACATGCCTCGTCAAGAGCAAAATCCGATTTCAACAAATCCCGATGCAATTCCAACAATTGATTGAACTGCTTCTGGCTATTTCATGAACTTTGATACTTTTTCACTGGATCCAAGAGAACCGGAAACGACCCCAGCCAAAAAAAAAATCACTTCAACAGAAACTCAATGACTTTTTGAACTTTTTCAGAAAGACTTACCAAGTGTCACCTTGGATAGAACTATGGTATGTCACTGGGATTTTATTTTTCATTTTCTGGCTAGGTTGAATAATAACTTTTAGTATGCTTATTAATGGACGATACCCCCAGCAAAGCTCTACAGCCCAAAGAGTCAATTTGATTTTAAAACCACACCAGTCTTCACATCGTGAACCAAGAGACTTGTCTTCAGTGAACATCACAGCAGTTCCTATACCGGATGGTATAGTATGGGACAAGATTGATTAGGATGTATTTGGTCCGAATGAAGTTTTAAAGCTAAAACATGTATTTAAAATTTCTTTAAGTGATATCATTACCTCCAGTACATTTTCTGATGATTGGGACACAAACTGTAAATGCTATGATGTCAGATTTAGAAAAAACTGCAGCATTTCCGAATAATGAAATGTTAGAAGGTACTTCAGACTATGATACATTGTACTGTTATCAGCAATATGGTCATCATTTCTTACACAAATCTATAACACCTAGAAATGTATTTGAGTACCACCAGTGGGAACACTGCCCAACACCTCCAAAGGGTAGTTCGCAAGCATTTGCACAAAAATTCACATACTTCTCAGGGTTTAACACATCCGACCCGAAGTCACTTTATTATAAAGTGGCGAAAATTTCAGCTCAGAAAATTATGTTAAACACCAAACGTATTTACTCTGCATCCTTTCTGAACCAGTTGTCTAAACAGGGTTTCGATCTATGGAAAGAGACAATAGATTCCAAATCAATCTGGGGTTCTAGGGACTGGCAAGTCCAGGGAATAGAAGCACTTTTTAGAGCATGCATCATTCCGCAGCAGATTTTATTTCTGTATGAAACTGCAACAAACAACCTGTCTTGGTTTAGCCAAAGGCAAGGAAATGAACACACCGGGGTTTCCAACACCATTGCAGATGGGTGGGGGGCAGAATTCAACTACACAAGGGGTAGGATTAGATGACATTTTCCAGTACAACAGATCAGATCCTGATTGGACAGAATGGCATATGACAAGTCCGCATAATAAGTTTTTGTCGGGGCAGCATTATCAGTGATTCCGTCTGCCGCTAACAAAAAGCTGTTGTAGTGGACCCCTTGTCATTCTCCTTCCCATCCCTCTACCTTGCTGGCGAAGTACTGGGCATTCGGATCGCCAATGTCCTTTTTTACAATCCGCACATTGGTTTGGCCCTAATGGGTCAGACGTCGGGGGATCTTGCATAAACCTTCTCGAGGGGTCCGCCTGGAAAACCCCTCGACCACTACCTCTCTGCGATCCATAGACCTGTTGAAACAATATTTTAGTTTTCAATTCCTTATTTTTACCTTCTCGTTCATCAATAATTTGGTTTTCATAATACTGAGCTACATCCGAAATCTTAGGTGGAGTGGAAGTAGCCCATGTACTCTCAGCTACTCGTAACTTTTGCGAAATATCGGGTAACAAGTTGGCTACAAATTTATCTACAAATAGGTGTTTGCCTGTGTCCGAAGCTGTGTCTTGCCCACTATAATCGTGAAATGTCCCCTCAAACCTGGTGAAGAAATCAGAGACTGACTCAACTTTCTTCTGTTTACAAGCCGCCAATTTCGCCCATGATATTTTCTTTGGGGGCACTACCCCCTTCATGAAGGTAATTATGTGATCCGGTAGATCTAATATAACCTGTGGTGGTTTCTCCCCTGGTTTCCTATCAATATCAGCTGCTTCTAGCTATACCCAAGTACCTCCAAAGTCCGCATGGTCCTGTTAACGAACCATACGCCAAAGGTCGGGGGGCAAGATAAGTCCGAAAAACATGTCAATGTCTGCCAAAGTCATGACGGAAGAAGTCAATGCCGCACCCATTTCTTCATAAAATGCACTGGGATTCTTTCTAGGATCTGGTAAAGAAGCTTTAAGGGTTAATACGTCTGATCGTTTCCAAGGGGAATAGATCCATTGGAACTGAAACCGGGCTGCATTAGGACCCTGACCATTTCCCGTAGCTGGATGAAACGCAGGAGCTGCTTCCCGCATGGGGAAGGCTTTTGTTGAAGCTGACATAAGCCTCTTGAGCTCCCGCTTATGAGAAAAAATATCCGCTACCGCTTGTTGTAAGGGAAAGGCAGTCAACATACCTTCATTCAACCTTTTCCATATTCTACTTAAAACTCTAGGGGCCTCCTCATTAAAAGTAGATCTCCAGTCCTCTATTATCGCATTGGCCATTTCCCCTACAATATATTGCTGAATAATTTGTGGGTGTTGAGACAAGGACGTGAGGACCTCATCCTCATGTGTATCGTCATCTCGGACCCAATCATGTGCCCTAGTCATCAATATTACTTTATCATTTTCTGTAAGGACGGATCTATGACGTCGTGTTTTAGTTGTAGGTGTAAGTACAGAGGTAGTAACCTTTCTGTCATGTACGGGAGTGGCGGCAGAAGCAGTAGGTAATGGGGGGGGGGTACAGTTGTGGTACTTGGTGTGGCAGGAAAGGTGCAGTCGGGGCCGCATTATTCCCATTGGAATTCGGCGCATAAGGAGGCGGGGATGGTCGACAGAGTAATTGTTCAAGTTCTGAATCGTCATCATCTAAACCCTGATTAACCTGCCCATCTCTAGCCACATATACCTTTTGCATTTGAAGTTTAAATCGTCTATCTTCACTCTCTATATTTTCCTCTTGCTCTTTTAATCTTATCTCTTTTATTTTCTGTAAAATTGTCTGTTCTTCAAATTTCTTCCTATCTTTCTCTTCTTTAATTTGTCTCTGTTTAATTTGTTTTTTCCGTAATCCTAAGGCATCAAACATGCTGTCTACTCTTTCTTTTAAAAAGCTGTTCTTCTACATATTGTAATCTATTTGAGTCAAAGGTACCATTAAGTGGCCACTGTAAGATACGAAGGCAGATAGTAAATTTGTTCCATAATGTGCTAAACAGTATGGAAGAAATACCGTATTTAATGTACATTTCAAAATTGGGTGTTCCTTCTATAGGTGCTGGCTGTCTTTTCTTCCAATATTCTATTTTTGTCACAATAACTCCGCAATGCACGAAGTGTGCTAAAAACAGGCATGTTTACCAATCTCTTCTTAACAATGTCGTTAAGAGACTCTTATACCAAAACTGAGAAATAAGAAAAATTTCTCACATTACCTGCCTAAAACATTTGCAAATGTTTTATCAAGACAAAACCAAAAAGACAACCATTTTGATCCTACCTGATTGCAATTCTTCAACTCCCACCTGCCGATCCTCAGATCAATAGATCACCATCAAATGCCAACCGAAGAGCCCCAGTTGAGACCCACAGACGCCACGAAGGTCAGGTCGATAAGCTGAAAGTCACCTCGGCCGCGAGAACAAGTCTCCTTTTGCAGGGCGCCCCTCGGTGTTTCTGTCCTGTCGAAATGACCTCCTTCTGGTCCAGCCGCGGTCTTCAATGGGGCCCCACGTTGCAGCACCAATTGTAGTAATGGGAATTATCTCTATCCCACTGGTGCAGGGACACCCTTAGTCTACGGGTTCACAAATGAGGATCAACACTGGAGTGGAAACAAAATACAAGTTTTTTTACATCTCATGAGCGGGCTCCGTCATACAGACACTGCAAGTGTTTGAGAGGGAACTACTAAGCATAGGTTCTAACACAGTATTTATACAGTCTTGGTGCAGCATGACACTCGCTGAAACCCCTTTGTCCTGCCCAAATACAGAACTGTTGACTCCTGATAAACCCCCACCCACGTCATCTTCATAGATAGGCAGGGGAGGTTACAGGCGTTGGTGGGTTTATAGATAGGAACATCTGCGTGCTCGGGGCCTTTCAACAGGGCAGGGCCTCTACCCTGGCACGCAAGTATTATCAGCACAACCAGCTTTCAGAGAACGTGTAACTCGCTGACCTTACAAATTCCCCACAGAAACACAAAATGGATGTTCCCAGACAAAATGGCTGAAAGCGGAGCCTAACTTAGCAGGATACATTTTTACCGTTTAACAGCTGGATCCAAACTTAGCTGGCTTGGAGGGCAAAAAAACGATGGGTTGAAATTCTACCCTGAACGATTGCCAGTGGGTTAAACTTATTGCAAGCATTCCTCCCATCACCTTTTGTGTTACATTTTCTATTGACACCAGTCACTATCATGATGTAATAAGTTCTCAATAAATCTAGTTCCCTCTACCTATGGTATCCCTCTGGGTAAAAAAAAATGCACTTCCACCCCAAATCAATGCACTGCACGGTAAGACCTTGCTTCACTTTTTAGGTCTGAGTAGACAGCACAGCTATCCTTATGTGTAAATCTGAAGAAGAGCTTCAAGAAGAGAAAGGGTCAGGGCTCCACACACATGTTGATGATCTCCCTCCTGGATTTGATTGAGCCGAAGTTGTGTACTACAGTTGAAAGTTCTTGTACAGCAGAGAATATGCTCTATATGGAAGATGGGAGTTGGTTAATTTGTCAGACCAATGATAACCATCTGGACTGTTTTGGTTCATTGGGAAAAGTTAAGCCAGATGCTGTCGTTCTCATCTGTTTATTATGAAAAGTTATAACTGAGGCAGTTCTGATTTGTTTCTGAAAAGCATATTTTAAAGGCAAAAGGCCTTTTTTGTTTGATTGGTTTTGCACATGTTAAACAAGTATTTTCTAATGCAGACCTCCCAGTCATATGCAGTAGGGAGAGGGAATTTAACATGGTGTAGCTCCCTGGACAATACAGTAGAAAGGAGTTTCACATTGTGAAATCTGACATATATTTTAGTAATGAATTTTACATTGCGTCTCTTCCCAAAAACCATATGAAGTGGCTTTGTTATGAACTCTGACAAATAGGACATTATTTTCCATTGTGAATGTAATTAATTTTTAAATATTGAAGCAGTAGCCTTCTCATTTTACATTGAGTGACATGACAAAGCCTGTAGACTTTTTAGATTTGGAAATGCATGCTTTCCAAAAAGCCTATATCGGACCATTTCTGCTTTTTACGATTACAGCCTGTTGATGCGCACATTTTTACATAGTACATGCTGACCACCCACTCAAACGACCCAACGACCAGCATGGAGCACCTCCACTTCGAGATCCAAACAAACCCGAACACCACCCTTCAGCGACCCCCATCATCCGCTCCATCGTACCCCATGCTCTCGCATCCACTGACTACATCCTACTCGGCGACCTCACTTTTCACCTGGACAACACCAAAGGCCAGAACACCGCATCTCTACTAGAGAACCTCAACACTGCAGGACTCAAAACAACTAGTCACCTCTCCAACCCACTCAGCAAGACACAAGCTCAACTTAGTCTTCTCCTCCATCAACATTACCTTCAGCCACACCTCTGAGTGCCTCTGGACCGACCACTTAACAAACCCACTGTACACCACCATGCCCACCGCTTCCCCTGCAGAAGCTAGAATAAGGTCACCGAAGAGCATCTCACCACCTCCCTCTGCAAAACCCCTCCGCCGATATCCACAGCCCGAAACCTCCACCAATGGATTTTTCAACTGTTTCGACACTTTGGCTCTCCTCAAGAATGCCCCGGGCAAGCAACACTCCAAGAAAGCAAGCTGGTTCATTCCCGCCCCTCGAGTCCTGGGGCACCTGCAGAAGGATTGAGATGAGATGAAGGAGCAACAAAAACCCCGGAAGCCCACGCAGCCTTCTAAACCGCCGTCAACACACACCACTTCCTCCTCGAAACAACAAAGAAAACGTCCCTTCAAGAAAGAATCAACGTGCACAACAGCAAAGAAGAGTTCGCCAAGCCCAACACTGAAACTACAGACATCCCACCCGCTCAAGACCTCTGCAGCAAGCTAGGCACCTTCTTTCACCACAAGATCAAGCAGATCTACGACAGCTTTGACACCCAACCCCCTCCCACCACCATCCACCCAACATCTGAAAGAGACCATTAGTTATAGATTCCTTACCTTAGAATTACCCCCAGGCGTCGGACTGGATCCGGAGACATTTTTTCTTTGCAGGTACCCCTGCGCGCCGGTAGGTGGCGTTGGTCGACTCTGCGTCCGTTGTCGGCGTTGTGGTCGCCGGGATGACGTTGCGGTGTCTACTTAGACGCCGCCCCTGCGCGCTGACGTCAGTTGTTTCTTTTTCCGCGCCAGCCAGTGCGGATCTGGAGAAAGCTTGCCCCTTAGTCGCTTTTTGACAAACTTTCTTTTGACTTTTTGTCAATGTCTTTTGAGTCTTCGACTCCTGGTGCACAAGGGATATCCAGCCGTCGGCCCGGTTTCAAGCCCTGTGACTCCTGTCACAAGTTGATGTCGGTTACCGATCCGCACCTCGTGCGGCCTGGAGCGCGACCACGACCCGAAGTCGTACTCCGACTGCCGGGCCCTGAACCAGAAGTCTTTGCGGGAGCAGTCCCGAAAGCTTTTGGAGGCCCGGTAGTTTGGGGGAGGTAGTGGAGCCATCACCACTCATCAGTCTTCGCACTCCTCGGGTAAGTCGAAGCACAAGAAGAAGGCGAAGCATCGGCGCTCTTTGCTTTCTCCCCGGCCGACGCGACGCAGGACCCGGAGCGTCGTCGCTCTTTGGCTACTTCCTCGGAGCCCACTGGGACGGCTCCACCCAGATCTGTGCCGGTTGACCTCACAGTACCTTCCCTGGCACAGATTACAGTGGCGGCGACTCCGACGCCGGTTGTGCCCCCAACCGGAGTCAACCCCAGCCGCACCCCCAACGTGGACTCTGTGCCGTACCGGCGTCTGTATCTGCGCCAGAGGGTACTTTTGTACCGCTGTTCATCCCTGGCGGTCCCTACCACCCTGAGTGGCAGCCAGAGGAGGGTGAGGAGGGCTGGGAGGGGTCTATTGGCCCTCTAGCAGACCAACTTGAGGAGCCGGACTGGCGAGAGGAGTTGGGTGATGCCAGTGGTCTGGATACCTCCCCAGACCTTGGTATGCTTTATCCCCTACCGTGGCTACTTAGGAGGAAGCTTCCTACGCTATGGTGTTGCGTAGGGCAGCTGAGGCCTTGGGGCTCGAGCTTCCTACGGTGGCTGTTAGGACTAAACTCCTGACTGAGGTGCTTTAGCCGGCAGCAGCCTCTTCGGAGCCCCTGCTGCCTTTTAATGAGGCCCTCAGTGACATCCTTCTGGGCACTTGGTCCAAGCCCAGCACAGGGGCTCCTGTGGACAGGATAATTGCCCGACGCCACTGCCCGGCCCCAGGCGACCCACTTTTCCTCTCCTAACACCCTACCCCTGAGAGCTTGGTAGTCCAAGCCTCATCCTCAAAGGGCGCATTCCCTACTGCTCCCCCAGATAGGTAATCCAAGAAGCTGGACCTTCTTGGGAAGATGTTTTGTCCCGCCAGCTTAGGACTGCGGTCTGTGAACACTGCATGTCTCTTGGGCCATTACGCACGCACACACACACACACACACACACACACACACACACACACGCTGCCGCAGTGCCTGGAGGAGGCACAGGCCATGCACACCCGCGCTGTTGCTGAGGGTTGAGACGCAGCAAAGTTCACCCACCAGATGTGGGCTGGATACCGCCGACTCGCTGGGTAGAACGGTTTCCACGTCGGTAGCCCTGAGGCACTACGCCTGGCTGAGAAGGTCTGGCTTCTCTGGGGATGTCCAATCTACCCTTTTGGACATGCCCTTTGATGGCCGTCTCCTGTTTGGTGACAAGGCGGACAACGCGCTTGAGCGTTTCAAGGACTCTAGGGCTGCAGCCAGATCCTTGGGCCTCGCGGCAACTTCTCGCCCCATGCAGTCTGCCTTTGGCGGCTACGGAAGGGGTGCCCCACCACGTTCCACCCAGAGCCAAGGGGCTGCGCAAGCTACCCAGCCTCTGCGTGGCCGGGGACGTGGGACCCAGCGTACTGGGTCTGGGGGTCAGCGGGCGGGCATCCACCAAAGCGCCCCCTGCAGCAGCCTCAAAACCTTCCTAGTCCGACAGGGCCACCAGTTGCCAGTGGGCGGCAGGATCTGCCATCATCTTCCCCACTGGCACAAAATCACATCTGACACGTGGGTTTTGCATATAGTCCGATGGGGGCTACTCCCTCCCCTTCGAGACTACCCCTCCCTCCATGCCACCAACACTCCATCATATGTCGGAGGATCACTTGGCCCTTCTCCGCCAGGAAGTTGCGGCTCTCTTGGCCAAGGGAGCTATTGAATGCGTCCCTATGCCAGAAGTAGGTCGTGGTTGCTACTCCCACTACTTCTTGGTGCCCAAGAAGGACAAAGGCCAGCGTCCTATCTTGGATCTCAGGGACGTCAACCACTTCCTCCGGAAGGAGAAGTTCAAGATGTTAACAGTGGCTCCGGTCTTGTCTGCCCTCGACCCTGGAGACTGGATGGCAGCGTTGGACTTGCAGGACGCTTACTTTCACATCCCCGTCTTGCCTGCCCACCGGCGTTACCTATGGCTCACGGTAGGCCACGAGCATTTTCAGGTTACCGTGCTCCCCTTTGGCCTTACCAGCGCCCCTCACGTGTTCACAAAAGTGATGGCGGTGGTTGCAGCTCATCTGAGCAGATCAGGGGTTCCAGTCTACCCCTATCTCGACGACTGGCTGTTGAAGACGTGCTCGCCCCAGGCTGTCGTCGCCCACCTCCAGACTACGGCGGACCTCCTGCATTGGCTGGGGTTCACAGTCAACGTACCGAAGTCGCACCCGATTCCCTCCCAGAAGCTCTTTTTTATCATAGCGGTTCTGGACACAGCGCAGTTTCAGGTGTATCCTCCCGAGCAGCGAGTCCGCGATATTCGGGCTATGATACCGATGTTTCAGCCTCTATCCCGGATTTCGGTGAGAATGACTCTGAGGCTGCTGGGCCTCATGGCCTCCTGCATCCTGCTAGTGGATCATGCCAGGTGGCATATGCGGGCTCTGCAGTGGGACCTGAAGTTCCAGTGGGCGCCGCACCAGGGGAATCTTTCCAATGTCGTCCAGATCCCGGAGGGGACTGCAAGTCCGTTGCAGTGGTGGCTCACGAACCAGGATTGGGTCAACGGCAGATCCCTCTCCCTTCCCCAACCAGAGTTCACAGTAGTGACGGATGCGTCACTCCTGGGATGGGGCGGCCATATGGGAGAGGCGGAGATCAGAGGCCTCTGGTCTCCGGCGGAGTCCGGGCTCCACATCAACCTTCTGGAGCTCCGGGCGATTCGTCTTGCACTGAAGGCATTCCTTCCTTCGGTCTGGGGAAGAGTAGTGCAGGTGTTCACGGACAACACCGCTGCAATGTGGTACTGCAACAAACAGGGTGGGGTCGTGGACCCTATGTCAAAAGACTCTTCACCTTTGGACATGGCTAGAACATCAGGGCATATATCTGGTGGTTCAACACCTGGCAGGTTCCCTGACCACCAGGGTGGACGAACTCAGCCGCTAGTGCATGATGGATCACGAATGGTGCCTTCACTCTGAGGTGGTGCAAGGTCTCTTTCAGCAGTGGGGAGAGCCTTGGTTAGATCTTTTCGCCACAGAAGAGAACTTGCAATGTCAGCAGTTCTGCGTGTTAGAGTTTCCAAGGTGGCTCTCGCTCGGCGACGATTTTTGTCTCGAGTGGAGTTGCGGCCTCCTGTACGCCTTTCCGCCTGTACCACTTCTGCCCAGAGTGCTGAGGAAGATCAAGCGCGACCGGGCCCAAGTCATTCTTGTGGCTCCGGACTGGGCACGAAGAATCTGGAACCCGAGCTCTTGAGCAGGCCATCAATCCTCCGATCATACTGCCTCTTTGGGAGGATCTTCTGTTGCAGCAGCAGGGGATGGTCCTCCACCCGAACCTGTCCATTCTCCACCTCCTTGCAAGGAGATTGAGCGGCGACAGTTGACTGCTTTCGACCTTCCTCCCGAAGTCTGTAATGTCATCTTGGTAGCCAGGCGTCCCTCCACTAAAACGGTATACGCCTGTAGATGGAACAAATTTGTGGCATGATGCACAGCAAAGTCTGTGGATCCTCTTTCCGCCCCTCTTTCAGAGGTTCTCCTCTTCATTCTTTCTTTGGCCCAGCAGGGCTCTGCTCTAGGCACTCTTAAAGGGTATCTTTTAGCCATTTCGGCCTTTCATCGCCTTTCTGATCAGCCTTCCCTTTTCAAGTCTCCTCTTGTTAACAGTTTTCTGAAGGGCATTACTCATCTCTTTCCTCCTTCTCCTTTAGTAATGCCCCAGTGGGACTTTAATCTTGTCCTCACTTATCTTGTCTACTCCCTTTGAGCCACTACATAATTGCCCTCTTCACCTCCTTACTTTGAAGACTGCTTTCTTGCTTGCCATCACCTCTGCCGCAGGGTGAGTGAGCTTCAAGCTTTATCTTCCAGACCTCCCTTTTCTTGCTGTCCATCCGGACAGAGTAGTCCTCCGTATTAGGCCCTCTTTTCTGCCCAAAGTGGTTACCTCTTTCCACATAGGTCAGACCATCACATTGCCAACCTTCTTCCCGCCTCCACACCCTTCCAAAGAGGAGGAGAGACTCTACCGTCTGGACCCAAAACGTGCGCTGTTTCTACCTTGACCGCCCTAAAGACTTCTGGGTGGACGATCAACTCTTCGTGGGTTACGTGGGCGCCAAGAAAAGTCGGGCAGTGCACAAACGTACTATCTCTTGATGGGTCGTCCTATTCATTAAAATCTGTTATTCTTTGGCTAAAAAGGAACCCCCAGTTGGACTGCGCGCCCACTCTACCAGGGCGATGGCAGCTACTACTGCTTTGGGACGTGGAGTTCCGCTGGTCGACATCTGGCAGCCACGTGGGCATCCCTGCACACGTTTACTAAGCATTACTGCCTGGACAGCCAAGGCTGGAGAGTCTGCTTTTTCGGCCGTTCTGTTCTCCAGGACTTCCTGGTGTGAACTTAGTTAGCAGACCCACCTCCGAGGTTGGTATTGCTGGGGTATCTATTCTAAGGTAAGGAATCTATAACTAATAGTCTTTTTCAGATGAACAAGTTACTTACCTTCGGTAACGATGTATCTGTAAGAGACCTATATTAGTTATAGATTCCTTGCCGCCCCTCCCTGTTCTGCGAACTGACTTCTAGCGATAGGGACTCCCTTTGCAGGGCCCTAGTTTTTTAGTTTTGTGCACCAGTGGTCAGTGTCTTGCATGGCTCTGCACTTCTGGCGTGGAAAGTCGTGTCAGAACTGATGTCGTAAAAGACAACAGGAGTATAACCCGTAGACCAGGTTGAGAACCGGGTAAGTAAAAACTAACCACAATGTCTCAACTGGATTCAATGAGGGAGGCAAATACATCAGCATGTACACGACATTGCAAAGGAAAGAAAGGGAGACTCCTGATTGTTTGTATAAAGGTGCTCATGGCATCATATATTTAGAATACACAGTTTATCATAGCAGATTCAACAGCACTGGGAGCATAAATTGTGGTGGCAATCAAGGTGGCAAAGTGCACGTTGTGCTCGTGGCAAGAGAATAGACGGCGCAAGTGACTAGTGCAAAACACAGCGGGCGGCGCAAAGTGACACGGTGGCAAATAAGCTATATACAGTGATCAAAGGATCAACACAAATAGTTATATACAATGACTGTACAAAGTTTTTTGTTTTTGGAAGAACCAAAGCAAGAGATGCGCCGTAAGTTGCGCTGAGAGAGAGGTCGACGGCGTTTCGGTCCTATTCATTCAGGACCATCGGGACCGGATTGCCCAATTTTAAAAAGTGCTGTTGAAAGGAGGAGAAAAGAAAGTCAAGGGAAGAACCAGTGGCCGGGGGATGCAGGGATGGAACTAAATTGGGTGAAAGTGGGGCCTACCTGTAGAGTTATGGAACAGGCAAGCGAGTAGAGGATAAATCCACTAGAGTCAGCGTATGGGAAACGCGTTGCGTGTCTAGCGTAGTGGAAGAACCATCTACGCAAGATAGTGTAAATACCTAGGAGAGGATGAAAAAAAGGGGTGTGGGGATGGGGGAGGGGGGGGGGCATGAGCTGTTTGTTCCAACATAGGTAACGTGCGCATGGATGGTAGAGCGAGCAGACTCACCTGCGTACCGGCCAGGGTTCAGCGAGGCTGAAAGAGACCTAGTAGTAGTAGTACAGCGGAAATCACGCTCGATTGATTGAAGATGA
The DNA here is from genome assembly GCA_963921515.1 of Calotriton arnoldi. Taxonomy (NCBI): domain Eukaryota; kingdom Metazoa; phylum Chordata; class Amphibia; order Caudata; family Salamandridae; genus Calotriton; species Calotriton arnoldi. The sequence continues at coordinate 3,244,557 of CAWUFW010000319.1, forward strand.
GCTATCAGGGGGTCCTTGGTAGCTGGGTGTGCAGTGTCGGAGCCCCGATCGACTGCAAGGGTCAATACAGAGGAACCTAGGTGGAGAGCGGGGGGGAGGTCAGACAGTGATCGGAGGTAGGCAGAAAAGTGATTACAACGCGTACAACCGGTAGCGCAGCTAGGCAAGGGTGAAGCAAGCTTACCAATGACAGTGCTGTACAATTGGTAATCGAAATGGTCCGACAGGAACGTCAAGGCAGGGTCGGGTCCCCGATCCGCTGCGGCGGTCCAAGCAGTGGTACCTAAATCAAAGGCGAAGGGTGAATACGCAAAAGTGTAGTGCAGTCTCAAGAAAGGCTGCTGGAGGAGAGCGCAATGGATGCCTAGCGCGGAGAGGGCAGTGCGAGCTTACCGTGTTGGAGATTAGAGGGCCTCGCTCGAGTGAATCTGAGGTCTGGCAGGAACCGCCACGGACGTGTGCGGTGTGGGCCGTTTGTCAAGGATTAAGACGGCTTCTGGCGGTAAAGTAGAGCTTCCGCATACGTGATGGCAAGATCGTCACGTGACCGGAGCTGGGCGGAGAGAGGTTGCTAAGGGGACGGGGAAGGGGAAGGGGACGCCTGCGTGAAGCCAGATGCGCCGTGGGAACCGAAGAAAGTTAAAGGGGGACAACTAGAGAAACACATGTAAATCCGGAAGCAATTTTAACAAAGTTTGGGTTTTGTAAATAGAAGCGTTGAATATGTCATCATGTTGATGCACAAAACAGAAAGAGTCAATGAATCCCAGTTGGGCAATAAAGTAAACCTCAGATGGAGTTGTTAAAAGTCATATAGAAATGAACAATTAAACGCAATGAAACCATAAGGAGCAATTAACAGAGTTGCATAGATAGGATTGTTAAGTACATCATATTGATAGAGGCACAATACAGAATGGCAAAATACAGTTAAGCAATAAGGAAGTGAAAAACAAACTCCAAATGGAGTTGTGAGAACATACAGAATGAAACAATTAGAAACAATGGAACAATAAGGAGAAATGGGGCAAACTCCAGGCGGAGTTATAAGAAGTCAATTCTAAATGGCAGGGGCAAGTTCCACACACATGATGAGCAAGACATGTCTATGTGCGATACGCAGAGAAAAGGGTTCAGTAGTTCAGTGTCCAAGTCAGATGTTGAAGTTATATTGTACTGTTCCATTCGTCAATGGTGTTCAAACCTTGTTCCACTGAGTTGCAGGGTGTAATCCATTTACATTCACTTCTGTTAAGTCGGGTTTGGAGATTCCCGCCCCTGATAGGTAGTGACGGTTGGTCAATCACTTGCCAGGTTAAGTCCTGTTCGCTATGGTTGTTTTCGATGAAGTGCGTCACCAAGGGGGCAGTCAGGACTTTGCAGTGGATCCTGCTTTTGTGTTGTATAATTCTTTGTTTGACCATTTGAGTTGTCTGGCCAATATAGACAAGATCACAAGGGCATCTGATTGCATAGATCACGTTTTGGGAACGACAGTTGGTGAATGTTTTCAGTGTGTAGGTTTTGCTGTTTACCTTAAATTCCTTTGTGTTGGTAGTGAGTTCACAAGCCACACAGGATTGACATCTGTAGTGTCCAAGGAGTGGTGGTAAGCCCCATGCGGTGGTGATTGTGTTCTGTTGGGCCGGTTTAGTGGGCCAGGTAATGGCATGGACAAGATGATATGAAAAAAGGGGAGGTTCTTGAAGTTCCTTATGTGTTCTCAATATGTTCCAGTTGCGTGAAATGATCTTTTTAACATGGTTGCTGGAAGGACTGAATTTAGTCACAAAGGGGACTGATGTCAGCGCACAGGGTCGGCGTCTTAAGACACCGCAACGTCATCCCGGCGACCACGACGCCGACGACGGATGCGGAGTCGACCAACTCCACCTACCGACGCGCAGGGGTACTGCTAAGAAACAATTTCTCCGGATCCAGTTTGACGCCTGGGAGTAATTCTAAGGTAAGGAATCTATAACTAATATGTCTCTTACAGATGCATCGTTACCCAAGGTAAGTAACTTGTTCGATGCCCCCACCCAGATCCTGCTCATCTGGACCTCCCCTCACCACGGACGACACCCTCAAGATCATGATGAGCATCCACTCCGGAGCCCCCTCAGACTCCTGCCCACACTAAACCTTTTACAGAGCCGCCACCTCCATCGCCCTCAGCTCTGCTGAACAATCACCTGCTCCATTGGGACCGCCACCGTCCCTGAAAACTGGAAACACGCCAAGATCAACCCCCTGCTGAAGAAGGCCTCCACTGACCCGACGGACCTCCAGAACTTCAAGAACCTCTCCCCTTCCTAGCCAAGGCCACTGAGAAAGCCATCAACACCCAACTCTCCGAGTTAATCGAAGCCAACCACGTCCTGGACCTCTCCCAATCTGACTTCCAAAGCAACTACAGCACCGAGACCGCCCTCCTCGCCGTTACAGACAACATCCGCTCCCTCCTCGACCGAGTCGAAACAGAGGCCCTCATCCTCCTGGACCACTCCGCCGCCTTCGACACAGTCTCTCACTGCACCCTATGCACAAGACTCCACAATGCCGGCATCCGCTATAAAGCCCTGGAATGGATCTGCTCCTTCCTCACCGGTCGAACACAGAGAGACTACCACCGTTCCTCACAGAAACCACAGGGATCAGCTGCGGAGTGCCCCAGGGCTCCTCCCTGAGCCCCACCATCTTCAACGTCAACATGGCCCTGCTCGCAGCCATCGTCTGGTACCACGGACTCCACATTCTCTTACGCCAAAGACACCCAGCTGATCCTCTCCCTCACCAACGAACCCACAGTCTCCAGGAACAACTTCCACTACAAGATGGAGGCCGTCACCACCTGGATGAGACGGATGCCTCGAGCTCAACTCAGAGAAAACCGAAGTCCTCATCCTGGGCCCCACCCCTTCTGCTTGGGACGACTCCTGGTTGCCCACCACACTACGAACCCCCCCCTCAACACCCACGGACCACACACGAAACCTCTGCATCATATTGGACTCCTTCCTTACCATGAACCACCAGATCAACTCAGTCTCGTCCTCCTGCTTTCACACGCTTTGCCTGCTTCATTAGATTTTCAGGTGTATCCCACCGAGTCCAGAAAGACTGTCAACCATGCTCTCATCCGCAGCAGACTCGACTACGGCAACGCAATGTACGCCAGCGTCGCCCAGAAACTCCTCAAGAAACTGCAGAACATTCAAAACACCACAGCCAAACTCGTCCTCAACATCCCCCTGCCGCAGCCACATCACCGAACACCTGATGGAACGCCATTGGCTCCCAGTCAACAAAATGGTCACCTTCAAGCTCCTCACACACGCCTACAAGGCCCTCCACAATGCCGGACCTGCTTACCTCATCAACCACCTCTTATTTCACGCACCCACCAGACACCTCCACTCTGTCTAACAGGTCCTGGCTACCGTCCCACGTATTCGTAAGACTGGAGCCGGAGGAAAATCCTTCTCCTACCTCGCCGCCAAGACCTGGAACACCCTGCCTCTCCACCTCAGGCAATCACCGTCGCTGCCCCAATTCAGGAAGGACCTCAAGACCTGGCTCTTCGACTGAAACATAGTGCCTAGACAGATCAGCCCCCACCCCTTCAGCGCCTTGAGACCCTTACGGGTGAGTAGCCGCACTTTACAAGCATTTGATTGACTGACAATAGTTACTAGCCTAGTTATCCTCTTTGATATTTGTTTAGAGTCCACGATTTGCGCCCTGGTTAACCTGGGCGGCCTCTATAGTAAGGCTTCCAAATTGTAATAACATTTGAAATCTTGTAGATGTGTTATTTTGATTATAGTATTTAGTTGCATGTGCATTAAAGAAGTTTCAGTTTTAAAATAAAAGCGCTGGCTGGACGTTGATTTATTGGGTGTTAATATTGTGCTTTGCTGTAGTTTGAGCTCCACTGAACCTTCCTGAGTTCGCCTTGGACTGCTCTGCCTAGTTACCCTTGGAGACAAGTGTTGATGGCAGTACTTGGCCCACACTTTGAAGGTCTGGAACATATAAGCCCTATAATGCCACAAGTGAAAGACCTCCATTGACACGGATGGGCCTAGTAACTTCCGACTACCCTGGGACGACTCAAACCAGATTCCTCAAATACACTGCGAGCAGGGTTTTACATCCTGAACTCATTGCCACTCACCAAAGGGTAGAGCTCTACATTTTTAATTCTGACAGATGAAAAATATATTGGTTTTACATTCTTAATGCCATGTCAAGCACCTTAGGAAATGGCTTTATCTTTTGAACTATGGGACAAATACAACATGATTCTATTGTGAACTCTTGACAGATGCAACAGGAAAGGGTTTAGTACAGAGATCCTTTTGTCTTGCCACAGTAGATCAAGTATTTCGTTCATGGCAATGTGCCTTGGGTCTGCCTAAAATATTTGATGTGACATTTTAGGTAGAGACTCCATGGTCCTGTTTGTAGTCAGTATTTTATCTTGACACGCATGGGCATGCATGTCTTATTCTCGGCATGCTATAGTTTAATATCTGTAACTGGTCCCGCAAAGTAAGTGTTTTTCCAATTGTCTGCCATTTTCAGTGGAAGAAAAACATGGCAGACGTAAGCACATTGCATGTGCCTAATATGTTGGGAACTAATTGAAAAACTCTATTTATCGCCTTCTGTTTTCTGCTAATAGATTTCTTCTTATGATGGAAAAAGTACTCTGTTGCCTGGATCCCGAATTAAAAATAACACCTTCGGAAAGAGAGGCTCCTCATTCTGTATATCTTTCTTCTCATATTCCCTTGATAGATTGTACTCTTAAGAAATTTAAGGGGCGCATGAGTTCCTGGCTGATTAAATTAGCTTATTTTGGCCTCCCCAGGTGTTTCGTAGGTCTCCAGCTTCAAGTTTATAACAGTTTCTTGATGCTTCTTGAGTCCTGGGTCATCTAGTCCAGACAGGAGGGACAGTTTTTCACCCCTCTATGACTATTGAACTTGGAGTTTAGTTCCTGAAAAGGTATTTTATGCTGGTGGGTATCTCTTGAAAACATTTCCATCTTCTGATGAACCAATTCTGTGAGGAAATGCTATTTTGTCATTATGATTTGATATGATAGCCTTGCATGACAATTTAAAATTACATTTTGATTTAGTTTTCTGTGTTTCTACTGCTAAGTTAACATTATCTATCTCCCTTTGCAGCATATTTAAATGTACTTTGAAGATAGGAGGTTGTCAGTCACTGTTTTGTTGGTATTCTATCTTCCCCCTTGTAAAGGTTTGTCTCCTCAGTAGGATTTGAATTGAGTTTCAGCCTTACTTGTGTACAGCAAAAGAGACACAGATGATGGACAGATTGCAGAGAAAATCAAACATTCACCCCCAGTCAAGGGATCTGGGTTAAATCCATCGTTCTTTTGCTCACCATGCCACCCCAGTTTAGACCCAGCCATATGCAAATCAGTCTTGACCCTGTCCTCCATGGGAACAGTCCATCCCGAACTGCCAAGCCAGGTCCTCCCTGGACTGGAAACAAGCATCCTGGGACCGGTTTCGGGACATCACCCCTCATCAGCCAGGCTAGCTTGAATCCAGTGGCACAGTGATGGATTTAGGCCCAGATCTCTGTACTGGGGTGAATGCATGACATTGTTTAGCATTCTGTCCATCAATTGTTCTTTTTACTTGTGTGCAGGCCATTTGAGTCTCATGTTACCTAGACCTGCTAGCTTGGAAGGACCCCTTTCTTGGCGATTATCACTGCCGGGGGCATCATTGACCATCAAGGTCTTTCTTCTCTAGAGCCCTGCATTGTTTTTACAAGGACATGTTACTTCATTATTTGCACAGAAGGTTTCTCCAGAATTTCTTTTAATGTTTTGTAAATTCTTCTGAGCTTTTGAGCTGAGGAAACTGTTCACGTTGTAGATGTCTTGTGAGCTCTGAACCTGTACCCTGAACGGATGAAATGAGCATAAGACACCACATTGTACTTCGTCAGTGTTCTTCATGCTCATTTCATCTGCTTTTGCTCCGAATTTGTTGCCCTTGAAAGCCCAGTTCCACTTTCAGCATTTATAAGTCAGGTTCATAGTTTACTCTGCATACTTTCTCTAGGCATTATTCTCTGGATTCTTCTTTGCTTGGTGCCTGTCTTCAGAGCTGGAAGACCATAACAAAAAATTACCTTCATGATGATTCTGGTACTTGTAGTGCATTATCATTCTCCTTCACACCTTGCATCAAACTATCCTATTAGTTGACACATGCTGCCACACAATCTACAAGCATTGGCAAAGCCAATAGGAATTGCCTTTGAGACCAGTTGACTTTGCACAGCCTTTCGGCGATTATGTGCAGCATCAGCAAGATGCTGTGGAGCAAGGCCAAAACTTAACCCCCCCTTGTTTTTTTATTATAATGAAGTAGTAGTGTGAAAGCTCTTATAAGTTGGAGGGACTGGCAGCAATTTGTCCCCCTCCTTTAAAAAAAAAAAAAAAAATGGGGCAATGGAAGAGCGGTTGGGGATAGTAACAGGGAGTGGGTGAAGAAGGGGCAAAACCTTTAAAAGAGAACACCTGCATGGTGAGATGTACACAAGCGAGAAAGCAACCATGTGTGGAAGGAACAGGGAGTTTGGTGCGGGGATCCACACGAGAGCCTGCAACAAGGAGCGCGAGGGAAAAGCACTCAAGGGAGAGAGTGGGAAATGCATTTTTATTTTAATTTTTTTACAAAAAGCAAAAATAGTTCGATAAAAATGAGCAGTAGAAGGATAGAATCTAATCAGAGATGGTAACAAGCCTGTGCGCAATAAAAGAGACAGACCAGCTGTAGCAAGCAAATGAGTGACAGGCCTTCCAGTGGTAAGCAGTGAGTAGGCTATACGCCTCTCTTGGTTCTTGGTAAGCCACAATAGGTCTTATTAATTCAGACAGCTTGCCTGTCTGGTAGGCTTTACCTAAAAATGTATGAACCAGTTGTAGCAATTTCTGGTGCATAAGTAAGAGGTGAGAATTTGCACATAGATGTTCTCAGACAAAGAACTCATTCTTGTGAAGTGACACCATTCTTTTTCAGTAGCTTTTGCTAACCCTTTCTCCCAGCAAAGGAAAGTCCCAACCAGTTGTGTTAAGAGAGTAATGTCGAAGAGGAAGAATTAATTTACCTGGTAATTTGGAATTATTTATCATTACTGATTCATGGAGTTAAGGATTTGGACTGTTTCATACTTTTTTTTTGTTTTTGTTTTTTTGTTAAGAATTATATTGATTTCGCTGTCTGCCAGCATTTTGTTGTAATTGTTATTGCTTGACCCAAGAATTGAGATGAGGTTCTTGCTTTGCTTTATTGTGATGCAGTCTAAATGCATTATATATAGAGTGCTTCATATTCCTTTTGGATTTTAAATGCTTACACATGCATCAGGTTTTTGGGCCTCCAGTGCATAGCTGAAATGTTTCTGCCTGAATGTCGGAATGTTAGGTGAGTCACATGAAGACCGAAACTACTTGGTAGTTCCCCACCGGGGGCCCCTGTTGAGGCAGTTTTTTTAGTAACACCCATTCAAGTGCAGATAATCTTTGAAAGAGCATTCAAATCTTTATCACTAGGCTGTGTATGTGATCCCAGTTAGACAACCATTTGTCCAAATGTTCGCCGACATAGACATTACCTTTTGACGAGCGACTACAAACTACATTATTACAAAAATTGACTTGCAGTGACTAATGAAATCCATGACTGCACCCGGTATCTACACATTATGTATCACACAGAGATGAATGAGTTGTATGAATGGGCAGTTAGCAGGAACACAACCAGCTTCTCACCCAGTGAAAAAAACTTCAAATGGATTACTTGTTCATCCAGTTACATAGAGTATGCTGTTAGAGTTGCTGGTAATCTGACTAGTGATCTTCATGAGGATTAGAGTATACCAAGGTTTGCAATTTGATTTTCTCTTTATTGATTTGGAGACACTTGGTTGTGTTTCTTCTTCAACTTTTGATATTATTGTGATGTCTAACTTATGAATTTTTTTGTAACAATCCAGAGACCAGTTTTTGCAACATTCATGCTTTTTGAATATGTAGCATAAAACGATGATACTCGTGCTTTAATATTTTCAAACCTCTGTTCTCTGCAGGTAGGTTAGCCCTGCAATCTACTGGACTTCTTTGTGCTTTTGGGGAACAATGTGATTAAACTTTGTCTTCTCTTTGTGTGGCTTTCTGTTAAAATTAGGTCAGACTTTGTGACCTTCAGCACTGGTGAATTTAGAGAGGACCTAGTGTCATCTATATTGGTGTTAGTCAGTGTCTCTGTGCCAGTGCATGCAGTATTCCGGAATAAGTAAGCAGGCTATTATATTTTTTTAATTTAGTTTTAAATGTTGGTAAATGTTTTCAGGTCTGATTTGTGAGGTCCTCTGTTTGGCATGTAGGACTCTTGATTGTTAAACTTTTGAATAAAGGTATATGGTAAAAAATGCCACATCAATCATTTTTCTTTTCCCTCTTTAATAAAGAGAAGAAAAACTATTGCAATCGGAATGCCACTTCTATAGAGAAAAGGCTCCACTTTAATTTTAGTGCCGCCAAGCAGCTCCACTGTTCCAGTATGTTGCACAGTAGCAGTTGATTTACTCACATTTTCTGCCTACTTTGGGTAGGATCCCTCAACACTGTGCCCTTTATTTCCTATGAAATCATTAGGGACGTATTCGGAGAGGCAGTATTTTTGCAGTGGCCTTAAGGCTTTTTAAAGCTGCAAACTCCGTGTAAAAAAAAATAGAAAACAAAAAAGATAAAGGCAACCCAGAATTATAAGATACATTTTTTCACAACTGTCCTAAAAAATTGACTCTAAACATATTTAACAATTAGTGACTGCAGTTATGTTCAGTTATCCTTTTTTAAAAAAAAATGCAATCAAATACATGATTGACATCTTTGAATGGGCAGCCTGATCAAGTGTGAACGTGTCCAAAGTATGATCCTTTATCGGAAATGTGGTAGAGGGTGGTCTTTGAAGGTTATTAACAGTGTTTCCCCTGTTGACACCTACTCCCTGCTTGGACAAAGACTGTGATTTATTCACTGACTCCCTTGAGCCCCAGAGGCCATTTACTGATAGACCAGAGGCGGATTAAGTATCTGGGCGTATGTCACAAGGATTTAAGAAGATTTCTTTGAGGGGGAAAAAAACCCTATTTTGTATTCTCACTCAAGATGCCACTTTCACAACTAGGGAAGGTGGACTTGTTTAAAAAGAATTATAGTGCTCCCCAAATGTACATATGTTCTACAACCGTGTTTCTTAATCTGTGGTTCGGGGACACCTGGTTGTCTGCAATGCCTACCCAAGGGGTCAGCGACTGCTTAGAAAATAGAAAAATAGATTAAGTATACATAAATAAAGAAGTAAAATTAAAAACTTAAACATTCTGTGAACGTGAAGGAATTTGAAATTGGAGGCTAAGAATTGAGTTCCCATCTTGAGATTAATTTGCGGGAGCAGTGCAGTTGCCTCAGACAAGATATACCACATAGACTATGGGTGGCTTCAATTGAATTTAGAAAAGCTCCAATCTCCTTTCCATTAAAAAAATTTTTAGATTGCTTATTTGTTTGTGAATTAAATAAAATAATTGTTCATGTGTGTATTTGTTTGATTAATGCTTGTTTCCGTATTTTTGTGTATTGTTTTGCCGTTTGATTAATCAAAAATGCTTAGGCTGGGGTCCCCGGATTCCAGTAGCAATTAGGTGGGGGGTCCACGAAACTCAAAAGGTTAAAAACCACTGCTCTACAAAATACACCATAACAGTTACCAGATATTTTCTTCAAGAAAATAGAAGCTGAGGCACCTTCTGTGGAATGACTGGCTCCATGTATTCTACTTAACAACCTTACTAGAGTAGTGTATGAGGAGGGTATTGCCCATGAGACGTGAAGAAATACTATTGGCAACACAGTTTGGTGGTGTTTAATGACTGGGTTTATGCTCAGAGGAGGAACCCTCTTACAACAGGTGGGCATTTATTGGGATATTGAGGATACGCTGTCACTGACAATAACTTTCCAGTAAAATTAAAATGCATTAGTAGTGCAACCGTGAAACGCCAGTGGTAAATAGTACCCTTACATCATTCTCCCCAGTGACCTCTCAATGCACTGAGGCACCAAGAGGGGCCCTCACAAATAGTTCTAAACATTGGCTGTGCCCATATGGAAATACTTCAGTAAAAGTCTCTGGAATTAAAATTGAACGTAAAAGAGATCCAGCATAGAGACAGTGTTGAAGTTGCACTTCCATTGTCCTTTTAATGGTTTTGGGATTTTGAATCTTTTCTACTTTGCCAGTTGAATGTCCATCTTCAACACAAACCATTATCTTTGTTTTTCATTGTCTCTGCAGGAAACCACTGCCAACACCACAGCTTCAGAAGAAGAGAAGAGCGAATCTCTTGAGGTTGCCAACCCTGAAAACTACATTAAGCATCCACTACAAAACAGGTGAGATTCTGTGCACAAGCGGGTTGCTTCAGTATGCACCAATGATAAATGAGTTTATTGATTTAGTTGCGCATGATACCCACACAAGTATGATGATACAAGTCTTTAGCAGGGATTGATGTAGTCTTTTATGGGCCTTGATGCTGATAAAGCATTTCAGAATGTGTATTAGAACTATTTTAGTTTTCGAAAATCTGAGGGTTTTGAGCTAGATTATCTGGCATCAGAGCAGTGTATGTTGTCTTTTGGAAGCCCTGTACATCTTATTTATTTCCATTGATGTGTAAATTGTTGGCTGGGCCCACCCCTTTGCATCTTAAACTCTATTAAGGACTTATGAATCCCCAACCAGCTGCGTGACGGGTCTGCGCTCCATGGACCGTGCACGCAGCTTCCCAATTATCAAGACCTCTGGAATTTTGCATCAGGGCAGCACCAAATTATGCAGCAGGGTTGATTAAATTATGTGCCAAGAAAAGCCACATAATGGTCGTATTGCGACAGATTTTGTGACAAGTTAGACTTCATTATTTTGTCAGTTTTACTCATGGTAACACTGTCTGGGCGAAGATTTAATCTCAGTAGTACTAGTTAAGCCACATTTCTTTATTTTTGAGAAGGGCCTCCTATTGCATGGGAACATGTGTTGCAACATTTTAGTAACTTTGATCCCTTTAAGCTTGAAACGAAATTTGTTTTGTTTAAAATCTGTAGATTATGCAGCAGATGATGGATTTTGCGGCAAATCTAAAATTATGGGGAAAACGCTGCAGCCGCAGAATTGCATAATTCCAGTGGTCCTGTCAGTTATCCATTGTGTTGCAGAGGTGTGACTGAGGGGCATACTGCTGCCACATGAGAACAAATGCAGGCTACCTTTAAGACTTTGACAGCACTTGGCTGAAATATGAACTGCAAAAAAGTAGCCTGATTAAAAGAGGTATTTCTGAGGCCAGCTCCTTCTCCTTTTTCTCAACCCCGGGCAAGAGCATTATTTTTTTGTCTTCTCTTCTTTCTTTGCTGGTTACCCTTTCTGTGGATTCCCTCCTATTGAGTGATGGGATAATCTGAGACTTGCTGACAAAACGCCATGAATTGAGATAATTTGCCTAAAGGGGACTCGAGACCACAAGCGCAATGGCCTCTGCCAAAGCCAAGAAGGACTCTACTATAAAAGATACACTCACCATGGCTGGTTCATAATGAGCTGATTCACTGATCTGATCGACCTCCACAGGGATGGGATGGAACGAGTCGATCCCTAGAGGGATTGGAGATCCGGTGCCTCCAATCACCTGATCTTTCATGGATGAATTATGCCAAGGCATCCAGGATTACATTGTCCGCCTCTGCAAAGATGTCGCAAAGACTTGCACAAAATTAAACAAGAAGTGACATCCCTAGGGCACAGAGTGGAGTCACTTGAGGAAACCAAAGATTCACGATGTAGGAAGCTGTCTCTGTATGTACTATACCAAAGTAAGTTATAGTGTACACAGAGTCAATGGAGTACCCAGAGGTATAGCAGAGGCTAAATTAAGTAAGTACTACCAGCTCTTTTTGTGGTAGTGTGGGCGAGCAGTTAGGCTTATCCAGAGGGTGTGTTAAGCATTTATTGTATTCACTCAATCAAGACTGATGGCACACAATCAGACGGAATCCAGACCAATTGGGTAAGTATAAAAAAGGTATATTTGTATTTTATTTCTAGAACCAAGCAGGAATTGGTACAGGTAGGTAAAATATACTTTCAATTGCAAAGCTTTACACAGAAATGCAATTGAGGATGTATTTGCAATTGTTACAGGTTGGTATGGTTTTAAAAAGCAGGTTATATTACACAGTAATTAGTTTTTAGAATACTTATTGATTTCTTTCAGATTACATTGATTACTGGGGGTGGTATGCCTAGTTACCACACTTAAGGATCTCACTGTAAAAGGTAAGTAAGACTTTTTTTGGCTTGAGTTATAGTTACTGTTTTCCTCATGCAAAACAACAGTTCAACACTTTAAGGCCCAAAATCTCCTTCAGGTTTAGGCTGCAGGCATCGTCTTGAAGCTTGAGGGAGGTCGGGGATCACCAGATCCCAGGTCATGATCGCTGGGGAGACCTCCTCATGGTGTTGGGCCACTCAAACTCGGGCTGTGGGTGTCTGGTGCAGAATCGCGAAGTCGCCGGAATCCGGATTCTGGTCTTGGAGTCTTTGTTGAGCAAAACCAGTGCTCACAGGAGACGGTCTGTAAGGTGCGTGCAGGGCAGGTCCTCCAGGCTCTGGGAGGCTGCTGGCTGCTGGACAGACGGGTTTGTTCGGTGTAGGCAGGTCTGAGTCGGGACAGTCCAGTAGGGCTGGGGCCAAAGCAGTAGGTGTCCTCTTCCTGGGTCAGCATGTCTCTTTGGTCTTTCTTTCTTCCTCGAATCTGAGGAGGCAAGGTTCAGGGTTGCCCCTAAATACTAAATTTGGGGGCGTTTAATGGGGTGTGCAGGTCGGGACCCATGGGTCCCTTCCTTGGGGAGGGTACACCCCCTATTATGCCACCCTCCAGTGGGAGGCTGCATGATACTCTCGCTAATTGACTGAGTCCCCTCATCTCCAAGATGGAGGGAACTGAGGTGTGCTTCACCTCGCCTCCCCCACTTGAGGGGTGGAGTTGGCAAAGGGGGGCACACCTCTCTTCCTAGCTTGGTTTTCCCGCCCAAAGTGGGGGGCAGAACTCATGGGAGCCAGTTGCCGGGGGCAGCTAAAAGCAGGGAGAGGTCCCAAAGGTGGTAGGCCTTTGAAGCTTCCCCTTCGTGGACCCAGCCCATCCTGGGAGAGGAGGCATGACACCTCTGCCCAGGATGGGCTTTGTTTCTGGACCCAGAGAGCGGAAGCTCTCTACCCAGGGGTCCAGAAACCTGTCTGATGGTGGCAAATGGGGGGCAGCCATTCAGGAACCACACCAGGGCTGGTCATTTTTCAGGGGGCAGCTCTAAGATGCCCTCTGAGTGCATTTTACATTAAATCCCACTGTGGCATCAGTGAGGGTTTAATGTGCTGAAGTTTGCTACCAAACTTCTCAGTTTTTAGTAAAGCCATTATGGAGCTGTGGAGTTCGTAATTACCAACTCCCAGACCATATACTCTATACGGCTTTACTACACTTACAATGTCTAAGAATGGGCTTAGACACCACTGTAGGTGGTACAGGTCTCGTGCCACTGTACCTTCACCTGCGGGGTAGTGCACCCTGGTAGAGGGGTGACTTACCTAGGACTCAGGCAGTGGGTTGCAGGCATGGCACTCTGGTATGTGTGCTATGTCGACTCCACGTTTCTCTGCACCAAAACACGCAGCCTGCAATGGCAGTGTGTGGGTGTTATGGTACATGGCCTCTAAGGGTGGCACAATAGGTGCTGCAGCCCTTAAAGGCCTTCCCTGGTCACAGTGCCCTTGGTACCCATGGTACCTTTTAGAAGGGGCTTATCTGTGGCCAGAGATGTGCCAGTTGTGGGTACAAAGAAAGAATACAGGCCCTGGAAACCTGATTGGCAGGGACCCAGGGCACATCAAGTCAGGTTGCATAAGATATCAGGCAAAAAGTGGAGGGTAACCATGCAAAAAGGGGCACTTTCTAACACATAAAGCAAGCAAAATCGAGGCCATAGGACAAAAGCTTCACACTGTACATAAACAGAACCTCGATTTACAATTGCATTTCGAAGACCTAGAGAACCAGTCCTGGTAATGTCAGGATTAGAGGTGTCGTCAAATGCGGAGATAGCAAACATTGAGACATATTTTAAGGAACACTTTACACATATCCTACCAGAACTGTCTGATCATCTTGGACCAGGCTCACAAGACAGGTTGTGCAACACGCAAGAATAGTAACCCACCAGACAACCTAACCCGTGCACACTATTAACTGTAAAAAGAGGCTATTGTGGTTGCTGCACAAGAAAGAGAATACAATAAACAATGCAATAAACTTCTTCCAAGATTTCTCTGCAATTATTCTCCAGAAAAGGTGAGCATTTTGTCCGGTTACACCCTTTGAGACCCAAAGGACTGCATTATCGATGGGGCCACCCCTTCAGAATCATTCTCCTCCCATTGGAGTAACAAGCTTTTTGCTGGCTGCGCCACAGACTTTAGACCCATAGTAACTTTCATGTGAACAACACTGGCTCTTAAGTGGGGTCTGTAAGAGAAGCCAAATGTATTGCAGTGCGCAGTCCTCCTCGCTTCCTGTGATCATTTGGTCTGTAGTAGAGAAGGGGACTGCATACAAGGTTTGTTAGGGAAACTGTAGAGTGCCTGTTGGTCAAGACAGGCAAGGGTTGGTTCATCTAGGCCCTTGGCCTCTTTTGAGGAGGGAGGGGGCGTCGGATTACTGTTTAGTTTCTAGTTGTTTACTTGATGTATTAGAACAGTAATGCTATAGATAGACTGAACTATCTGGCAAAGAGGCTTGCAGTGCTTTCTGCTGTCCTTCTTACAAGATTCTGGCAGCCATATGTGCCTAATATAAGATGTGCACCTCATCAAAAAAGACTGACCTCATCTAAGGTCCAGGTGGTTTCCACCCCAGTATCTCTCCTTCGACTGCTCAAAAAGGGGAGAGTGGCCATTCTGCTGTCGTCCTCATTTTTAGGGGAGGTTAAAGAGAAAGTTGTGGTTCTCAATGGTAGAGCACTTGCGCTTAGAATGGCCATTGAGGATTACACTTTTATGGTTTCATCTGTTAATGCCCCCAGTGAAAGGCTAGGTAAATTTGTAGCACCAGCCGAAGTTCTAGTTGGATTTGCCAGATTGAAACTCCAGAAATTACCTGGTCCAGATGGTTTCATGGGTTTAAAAAAATAAAAAAATACCTTCTGCACCATACTAGTTCCCCTTCCCACATGCATTCCTTTTGATATCAATTCCCCAATAACCGACTCCATGAGGAAGTATCTTCTAAACTGTGCAAAGAACCAACACTGTGCTCCTCCTCCTGCCTGAATTATTTGTTCAATATTGATGCCAAATTTGTTATGGAAGTTATGGTAAGTTTGCTGAGTCCGTACTTGCAGGGAATTATCTGTACAGTTCACATTGGATTCATCCTGGGTAGAAGCACTTCAGATAAAACCAAACTGGCCCTCAGCCTGATTGATAATGTTACTTGAGCTCATAAGAATGCCCTACTCTTATCCAACAATGCTGAAAAAGTTTTTAACAGTGTGCATTGTCCATTCCTGTGGAAGGTTTCGGAGGCTGATGGTTTTGGACCCAAATAGAAAGCATGGATGGCCAGTAGCTATGCAGACCCAACAGCCAGTGTCTCTTTTAGTAGAGATACCTTGGACCTGTTTCATAAAGAGGGGTGTGAGAGAGGGCTGCTCATGGTCTCTCCCCTCTTGTTCACTTTATATGCGGAACCACTGACAAGCAAGATCAGGGCCAAGTGAGAAATCAATGGGATCAATAAAGGGAAAGAAAACTAAATCGGTTTATACGCAAATGTGTTGTTGAACCTAACTGATCCATCTCTCTCCTACTTCTCAACAAGCTGTGCAGATTTAGTAATGCCTCAGTAATTAAAATGTATTTGTAGAAGTCCCAACTCTTGAATCCATCAGTCTCAGCTGGGTGAGTTTCTCTCCAGACCTATTAAGTGATTCTAGCACGACATTTAATGAGAATTATTAAAATTGCAAGGTATTGGCTTTACACTCCCAGCAAAATACACATATGGGTAAAGCAGTAAAAATTACTTTTGCAGGAGCAATTGCAGCTATCCCGGAGTCGTCCTCCATCAGATGTTTAAAAAGGTCTTGGGTGTCATTGATTAGATGTATGAGGTTAAACTGATTAGTCTCCCATTCTACATCATTCTTGGCAAATTGACTCTTATGCACTAAAGTTGCAGAAGGTTCGTGCACAGGAATTTCTATTCTAATGAGGAACATGCTGGAGTAGGGGATGGTCCTCTGGTTGGAGGGAGGTTTAGTTGTTTAAGTTATGTTTATTGGGAACCTTTTAAAATTGCACGTGGTGGTCTTTATCATAACCAGCAATATTGTCCCTTTGCTTGTGCTTGACCCTGCTGGTCAAGGAATGTAGGTGGATTTGGGTGTACCTCTATAAACTCAGCAAACAAAGTTATCCTTAAAACAAAAGAGGCTATGTATTCGGTGTCGAGAGCACATTCCACCAGAAAGAAAAAGGCTACAATGGTATTCTTGGGTAAATGCCGTTCTTGGGAACTATACCCTTTGCAGACCTCTGTAAGGCTGCTACTTGGTTTACACCACACACATTTGCTAAACACTAATGTATGGACGTTCAGGCCTGTCAAGAGGCTCAATTTTGCCTTCCAATACTAAGAACTTTATTTCAGTCATCCTTATCTACTTGCTAGCCACTGCTTTTATGGAGTGCACTTCTTTGTAGTTTATGGAGAGTATATGATCTACAGCAGCACGTTACAAAACGCAATGGTACAGAGAATGCCTAAGAAGAAGCCCTTGTGGCGTGAATCCCCAACCGAGTCCAAGCCATTGGTTCCTCCACCATGACCTGGCCTGTTGGTCACGGACTCCTGCTACATGCTTGCTTCTGCTGACATGAAAGTGTAACCATGTTATATTTGTTCACAACAGTGCTTTTCCTACATCTCTCTGGAGGAAATGTTGTGCAGTAGCAACTTTCCACCTCCATCAGACTCTTAAGTACACTGATCCCCGTTGATGACTTTGGTTTCCCCTGTTTCTCTAAAGCACCAATTCCTCCAGACATGAGCCTTATCAAGAGCCCAAATTCAGCCCTTCTAGAAAATGACTTTGCTACCATATTTTCATGCTGCCTGGTGATGGATGTATGCTTTTCAGACATAAACATCCTCTTGGTGACCATGGAGTAACACCTGATTCTTTCTGCTAAGATCATCAATGGTGCGACAGTGGTCACTTTGGCGCTGTCAGAGACCTGTCTGCCCCTTTTGGTGCATTGATAAGCAAATGCAGAGAACCTTTTGGCACAAGAAGAGCAATGGCAACCCCATGGCCAGGATCAGAACACCGGCTGCTGTACCTCTACTAGTTAAGCAGATTATGTGCATTCCCAGGAACTGCTTTAGTTTCTTTGCTCCCCTGTCTGTAAATTGTGCTCTTCTTTGTTGTCTGTCAGTCACCCAAGCTCTTTCACCAATGCCTTTGCACAAACAAGTTTTCAAGCAAGCACATGAGATTTGGGAGTAACCGAAGTCTACCATCTTTTTAAGTTTCTGGACCAAAAAATACAGAGCTTCCAAGCTTGTATTTAAAATTTTTTTTTTTTTTAATATTGGGATCTCTCATTCTTGATTCTGGTGGTGATGATGGTGATCCTGAATGCCAAGAGCTTTTCAGTTCACTTGGATGTCTATGGCAGGCAAATACAATGCAATTAAGGGCAGTCGTATTTTGCCCCATTGCACAAGTTCATGCGTGACCACCTGATTCTGTTGTCCTGAAACCTCATCTGCGCCATGCACTGTAGCTGATCACTACTTTTCATGAGGTGACGGTCTTGGCTGAAGTCTTTCAATTTAAAGAAGTAGACTCCTAATAATGTTTTGAACTTGTTGGTTGGAAAGAAGCTCTTCCCTCTTTTTGTGTAGCTTTAGCATTCTAAATCTGTCGTGGTTGCAGAGAAATTGCTGCACTATACTGGTCCTGTGACTAGCTGCTTTTCATTCTATGATTCCTTCAAGTTGAGTATTGATTTTTCCCTCCCAAGTTTTGTCCATTGTTGCCACCGTCTGCATTTGGGGGGGGGGGCATAAAGACGCTCTATTACGGCATTGGTCTACCAGGAACTAATGAGTCTGATGGATTTTCTCGATTTTCTTTTTCCTTTTTTTAAATATTTATATATATATATATTCACTGTTGGTGTATCAGCCCTGTAACGGACCATTGCACTGACTGTTGCCCTTTTTATGGCCACCTTTTATGTTTCCTTTATCACTGCTCTCACTGGCACTGTGTGATCACTTCATTTCACAGAGCACCATTGTTTCTCTTCCAGGGGATCCTCATCAAAGTCATAAGCACATGAATATTCCCGCCCATGCGCCGGACCCCGGAAACATATAAAATATATATGTGGAAACCATATATGTAGCTATATATATATATATATATATATATATATCTATCCATAAAAACACAATGTAGCCTTCCAATACTAGAAAACGCTGAGCAATGATGTAAGAATTTCCCTTGCACATAAATACAATTCCAATAAAGCAGGGAGAAATAAAAACACATTTAAAAACTGCTTTAATGCACAGCAGAAAACATAATCCTGCAAAGAGGAATGAAAGAACATTGCCAGCACATAGGCTGCATTGTAGAAAACATCAGTGTAGAAAGCTGAAAAGCTAACCCACAGAATAAACTGGCACTGTGCCTTTAAGGCAGCCATGACCCCTAGCTTCCCATCATGCCTCAGGGGTGACAGTTAGGTCAGTTGTTTTTTCCGGCTCCTTCTGTCAGGACCCTGGTTACTTCAGCTCTTACTTTTTTCTGATTTCTGTCAGAAAATACTTCTCTTTTTTTGTCAAAAGCTTTTTACTTCGGTTTTTTGTTGTTGAAGTATATCTCTGCTGTTTTTAAGAGAGTTCAGCATTATTTTCCAGCAAAAAATGCCCTCTCTTTTTGACTCTTGCCCTGCCTGTGGCAAGAAGAAGGCTAAAACAGACTCCCGTTCTGTCTGTATTCTCTGCCTTCCTTCTGATCATAATCCCAAGACCTGTCAACATTGCCAACTGCTGTCCAAAAGAACTCTTAAGGACAGGGAGAGGATTCGCCTCTATGGACTGGCTGAGAAGAGGAAGTCTCCTTCAAGAGGCAGGTCTCCGATGAAGAAGAGGAAAGAGAGAGCCACTACTCCATCTAGAAGTAAGTTTCCAGTCTGCTCACCATCGGCGTCGGGCTCGGCGCCTCAAGTACCTTCATCGGCAACGAAAACGTCGACGAGAAGACCATCGACGACGGGCTCGCTGTCGAGAGAACACCGGTCATCGATGAAGACTACAGGTACGTCGGAACCTCCGCCGTCGTCAACCCGGCGACGATCGGCGTCGGAGTCGCTCTCCGTTGGTGCGGGCTCGCACAACGTCGAGAAATAGATCTCCGTCGACGCCATCTGCTCGGTGTTAGACGTCGAGACATGCTCCGCCGTCGCAAGGTCACCGGCGATCGGCGTCGAAGCAGGCGTCTCCGTTGCCGTCAACCAGGCGACTGTCAACGTCGAGATGCGCCTAGTCACCATAGGCAAGGCACTCATCGTCTCCGTCGTCTGTCCAAGCGACGTTAGACGTCGAAGGCGCGATCTTCGCCAACGTCTAAGAAAGATCAGTCGTCGAAACCCAGAGTAAAATACACCAGCCGTCGTTCGACGTCGAGGCGGCGGTCTCCGTCGACGGCGAGAAGTGCCCCTATCTCGACTCCACTGGCTTCCAGTAGACTATCGGCATCGAGAGAGATCGAGCAGGCGTCCAGAAGCGACGTCGAGAAGGATTTCTCAGTCCATCCATTCTTCGTTGGTGTCTCCTGCACGCTCAACGTCGAAGGCTAAGTCTGTGGGCTCCAGGGGTTCGACGCCGCACCATACAACGTCGAAACACACTGAGGGGTCGAGGAGACAATCTGGCCCTAGGGACTCACCAGTGATGGTGACCCTGAGCAGGTCGACGTCGAGGCACTCTCCATTGACGTCACATCGATCATCAAGACGCCGATCACGCTCCAGAAGTCGCAGAGTCCTCTCATTCTATTCGGAGCTCACCCCAGACAATTGCGACATCACGCAGTTCTTCTGCTCATTCGCCTGAGCTTCCAAGATCACCTCCAAGACGCTCTCCAAGGAGACAACGATCTCCTTCAATCCATCTTTCGCCCAGATGGCTACAACCTCTCCATCATTGGCAGAAAGAACCCTCAGGTCACATCCAGCGGCCTACGGACTATTCCAGCCCACTGCACAGATCACCGTTACAACGTCTCGTGAAGGAAGTGGACAGGTCCCCCACCACTCGGACCAGAGAACACAGAGGCAGATCTCCTGAGCGCAGGTCGACTCAGGGTCATCGCAAGAGACGACGAACACCATCTTCGTCCTCCTCTTCGACGCACTCATCCAAAAGGGACTACTCACCTACCTCTACGGATAGTCCTCCTTCTAGGGTGTCACCCATCGATGATGTGAACACCTTTCACGATGTTCTCGCCAGAGGAGCACAAAAGCTGGGTATATTCATGTCAACTCCTCAGACCACCACGTCCATTATTTTCGAGACCCTCCATCAAAGGTCTGCGACTAGGCCATTGCTTCCTTTGGTCCCTGGTATCATCGAGCCGGTAATGGACATCTTCCTCACTCCATCGGCTAAAGGAGCTCCGGCTCGGATCCTGAAAAAATATAAACCTGCTGCATCAGATCCTCTTTTTCTCAAATCTGATCCGCCACCGGACAGCAAGGAAGACACGCAGTTGCTTCTTCCTCCTCAGCTCCTCCAGATAAAGAAAGTAGAGCACAGGACTCTTGGGGTAAGAAAGCTTGCGGCTCTGCAGCGTCTTCTCTTCAAGTGTCTAACTCTGCAGCTCTGCTGGGCCGTTATGATAGGTCCTTATGGGATTCACTGAAGCGTTTCAAAGACAAAATCCCAAAGGAGGGTCAACAGGATTTCTCTGAGATTCTCCAGGAAGGTGCGCTGGTGGCCAACCAGGTAATTAGCACTGCAGCGGATGGGGCGTCTTTGGCGGCTCACTCTTATGCACATGGCATATGTGCACGAAGATCTTCCTGGTTGCGCCTGACAGCGTTGAAACCAGAGGCGCAGCAGCGCATCTTGAATCTTCCGTTTTCTGGCAACTCACTGTTTGGATCACACACAGATGAGGAAATGGCCAGAATGAAGGCCGAGTTGGACACGTTAAAGGCTGTGGGCCTGGAGAAGAAAAAAGAGTTTAAACGATGTTACAGGCCCTACAATCGTAAAAATTACCAACAGAGGGTTCAAACCCCTCAATGGTCGCAAAACAAACGGAACAAGTCCCAGTTCCAAGGCCGTCGTTCCTCGAGAGGAAGAGGAGGACACCAACAGCAGTCCTCTTCCACAGCAAAAACTCAAGGGAAGCAATGATTTTCTGCTTCCTCTAGCACCGTTGCACACTCCAGTGGGACGAAGTATCTCAAACTACATTCAAGAGTGGCGCAACATCACCAAAGACCAGTGGGTGCTGAATATATTAAACAATGGGTACGCACTACGCTTTGCGCGTCCTCAAGGGACATTCCTCCGGTAAAATCCCGTCATCTACACCGAGATCTCCTGCGTCAGGAAGTGTCGACCCTTCTCAGGAAACTGGCCATAGAAGAGGTCCCTCCGGCACAGAGAGGAAAGGGAGTTTACTCAAGATACTTCCTTGTTCAGAAAAAGACCAGCCGAACAAGTTCAGACCAATTCTAGATCTATGTTTTCTGAACAAGTTCATCAAAAAGAAAAAGTTTCGAATGTTGGCGCTCCATCAAATATTTCCACATCTGAGAAAAGGCGATTGGATGTGTTCGGTGGATCTCCAAGATGCGTACTTTCACATTCCAATCACACCACGGCATCGCAAGTTCCTGCGGTTCATGGTGGGCGCAAAGCATTACCAGTTCAAGGTCTTACCCTTCAGCCTAAAATCTGCCCCGAGGGTATTCACGAAATGCATGGCAGTAGTAGCAGCAGCATTACATCGCCGAGGTCTGTTCGTGTATCCATACCTGGACGACTGGCTGTTGAAGGGATCATCTCCCCACATAGTGCAGGAGCACATTCACATCTGCCTGGATCTCCTTCAACGCTTAGGCCTGCATGTCAACGTGGACAAATCAGTTTTGCAACCAACTCAATCGCTCCACTATCTGGGCGCCACCCTAAACTCCGACCTCGGAAAAGTGTTTCCTTCGGAGGAGAGATTGTCATCAATGAGAGACAAAGGCAACATCAACCATCAGTAAGGCAAGTGGCTTCTCTGCTGGGGTCGATGGCCTCTTGCATTTTTCTCATACCCAACGCCAGATTGAGAATGAGACCGTTGCAGCAGGATCTGGAGGACAAATGGGACCAAGCCTCGGGTCATTGGGAAGACCGAGTTCTCATCTCTCAGTCTGCGAAGAAATCCATTCTCTGGTGGACTCAGCCAAAGAATCTTCTAGTGGGAGTCCCATTCCATCAGCCTCTTCCAAAACAATCCCTGATAACCGATGCGTCTCTTCAGGGATGGGGAGCGCATCTGGGTCAACTGTAGACTCAGGGCAGATGGACCAGCAAGGAGCAGACCTATCATATCAACATGTTAGAACTGCGGGCGGTTCATTTGGCCTCAAGGCATTCCACCCATCGATTCAGTCCGAGTCGATTCTGATGCAAACGGACAATACAACCACCATGTATTACTTAAACAAGGTGGAACACACTCTCGCCCTCTGTCTCTGGAATCTCAAGCGGTCTGGCACTGGCTGCTCGCCAGGAACCTCTCGATCACGGCGGTGCATCTGCCATGAGAACAGAACGTGCGAGCAGACGCTCTCAGTCGACACTTCGAAGAACAAGAAGACTGGGTGCTCAACGACGAGGTGGTGGCGGACATTTGTCATCAATGGGGTCGTCCATCCATCGACCTCTTTGCAGACGATCTAAACAGAAAATGCCACGCCTTCGCATCCAGGTTTTACCGATCAGGAACGAGAGGGAATGCTCTTTTGATAGACTGGTCCGGGACGTTTGCATACGCTTTTCCTCCCCTTCCTCTCATCCCGAAGGTGGTGACCAAGCTCATCCGATCTAGGATGAAGATGATCCTGATAGCACCGGACTGGCCTCGCCAATGGTGGTATCCGGACCTACTACAGCTCTCGATCTGTCCGCACAGGAGACTCCCGTGCAGGCAGACCTTCTGACCAAAATGGGAGGGAAGATTCTGCACCCCAGCCTTCCATCGCTGAGCTTGGCAGCATGGCTCCTGAGGTCCTGCAGTACGGACATTTGAACCTTCCTCAGGATTGCATGGACATTTTGAGGGAGTCAAAAAGGCCATCCACAAGAACCTCCTTATTCTTTTAAATGGAAAAGATTTTACTTGTGGTGTATGCGTAATGGTTGGAGTCCGACTAGCGGGCAAGAAGAGGTAATCTTGCAGTATCTGCTATACTTGGCCAAATCACTTCCATAAAAGTTCATTTCTTTCAACTTCAGGTGGTCAAGGACTTCCTTCAGGGGTTGAAGAAGGTGTATCCCCCTGTCCGACCTCCTTCTCCTCCTCCTTGGGAGTTGAATTTAGTTTTGTCAAAACTGATGGGTCCTCCTTTTGAACCCATTCATAAGGCCACGTTACAACACCTTACATGGAAAGTAGCTTTTCTGGTGGCTATTACATCAGCGCGCAGAGTGAGTGAAATCCAAGCACTCTGTTCTAATGAACCGTATACGGTTTTCCATTACAATAGGGTGGTTTTGAGAACTCACCCTTCTTTCCTTCCCAAAGTGGTGTCTGACTTCCATGTCAACCAGACAATTTCTCTCCCCTCTTTTTTCCCCAATCCTGCTATATCAGCAGAAAGGTCTCTTCACTCATTAGACCTCAAGAGGGTTCTCAAATTCTATTTGGAGGGAACAAAATCCATTAGAAAGGCTGATCAATTGTTTGTAAACTACGGATCTGTTAGGACAGGCTTTCCAGCCTCCAAACGATCCATTTCGAGGTGGATAGTGTCCTGTATTAAATTGGCTTACCAATTGGCGAACAGGCCACTGTTAGCCTCCCCTAAAGCTCACTCTACTAGGGGAAAGGCTGCTACAATAGCTTTCTTACACAATGTACCGATGGCCGAGATTTGCAAGGCTGCAACTTGGAAGTCGGTCCATACGTTTACCAGGCATTACCGTCTGGATTCTGACTCCAGAGCGGATACCCAAGTTGTCTAAGCCTCCTTGAGGAATCTGTTCCAATGCTAGTTTAATTGGCGTCTTTGAAATATATATTTTTTTTATCAGAATGTTTTTATTGAAAAAACATAAGACAAAGCAAAGAGGATACAAAGGACCTCTTGTAGAAAACACATTCCTTCAATGCAGGTATAAACAAGGCGGAGACAAACCCCCTCCTCCCATTGTCCCCCCCCCCCCACCCCCCTGGTGGGGAGTCCCCCGCTCTATTAGTAGCGATAGTACAAAACACATTTTCTAATAGCCTCGGTGAGCCATCCCCCAGTCTCAATTCGCTAACAATACAGAAGGGATAATGTGTACCTTATGTTAGGCTCAACACAAGATTGAAGCAAACCAAATCGTAGCCCATATCGAGCAATATACGTCTTACTTCGAAGGGGTAATCCAGAAGTCCATGAGTTCCTGGCATCTACGGACGCAAGCCCCACTCATGAAGGAAAAAAGGAATGAAACAAAAACAAAAACAAAAAATATATACAAAACTAACAAAACAATGGTCTCACACATTATATGTAAACTCTGACGGTAGAAGTAAGGTGGTGATGGGGCTGCTGTTAAATCAGGAAGAGGTGGAGTGCCCTCAGCCGAGGGCTACAAGCAAACAATGGAAGCCCCTCAGAGATAACCAACCAGCGGGGCCCAGGTATATTCAAAATCTTTCCTGTTGTCGTCTGTGATATCAGAGAGCCGCTCCAATGCTATCGCCTTCCATAAGCGTGCATGCCACTGTGAGAGAGAGGGAGCAGTAGGTTTCTTCCAGGCCCCCGCTATAGCCATCTTCGCCGCTCCCAAACAAAGCCATAAAATGGACCTATATGCGTGCGTCTGCCGCTGAAGCAGGGGATCTCGAATGCCCAGTAGCACCTGTTCTATGGAGTCCCCGATCGGATACCCCAATATGAGTTTAATCTGGGCAAGAATCTCTTTCCAGAAAATCTGGATTACGGGACAGTCCCACCAAATGTGTTTAAAGTTCCCCAGGCCCCACATCCCCGCCAGCAGCGATCTGAGGTACCCGGAAAGATTGCGTGCAACCGGTGAGGGTGGAGATACCAGTCATAAAGCGTCTTATAGTGAGCTTCCCTGAGATGCATCGATCTATTAAATTTAGCAATATCCTTGTATAGGGTCTCCCATTGTTTATCCGAGGGCGGGACCTGAATCATCGTCCCCCAGCATTCCCTGTGGTGGTGTGAGCGAGAAGGTGCCAGAGTAAGAAGGAGATTGTATAGAAAAGAGATACACCCTCTCCCAGTAGTGCCTGTCTGAACACATTTTTCCAGCGGGAGATACCCCCGTGTCGCTGCCGCCTTGAGCTCCGGTTGTTGGACCCAGTGGACCAGCTGAGAGTAATGAAATTGCTCCGAGCGTGGGAGATTAAAGCGTGTCATACAATCCGCAAAGGAGCGAAGCTTGGTGCCCTGAAAAAGATCTGAAATCATACGACACCCTCCGTCCCTCCAACCATCAAAGGGCCCTTCCTGTTGCGCCGGTGGAAAGTGCTTAGAGAAGTGTATAGGGGAATATGGGGACGGAAATGTGGTCAGGGGCAACGCCCTAGTAACCGCGCCCATACGCTAAGGGTAGTGGAGGTAGGAACACTCAAATAGGCGTTAGGCGGTCTATCGTCCCTAGAACGCCAAGGCAAGTCCCATATAGTCCTCCCCGTTACCTGCCTGTCTATATGTAGCCACAGTTTGTCCGACGCTTGCAGGGACCATTCGCTTAGGACCCTAAGTTGCGCAGCCCTGTAATACGTCAAAGTCCGGCAGTGCCAACCCCCCCTTTAATCTCGGCATGGTCAGTAAATGGAAGGAGATGCGAGCCCGCTGCCCCTGCCAAATGAATTTGAGTAGGAGGGATTTCAGGGCGGGGAAGAGGGCTCTGTCCGGCTGAATAGGCAAACCCTGAAAGAGATAGAGAAGACGCGGCAGTACATTCATTTTTATAACATTGATCCTGCCAATCCAGGAAATGTAGGCGGCCCCCCACTTTTTGCACTCGTTCGTGAGCTGCCGCAGAAGCGGCGGGAAATTAGCCCGATACAGATCTCCAAGTTTGGGAGTAATCTGTATCCCCAGGTAAGTAATGGCCTTGTGTGCCCAACAGAAGGGGAGAGGACTCCGCCAGGCTCTCTTGGACTCCAGGGGGCAATGTGAGATTCAAGATAGAGGACTTGGAAAGGTTCACCCGAAATCCGGAAACCGCCTCGAACCGTTCCAATTCTTGGCATATGGTCGGAAGCGACAAACGCGGGTCAGTCACTGGCAATAAGATATCATCGGCGAATAAAGCAATTTTATGTTCATCTTGCCCAAAAGTAATGCCCTTGATGTTAGCGTTGGCGCGTATCCGCATCGCAAATGGTTCAATACAGAGGGCAAAGAGTAAAGGGGACAGAGGGCAACCTTGCCTAGGCCCCCTCGCCAGATTGAACCATCCAGATGCCACTCCATTCACCAACACCCGAGATCGGGACGCTGCAAAATTCGCCCGAACCATCCCAATGAAGGCTTCACAGAACCCAAATCGGCGCAGAGAAAGCTCCAAGAAGGTCCAATCAACACGAACGAACGCCTTCTCTGCGTCGAGTGAGAGCAATGCCGCAGGGATCTTTTTCTTTTGAGCCTTGTCTATCAGGTGAAACACGCAACGTAGATTGTCATGGGTTTGGCGACCCTTAATGAACCCGGATTGGTCGGGGTGGACGAGGTCCGGAAGACACCTCTCCAATCTCGTGGCCAGGATTTTGGAGTAGAGCTTCGCGTCCAGGTTGAGTAAGGCAATGGGGCGATATGAGGCACATTTTATCGGATCCTTTCCTTGCTTGGGGAGAATGGAAATCAACGCCTCACCCATGGAAGTCGTGACGGCCCGCCGTGTCGCTATGTCATTAAAAAGCGTGGTCAAGTGGGGTCCAAGTTCCGTAGCGAATGTGCGATAGAAAGAGGCAGAGAAGCCGTCGGGCCCAGGGGCCTTGTGACGTTTAAGGGAATCAATCGCGGCTTGTACCTCCTCCAAAGTGATAGCACTCCCCAGCCCCTCATTGTCCGCTGCCGACAGTTGGGGGAATCTCAAGCTCATCCAGATATCGACCTTGCTCGTGCGCATTAGGCGTGTCTGCCCGATACAGCGTCTGGTAAAAGTCGTGAAACGCGCTCGCTTCCCCTCCTCCTGCACATGCGTCGTACTCATGATCATCTACAATTTGCTTAATGTAGGTCTTCTCTTGCCGGGCCCTTAATTGCCCTAGCGAGCATCGTCCCCACCTTGTCCCGTCCCACATAGCCCCTGGCCTGAAAGACGAAGCAGTGTTCTCTCTGCCCTATTGGTATATATTGCATTCAACTTGCCCCGTAATGCCGTGACCTTCCGCAGAGAAAGGACCGACGGGGACACCTTGTAGTGTTCCTCTGCCGCGCCCAGCTCCGCCTCCAGATCCAGGCGTTCCTTAGTTTGAAGTCTTTTAAGGGACGACGCGAGAGAGATGCAATGACCCCTAATGTAAGCCTTAAACGCGTACCAGTTAGTGGCTAAGGAGGTATCAGCCGGGTCATTCAGAAGAAAAAAATCACGAATGGCTTTGCGGATATCATCCCGGTTCAATCGATCCCGACATAGGCATTCTGGGAAGTACCATCGAGTAAGCTTAGCGCGTGGAGCCGGCCAATCAAGCTGACAAGTCAGGGGCGCGTGGTCGGACAGGGCAATAGGCAGCAACTGGGAGCTAGTGACCGCATATAAGAGCGTCTGACTAAGAAAGATTAAATCGATTCGTGAGTATGACCTATGTGCATGTGAAAAAAAAGGAGAAATCCTTTGTCAAGGGATTCAGATGCCTCCACCCATCCACGAGCCCCATTTGTGACAAGGAATGTTTGAGCGCAGGAGTGAAGACTTCCCCTCTCCCCCCCCCCCCCCCTGTTTGCATGCGTGGAATCTAGTTGAGGGTCCCATATCAAGTTGAAATCCCCCAATATAAGCAAATCGCCCGTAGCAAAACCCCCCAGAGAGTGAAGAAAAATCGAGAGGAACTCTATTTGACCTGTATTCGGGGCATACACCGAAGCTATTGTGCAAGGGCGGCCCATGAGGGAGCCGGGACACGGCTACATAACGCCCCTCTTTGTCCCTCAAAGTGGCTTCATGTGTAAAGTGGGCCGAGGAGTGAAAGATTAAACCAACCCCATTTTGTTTCCTCCCACTATTGGCCTGGAAAATCTGAGGATATTGTCTGTGTCGGAGCCTCTGCTCCTCCGAGCGCTTAAGATGTCTCTTGTATTGCCACCACTAAAGGAACCTGATCCCCTATGTACTTCCAAAACTTCTGCCTTTTGTTAGGGGAGTTAAGACCCCTAACGTTCCAAGATAAAAGTTTTACTCCCATCTATAGTCGATCTACCATTCTGGCCTCTGGTAGTAGCGTCCCCACCCCCCTGTACCTCCCCCCATCCTGCCCGTCACCATCCATCCGAAGCACCGTGTGAGACCAAACCTGAAAAACCAAAACATTGAGAACGAAAACCAAACAATAACATGACATCACACTCCGTGTCCACATTAGTGTGAGTTCACCGGGGCATTTACATGCCCGCTCCATCAGGTCCTCTTGCAGAAGCAGCCCTCTCGTCCCATATAACTTGAGAATAGCAGTACAGTTAGAGTATGGGCCGTGCACTTGTTTTTTGGAACTGTTCAGAATTGCAAAGCTCCGATGCGCCGGCTAGGCCCGGAGTGACTATACCCTCCAAGGGAGTCAGCAGCCCCCAGCGGTTTTCCCGAGATCCACTGCTGAAGGAGTCACGGGGTTTTCTTGCCGCTCATGGGGATTGTACGCCATCCAGCTGAGGTATCTGACTCTCCCCTCCGGTCCCCCGAACCTCCCGGAGAGGCAGAGTGCGCCGTCGATGAGTTGCCCTCTAGGCCCAGTAAGTTCATAGCCCCTTCCACGTCAGTAAAGTGATGGTGCTTATTATTCAGAGAAAAAGCCAGACCAAAAGGGTATGTCCACCTGTATCGAATGTGCCTGTCTCTAAGGGTAGAGGTGATCTGACGAAATTGCTGCCTGCGCATTAGTGTGGACTGCGCCACGTCCTGGTAGAGGGAACAAGTGCACCCCTGGTACTCGATTGTATCTTGCCCCCGGGCCCTCCGCATCACCATTTCTTTCGTTTTGAAGGAGGCAAACTTAGCAAGTATGTCCCTAGGCCGTTGCTGTTTACCTTGTTGAGGTGGACCTACCCTGTGCACTCTTTCCAGCAGAATCTGGGTGTCGCCTTCACCCAGGATATTGCTAAAGAGACCCATGAGAAACCGTTCCAGATCGGGCCCCTCACGGCCTTCCTCCAGGCCCCGCACCCTAACATTCTCCCTTCGAGACCGGTTCTCGAGGTCCTCACACTTGAGAAGTGCCGCATTGAGTTGCGCCGACAGGGCCTCTGCACCCTCCTCCAGGGGCTGTATCCGAGTCTCTAGATTTTGACAGTGGGTCTCTAGGTCGAGGGTGCGCGTCCCTACCGAATCGACATCCTTGCGTAGGTCGCAAATTTTAATGGCCATGTCCGACTTGAAGGCGTCTAAAGAGGCATTAATATCTGCCTTGAGCTCATCTCAGTTCTTGCTTAAATTCTCTGAGTGGCCAACAAGTCGAATTTAGTCAAGGCCATGGTATCCCCTTGCTGGTCGGGACTTGTCGTCGCTCCTTTCCCTGTGCTGGGGGCCCTGAAAAAATTGGTCACCTTAGCAGATTGTGATTTTTTGGGCGGCATAGAGATCTCGTGGAGCGCCACCCGACGCAGGGAGCACACGTGTGCTTTGAAATATTTTTAACAATGGCTTCTTTCTGGTCACTTGCCCGCAGGATGAGGGGATGGGCTTGCTATTCTATTCATGTGCTTATGACTATTGATGAGGATCCCCTGGAAGAGAAGGATAAGTTACTTACCTGTAATCCTAGTTCTCTTCCAGGGGTATCCTCATCAAAGTCATAAGCAACCCACCCGCCTCCCCGGGCAAGTGATCAAGATACATGTCATCTCTTTGTGCCCTGGCCTTCGGGTCTCCGCAAAACACAACTGACCTAACTGTCACCCCTGAGGCATGATGGGAAGCTAAGGGTCATGGCTGCCTTAAAGGCACGGTGCCAGTTTATTCTGTGTGTTCTGTGGGTTAGCTTTTCAGCTTTCTACACTGTTTTCTACATTGCAGCCTATGTGCTGGCAATGTTCTTTCATTCCTCTTTGCAGGATTGTTTTCTGCTGTGCATTAAAGCAGTTTTCAAATGTGTTTTATTTCTCCCTGCTTTATTGGAATTGTATTTATGTGCAAGGGAAATTCTTACAACATTGCTCCGTTTTTTTCTAGTATTGGAAGGCTACATTGATTTCTCTTCCAGGTGATACTCATCAATAGTCATAAGCTCTGAATATTCCCACCCATGTGCGGGGACCCCGGAGTACATTAAAAAAAAATATACATCTCTTCATATATATCATTTTTCCATAACTAAAAAATTCAGCCTTAACCTCCAAAAGGCTGACAATGCTTCTATAAATTGCAATTGTTTCAATAAACATATATCTGCTTTTAATTCTCTTAATTTCAATTATAGGAAGAAAATCAGGTAAGCAAAGAGACAATCCATACTTTATTTATTGAACTGCACAAATTGCAATGGAACAGGATAGGCATTGTTAGCCCATAGGCTGCATTGGAAACACTCAACTAAAGCAAAAATGAAAGAACTAGCCTTTAAGGCAGCCATAACTCCTTTGCCTCCCATCATGCCTCAGGGGTTGACAGGTCAGTTTTTCTTTCCGGCTCCTTAAGTCAAGACCCTGGAGTTAGAGCTCTTGCTTTTTTGGCTTTTTTGTCAAAAAATTCTCATTTTTTGGTAGTTCCTTTTTCACTTGATGTCTTATATCTGTTAGTGAGGAACTATCATTTTCTGCCAGAATTAAGTTATTATTTCTGTCAAAACATGCCTTCCTTGTTTGATCCTTGCCCTTCTTGTGGTTCAAAAAAGGCTAAAACAGACACCCATGATGTCTGTATT
This sequence comes from Calotriton arnoldi, assembly GCA_963921515.1. Lineage (NCBI taxonomy): Eukaryota > Metazoa > Chordata > Amphibia > Caudata > Salamandridae > Calotriton > Calotriton arnoldi. Next base: position 3,276,142 of record CAWUFW010000319.1, read on the forward strand.
CTTTGTCTCCCTGAGACACATGCTCCTGAGACCTTTCAACATTGTAAGAATTTTTGCAGGCGCACTCCAGGATAGAGAGCGAATCTGCCTGTATGGTCTCTTGGAGAAACAGAAGTCTGCTCTTGGAGCCAGAGTAAGAACACCCTCGAAACATAAAAGGAGGACCAGATCTACATCTAGAAGTAAGATTCCTGTGTGTTCTCAATCTGTCGCAAATGCCTCCAGCAGTGAAGAAAAGTAGACCGACGTCGCAGGTAACGCCAATGTTACCATCAACTGCGCCGAAAGTGACTACAGAGCACCGCTCCACGTTGAAGGCTTCATTGTCGAACAGCGGTGAAATAGACTTCATCCCATTGTCTGCATTCGCCGCCGACACGAGGCTTCATCACGACGACAGTCTACGTCGGACGCTCCTTTGCTGTCAACCTGATGACGGTCAACGCTGAGGAGTCGTTCTCTGTTGGCGTCACCACGGCGACCCTCAAGGTTGAGGCATCGGTCTCCGTTGGCGTCACCACGGCGACGTTCAACGTTGAGACTGAAAAGTCTGTTGATGTAAACCCGACGGCGTTCAGCGTCGAGGCACCAGTCCCCGTTGATGTCAACTCGACGCCGGTCAATGTCGAGAAGATTGTCTCCATTGGTGTCGTCTGAGCGACGTATGACATTGAAACACCAATCTCAGTCGGTAGCATCCCTTCCGCGCCTGATGTCGAGACACTGGGACTTATAGATGTCATCCCAGCAACGATGGACGTCGGTACAAGGCATGCCTCAGGTTCCGGCTCAACGTCTAGGCACACACCCAGATCGAGGTCGACAGGGCACCGTTCTTCATTATCGCCGGTAGTTCAAAGGCGGTCGACATCCAAACACTGAGACGCGCAAGGGTCACATTCGACGTTGAGAGACGCTCCGCATCTAGCGATCAGTCCAGGAGCTCAACGCTGACTCCATCGCGAGGCATACGTCTTTGAGGACAAGGCTCAACGTCAAGATCCTCAGCACAGATGCCACCTTCGTCCTCGCGTGGCTCTTTTTTCTCCTTCTCCTGACAGGAGGACACAATAAGCGACGCCGCAAGACACCCAGATGACAGCGCCTTGCGCTCCTCAAGAACCGAGGGACCAGAGCTCTCCCTCCTCTGAAGCTTCTGTGCATCTGTCTCCCAGTTAGTTATCACCAGTGCAATACTGGCAGAACACTACGACTGCTCTCTTGGATCAGCCTTTAGGACTACTCCACCGTTCACCTCTAGCTCGGCTGGCTCTAGCTGTAGACATTTCAACTGGAACTGCTCCTCAAGATTGCGAGTATGCTCGTACTGCAAGTCCTTCACCGAGAAGACCAAGAACAGCCACACCCACCCATAGGTGTCGTACACCGCCTCGGCATAGATCTCCTACGTGGTCCTCGTCCACACCCTCGTCAAAGAGACTATTCTCCTACTCTGACGGACAGCCCGTCTTCAAGGGTTTTTCCAGTGGATGACATTAACACCTTCCACGAGGTACTGGCTAGAGGAGTTCATAAATTGAATACCTACTGCACCCGCACCCTCATCCGTCCTTTTTGAGACTCTACACCAAAGGTCAGCCTCAAGACCCTTGCTACCTTTGGTGCTTGGGCTCATTCAGCCGGTAAGGCACACCTTCCTCACACCAGCATCCCTCAAGTCAGCTCCTGCGAAGATTTTGAAAAAATACAAAGCACCGGAGCAAGAGCCACTATTCTTGAGGGCGGATCCGCCACCGGATTCAGTGAAAATTGCAGTAGCAAAGAAGACCCATGCAGTAGCATCTTCATCTACTTTCCCGTCGGATAAATAAAGCAAATCCCAAGATTCTTAGGGTAGAAAAGTGTGTGGCACCTCTGCTTCCTTCTTAAGTGTCCAGTGCATCGGCCCTCTTGGGGCGCTACGTACGATAGGTCCTTATGGGACTCTGGAGAGTTCAAAGACAAATTGCCCAAAGAAAATCGGCAGGATTTTGAGGAAGAGCCCCAGGAAGGAGGCCTAGTAGCGAAGCAGATGATTAGTGCGGCAGCAGACGGTGCAACCCTTGCGGCACATGCTTATACCCATGGAATATGTGCTAGACGTTTGTCTTGGCTCCGGCTTACTGCACTGAAGCCGAAAGCCAAACAGCGCATTTTGAATCTGACATTTACCGGTTATTCACTCTTTGGATCCCATACACACGACGAAATGGCCAAGATGAAGGCGGAACTCGACACTTTGAAGGGGGTGGGTCTGGAAAAGTGAAATGATTTCCGTTGTAAGTACAGGCCATACGATCGCAGGCCATATCATCAGAGGGTTCAAGTCCCTCAACGTTAGCAGCAACATCAACCCAGAGCGCACTACGAAGGTCGCTGCTCTACACGCTGCCAGGATGCTCTGCACCAGTCTTCTGCCTCCACAAAGTCCCCAGCGAAGCAATGAACAATCGCTTCCTCCGTCGCAATTCTCTACTCCAGTGGGGGGGGGGGGGAGGGGAGGAGTACTGCCAATCATCTTCAAGAGTGGCGCAACATTACAACAGATCAATTGGTATTGAATACACTGCAAAATGGGTACTCTCTACAGTTTTGTTCTCCACCCCCGCCTATTCCTCTAGTAAAATCTGTCTGCTTCCAGTTGCAACTACTGCAACAAGATGTTTCCACTCAACTAAAAACGTCCGCTATAGAGGAAGTTCCCCCTTCACAAAGAGGAAAGGGAGTGCACTCTCGATATTTTCTAGTGCGAAAGAAAGGTCCCAAAGCGGAATTCAGACCGATATTGGACCTACGTCTCCTGAACAAGTCCGCAGAGAGAAATTTTGCATGCTGGCTCTACATCAAATATATCCTCCCCTTCACCAGTGAGACTGGATGTCCTCGATAGACCTACAGGATGTGTATTTCCATGTGCCAACCAACCCAGAACATCGAAGATTTCTACGCTTCATGGTAGGAGCCAAGCATTACCAATACAAAGTGTTACCTTTCGGATTAAAGTCAGCGAAATGATCCTTTACCAAGTGCATGGCTGTGGTAGCAGCGGCTTTGCATCGCCATGGGCTGTTCGTCTATCTTTACCTGGAAGACTGGCTGCTAAAGAGTTCTTCTCAGCGCGCAAGAACCAGACATGTCTAGACTTTCTTCAGCTGCTGTCTCAACGTCAACTTTGCCAAGTCGGTTCATCAACTGACCCAAAGGATACCCTGTCTGGATGCGACACTGGGCTTCTTCGAAGGAGAGACTATCACCTATCACCCTGAAGTGCAACCATCTCCTTCTCACTCTTCAGCCGTCAGTCCGAAAGCTTGCCTCTCTTTGGATCAGTGGCATCTTGCATATTCCTAGTTCCCAATGCCAGATTGAAAATGCGAGCCTTGCAGCAGGATCTGGAAGACAAATGGGATCAACGTACAGCTCGATGGAAGAGATTGACTTTGTCGTCCCAATCAGCAAGGGCGTCCATCCCGTGGTAGACTCGTCACAAAAATCTTCTGCTGGGAGTCTCATTCCAACAGACTCTGCCAACACAGACACACATGGGTCCTCTTCAAACACAGCGTCTGAGGTCAACCAAGGAGCAGGCATATCACATCAGTATGCTGGAGCTACGGGCAGTACATCTAGCCCTCCAGGCATTCTATCCCTGCATTCAGGCCAGCTCCCTATTGGCCCAAATGGACAATATGACCACTACGTACTACCTGAAAAAGCAGGGAGGGACCTGATCTCGCCCCTATCCTTGGAGGCTCAAGCGATTTGGCATGGACTCCTGGCCAGACGACTCACCATTACAGCGGTTCACCTACCAGGGGAACAAAACACTCAAGCAGACTCCCTGAGTCGCCATTTCGCAGATCATCAAGACTGGGTTCTGCACATCGACGTAGTAGCAGATCTTTTCAGGGAATGGGGCCAGCAGCGCATAGATCTCTCCGCAGACAACACCAACAAAAAATGCCAAGACTTCGCTATCAAGATAATACCTGCCAGGGACAAAGGGGAATGTCTTTTTGAACGATTGGTTTGGGGCTTTTTGTACGCTTTTTCACCACTTCCTCTCATCCCGAAAGTCCTAACCAAGCTGTACCGCTCCAGAGCCAGGATGATTCGGATTGCTCCGGATTAGCCTCACCAGTGGTGGTATCCGGTCCTCCTTTACCTCTCAGAGCGACCACACAGGAGGCTTCCGTGCAGACCGGATCTCCTCTCCAAACTGAACGGGCGAATATCACCCCAACCTTCCCTCGCTGAACATTGCAGCATAGCTCCTGAGTTCCTACAATATGGCCATCTAGGAGTTCCTCTGGAGTGCATGAACATTCTGAAAGAATCAAAAAGACCTTCCACTCGATGCTCCTATGCGTTTCAATGGAATCTATTCTATATGTGGTGTGTACAAAAGGTTTTCCATCCTATTCAGGGGCAAGAGGAGGTAATATTACCGTATCTCCTGTACTTGGCCAATTCAGGTTTACAGTTTGCTTCCATCAAAGTACACCTTGCAGCCATTACAGCGTATAGAAAGTCACCTTCCCAACCATCATTTTTCCAGCTCCCGGTGGTTAAGGATTTTTTGCAAGAGTTAGTCTTCCCACCAGTTTGTTCCCGAACAGCAGCTCTGGATTCTTGGTCATTCGTCCACAGAGGTAGGGGATGTGCTTGCTATTCGATTCAGTGCTTATGACTATTGATGAGGATCCCCTGGAAGAGAAGGATAAGTTGCTTACCTGTAACATTAGTTACTCCAGTATTGGAGCTTTCATAGATTCCCATGCTTAGAATCATTCCCCGTCGTCGAGATGGGAGTCTCGGTAAAATAAAATAGTAGTAAATAACTATTACAAAAGAGAAACAGGCCTAGGCCTGAACTCATTTTGCAACCAGACCATGTCTTTTTGTAAAAGAGACCAAAAAGAACAGGCAACCAATCAGAGTAGCCTCACCCTCTAGAACCTTGGTGAAAGAACCTCAGCCCCTCAGATTTTCTACCGCACGTTGTGCTACAGGAGTCTCCTTGAGCTTTGCTCTATTTGAACTCTTTCAACTGTTTTTTCTAGCGTTTTTCTTCAGGTTTTCTCTCTAAAGCCTGTGGAAATGTCTGATAAAGGGAAGAAAGCTTTATTTCAGGCTTGTGCCACTTGTGGCAAGAAGAGGCTATATGTTGAAGATAGACATAAGGACTGCATATATTGCCTCTACCCGGATCACAAGGCTGCGGAGTGCAAGATTTGCCGCACCTTTTCCACCAAGACTCTCCGGGACCGTGAGGGTCGCTCTGTTAACCTGGCTCCACAGACTGAAGACCAGGAAAGATCCACTGTCAAGCGAGAGTGAGGAGTCGTCTTCTGTCGCCTCATCAAGAAGGTCAGTCAAAAGGGGTAGGAGTTCCCCTTCACCATCTGTGGATTCCCCTCTAAGGCCTCAAAAAGACCCTGAAGGAGTCTGAGGTTCAGGGTCCTATCAAATCTCCTCACTGCGGTGTAAAGGAGAGGGAAGGACTAAGTACACCACCTGCGACAGTCCCTGGCCAGGACAAATCTTTTAAAAACCCTCTTCACAGTCTTCTGGAAAGAGTGGTCATTCGTCATCGACGCTGCGCAAGCCCTCGACGACGAAGCCTCCAAAATCGCAGGCTAAAAGTGCTCCGGCGTCGACGGGAGGGTCGACGACCTCTTCTATTCCAGTGTCGACGGGCTCGTCGACGAGCACTTCTTCTAGAGCGACGAAAATTTCATCGACGATGGCGTCGACGACGATGGCGTCGACGATGGCGTCGACGACGAGAGTGTCGTCGACTATGGCGTCGACGACGAGAGTGTCGACGACTATGGCGTCGACGACGAGAGTGTCGACGACGACTGCGTCTACACTGACGACGACTTCAGCAGGGACATTGACTGTCTCGTCGACGATGTCTACGACACCCATCATGTCGACGACGGTCTACACACCTCTTCCGTCGACGGTGGCTCCATCTGCATCCTCGTCTACGGTGTTTCCGTCGACACTCGTCGACGAAGAAATTCGCTTCGGCGTCGACGGAAAAAATTTCCATCTTGGTGAGAAGAAGACCAATATCACCAGAAATGACGTCCCCTAGAATGGTGGATTCTTTACCTCCTGCATTACTTCTCGAGGAGGAGGAGGACTCTGATGGAGGCTATAGTCATTTTGGGGATGCCAATAGCCCTTCTCAGCTTATTGTCAAATGTCAGGAGACGGATTCGTAGGGTTATTATCAAGATCAATCATACCAACAACCCTTTGCACGTCAAGAGAACACTCAACAAGAGATGATGTCTGTACCAACTTCTCTTTTGGCGGATTTACAGGGGATGCTTTTGGACTATCAACGGAGATGTTCAACTCGTACTCCACCTCCACAACCCGCTCTCTTGTCCTCAACTCTGCCTCCTCCTCCTGATACGGTGAGGAGTTCACCACCTCCATCTGCTCGACTGCATACCCAATTTCATGCATCTTCTGATGTCCTTCCTCCAGATCAACACCAGGATGTCTCCTCTGAGGAAGAAGAGGGAGAGCTGGTTAATCAAGATCAAGGTGATGAATGGGATGATTATGTAATCCCTGATCCCGCTTCTCCGGCTCCGGCCCCGATTGATTCTCCCCTGCTGACATTGGGGGTTTTCACAAATTGATGGAGAGAGCGTCTCTACGTTTCGAGCTTGCTATGCCCTCACTCCAAACAGAGTGCTTTCTTTATGATTTTAAAGAACCAAGTAAGAGAGTGGTGCGATCTATTCCTATCGTGGGGCATGTCTGGGAAGAAGGCATTAAAGTCATGAAGAACCCGGCCACTGTAGTTCCAGTCTTGCCGCGTCTGGATAAGAAGTATAAGGCTCCAAATGACAGCCCAGCTTCCTTGACGGGTCAGCCACGACCCGACTCGGTCATTTCGCAAGCAGCGCAGAGGAAGTCAAGGAATCCTTCAGCGCCGTTATCTACACCACCGGACAAAGAGGGCAGACGCCTAGACAACGCGGGGAAAAGGTTCTCCTCCATGGCCAGCCTTGTCATCAGAGCTGCGAACGCTTTAGCAATTCTTGGAAGATACGACCGCCAGATGTGGTGTGACCTTGCGCCTTACCTGGACCAGTTATCTGATCCTTCCAAGTCGGAGGCAAAGAAGATCTTGCAAGAAGGGGAGGTTACGTCCACTGAGGTCATCGATTGCGCAATGGACATTGCCACAACAGCTTTCCGGTCCCTGGCTGGTGCAGCTGTGCTTCGTCGCCAGGGTTGGCTAAAGGCCACGTGGTTTCGTCCTGAGATCCAGAATAAGATCCTGGATCTTCCCTTTGACGGAGAGGAATTGTTCGGCAAGCACATAGACGATACCCTTCAAAACATCAAGAAGGATACGGAGACTGCTCGGTCCTTGGGGACCCTTCAATACAAAAAGCGCCATTCCGTGGAGCGAGAGGCAGAGGAGCTCCATCCTATAGGGGATCTTACCAACAACAGAGATACTCCTCTTATGGCTCCACACAACAATCTTACCGTCCTTATCAGAGGCAAGGCCAGACGTCGACTTTCTCTAGAGCAAACACTAGAGGGAAGCAGAATCGTCCCGGACGGGACGCCCCTAAGAGACAATAGCGGCGATCTTGCTCTTTGCGCTGTGCCCTCCTCTTCCTCCAAGACATCTGTAGGAGGCAGGGTATCTCAATACCTCCAAAACTGGGAACGTATAACAACAGATCGTTGGGTCCTGAACATCATTCAGTGTGGTCACACTCTGGAGTTCACTCATCTTCCACCATCCAAGGCCCCTGCCGCCAACTCCGTAAAACACCTACATCTCCTCCGGCTGGAAGTCCATCAGCTTCTGATCAAGGGAGCAGTGGAGCCGGTCCCTCTCTCACAGAGAGGAAAGGGGTTTTATTCCAGATTTTTCTGGTGAAGAAAACATTGGAGAAATGGCGCCCATTCTAGACCTCAGGGAGCTCAACACTTATCTCACGAAGCTATCGTTTTGGATGGTATCTCTCCAAGACATTCTACGTCTTCTCAACAAGGGAGATTTTATGGCCACTCTAGACCTAGAGGATGCGTATTTCCACATCCCCATTCATTCGGCCCACAGGAGGTTTCTACGTTTTACAGTCGCCAAGAGCCATTACCAGTTCAAAGTGCTGCCGTTTGGTCTTCGCTCAGCTCCGAGAGTTTTCTCCAAGGTGCTGGCACCAGTAGCAGCTTTCCTCAGGAAGCAGCATTTCCAGGTCTTTCCTTACCTGGACGATTGGTTGCTAAAAGCTTCGTCCAGGAGGCAGCAGAGGAAGCGGTCAATGCTTGCACTGGTCTCTTCTCCAATCTGGGCCTCACTCTCAACAACGCCAAGTCTTCTCTCCTTCCGTCCAGGAAGGTTCAATTTCTGGGAGCAGTCTTGAACACATCTCTCAACAAGGTTTTTCCATCTCTGGACAGACAAAGAAATCTAATTTCCATGGCTCATTTAGTGCGAGGAAGAAAGTGTCTTTCTGTTCGCCGATTCAAATCCCTTCTAGGGATGATGTCATCATGCATTCCTTTAATACCTCATTGCAGACTGAGAATGCGTCCCTTGCAGGAGCACCTAAACTTGCAGTGGAAGCAGGTGACAGGTTCTTTCGACGACCAGCTAGTGATCACTCACGCAATGAAGCGAGCCATCCTCTGGTGGACAAGAATAAGGAATTTGTCCCAAGGTCTATCCTTCGTAAACACTCCAGCGCCTCAAGTGGTGACGACGGATGCCTCTCTGGAGGGTTGGGGCGCAGTATTGCAGGATCTGCAGGTCAGTGGTCATTGGCTGCCGGAACATCGCCTCCTACACATCAACATCTTAGAGCTTCGAAGCGATTCGCCTAGCCCTTCAGGCTTTTCTTCCAAGATTGCAGGGGTTGTCGGTTCTTGTCCGGACGGACAACACCACAGCCATGCATTACATCAACAAGGAAGGCGGCACCAGGTCCTTCCCCTTGTCACAAGAAGCCCAGGCGATTTGGGAGTGGGCTATCCTGCACAGAATTTCTCTGAAAGCAGAACACTTGCCAGGAGTGCTCAACGACAAAGCGGACTGGCTCAGCAGGCTGAAATCGGTCACCCACGAGTGGGAACTGGATCAAGCTACGCTGGACAGAGTCTTTCACCGGTGGGGCAGACCCTCCATAGACCTGTTTGCCACACCAGAGAACAGGAAATGCCGGTCTTACGCCAGCAGGCTACACCATCGAGGGTCTCTGGGGAATGCGCTTTCGATCGCTTGGTCAGGCGCATTTGTATACGCTTTTCCCCCATTCCGCTGATTCCCAGGTTGCTCATGAAGATGAAAGCAGAACCGTGCAAGATGATCCTCATAGCTCCAGCATGGCCGAGACAGTTCTGGTTCACCGAACTTCACCTTCTCTCCTTGGATCGTCCTCACCCATTGCAGCAGATTCCGCACCTCCTCACGATGTTTCAGGGTCAGGTTTGGCACCCGGATCCTCGCTCGTTACAGCTCTCAGCTTGGCTCCTGAGCAGCGAGAATTTCTGGACTTAGATCTTCCAGAGGAGGTTAAAGATGTCCTTTCGCAGGCGAGGGCTCCTTCCACTAACAAAACTTACCGCTTGAAATGGAAGCGATTCTGCATCTGGTGTCATGGAGCAGGGTTGGATCCTTTCCGGTCGCAGCCACACCAGGTTCTTCCTTATTTCCTGTCCTTGGCTAAAGCAGGTTTGGCTCACTCTTCCATTAAAGTGCACCTGGCAGCGGTCTCTCGCTTCGGCGCACCTCATCTGGGCCGTCCCTGTGGTCAGCCAGAATTGTTCAGCAATTTCTCAAGGGCCTCTTCAGAGTATTTCCACCAGTGAGACCTCCACCTCCCACGTGGCATTTGAACTTAGTTCTTTCTCAACTAATGAGGCACCCATTCGAACCTATTCATCGAACGGATTTAAAGTTCCTCTCCTGGAAACTTTCTTTGTTGCTGGCACTGACTTCAGCTAGGAGGATTGGAGAATTGCAGGCTCTTACAATTCAGGAACCTTTTCTTCAGTTCAAAAACAATACAGTGATCATGAGAACTAATCCTAAATTCATTCCTAAAGTGCCTTCTACTTTTCATCTCAACGAGCCAGTGATTCTTAAGACCTTCTTCCCTCAGCCTTCTTCTCCTGCTGAGAGAGCTCTTCATTCTCTGGACGTACAGAGGTGCCTGAAATTCTATTTAGACCGAACTAAGTCCTTCCGTAAGACTTCTCAACTTTTTGTGTCATTTAGCGCTCCCCGCAAGGGTTTTCCCCTTTCCAAACAGGGGATAGCTCGGTGGGTTGTTAGCGCTATTCGATTCTGTCATACAGCAGCGGGCAAACCCCTGGAGGGTAGAGTCCGGGCTCATTCCACAAGGTCTGTGGCATCCTCTACGGCTCTGTTTGCTGGTGTCCAGATTAAAGACATTTGTAGAGCTGCTACCTGGAGCAGCACTCACACATTCACGAAACATTACTGCCTGGACGCTTCACTGCGAGATGACACGGTTGTGGGCCAAGCAGTTCTGAGGAACCTATTCCAATGAGTGGTGAGCTTTCCTTTGCATCCCTCCTTCCTTCTTTTACCTTTTACACATTTTATCTTGTTTCTGAATTCATTTGCTATTACCCTGTTTATGGCATAGTCAGTGGTAACTATCTTTCTGCATATTATTCATGTAGAAATATGTTTTAACAAACATTTATCAAAGGGTTATGCTCCATTACAAAATGTGTGTGTATATATATATATATATATATATATATATATATATATATTTACTGCTATCTACTCTGATTCTAAGCATGGGAATCTATGAAAGCTCCAATACTGGAGTAAGAAAACAAGTTACTTACCTGTAACTTTGGTTCTCCAGTATTGGAAGCTTTCATAGATTCCCATGCGACCCACCCTCCTCCTGGGAAAGCTCAGCCTCTTTCGACGTGATTATTGTACAACGTACACGAAAATCTGAGGGGCTGAGGTTCTTTCACCAAGGTTCTAGAGGGTGAGGCTACTCTGATTGGTTGCCTGTTCTTTTTGGTCTCTTTTACAAAAAGACATGGTCTGGTTGCAAAATGAGTTCAGGCCTAGGCCGGTTTCTCGTTTGTAATAGTTATTTACTACTATTTTATTTTACCGAGACTCCCATCTCGACGACGGGGAATGATTCTAAGCATGGGAATCTATGAAAGCTTCCAATACTGGAGAACCAAAGTTACAGGTAAGTAACTTGTTTTCTTCTCTTCCAGAGAGTAACCTCATCAGTCATAAGCAACCTGCCCACCTCCCCAGACAAATTATCAAGCAGTAAGTCATCTTTGTGTCCTGATCTTCGGATCCCTGTAAAGAACAACTGAGCTAACTGTCACTCCTGAGTCATGATGGGAGGCAAGGGGGGGTAATGGCTGCCTTAAAGACAGTGTCAGTTCTTGCATTTTTGCTTCAGTTGTGTTTCCAATGCAGCATATTGGCTAACGATGCCTATCCTGTTCCATTGCAATATGTACAGTTCAATAAAGAACGTATGTATTGTATCTTTGCTTACCTGATTTTCTTCCTATAATTAAATTAAGAGAATTAATAGCCGATGTTTATTCAAACAAATACAATTTATAGAAGCATTGTCTAGCCTTGTTGCGGTTAAGGCTGCATTTTTTAGTTATGGAAAATATATATATATATATATATATTTTATAATCTACTAGCGGTCGCCAGTAGATAGTTATAGTTAGGACCTATTTTCCATAGGAAATCCGCGACATCTCTATTTGAAATAACTCTTGCGTCGGTTGACGAATCTTCACGAAATTTTCAAACTTTATGGCCCGCTCCGGTCCGCTCCTACCCTGAAAGTCTCAGGGTGATTCGTCAGCGGGGGCCGAGAAAAAGGGGGGTCCCAAAACGTGTTTTCCCCATTCATTTTCCCATAGGAAACTTTAGACACGGCTACAGCCTGAACTGCTGAACGGAATTACACCAAATTTGGCAAAGAGGTAGTTCTTGGTTCAGAAAGAACCCTTTTTGTTAAATGGTGTAAATCCGTTCAGTAGTTGCTGAGAAAATCAAAAGTAAAAGTACATGTATATCTATGGCCGCGTCGGATTCGCGCACCCTCCCGATCACGCGCTGCATGCTAATTGGCTGTCAACATTCCAAATCAGGAAGTGTTGGCAGCCATTTTGTCCCTCGGTAGAACCGAGGACAGAAACAAGTGCGCAAAGCGCAAAAAGGGGCAGGGTAGAAACACCCTGACCCCTAGGTCTGCTCAGGGGTCCCACAAGGACCCCTGGGCAAAAAAAAATTTTTTTTTTTAAAAATCGGCAGGATGCGCTCAGGGTGCGCGGATCCTGCCGAAAAAAAAAAAAATTTGAAGCGCGGTCTCCCGCGCTTCGATGTAAATTTGCCCCCGGGTGGCCCAAGTCCCGGGGGGAGGGGGGTGTGTAAATTGTTTATATGGGGGGCCTCTAAGGCACCCCAAGCCCAGGGCACCGCCACGCCCCGGGGCTTAATTAAAAAAAATGGTGCGGGAGGGCTCTCCTGCCCTCCCGCAGCCCCGGGGACCGCCACCCCCGGGGCTTCTTTTTTAAATTTAAAATAATGTGTGGGGGGGCTCCAGCCCCCACACGCCCGGGACCACCACCTCCCCGGGGCACATAGAAAATAAATGTGGGGGTCCGTTACGGACCCCGAGCCTCGGGACCACCACCTCCCGGGGCTGTGCAGTTCAATGGAGGGGGCGCGCGGCCCCTCCTGGAGCCCTTGATGGCCCTGGGGACCGCCACCCCCAGGGCCGGCTCCTGCAGTGTCCCGGGGTGCCTACCCCCGGACACTGTAGTTGCAATGACAGGACGGGAGTCCTGTCATGGCAAACTGCTTTGGATATTGGAAGCGAGAGCAGGAAACCTGCTCTCGCTCCAATATCCAAAGACAATAGCTTTCCACATGGGGTGCAGCATGTTAGCTGCTCCCCATGTGGAAAGCAATGGCCGGCTCGCGCAGGAGGCGGGGAGCCGGCTGGGACTGTGGGGGATTGGGGACCCCCCACAGTCCCCAACCAGAGGCCAGGCCCCGGGGATGGGGTCCCCGGGCCTTAAATGGCCTGAGGGGGGCCACGCAGCCCCCTCCAAATAAAAAAATTGAGGGCATGCCCCGGGGATGGGGTCCCCGGGGCCAATACAGGCCCAGGGAAGGGGGGCCACGCGAACCCCCTTCCCTTTTTTTTTTTTTTTTCTCATTTAAAAAAAAAAAATGCTCAGGCCCCGGGGGATGGGGTCCCCAGGGCCAAAAGTGGGCAAGGGAAGGGGGCCACACAGCCCCCTCCCTTTAAAAAAACGACCGGCATCGTGCCGGAGGCCCCGCCCCCTCCCTGCAGTACTCTGCAAACGCGCCCCTGGCGGCGTTTAAGAAGGAAGTAATTCCCCTTGAATACTGGGGGTCCCTGGGGGCCAACTAGCCCACCAGGAACCTCCAGTATGCGCCAGGGGCTGCGTTGCAGAGAGGTGTACAGAGGCCACGCCCCTTTTACACCTCTATGCAACGCAGCTCTGTGGCGCTTTTTAGAAGTATATGATGGCCTAGTTGGACTCCAGGGACCCTCAGGATTCAAGGGGACTTAATCCCCCAACTTAAAACGCGCCAGGGGGCTCGTTTCCACAGTGGTGAAGGGAGGGGGCGGGGCTTCAGGTGACATGTGTGCAAACAGGCCCCATGGCGCGTTTTAAGATGGGGAATTAAATCCCCTTCAATCCTGAGGTCCCTGGGGGCCAACTAGCCCAACAGGTACATCCAGAAAGCGCCACAGAGCTGCGTTGCAGAGAGGTGTAAAAGGGGTGTGGCCTCTCTACACGTCTATGCAACGCAGCCCCTAGCGCATACTGGAGGTTCCTGGTGGGCTAGTTGGCCCCTAGGGACCCTCATGATTCAAGGGGACTTAATCCCCAACTTAAAACGCGCCACGGGGCGCGTTTGCACATATGTCACCTCAGGCCCCGCCCCTCCCTTCACCATTGTGCAAATATTCCTCTAAAATCTGCCGAACTACGAATTCCGATTTACTCACCTGTTATCAGGAGAGACCTCAGTGCTGCATCTTTCAGCCCAGTACTAATCCTGAAAAGTAATTTTAACCGTACTTACCAGTAACTTGAATTTCCTTCCATAGGATATCATTGCCTGCTTTTTGCTGAAAAAGTTTCTAAGTGTTGATTTTTGAAACATACAAATATTCCTCTAAAATCAGCCGAAATACGAATTCCGATTTACTCACCTGTTATCAGGAGAGACCTCAGTGCTGTATCTTTCAGCCCAGTACTGGTCCTGAAAAGTAATTTTAACCGTACTTACCGGTAACTTGAATTTCCTTCATAGGCTAACATTGACTGGTTTCACTTGGAAATTCTTCTAAGTGTGGAGTTTTGGAACTTTATAATATTCCTCTAAAATCAACCAAAGTACGAATTCCAATTTACTCACCTGTTATCAGGAGAGAACCCAGTGCTGCATCTTTTAGCCCAGCACTGACCCTGAAAAGTAATTTTAACCGTACTTACCAGTAACTTATATTTTCTTCCATAGGAATCCATTGTCTGGTTTTCAGCAGAAAAGTTTCAAAGTGTCGATTTTCACAAACTACAAATATTCCTTAAAAATCGCCTGTATGACTTAAACGCATTCTTTCAACTGTTTACAGGAGATGCACCAGTGCTGGATCCAGGATCCAACACTGAGTAAGAAAAAGTAACAATAACAGTTTTTACCTGCTAAGTGAATTTCCTTCCATATTTTAACATTGGTGATTCTATGTGAAAAAGTTTCTAAGTGTCAACTTTTAAAATACAATAATATTCCTTAAAAATCACTACTGTAACCAAAACGCTTTTACTCAACTGTTTACAGGAGATGTCCCAGGACTGAATCTAGGATCCAGTTCTGTGGTTAGAATAGTAATCCATAAAGTAACTAATTGCATTTAACTAGAAATTCACATTGAGCTGAATGTTGCATTGTTTGAAAATGTGTTGCCCATTGCAACAACTGTAACTACTGTACTTAAAAGTCTATTGCCTATGTGCAAAGTATTTAAACTAAAGTAATTCATTCTCAAAGTATTTTTGTAATGTAATGTATAATGTAATTACAATGTAATTTAAAAATAAAATATGTAAAAACATTGTTTCTAAAAATGTAGTAAATCAGTATGACAAAAATTAATATAACAATTAATACATTTAAAAATTGTCATTTACAAAACCTTTGAAATTCACTGAAAAACCGTAGGTTTCAGACATGTTATAGTTAGGAATTAGCATTTAAAAAACCTTTGAAATTCACTGAAAAAACCATAGGTTTCAGATATGTTATAGTTAGAAATTAGCATTTAAAAAACCTTTGAAATTCACTTAAAAAACCATAGGTTTTAGGGACAGTTATAGTTACTTGGACATTGCACTCGTACAAAACCAGAGAAATTCCCCCGTTATAGTTAGTTCAGCTAACTATAACTCGCGCCCCCGCAATGCACTGCTGATGACGTCACATATTACATCACTCATGACATGGTCAGTGACATCACTGATGACATCACTGATGACATCTCAAATGACATCACTGATATCATCCACGTTATAATCTGATGCACCTCCTCACACCCTAATATAACCTTTGATACACCCACTCTAAATTACAGACTGCCATTCGCAAAACCATAGACACTCCAACACCAATAACTACATACCCACTCACTGATTCATAGGTCTACGCACACATCCACTCACTCACCCGTACAGTCACTCATACTTACGGTCACTCAGTACAGGACTATCATATGCACTCATACTCCTATATAGACACTCAAACACCGCCACTCATCCATAGAGGTACTCACACACCTAGTCAGTCATGCAAATAATTAAACACACTGCCATTTACTCACCTATACAGTTATACACACACCAGCTCACTTACTCATACAAATACTAGCACATTCTTACGCTCTTATACAATCACTGATACAAGCACACACTCATCCATACAGCCACTATCACAATCACTCACTCTCGCTAATAGCTATTTATATACTCCAACACACATATATACTGCCTTTCACATATGTAGTTACTCACACATGTACCACTGGGACATACATTCACTCACTAACACACTCTTACACACACACTTACCCACCCATACAGTCTATCACAGATGCACTCTTGAAACCATCCACCCAGTGAATCACCCACTCACACATCTATGCACAGAGTCGCACACACCCCTCCCACACAAACACTCAGGCACCCATACAGATACTCAGACAACCATTCAATAACTCATATAGACACTCATGTAGTGATTCACAAACACATGCAGCCACTTACACAGCAACAGACAGACGGATACAGACATTCACCCAGTTTAGTCACTAACCCATGCATTCAGTAAGATACGTTAAATCACTCACTTATAGAGTCAGTCACGCACCTACTAAATCATCCATACTAACACTTACACACCCACTCATTCTTCAATACGTCTTTTCCTATATATATTAAAAATATTTAAACTTTACAGAAACAGTCACTGGATGATGTCATCAGTGATGTCACTGACTGTCATGAGTGATGTAATATGTGACGTCATCAGCAGTGCATTGCGGGGGCGCGAGTTATAGTTAGCTGAACTAACTATAACGGGGGAATTTCACGGGTTTTGTACGAGTGCAATGTCCAAGTAACTATAACTGTCCCTAAAACCTATGGTTTTTTCAGTGAATTTCAAAGGTTTTTTAAATGCTAATTTCTAACTATAACATATCTGAAACCTATGGTTTTTTCAGTGACTATATATATATATATATATATATACACACAAGGTGAAAAGTAGCATATTATATCCAATTTGTAAAATACAGTATCATAAGTCAAAAAAATCCACATATATTGAACATGGAGTCTTGGTTCATCTGTTTCCAATTTCACTTTATTGCAGTTTCAGATAACATACGTACATCAGCCCAGCCAACGCGTTTCGTCCAACAGGACTTCCTCAGGGCTGTAAAAACAATTTATAAAATATATAGATAAATATATAATTCAAAGACTAGATAGACGTACTAAGATATTTAAATCATGTCATAGGCACATATATTATTAATTACCGACACTTTTATAAACCCCCCTGCCTATATACATTCTTTCGTAAACACAACACAGCCAACAGTTAATCTTGATACAGTCATGATTATTAGTTATGAAGAGAATGGTAACACCTGTCACTTAAATTTTATTATTAGACAGGACCATGAAGAAACTCATTTTCTCAAAGCAAAGTGTTATATTGTCCCCTCGTCTATGGAAAATAGAAATGTATTGTTCACACTCTACCTCAGTGTCAAGGTTCATAATTGGTCTTATAATTTATCAGTATCAGATTTTCAAATTCTCCATATTGCATTTTGTTGTGATTTCTAAGCAGTGGGGTCACGAAATGTTTGAGCATATTATATCAAGGTACTAATTAAGAAAACTATACCTATACCTGTGCAGCCATCTATGGCCTACGCTGCTAATACTATAATTTTAAATATATAAAATAATATGTAAATGTACTCCGAGGTCCCCGCACTTGGGCGGGAATATTCAGTGCTTATGACTTTGATGAGGATACTCCTGGAAGAGAACTAGGATTACAGGTAACTTATCCTTGTTTGTGGTTGTACAAATTGACAGTCATAAATTTATATGATATGCGTTGCTAAATGAAACCTAGTGGGGTACTTGTTGTCTCATGACTGATTTAAAATGATAGCAGTTTACAGGATCCCTGATTGGTTTTTAAGAGACTGGATAATCTGGGGTGATCTTCACTATGGAAAGAATCTCCCCAGAATAGCATTGACAAGATTGCAAAATACTTTTGATGGTGGGATATTAACCTAATGTCAAAGATAATACTAGACTGCCCAATTATTAATAGTTAAAGAATGGGCCTTTGCCTCAAGAAGAGCTAGATTTGAGAATAGATATGCACACACTGGTCAAAAAACACGTACTCAACGGAAAATGTACCATCGAGGATAAAGGCTGAAGGGGAAAGTGGACATTTAGAGCACTGCTTTGGATGAGTTTCCTGCTACCTGTCCTGAATGCCGGAGTAGGGTTTAAACAATGGAACACAGTGTACGCCTTTTGACAGTTAGAGATATCTTGGATGCTTCTGATTAAAACATTCACACAACTCCAAGATAAAAACAGCACAGGCAGAATCTCCGCTATCTCAAGTAGGCATTGCAAACCTATATTACAAAAAAAAATACTGTCGTAATGTATAGGTAGTAATTAGAGAGCTGGTTACTAGAGGCCAAGGTCACAAAAAAGTAGTCACTTTCATTCAGTACCTTTACGGGTTGTGGGAAGAGAGGCTCTAATTAAACCTGGAGAGAGAGCACGGAGTTTGCCATTCTATCTGGTCCATCTGAAGATCATGTTCCAGATTTATTTCATGAGGGCCCAGCTCCAGATTTTTGAGCGAATTAACAGCGCTATATCTTTGAACAGTTGGGATTAAACTGGCTCTGGAGTCGCCCATTTGTCCAAAATTAATAGATCCAAATATTGCGGATGTAAAAGTGATATTGGGACTTAAACTGGGTTTGGAGGTACCATCTGTACTGCTAGTGGTATGCATTGATCAGGATCTGAATAGATAGCCATTTGCCATATTGGCATTAGTAGCATAGAGGTATACACAATGATAGGGTTGCCCCACTTCGCAGATATTTGGGGAATGGAGTTGTTACATGGATTAGTGCATGGATTCGTAGATAATGGTCTATACAGGAAAGGAATATCCTAATTAATTCGAAAAATCTGGAGAGCCTGATTAGGTTGTTTTGGGTTCAAGCGAAATTTATCTGAATGCCGGGAGGTTTTCTGGCTTGACCACATACAAATGCAAGTGCCTTTTTTTCTATAAAAATATGTATTGCTGTAACACTATGCTGCAGAGTTCTTTGGTTGTTGCTGCTGACCATGTATGATGGACATATGGCTCTCACAATCGTCTACATGCTAAGATTTTTTGCTACTGTGTGTTCTTATGAAAAAACTAAAAACAAAATGTTTAAAAATTAATAGTACAAGGTCAGAGTACTAGACTTTTTGGCACTGAATTATGGGGATACTCTTACCTGTCTGACTTCTTAAACTGAGAGAAGGACTTATTAAAACGATTACTGAGATTACTTCCAGCACCCCCACAATGCCTTGGCTCCTGGAGCTAGGAATTTGTCCATTGCCAAATTAATCAAATTTTTATACTTAATCCGATGGGGGGGGGGGGATGGGGGGGGGAGGGGCACCAGAGTTAAGAAGTTATAGGGAGGAACTAAAAGAAGTTCTCGGCCTCTTGGCGGGCTCGGGCACATCAGTGAGCTCTTAAAGACTGGCTTGTCCGAGCACTAAACCCTCTCCGGAGTCTGTTGTCCCAGGCCTGGCACTCTAGGTCAGATGTGCTTAGTGGTTTTAGGATATGATAGTTGCAAACACATACAATGGAACTTTTAATAAGACTTCCTTATTAGGAAGACAGGCACCTAAATACGAACATTACATTGATGAAGTCGAACACATAAGGGCTAAAATGTTATTCTTCAAAGGTAGGTTTAGCATTCTCCCCTTAAACTTCATTTCACACAACTGGGCACTAATAACACCCAATCAAGTTTGCCATTCCTGTCCAGTATTGGCTGAAACGCACAATTTTCTTATTTACCAAAGTATACTAGCCCCTAGGCAAAATGGATTATGTAGCTGTTGAATTACAGGCCTTTATCCGATGATGGAATTTGCCATGGAGATACTAAACTGATACCAGTAGTCCAGTGTTATTCATGGTGTCACACTTGCCACTTGGAAAGTTAGGGAATGCCCAAGCATTGATCAGAAGTGACTTTCACTCTCTCCAGGTGAAATATGTAATGACTTTTTAGCACCATACAAAGGTATATGAGGATAAACATTAACTTAGTTTAAATGTTTGTCATGTGTCTTTTTTAGTATGCGTTTATGATTTGTATGTATCTGTATAGGGCATTGACCCGAAATAAACTGTTTTGGCTGACTGATAAATGAGATTAAGTGATAGCATGGGGGTGAGCAAATGGCAAGTCATTAGTGAAGCCCATTGAATAGATGGATCCACTTACCATCCATGGGAGAGAATCCTCATGATAGGAAAGATGTTTTTTGATGGATACTTCTAACAGCAGATTCTTCACTTTAGGATATCCCCAGATTCCAAACTGGATCTGACGAATTTTGTACCATTGCTCCCACACTCCAAAAGGTGATGTCATGCTGCTCTCTGCTAACTCCATATGGTTTCGGAAGTGATGGAGCCAAGCTACCTTTCAAGCACACCCCCTGTGCGCTGATGTCAGTTACTTACTTTCGGCACCTTCCAAGGTGGATTTGGAACTCCACTTCGACCTTGTCAGTCTTCCAACAAATCTTGATCAATGTGATAGGGATTGATTTCCCCCTCTGAAAATGAGTATTCAAGCCATGTCCCACCTTCAGATGCCTCACAGACCTGCATGAGGTGTGCCTTTGGTGTCTCTGCTCCAAACAAGACTCGAAGTTGTATGATAAATGGTCCCTAATGCACCTGAAGGCTATTCAAAACCAGGATGCGAAGTTGCTGAACTCAAGAATATGTTGCTGTCTTTGCGCCGGTCCCCTGCTCCTAGTTATGGTCCTCTTCCCACTCTGACTTCAAAGAGGCGATATCCAGATGTAAGTTGCACTCCTTGAAGATCACTGGCCGCAGAAGCAATACCTCAGTCGGTCCTGAAAAGTAATATCTGATAATTGGGTATATTCAAAGCAATGGCAGTGCGAGAGGAATCTTCAAGCCACGATTTTGCGGTTGCCAAAAAATGTTTGGTCACAGAGGAGATCCACTTTATGGGGGCAGGACAGAAGCAGAACTTCCAATTAAATTTGTTGGAGCTGATGCGGCCTGACACTCGAGGGCATCAGCCGAAATGATCTTGGAGTTAGGAGAAGGTGTAATGAGTTCAGAAAGCATTTATGAGCAAAAGCGAGAGAGATATAATGGTTCAGGGTGTTGGAAGTAACGTATTTGACTTGTAAATGAGCTAAGTCTTTTGAATCTGACAAAAATGGCTCTGCAAACAGATGATCGACAAAGAGCCAGGAAAGGGGTGCCTCAGGCATTGGCAACGGTAATTGAGAGTACTAAGAAAATACGTTTGACTTACTTTGGATAAGAGAAAGGTGGCAGTGAGCAGTATAGTGTTGACATGAAACAAATTGAGAAGCATGATGGCCACTGAAGCTAGAAGAGGGTGTATCAAGAGAAATGAAGGACATGCAGTGTGCACAAAGGGGTACAGAATCAAAGGATGATAGAAATAGAAACTGGGAGGACGAAATACTAGCTGTAAAAGAAATCGGCAAGGTGAGCATTAACAAATGGCCTGACAATGTATATTAAAGGAACAGCGTAGTTTAAGAACCAGAGCCAGTTTTCTAAAGATACCGCACAGTGGTTGTAGAGAAACACCACACAAGTCCTGATGGGTCTGAATGTGGGAATGTAGACTGACTGGAAGGAAGACAAAACGGAACATGGATGTTATAATTTTGTAAATGTGGGAATTTGTATATGGCGAAAGTTGTCTTCCAGACTTTTTTAGGTTTCATATTTCTTATCTACATGCTGAATATTTTTATTTTTCCATCGTTAACTGTTGAAACCTGCACAGTTGACAAAGCATCACCTGTGGTGTAACTCTTTGCCTTATTCAATGTTTTCTGTTTTTCTTTAGATGGGCACTCTGGTTCTTTAAAAATGATAAAAGCAAAACTTGGCAAGCCAATCTTCGCCTGATATCGAAGTTTGACACAGTTGAGGATTTTTGGGCGTAAGTATATGTTGCATGACTACTTAAATCTCTTCCTGCCTTTTGTAAACAGACTTTCACGTAGGCATCTTCCAGCAATGACTACGTAATGTTATCGGGCAATATCAAGCTTAGGAAATGTGTAACTTTGCTACTTCATATTTAATAAGTAGTTTGGTAGATTTTGAAATCTTTTCTTTGGCTTTGTTGTAAGTACCTGCTTTGCTTCTAGTCAACACACTTTTTTTGAATATATTTATTAATGAAGTGTGTTCTGCTAGAGTTTTAATGATCAATCAGTACATCATATTGAGAACATACAGAACAATCTTAATGATTGTTGTCCTCACGCTCCCACTTTTCACATTAAGTTGGTAGTGTATGTGCTAGTCCTGAGGCACAAAAAGTATTCAAAGTTCTGTATTTTTAGTTGTCTAAAGTGATAGTCATTGTGAGCTGTTACCTTCCAGTTCTTTGGTATAATTTTGTCTGTCTAGTGATTGTGTAATTGGTATCACACCTTTTGATATGATTTCTCTTTTATTCTCAGGACTCTTTTTATGCTCTTAATGGGTCATTTAAAGTATCTGTTTGATTTATACCTTTGCCTCTTGAATGTTGTTCAGTTGTTTGTATTGGTGTGTTGAGTCTAGCATGTGGAGGGTCAATGAGCTTTTGTAACTTTGCTTCCACTTCTCCAAGTCTTCTGCAAGTTTGTCATCTTTACTGATTTTCTTTATTTCATAAAACCTTCCTCTGCTGTTGCCCATCGTCCTGCTTTCACTACCTGTTCATTTTAGGTAGCTGTGAGTCTAACCAGTGTATGACTATTCTGCATTGATTCAATTTATTTAAAGCACTACCAAAACATTTTTTACCCAGTGACTAGCATTGTCCCAGTCTTTGTCAGTGAGACGTTCCTCATATCCTGTCAACCGTGTAACGTTAGCTGTTGTGGAGTTCCCCTCCTTTCTCTAGCCTAAGAGCTTTGTAGATATTTCCCACTGGTCTTGTACTTTGTGCCATAGCCTGTATTGTGGCCATAGTTTGTATAATTTTGGGTCCTTCTGGAAATGTGCGCCAGATCTCTCTGCCAGTTTGTACAATTTTTGCCTACTTCCAAAATCAGCCCCACATCCAGTCTCGAACATTAATGTGCTTAAGCAAATGTAAATATCTATTTCTAGGATAAAGATCACCCAAACTTTCGTACCCACCTCTTAAAATCATATCTTTTACTGTTTGAAGGGATGTAAACGCAAAGTGTCATTTGGGTGTTTCCTCACATCATTAGAAAGGCTTTCTGGGGATACACGTTCATGCGTTCCACTTAGTCAGTCTATTTCCCACTTATCTTTATGTAACCAGTGCACGCACACCTTGTAGTTGTGTTGCCATGTAGTACAATTCTATGTCTGGAAGTTCCAGTCCTCTTCTCCATGCAAGCAACCACCCCGCTATCGGGGGGCGTGGCTTAGCCGGCTGCAAAATGGCCGCACCTTGAGTGGGCTCTGCCGGCCAAGCCTAATATCCTTAAGAATCCTGCAGTCATCTATCTCATCGCTGCCCGGAACTAGCACATCGCCACTCACCTTCTCTCGTGGCGTGCTTTGAGCCCTTCACCGCCTTCCTGGGTCGCTGTTGTGACGAGATACGGTGCTGCGCGAGCCCCGGGCTGGGGCCCTGTGGCGCGCGCGGCCCTTCCGGCCCGCTTGGAGTCGACCGCGGGACCTGGATCTGTGACCGGACCATCGCCCTTCGCAGTGCCCCCACTCCACGGTCGTCGGAGCCGGTAGGTTTGCGGTTGTGGGGGCGCGCGGCGGCGGGGTTGGGGGCGCTTTTTGTCGCACCGCCTGGCCCGGCCTACGTACTCCCGGGCGCCTTTTTCCCTCTCAGTTGCCCGTGGTTTCAGGCGTCCTCCATCGGGCCTGGCGAAGTGGGCAGCGCGCTCCCCTTGACTCCCCCGCGCTGTGCGGCCCCCCGCCTGCTGCTGCCTCCGACTCCCTGACATCTGCGGCCGGCGGCTGCTGGATCGGCCTTTCAGCGGCTGGGCCCTCCTGCTGCAGCGGTCTCGGCTGGTGGGACGCGGATCTCCCTCGGAGGCGTCCGACGCTGTGCTCCTGCTTGCTGCCTCCCAGCTCGTCCACTGCTGCCGTGGTCGGCGGCCGCCACTTCCCGCCGGCCGCTCATCCCGGGCCTTGCTGATTGGATCACAATTACTGTGCCATTGGACCGCCCTTCCTCTGTTTTCGGCCGAGACACTGCCTACAGCGTTACGCTTGCTGGTTAACCCCCTGCTGGGTCCTGCTGCAGCGTTGATAGGCGACTCCTGGCTTCTGCACAGTGCTGATCCTCACGTTGTTCCTGGCCCAGTGCCTGACTCACCTGGCTTTTCCTTTCTCCTGCGGACCCAGCTACCTGTCCCCCGCTTGGTACCAGGTGTCCCCGTGGTGCTGCGGTTTCCATTGGTCTGTGTCCCAGTGGCTCCCTTTACGCTTGTGCTGGTGCTGGCTCCTTTTGTAGTCGTTGCTGCCCGTGGCGGATCGCTCCAGCCAGTCCGCTGTGGGCCGGCCCCTGCTGCCTCCTCCTTAAATAGACTGGTCGGCTGGCTGTCTGTGGCGGCCGCCTGGTGCCGGACTGCACGCTCACTGGAATCCTTCCTCTCCCTCACCCAGCCCACCTGTGTTCTGGCTCCGGGTTTCGCTGCAGTTATCTGCTGAGCCCATCCTCACGACTCTCCTCTGCTGGACGGCCGCGCCTTGGGTACTTTGGCTTCCTCCTCTCCACTTGCGGCCTATCCTCTGTTGTCAGGCTGCTTCATTCTCCTGCGACCCCCGGCCATGGGAAGAACTGACCCCAAGCAGCCCAAGATCACCTTTGATCAACGCCGCCAGACGCGCCAGGAGGGTGCCGGTGCGGACGGAGGTGACCTCTCGGCTCCGTCTGAAATGGCGCAATCCCGTGAGGACGATCTGAAGGCCATTATGCTGGACGTTAAATCCACGGTCACCACTATCGCGGCACAGCTGGATCAGCTCTCGGCCCATCTGGACGCAGTGAAAGCCCGGGTTGATTCCCACGATGCCCGACTCCTTCAAGTTGAGACCAGGGTGTCGGACGCGGAGGACGCCGCTACCCAGGACCGCCAGAGACTGCTGAAAATGGATAAGATACTAGATATTATCCGCGACAAGAACGAAGATTTGGAAGCGCGCTCACGTAGGAGCAACCTTTGTATCACTGGAGTGCCTGAGTCCACCAACATCTCCCGCATGGAGGACTATGTGGAGCAACTGGCTCGTGAGCTCTTTGGCGACGTTCTCTCATCGGTCTTTATTGTTGAGCGCGCCCATCGTTCCCTTGGCCCCCGTCCAGGCCCCGGCCTGCCGGCCGGCCCCATCATCACCAAAATATTGAACTTCAGGGACCGCGACGCCATCCTCCGGGCGGCCAGGGAAAAAGGGGACATTCGCCACCAGGGTAACTCCCTCTCGTTCTACCCGGATTATACCGTCGCAGTTCAGGCGGCGCGCCGTGAGTTCCTACCAGCCAAACGGATCCTCCAGAAGCATGAGATCTCCTACTCACTGGCGTACTCGGCTAAACTGAGCAGCAAACAAGGCACAAAGACTCTCACTTTCCCAGATCCAAGAGAGGCGCTGGCGTTTGCTAAAAAACTTGACAAGTCCCACCGTTCTTCACCCGGCAACTCCCAAGCTGCTGCCGATGACAACCTTAGTGACAATGCCTAACCTGGTCCCCGAATCTTGATTGTGCACCCTTCGGACTGCTTGATCGCCTCGTCTGTGGTTCCTCTTCAGGCCATTGGGCTCCATTGGCCCCCTGTGGCATCTCCACTCGTCTATTTGTCTCTGTTGTGCTGTTCCTTTACTCTTTGAAGTTTACTCCTGATGTTTGCTTACGCTAACGGCCTGGCCACCCTGCCTCTTTGGCAGGGGTGTACGCTGGGCGCCGCCATACCCCCACGGGATAATTCCCATCACAGACGCAGATTTTTCCCTTCCTAGTTGTGGGTTCCTGGGGTGGGTTTGGGTGGTATCTCAGCCTGTTTGGGTGGTTGGAGTGGGCGTGGGGATGGGGGTTCTTCTGGGGTTTTTTGTTTTGGGGGAGGGCTCGGGGGGGTTGGGAATTTGGGGGGTGGGATCTGCGACCTCCCTCTGAGGCCTTGTTGTTTGCTCTTGCACAGTCTTTTGTACACGGCTTCTCTGTAATAAGTTGTTTCCCCCACGCTATCCAGATATCGGTCGAGGGGTTTGCTGTGCCTGCTTTGTTGGCCCACTCTAGCGATTACGCGCTATGTCTGTTTGTATTATGTCGATGTTCCCTTGATTATTGCACTGCTCTATGCTCACACATCCCATTGCGAATGCACGCAGCTCCTGCCCTTTATGCCATTACCCATGGATGTCCCTCCACTGCGTGTTGTACCATGACTGACGCTACACTCTGGACTTGGAATGTCCGTGGGCTTAATGACTACCGCAAGGCACGTTTGGTTCACGCCCATCTCATTCTTCATAAGGTGGACATCTGCTTTTTACAAGAGACTCATCTTATGCTGCCTACTGCTTCTAGACTCCTTTCCCGGCACTGGGGCGAAATCCACTCCTCCTTTTACTCCAACTATTCTCGGGGGTGTCCATACTGTTGCGCAGGGGGCTCCCATGGCAGATTTAAGTGTTGTTGATCCTGGCGGGCGTTTCGTAATGCTCCACGGCACCCTGCGGGCCCAGCCTCTGACACTTGTGGCAATATATGGCCCCAATTGCGACGACCCGGATTTCTTCGCTCAGGTTTGGCACCGCATCTCATCCCTTGGCCCTGCTGCTCTCCTCTGGGGGGGCGATTTCAATGTGACTGCCTCCCTGGACCGGTCTAGCTCCTACGCTTCCCACCCGCGTGCAGCTTCACTCCTCAACTCCATCCTCCTAGACAACTCATTGTTCGACGCGTGGCGTCATGCTCACCCTGCGGCGCTTGAGGGCACGAGTGTCACTGGGTCTCGTGGCTGCTGGTCCCGACTGGACTTATGGATCACCACCCCGGACGTACTAGTCTGGCTAACTTCGGTAGAGCATATGGCGCGTACTCTCTCTGACCACGCTCCCGTCAGCATATCCCTCCATCTCCCCCACTCCCCCTGCCGTGCCTTCTCATGGCGGCTCCCTCCCAACGCACTTCGCGATTCGGTCTTCTGCGACGAATTACAGACTGCAATCGTAAACTATTTTGAGCACAATGAGGGATCGGTGGACTCCCCCTCCACGCTCTGGGAGGGCTTCAAGACTGTAATCCGTGGGGAATGCATCTCCAAACAATCCGGTGTTCTGCGCTCCATCCGTGGCACTCTGGATAGGATTGAAAGGGAGATCAAATTGCTGGACGCCTCTCATGCTCAGCACCCGAATGCTGACACGCTCGCGCAGATACGCCAGAAGCTGACCGACTTCTCTGACGAGGCAAATAGGGAACTGGCTTTCCTTGGCAGAGAGGTGCGGGCGTGTCGTTTTGGTGAGGGCGATCGCCCAGGCAAGACTCTGGCTAACCTCCTCAGTCGGCCTCGCGCGGCATCGTATATTACTGCCCTGCATGACGGCGGTCCTTCCTGCACTACCTCCCCCGAAGAAATCAAAGCGCGCTTCACTGCATACTACACACAACTTTACTTGGCAGGTTCAGTCCCACCTTGCGAAGTTCTTGATCAATACTTTGATACTCTTCAGCTCCTCTGGCTTGACGATCCGCATCGGGAATTCCTAGATGAGCCCTTCTCCAAGGAGGACATTTTCGCGGCCATAAACAGTATGCCTGGTGAAAAGGCCCCCGGCTCCGACGGCCTGCCGGCCTCCTTTTATAAGACCTTCGCCCCCCTTTTGGTCCCCCATCTAGCTGCCATGTATAACGAGTCCTTTGAGTCGGGCCATTTCCCCCCCCGTCGCTGCGCGAGGCACTCTTAACCCTGCTTCTCAAGCCAGACAAGCCCCCCGAACAGAGACTCCTACCGCCCCCTCTCCCTCATCAATACTGACAACAAAATCTTTGCCAAGCTACTTGCCTCCCGCCTACTTCCGCTCATGCCGCGCATTGCCCTTCCTGATCAATCCGGATTTATCCCCGGTCGCGCCACTTCTCACAATCTCCGGACCATCTTCTCCGTCCTTCATCAAATTAACCCGTCGCTTCCGGCAGTGGCAGCTTTCCTCGATGCCACCAAGGCTTTCGACACCTTGGAATGGCCCTTCTTGTTCTACCTTCTCCCCCGCCTGGGCTTCAGTCAGGTCTTCATACGCAAGGTGTTACTGCTGTATACTCTGCCCACCGCTCGTCTTCGCTTCAACGGACAGATTTCTGAGCCCATTCCTATCGGGCGCGGTACCCGTCAGGGCTGCCCGCTCTCCCCCATGCTCTTCGCTGTCGCTATGGAGCCTCTTGCAGCTCGCCTCTGGCAGCACCACACTCGGAGAGGCATTGGTTTCGCGGCTCGAGCTCTGTTGGTCTCCATGTATGCGGACGACATCACTCTTTACGTTCGTCACCCTCAGGAGAATCTTAGCCCTCTAGTCCGCGAGGTGATACGTTTCGGTGGCTACTCTGGTATTCAGATTAATTGGAACAAATCTGTATTATTTCCTCTAACGGATGCCACGACTCCCTTTGATTCTGATTACCCCTTCGTGTGGGCTTCGGAGCCCACTAAGTATCTGGGCGTTTGGCTGAGCAGAGACTTGGATGAACTCGGGAGAGCTAACTTCGTCCGCGCGGTGGATTGGCTGGAGTCCAAGATCCCCCTTTGGAACCGGCTGCCGCTCTCATTGGCCGGGCGCATAGCGATCGCCAAAATGGTGGTGCTCCCGAAGTTCCTATATCTCTTAGTTAACATCCCCATCCCTCTCACTGCTCAATTTTTTCGTAAGGTTCGCTCTTTGCTTATTACCTTGGTTTGGGCCGGTCAGCAACCCAGGATCGCTTACAACATCCTTACTCTTCCGATGTCGCGAGGCGGGCTGGGAGCCCCGGACTTCAAGCTCTATGCTCTTAGCGCTCAGGCTAGCTTTCTCCATTTCTGGCTCCACCCTACTCCGTTTCAACCCCATGTTGCGGTGGAGGCCGACCTCGCCGCCCCGTGGCCGCTCACAACTGCGCTGTTCGCCCGGCGAAGCTCCAACGCACTGAAATTGATACGGTCGAGACCCTGCGCTGGGCCTGGGCCGGCATTCGCAAGATCTCTGGCTCTGATACGCTCTCCGCAAACACTATGCCCATTGCTAACCACCCGGCCTTTCCTCCACTCCAGTCGTCGGTGATGGTGCAACACGCCGCTCGTCTAGGCCTCTCCACAATATCGGACCTGTATCCCGGGGATACCTTCTTTTCGCTAGCCGCCGACTCTGGCCCCATGGACACCCTGTTGTTTTATCAGCTCCGGGCTGTCTGCAGGAAGCTCCACTCTACCTTTTCCCAGCCTCCTCCTTCGTTAGCCGCTCTTGACCTGCTCTATGCCTCCCCCTCTCCTAAGAAATTGGTTACTAAAATCTACGCTTGCAGCGTCCTCCATTTCCACTGATCGGGCGCGCATTGCATGGGGTGAAGACCTGGGAATTGAGATCTCTCAAGCGGACTGGTTGTATTGTTGCTCTCAGATCAAACGCCTTTCCCCCAACTATCGATTGCGCCTCATACATTTTAAATACATACACAGACTGTATCGCACCCCCGCCCAACTTCATCGACTAGGTCTCGTAACCAGCGACAGATGCTTGCGCTGCTCCGCGCCCGCGGCTGATTTCGCTCATCTTGCCTGGCTGTGTCCCCGGGTCTTGGCATACTGGCGGGAAGTTTGTGCAATTCTCTCTGAAATCACCTCGTCACCACTCCAACCTGACCCTGTGATCTGCCTTCTAGGCTTCGTCAAATTTTGCCCGGATGCCTCTTGCCGTTTAACCGCCATGCTGTTGGTCCTCGCGCGGCGCCGAGACTCGATGTGTTGGGGTCGCAGGCCAGCACCTAAGGCGGCCCTTTGGCTTGAAGATGCTTCTCGCTGCCAAACCCTCCTGTTTGAGTTCTGGGACCTCTCGGCCGCTAAGTCTCGTCCACTGGACATATGGGGCCCACTTGTTACTTACCTTTCCAGCCATGACTCCTAGCATTCTGCGACCTCTCCCGCTGCCCCCGCCGGCTCCCGCCCGCGGCGGCCGCCGGTGTTAGTCCATGAGCTGCTCCCTCTTGTTCCTGGCCCCTCCACCCTCCCTGCCTTCCCCTCTATGCCCTGTGACTCCTCTAGTAGTCTACTTTCGCCCGCATTGGGAACCATGACAACTCTTCATGGCATTGTCTTCAGTGTGACACACATGTACGATTATCTCTGCTGTGCTGCAATGTAATGTTGTGCTTAATCTTTTGCTATCATGGAAATGTGTACTTGTGCTGTGCAGCTCTTTCCAAATAAAGGTTTTGAAAAATCAAAAAAAAACAAACAAAAAAAACACCCCGCTATCAAAAAAGGTCTTGAACGTAGGTCTGTCTCCAATAAAGTGGACAGCTCTGCTACCTGTGACTCTTAGCTCAGTTTCAGAGGTAGGTGAGAGAATGTAGCCTTACGGCTAGAGCGGTCGACCTCGAAGCTGGGGAACTGGGTTCGAGTCTTGGCATCGACGCTCCACATCCTGTGATTCTGGGCAAATCACTTAATCTCCCTGTGCCTCACAAAAATGAATATGTCCATCTGTAACGAAACTTTTGCTTATGTAAAGCGCTCTGATACCTGATATCTTCGGGTCTAGTTCGCGCTATATAAAACTCATTTAAAAAAAAAAAAAACTTTTTAAAAAAGTGCATGCCAGCTCGATACAGCAGCTGCACTCCTCATTTAGGTGTTTTATCATTTTATCACCAACTCCTCTCTTCACTAGTTTATTTCCTGCATTAATTCACTATAGCTCCACACGATATTTTAATTTCGAATACCATTTTGCCCTTCTCCTAAGCAAACTCTGCCACACTGTAGATTTGCAACTGGTATTGCGCAAACAATTCACTACATTAATTCTTAAACTTCTTCCCTATTTTTAAAGTCTGTATTCCAGTATACCTTAGTTAGAATTTATTTCTAATTTATTTGGTGAACTGCCTTAATTTATAGATTTTTCTAGTGCTCTTCCTTGCTCACTCTTGCACCATGATGGTCAGGGCTGTCCAAGTTTTTTGGTTGTTTTCACCATATGTTCAACTCTTTTGGAGTGTTATTCTTCTTTCACAGTGCTTTATTCTGTGACCATTAGGCACCTGAGGAGCACCTTGCAGCTTATTTCGACCCCTTGACCACTCCTCAGTCATCCTGTCTAGATTTTTGTCTACCATTGTGTAGTATTTTGAGTTTTTCAAACCAATATTGGCCTGTTTTCGCACATAGGTGTTCCAGTTTTGGGATCATGTTATAGTCTAGTTTCCTGATCTTGAGGTTTAAGTATACACGGAGTAACATTGCTTCCCTCGCTATAAGATGGGGCAAATTTGTCGAGCCATGGGTCCAGTAGTGTGAGTATCATGCGTGTGCAGTATAGAAGTATAATTCAAAGCCTGAAGTAGACACCCCAGCACTTATGTCTGGGACCATAAGTGATAGAACTTAACCTTTTTTAAATTATTTTTTTTAATTGATTTTCAAACAAAGAAACCAAAGAATGGCACATCATCCTTCACATGTTTACATTTGTACTTGCCACCTTCCAGTGCCCTTTAAACTCCCGTTCTGTGAACTTAATTACAAAAACACATACACCAACCTTCCCATTTTCTTCTTCACCTCACCACCAGTCATTTCGTGGTAGGGCTCACTATCTATTCATAGCCAGCACCCAGTCACAAATTGGGACCATTCACCTGTTCTAATGAAACTTCCTCTGTGGGCCCCATATTTTTTAGAATTTTTTTGGGCACCTCCATGCTACATATACAGATTATTCGGGTTGAATTTACCAGTTCATATTCATGACCTTTGTTCTAGTATCGAGGGCAGAGGAGACGGACTTAAAGTATTCAGTATCTCTTCTTGACACAGTTAGTTGAGTTACAGAACAGCTATGTATATTTCGGTGACATACAGTCTCTCCATATCCCCAATAATGCTAAGTGAGCATGTAGTGAAGTAGTTTACCAGCCTGACCACACCCCTCTTAGACATCGATCATCTGCTGCTCTGCCTATTTTTAGCCACCGGGTTCTGGTATAGTATGCTCGGTGTAGTTAGTATCTTCAGTTGCACTTGAAACGAAAACCCGCTCTAATTGCCACCTCTGGACATCTAAGTGACTCATCAAGTTGTTTCCCTCCAAAGTCAGATATCCTTCTCTCATTTGTTTTTGAGGGCACAAAGCGGCTCCAGGCACTTGTTTGAGTGTTTTGTATAGGAGAGATGCAACATGCCTATGAAGCGGGGTGCCAACACCCTGTATTACAGTGGCGGTGACTCTTGAACTTCCTAAAGTGCTTCTTTAAATTGAATTAGTGCAAGCTTGGCCTGAAGGCATTTATATTCCGGACTGTCTGTTAGATCGAACTGTCTTTGTAGCTCCTCAAATACCAAACATCCCACAAACGTCCCTGTGCTCCCCATGCATCCTTTAACTTTGAGATGACTAGTAGGTCCCATTTCCTATATCCTTCAAGTCCATTCAGAACTTCCAGTACCCTAGTATCCCATACTGACGTCTCTAGAGTGAGCTTTCCGTCCCTCTACCATATTTTGATCCTTGTTGCTGTCAAGGGGTGTAGGAAAGTGCCCCTTTTTGCATGGTTGCCAACCACTTTTTGCCTGATGTTGATGCTCCTTTGACTGTGTGCCCTGGGTTCCGGCCAACCAGGTACCCAGGGCCTATGTTCTTTCCCTTAAACTGTACCATTGCACACCCAATTGGCAACTTTCTGGCCACATGTAAGTCCCTTGTAAAAGGTACCATGGGTACCAAGGGCCCTGTGATTAGGGAAGGCCTCGAAGGGCTGCTGCACATATTGTGCCTCCCTTAGAGGCCCTGTACCCTGACACACTGCCATTGCAGGCTGCGTGTTTCGGTGCAGAACAAAGTGAAGAGTCGACATGGCACACCTGTGTGCCATGCCTACAACCCACTGCCTATGGCATAGGTTTGCCACCCCTCTAGCTGGGTGCACTATGCCACTAGTGAGGGTACAGTTGCATGAGCACTGTACCCCTACAGTGTCTAAGTCCATTCTTAAACATTGTAAGTGCAGTAAAGCCATAAAGAGTATATGGTCTGGGAGTTTGTCATTACGAACTCCACAGCACCATAATGGCTTTACTGAAAACTGGAAAGTTTGATATCCAACTTCTCTGCACATTAAACTCACACTGATGCCAGTGTGGGATTTAATGCAAATTGCACTCAGAGGGCATCTTAGAGATACCCACTGAAAATCGACCCGACTCTAGTGTCCTGGCTGACTGGCTGCTTGCCAGCTGCCACCCCCAGACATGTTTCTGGACACCTGGGTCGAGGGACTCGCGCTCTCGGGGTCCTGAAACATAGCACATCCTGGGGTGAGGTGCCAAGCCTCCTCCCCCAGGATGGACAGGGTCCACGAAGGGGAAGCTTCAAAGGCTTGCTGCCTTTGTGAGCTGACCCAGCCGTTTGTTGCTCCCAGCAACTGGCCCCCACCGGTTCGGGCCCCCCACTTGGGGCAAGAGAATAGTCTGGAAAACCAATTTAGGAGGAGTGGTGTGCCCACCTTTGCCAACCCCACCCCTCAGGTGGGGGAGGTGAGGCGAAGCACAACTCTCAGTCCCCGCCATCTTGAAGATGGGGGGACCCAGCCAACCAGAGTGAGGCTTATGCCCCCTTCCCACTGGAGGGTGGCATGATAGGGGGTTGACCCACCCCAAAGAAGGGACCCATTGGTCCCAACCTGTACCTATCTGATACGCCCCTTAATTTAGTATTTAGGGGCAACCCCGGACCTTGCCTCCTCCGACAAGAAGAGCTAAAGAGCCGTCCAGAAGGAAGAAGAGAAGGACATGAACTAACTTGGCCCCAGCCCTACCGGCCTGTCTCGACCTGCTCCAGTGGAATCCCGGTGTGTCCTGCAGCCCCCAGAACCCGGAGGTCCTGGCCTTCCTTCCCCAACAAGACTGTCTCCCATGAGCACCAGATTTGCTCACCAACAGACTCTGGCTCTGGCCAAATCCGCTAGTCTGCACCACTCTGCACCCCATGCCCACGGCCCGAGTTCGAGTGGCCCCACACCACGAGGTCTTCCTGGTGATTCGGACCTGGGATCTGGTGATCCCGGACCTACCTCAAGTCTCCCGACGACACCTGCAGCCCCTATCTGGAGGATCCCCCGACCGCGGCTGGGGCTGGTAAGGAAAACCAGATGCCAAAAGACACCCCTGCACCCGATGCCCCACGGCCTTGGGTGGCCCAACCGACGGTGTCCCGGCATCCCACAACATCCCAACTTAAGTCTCACACCGGTGGTTGCCTACAGAAGATCTTTTTGCCCGAGCCTGCAGTGTTTGTTCTGACCGGAGCTTCCCCATTGAAACCAACAGGGCTCTCGCTGTCGATCCAGCACCCTGCACCCAGCCGCCCTTGTGCCGCTGTGGGTGCACCTTGTTTGCTTACTTGGATCCCCCTTTTCCCTGAGCTAAACCCCAGGAGCTTTTGCTCCCACATCAACGTCCCATGCCCGTGAGCACCCACCAACTGGAGGACTCCTATCCCCCATTGGATAACATTGAGCCTCAGAACCCGGCCGCCCTAGTGCCGCTGAGAGGGTGTTATGTGAGTGCATCCTTGACCCTGGAGGAACCCTGGTTCTCTTCCAGGGGATCCTCATCAATAGTCATAAGCACTGAATATTCCCGCCCACGTGCGGGGACCCCGGAAATATAAAAATTATATATGGAAATCACATATATACAGCTCTACATATATGCATATACATATATCATTTTTTCTCATACCAATGCAGCTCTCAATAGGAGGCTAAACAATGTAATTACACATAAAAAACTACATTTGCCAATATATAAAAACACCAGAGGACAATTAGTACTTGAACTCTGTTTTTTTTTAATGAGCAAAACACTCATAAAGAGTAAAAACTGCAAAATAAGTAGACATTGTTAGCCTACCGGCTGCATTGTAAACCAATAGCATAGAAAATGAAAGCATTTTCAACAAGAAACTGGCACCGTGCCTTTAAGGCAGCCATGACCCCTAGCTTCCCATCACAGCCTCAGGGGTGACAGTTAGGTCAGTTGTTCTTTCCGGCTCCTTCAGTCAGGACCCTGGATTTTCAGCTCTTGTTTTTTTGACTCTCTGTCAAAAAATATCTATATAAACTAGCTTTTTTCTACTTTCACTCGACGTCTTTTGGTCCTAGAGTGCAAGTAACTCCTTTTTGTGTTACAGAAAAGGTTTATTTTTAAAATGCCTTCTTTATTCGATCCTTGCCCGTCCTGTGGCAAGAAGAAGGCCAGAACAGATACACATCCTGTGTGTATTCTCTGCCTCCTCGAGTCCCACTCTTCTGACAACTGCCAGCATTGTAAGAAGTTATCAAGAAGGACTATCAAGGAGAGGGACAGGATCCGTCTCTATGGCCTCTCTGAAAGAGGTAGGTCTCCTGTGAGGCAGAAGAAGAGGAGAACTCGGTCGACGTCGAGAGGAAAAGTCCCGACCTGTTCTCCGTCGGCGTCGGTATCGACGTCGAAGAAATCGGCGTTGAAGACTTCGGTGATGCCGGCGCATCATCATTCGACTACGAAATCTTCGTCGACGAAGGTAACAGGTCCTCCGTTGACGTCAACCAGGCGGCGCTCAACGCCGAGAGACAGGTCTCCGCCGGCGCCGGGTGGGCGTACGACGCCGAGGCAGACCGCTCCGTCGCCGCAGGCGCGATCGACGCCGAGGCACAGCGCTCCGTCGTCGCCTCATCAACGGCGATCGACGCCGAAGCACATCTCCCGTCTCATCAGCGGCGATCGACGCCGAGGCGCATCTCTCCGCTCGCCGCTCCTCATCGGCGATCGACGCCGAGACACAGATCCCCGCCGGGATCAAAGAAACGATCTTCGGTGTCGAGACACATGACACCTCCTTCGGCGTCGAAGCAGACTCTAATGTCTATCCATCATTCCACGCCGTTGAGGCGGATGACTCCGCCGAGTGGATCTTCGGCGTCGAGACCAAGACCTCCGTCGCCGGCAGTCCAACGCCGGTCGACGTCGAGACAGCAATCTCCTGAAAGGGTGCAGGGAGTGTCAAAGCCATGACACTGCACCAGTGTTGGAGAGACGTTCGTCGCCGAGGTCCACTTTCTAAGAGAAGAAAGTCAACGCCGAGACATACGTCTCCGTTGAGAGGGCAGTCGACACTTAGACGCTCCAGATCAACGTCAAAGCGCCCTTCTGGAGACGCCTCACCTCCGGTGAGCCTGTCTTCGTCTACCTTCAGGTTCGCTCCAGATCCCCGGAGGTGGTTATCTCGACGTCCAGCAGCCCAGTGTCAGGGGGTCACCAAGATTCTCCAACAAGGCATGAAGAGCTGAGCTTCACGCCTCCGGCTCAGTCTCCTAAGGAAAGAGAGAGCCACAGATCGCCTTCCATCCATTTATCGCCACGATGGCACAGGCCTCTACATCACTGGGCTACGGACAGGAATTACTCGAGCCCTCAGAACAGATCCCCGTTGGCTCGTTTAACTCAGAATAAAGAGCGATCTCCTTCAAGAACAAGAGCTCGCAGCCGCACACCGGTGCACTCACACAGGAGGAGGTCTAGATCAAGAAGCAGGAGGAGAGCACACAGATCGCCTACTCCGTCCTCTTCTTCCACTCATACATCCCATAGAGACTATTCGCCTACTTTGACGAACAGTCCACCGTCAAGAGTCTCTCCGGTGGACGACATCTACACGTTTCAGGACATTCTTGGCAGAGGAGCTATAAAGCTGGGTATCCCTATGCCAACTCGTCAAAGCAAGTCCTCTGTGATTTTTGAGACTCTACACCAAAGAGCAGCAGCTAAACCTCTGCTTCCCTTGGTACCAGGCATCATAGAGCCAGTGATGGATATCTTTCTCACGCCAGCGAGTGTTAAGACCGCCCCAGCGAGGATCTTAAAAAGTACCGTTCACCAGAGGACGATCCGCTCTTCCTCAGGGCTGACCCTCCTCCAGATTCAGTCGTAATTGCGGCGGCAAAGAAGACTCATGCAGTGGCATCCTCCTCTACTGTCCCACCAGACAAGGAGAGCAAGGTGCAGGATTCCTGGGGAAAGAAGGTTTGTGGCACTTCGGCCTCCATGTTGAAGGTCTCCAATGCAGCGGCACTCCTGGGACGCTATGACAGATCTCTGTGGGATTCACTACAGAGATTCACTGAAAAGTTGCCGCAGGAAGACCGTAAAGATTTTGAAGAAATCTTAACAGAGGGCAGTCAGGTGTCTAACCAGGTCATCAGTGCTGCGGCGGATGGAGCTACCCTTTCGGCACATGCTTATGCTCATGGGGTATGCGCAAGGAGAACATCATGGCTACGTCTTACAGCACTCAAGCCAGAAGCGCAGTCACGCATCCTCAATCTTCCGTTCTCTGGTTCCTCTTTGTTCGGGACTCACACGGATGAAGAGATGACGCGGATGAAAACGGAACTGGACACGCTTAAAGCGGTGGGCCTGGAGAAAAGAAAGGAATTCCGTAAGAGATTCCGTCCTTACAATAGACGATCCTCCCAACAGAGGGTTCAAACCCCTCATTGGCAAAAAAATCAGGATCAGCAATGCCAGCAAAAAACGCAGTATCGGGCAGACGCTTCCTCCAGAGGAGGAAGAAACCAGCAACAAGGCAACAATTCCGCCAAGACGCAATCAAAACAATGAGCACTCACTTCCCTGTCGCCGTTCACCACTCCAGTGGGGGAAGTATCGCAAATCATCTCGAAGAGTGGCGAGCTATCACAAAGGATCGGTGGGTACTAGCCACGTTGCAGAATGGGTACTCTCTACGTTTTCAACATCGCCCACCATCAATCCCTCCAGTTCCTCCGTCGTGTCATCAGTTAAAACTCTTGCAGAAAGAGGTTACCACCCTTCTCAGAAAGTCAGCCATCGAGAGGGTCCCAGTATCTCAAAGAGGAAAAGGGGTTTACTCAAGATATTTTTTGGTAAAGAAAAAAGGCCAAAAAGCAGAGTACAGACCCATTCTGGACTTGCGGTCACTCAACTTATCCATAAAAAGGAAAAGTTTCGCATGTTGGCTCTCCATCAAATATATCCACATCTCAGGCAGGGGATTGGATGTGTTCGCTGGATCTGCAAGATGCATATTTTCACGTTCCGATCAATCAGTATCACAGACAGTACCTGCGATTCCTAGTGGGATCCGCTCATTACCAGTTCAAGGTTCTACCCTTCGGGTTGAAGTCAGCCCCCAGAGTGTTCACGAAGTGCATGGCGGTGGTGGCAGCCGCACTGCGCCGCAGGGGCGTCTTCGTATACCCGTACTTGGACGACTGGCTGTTGAAAGGTCCTTCCCCAGACAGTGTGAGGATTCATTTCTTGAGCTGTCTCGAGCTGTGTCACCGACTGGGCCTGCATGTGAATTTCATCAAATCAACTTCACAGCCAACACAGAAAATACATTTTTTAGGAGCTCTGCTAGACTCCACGGTAGGAAAAGTGTTTCCTTCGGAGGAGAGACAGTGTTCCCTCATACAGAAATGCCAGCTGGTTCTGCGCAACAGAAAACTGCCTGTGCGTCGGATTGCCTCCCTGCTAGGGTCGATGGCATCCTGCATCTTCCTGGTTCCCAATGCCAGACTACGAATGCGTCCTCTTCAGCAGGATCTGGAGGACAAGTGGGACCAGCAGACCGCTCGTTGGGACGAAAAATAAGTCCATCAAACGCGGCTCGAGCTTCCATACCTTGGTGGATGAGAAAACAAAATTTGCAAGTCGGAGTTCCTTTCCATCAACCTCCGCCTGCTCAGACACTGATCACCGACGCCTCGCTGCAGGGTTGGGGAGCCCACATGGGTTCTGTCCAGACTCAAGGACTGTGGTCTCCAAAGGAGCGATCCTATCACATCAACATGCTAGAGCTGAGAGCAGTACACCTAGCCCTCAAAGCTTTCCTCCCCTCGATTCAGGCAACCTCAGTGTTAGTACAGACGGACAACACCACCACCATGTACTACCTGAACAAACAGGGGGGAACTCGCTCACGCACACTTTCCCTGGAAGCTCAAGCACTCTGGCATTGGCTCCTGGCTCGGAATCTGGCAGTCACAGCAGTCCACCTGCCAGGAGAACAGAACGTGAGAGCGGATGCACTCAGCCGTCACTTCGAAGACAGAGAAGACTGGGTACTCAACGACGAGGTCGTCGAAGACATCTTCCAGACATGGGGTCGTCCCATCATCGACCTCTTCGCGGATGACGAAAATGCCAAATGCCGAGACTTCGCCTCACGGTTCTACCGACCAGGATCGAAAGGGAATGCCCTTTTGATAGACTGGTCAGGGGCATTTGTGTACGCCTTTCCACCCCTTCCGCTGATCCCGAAGGTGGTGACCAAGCTGTCCCATTCGTGCACGAGGATGATACTAATTGCCCCGGACTGGCCGAGACAATGGTGGTACCCGGACCTTCTGCACCTATCAGAGTGTCCTCACAAGAGGCTGCCGTGCAGACCAGACCTGCTGTCCAAGATGAACGGGAGGATTCATCATCCCAACCTTCCTCACTGAACTTGGCGGCATGGCTCCTGAGGTCCTCCAGTATGGCCACTTAGGACTACCGCAGGACTGCATGTCCATCTTGAAGGAAGCAAGAAGACCGTCCACGAGGCATTCGTATGCATGCAAGTGGAAACGGTTTTACATGTGGTGTATGCAGAACAATTGTAACCCAATCAAAGGTCAGGAAGAGGTCATCCTTCCTTACCTACTTTATCTGGCGAAAGCAGGTTTGAAGTTTTCTTCCATTAAAGTGCATTTAGCAGCTATAACTGCATATAGGCGTTCAGCTTCTCAACCTTCCTTCTTCCAGTTACAGGCTGTTAAGGATTTTTGCAGGGTTTAAAGAAGGTCTATCCTCCGGTACGGCCTCCTTCACCACCCTGGGAGCTTAACCTGGTGCTATCAAAATTGATGGGTCCGCCTTTTGAACCCATACACAAAGCAACCTTACAGCATCTTTCTTGGAAGGCGGCTTTCTTGGTAGCGATCACGTCAGCTCGCAGAGTGAGTGAAATACAGGCGCTCTGCTCCAAAGAACCCTATACAGTCTTCCATCTTAACAGGGTTGTGTTGAGGACGCACCCTCTTTCCTTCCAAAGGTGGTGTCGGATTTTCATGTGAATCAGACCATCTCTCTACCCACCTTTTTTCCCAATCCCTCCACTCCAGCTGAGAGGGCTTTGCATTCTCTGGACCTCAAAAGGGTTTTAAAATTCTATCTGGATCGGTCCAAATCTATAAGAAAATCTGATCAACTATTTGTTAACTATGGGTCGATCAGATCTGGGTTCGCAGCTTCAAAGCGCTCCATCTCCAGATGGATAGTTTCATGTATCAAGCTTGCTTATCAATTAGCGCAGAAGCTCCTGGGGTTTACTCCCAGAGCGCATT
Organism: Calotriton arnoldi; assembly: GCA_963921515.1. NCBI lineage: Eukaryota > Metazoa > Chordata > Amphibia > Caudata > Salamandridae > Calotriton > Calotriton arnoldi. The sequence continues at coordinate 3,316,755 of CAWUFW010000319.1, forward strand.
CTACTAGAGGAAAGGCGGCTACTACTGCTTTTCTTCAGAATGTGCCCATGTCTGAAATCTGTAAGGCGGCAACTTGGAGGTCCGTCCATACATTTACGAGGCACTACTGTCTGGAATCAGACACCAGAGCAGACACCCAAGTAGGCCAGGCCTCCTTGAGGAATCTGTTCAACAGCTGATTTCGGCTGTTATGTTTCTTTGTGTTTGGTCACTTTACTCTCATTTACCTGCAGGTGGTTGATGGGCTTGCTATTCTATTCAGTGCTTATGACTATTGATGAGGATCCCCTGGAAGAGAAGGATAAGTTACTTACCTGTAATCCTAGTTCTCTTCCAGGGGTATCCTCATCAAAGTCATAAGCAACCCACCCGCCTCCCCAGGTAAATGAGGGATTTCTAAAGTGTTAAAGGATATCTTTGTGCCCTGACCTTCAGGGTTATGCAAAGAACAACTGACCTAACTGTCACCCCTGAGGCATGATGGGAAGCTAGGGGTCATGGCTGCCTTAAAGGCACGGTGCCAGTTTCTTGTTGAAAATGCTTTCATTTTCTATGCTATTGGTTTACAATGCAGCCGGTAGGCTAACAATGTCTACTTATTTTGCAGTTTTTACTCTTTATGAGTGTTTTGCTCATTAAAAAAAACAGAGTTCAAGTACTAATTGTCCTCTGGTGTTTTTATATATTGGCAAATGTAGTTTTTTATGTGTAATTACATTGTTTAGCCTCCTATTGAGAGCTGCATTGGTATGAGAAAAAATGATATATGTATATGCATATATGTAGAGCTGTATATATGTGATTTCCATGTATAATTTTTATATTTCCGGGGTCCCCGCACGTGGGCGGGAATATTCAGTGCTTATGACTTTGATGAGGATACCCCTGGAAGAGAACTAGGATTACAGGTAAGTAACTTATCCTTCTAACCCCAGAAACCCAACTCCCACAACCAAGTACTTACCTTTAAACTGTGGACTGTGTGGAGTAGGAAATTGTATGAGAACTTAAACTGTGTTTACAAAAAACGGACTAGTTTACCTTTTATTTAGGAAATGACCCAGTGTGATATCTAGGCATATCACATTTGAGTAGAAAAAGTAATTAAATAAAAGTAATCACAAAGTAATTGCATAGTAACTGAAAAGTAATTTCAACGGTTTCTGAAAATTTGACCTACTTGTATCTATATTCAACTGTATTATCAGAAAAGTACTATTTTTACTTACCTGCACCAAATTGGGTAGAGGAGTTGGCCTAACGGCTAGGGCGGTCGACCTCGGAACTGGGTTCGAGTCTCGGCAATGACGCTGAACATCCTGTGATTCTGGGCAAATCACTTAATCTCCCCGTGCCTAACAAAAATGAATGTGTCCTCATGTAACGCAACTGGTGCTATGTAAAATGCTCTGATACCCGATACCTTTGGGTCAAGTTCGCGCTATATAAAACTCTGTTAAATAAAATTTAAAAAAAAGAATTTGGCTTGGTTCTCAAAATAGAAATACAACGAAGTATTTTTATACAAAACAATTGGTCAGAGTTCAGTCTTTGAGTGTGTGAAATCATTTCTTGCCTGAGTGTGTACAATAAATGCTTAACAGGACCCTCTGATAGTCTTACTGCTCGCCCACACTATCACATAAAGAGAGTAAGGTATTCTCTACTTTAAACTCTGTAAGCCTTTGGGGACCCACTGGACTCTGCACACTATACCTTACTTTGGTATAGTATATACAGAGCCATCTTCCTACAGACTTGAAAATATCTTATTGCGTTAGCTGTGCACTTGCAAAGGCACGTGTGCTATTACATAGACTACTAGGTGGTAGTAGCAAGCTCTGTCAAACAATTTCTTAGCAGTGTCAATCCAGATAATGAAACTGATGTTCACACTAGGCGCTCAGTGATCATAAAGAAATCTGTGCCCCATCCTGTCAAGAAAGTTTGTTGAGGCAGTGTTGGACACGAATAAGACCAACGCTTTCAAATCTAAAAGAGTTGTAGCAGCGATGGAGCACATTCGCCTTTATCGGCTGTAAATGCCGTACATAAGGATTTCCGGTTTCAACCAATTACTATGGGTTAAAACCCGCCCTGTCAGAAATGCAGGGTTCTCAGTTGAAACCAAAAAATACAGAATTAGCCCACGAGAACAGCAAAACCTCAATGACGAACCAATTTAGGCTTAATTTAAATTAAGACACAATGAGTTTCATGCTTCAAGAACAATGCAGTAGTTAAAAGCTTCATTAGCTTAAACACATCTCCCATGTTCTCTACATCACTCCCCCACACACCACTAAATTGGTGTGAGCCCAGTTTCTATGACGTTGTTTTTATGCTGTCCTCTCCGCACTGATTTTTAGGTCTCGCATAATCGGCGCGCAAGCTCTGCTTAGGAGTGACCGCTTGGAATCGGTCTGCACTTTTTGGAAAACTCGTGCATGTACTGCACTGTTTCCAATGAGAGCTCGTGCATGTACGGCATCCACCTTGCGGGAGCGAGCAGCTTCGCCATCTGTTTCCAATTATCGCGACCGCGCCGCGCTTGTTAATTGGAAACAGATGGCGCTGCAAGGTAGATGCCGTACATGCCAGAGTGCTTTCACTTTCTTGCCGGCTCTTTGCTTCGTCCTGCTAATGGCTCCTCCCTCCTGTCGCCTCCCCTGTTCTCTCTCTCGTGTGTATACATCTGGCCTACTGTCACCCCTCACAACCCGCTGTGCCTTCTCCCCCACCTCCCCACCTAACCCGGGCTTTGCTTCCTGGAGCAGAGTGACGCAGCTCCATCGGCCCTTTCAGCGCAGCTCTGCAGCTCCTCTGTCAGCACGCGGCTGAATGAGGCAGTCAGGCAGGAAACCGTTTTTCTTTTCCTTTTGTCTTGTTTCTCCTCTTTTGCACTCGCTACTCTAGGTCATCCCCTTTTCTTCTCCAGCATACAAATGACAGCAAAGCCGGTCCTTCCCTCTAACAAGCATCTGACGTGTGTGCCGCCCTCCCTGTGCCCTGCGTGGGCATACACTGCCTCTGCTCGCCCTAATCCTCAACACTCAAGTTTGTTTTAAAATGTCCGCCTCTCTGGGTGATGTTAAGAGGGGTCAGGCCGTCTCTCCTCGGCCCCTTCGGAGCCGGCACTCCCTCCCAGACTTGTTATGACATTACAGATCTTCAAACCCCAAACACAAGAGAGGGAGTGCTGACCCGGCACGGGCGCAGCCCCAGACCCGACATTTATTGTGCGCAAAGACGATAAGGGCTATTATCAACACATTTGTTTTAGCCCCAACACGTCTGCTTGTCTCCTTGTACTCCAGAGACCGCTCAGCACCCAGAGCACTTGCTTCTGATAAACAGTCTTCGGCCTATGAAAAGGCTATCATGTTACCCCCTGCTTATTAGATAGGCCACATAAAGGGGCGCTTGACAGCTGCCCTGCCGTTCACTAATGTGACTGTTGTCAGGGCTGTGGGCATAGATATCATATTTGTGAGTTTATGTTGGAAAAACTATTTCTTCAAATAAATGCCTATCAATGCAGGGACAAAATCTGATCTGATGTACTAAGGTGAAACGATTTCGCGTGTTAAAGAAATTGACTTTTTTGTATTTCGAAGACACATTCTCATATTTTGATATGATGTTCCTTGCATGATTTATATGGCAAATATTTTCAAGGCTTCGGTCGTGCACAGCTTCTTAGAGCCAAGCCAGACCCTTGGCTCGGCTCTAGCTCGCTCTCCCTGTTAATTTGCTGACTTGTCCACCCTTAAATATTAACATATTCTACCATATAAACACAAATTAGAGCTCCAACCCCCCCTAAGCTTTCAGCGATTTCTTGATTCTCCTGCAAAATCCACCTTCATGAGCGATGTCTGAATTTTCTGTTAAGGAGCAGCTAAAAAATGATAATGTCTTATAGTTTATTTCTTCAATGATGCACGGCTACTGGCTCTTCACACAAGGCACTTCATAACGTGCCTGTGCGTGCCTCTGACGCATTGCATCCGTCTTTGATAATATATACACCCTGCTTTAGTTGCTAACGCAGTATCTTCGAATCACGAGATTGTCCTGATGCATGTGTGATCTGCTGCAGGCTGGAACCATCACTTTTGCCAAGCATGTTTACAAAACTTGCCACCCTCCCTCCCCTTCATTGTTTCCTAATCCCACCACCCTCCCATCGCTGCTTACGGTTCCCCTAATCCCCCAAACGTTGCTTTCAGTTCTCTCCCACCCTCCCGTAGTTGCTTTCAGTTCACCCCCACCATCCCATCATTGCTTTTAATTTTCAAATCCGCCCAGGAAAAATGCGGCAGAGGCAAGCATGCATTCCTGAATTACACTGCATGACCCAGTGTGTAGTAATTTAATAGCTATCCCTGGTGGCACATGACCCAGCATAATATGCTGCATGACTAAACACTTATAAGATACCAAAGGCGAGACGTATTGGCTATGCCAATGCTTGTTTGTTTTATACCTACAGTCATAAATTCTCCCTTTCTTTTTCAAACAACTGTTTCCTTTCTCCTAATACTCCGAACGCACCATGAACCAGTTTCCACCCTTTATTCTTTCAGCCACTCCTGCCTCTGTGGTGAATCTTTTGACTCTTATGAGACACTAGCAGTAGTTGGTGTGATTGTATTATGGCTTGTCCATCCCTCGCAATACAGTGAACCCTCCCTCCTTCCTACAGTGCATCTAATCAACTTTTCCAGCATGATGGTAGACCCCATTATGTCTCAGCCACCCTTTCTCTGCTGCAGTTATACTTTTGAGATCATTGCAGTGCAACAGAAAATTAACACAAACCTTATAGTGTGAGGCGGTGGCTGGGAACAGAATGGGGTTGTTTTGTTCTGTGCTTTTCAAACCAATGGTGTAGAAAGGGGTTCAACAAAGTGTGCTGTGGCACATGAGATGAGGACAGTGGGTGCCATGAAGTTACACTTGCAAGTTTTTTTTATTTTTTTACCATTACACTAGGTTTAGAACATGCATATACATGACTATTCAACTTGAATCAAATGTTTAAAGGAAGATGAACAATTTCTGCTGACATATTTCCCCCGAAAAATTGTCACATCTGCTCATTTTATGCCTCCACCGCTTCATTTAGAGGTCAGCGGATGGCATCTGAAACACATCATCGGCTCCACTATTGGAAGAACATACCTGCAAATCACTCACATGTGGAAATGATGGAAGCTATTCCGCCATGTCTGTTGGCTTTTTTTCTGTTGGGAATGCCATGCATAATATTACCGTACCAGGCAGGAAAAATGCTTAAATGTGCCCCGTGCATTGGGAAACCCAGCGTGTGAAGGACGTTAGTTTTACATTTTCTGAAGACTGGCCCCTATTTTGACTGCCTTACCTTGGAAAAAGTACTCACCAGTCCGCCATGCTAAACTTACTTGGTGGGCATTCTGTCACTGTGTGTTTTTTGATGAAACTGCTTTTGCCATGAAGGTGGGAGCTAATTGACTGAGGGGAAAAAAGAACTTCTGATCTGGCATTTATCTCTAAATATTGTGCGGTGGGCCAGACACTGATGGGCCAGCAGAGGTAGGAGAAAACTTTCATTGTCATGGATATAAGTATTTTATATTTTCCGAAGCAACCGGTTTTGCCTTCTGAATAATAAAAAAGAAAGGGCTGACAGATCTACCATGTGGACCAGAGGTCACTGTTTTTATATCCTCAAAATGTATCCTGCCATGAAGTTGGGAGCCATTTTGGGGATGAATGCCAACCTGCTGCAAAATGTCCGTATGGTGGACCCGATTTGTCTGGGCTCGCAAGGCAGTGTCTGTGTCACCATAGCCGGTGGCCATACCCTAAATGACCCATGTTATTCTGTTATTGCTCCCCATGGTTATAAGACGATCTTTTCATTTACACTTTGCTATATTTTTTCCTAGTAGTGGTGTTTAAAAATCTAGGTGCCTTGTTCCAACGTAATATTGTCTTTTGGTGACTTCCTGCCAACTGAATAGGATGGACCCCTCCAGGGCGGCTAAATGTCTGTGCTGGGGGGAGGAGAGTGCTACCCTTTTACATCTAGCTTGGGACTGCACTGAGATTCAGCACCTTGGGATGGTGGTGGTGCCAAGGATTGAGGAGGTCACCAGATTGGTGATTCCTCTGACCCCGATATCCTGTTTTTTTGGGAGTGATGGTAACGCCTAGAGAATGTAAGATCCCCTACATACTCACTCAGCTTGTATTTCTTCTGGCTAAGCATCGTGTGGTCATCGGGTGGTTGGGGACCAGGGTGCTGCTGGCATCTCGGTGGCCGAGAGACCTGATTGAATGGGGGTTAGCTGAAGAATGTAATATGTGCCTTTCCCGCGCTGATGAGATGATGGTCTGGGGCCTGCTGATTGATAAGTTTGATGGGACTCTAGCTTGATACCAGCTCGGATAATGCAGTATGATTTTCGCCTGATTTGAGTATCCTTCTATAAGCGATGTGGCGACCAAGTGTTATGTTGTGTCTATCATTAAGAAATTTGCTTGACGACTTGGTTTATGCTGTATTATGCACCTACTGTTGTACGCTTCTGATGCCTAACCTGACATGTCCGATGTTGCTTATCCTTGGGAAATGCTGCAGCTTTATTATGTGGGGTCACTTATTTATTTACCATTTGTAAAGCGCCTGGTTACCCCCAACGGTGTGTCCCCACGCTAGGATTAAAGCCCCCTAAAAAAGAAGAGAGAAAGGGAGAAGAACTATGCCTAAGCTAGAGAGAGCAGGAGCATTGAAGGAAGGCACCTAGATGTTCCCTATTTTAAGGGTGAAACAGCCAAGTTTTTAGTCCCTTACGAAAGGTCCTTTCAATAGGTTCAGCTCTCAAATTGAGTGGCAAAGTGTTCCACCTTTTGACTGCAAGATAGCTAAAAGATTGGGCTCCCATCCTGTCTCTTTGGATTCTTGGCACCTTGACCAGATGAGCTCCTGTAGATCTTAGATTATGTGCCGGTATGTAAAGAGTTATCATAGATCGAAGGTAGCTCGGGTTCTTCCACAAAATTCGGTGGCAGTAGCACATGGCCTTGTAGGTAATCCTCTTCTCCACTGGCAGCCAGTGGAGAGTAGACAGAGCTTTAGAGGTGGATGCTCTTCTCAGGAGATTCAGGACCAGACGCGTGGCTGCATTTTGGAGGCGTTAAAGTTTAGTTAAACTTCTTTTAGAAGCTCCCATATAGACTATGGTGATATCCTCTATTTGAGATGTAACCAGGGTGTGAACAATAGTTTTCCTAGCTGCTATAGGTAGTAGATCAAGGAGTTTCCTTAGGACTTTGAGAGTCCCAAAGCACTTTCCAGCTACCTTCCTGACTTGCCTTAAACAAGAGTTTGGGATCCAACCAGACCCCCAGAGTTTTGGTTTCTACTTTAGGAACAGGAGTTTGCCCCAGGGCCTCAGGCCACCAGGCTGATGTCCAGATAGAAGGCGCTTTCCTGACCATCATTACTTCTGTTTTATTGCCATTTGGGTTTAGGCAATTATTGGACATCCATGAGGCTAGCTCCTCTAGACATAGAGAATTGAGTTGCAGCTGCCTCCATGTCCTGAGATTGAGTAACAATGAGCTGCGTATCATCCACATATGACAAAATTGTTACATTGTGTTTTTCTACAATTTCAGCAAGGGGGCCAATATAGAGATTAAATTGGGTAGGGCTCAGTATAGAGCCCTGTGGAACCCCTTGCATGAGGGGGATGCTCTCTGACATATGCGGGTGCTGGGCAACATGTAAGCTACGCACTAGAAGAAAGGAGGTCATCCAGCTTAGAGCTGAACCCCTAACCCTGTACCGACTTATCCTCTGGAGAAGTAGGTTATGCAATACGGTGTCGAAGGCCGCGCTTAAGTCCAGTAAGACCAACGTGGCACATTTTCTCAATTTCAGTTGCAAGAAGTAGGGCTGACTCCGTAGAGTAGGAGGCTCTAAAACTGGATTGCGTGGGATGAAATAAATCATTCGAGTTGACATGCTTAAAAAGTTGGTTATTCACCACTTTCTCCGCAATTTTGGCGAAGAATGGTAACCGAGAAATTAGACGTAAGTTTTCTAGTAGCATAGGGTCGGCGGAAGGTTTTTTCTGGAAAGGGAGTACTATTGCTTGGTTCCATTTCTATGGGATTTCCCCTAGGCGAAAAGATAGCTATTAGCTGTTGGACATGGGGGAGAATAATTTCCGTTCCTTGTATCAAGATTTTAGGTGGAGCTGGATCGAGGGGGGGATCCTGATTTGATGCTCATGGCCAAGCCCTTCAGATCTTCCAGAGCAGGGGTCCTAAATTCACTGAGACCCACGGTTGGGGAGGGAGGTCTCCGTGCAGAGGCTGCAGGTGACGTCTGGGAGTCCTGGAGGGGTCAACCCACAGTAGACTCGGACTCTGGAGTACCTTGCTGGGACTGGTGAGCCACTTGGACTCGGGCCATAGTCATCGGGTGCAATGTTGTTTCCAGGCGTCTGGTTTCTTTGTCCTCAGCAGGCTCAGAGTCTGTCTTTGGTGATTCTTTTGAACAGAGCTGCTGTTCACAGGAGATTCGGTCTTTGTTGAAGGCACAGTCCTCCCAAGGGTTCTGGAGGTCGCTGGCTGCAGGACAAGGCGGCTTTTGGCACAGTATCGCTGTGAACTGCAGACAGGCCTGTAGGGCTGGGGCCAAGTCAGTTCTTCTCTGCAGTCTCCTCTGCTGGGCGTCTTCTTCGTCCTTCTTTGTAGGTTGCATGAATCTGCCTTCTTGGGTCAGGGTTGCCACCTAAATACTGTATTTAGGGGCCGTTTTAGGGGTCTTGAGGTCAGTAGCCAATGGGCTACTGACCTTAGGGTGACTACACCCTCAGTGTGCTCACCCAACGTAGGCGGTCAGATGTTCATCACTGACCTGCATGAAGACTATCTCTGGTGTTTGTCTGACAATGACGTAGAAGCCTGCTCATGTCACCAGATGAATCCGAAGACCTTGAAGGAAAGGGAGGCGAAGCTGTTCATGGCGAAGGCAAAGAGACAGAAGAGAGGTCATCGGAGGTCTTGACCTCGTTTGGAGTTGCCGCCTTCCCATACTTCAAGGTCGTCCCAAAAAAACCATAAGAAGCAGCGGCATTATGAGTCTCGACATCTTTCTTCTAAAGGTGGTTCGCCAATGTCGGCATCCCCGGATCCGAAGGCTTGGAAAGAAAGAGCGAAGGTATCTCCGACTCCATCTCTGAGGGTGTCTCCGGCTTAGAGGTCAATGGCTCTAACGGAATCCAGTGGACCCTCCGCCACATCTGGCGGCAGTGCTCCCGAATCGAGAGCAAGCGTATCCGGCGTTCCTGGATCCGATCCTTCCGCCTTTCTGCATGCTATGTTTAGCCTTTTTACGAGGGCTGCAACTCCATCTGGTGCGCCTGCTGACCTCAGTCAACTTTTTTTTACCCTCCGAAGATTTCCGGCCCATTTTCAACAGGCGTCTGAAATTGCCTTTTATGCCCATGTCTCCGGTGGCCTGGCCTCCGCTGGAGCCGAGACAGTTGACGCGGTTGCCACTACAGGAAGGGCGATGGTCTTTAACGCTGCACAAACATTCACCAGCGCTGTCTAAATCCAAACCGACGCTGCGTCGTCTGGGTCAGACTTTTCCGCTTCTATCGCCTTCTGATCAGCCTCCAGCTCCAGTACGAAGACATTGTCACGACGCTGAAGATCAGATCACTTAGGGAGGCACATATTGCTGGAGGAAGAAAGATATTTGGAAGAGCATGAGTGTGTTTAAGAAGGAGAGATTATAGAATTGGATCTGGGTTTAGAGGAAGCCAGTGGTCTGGATACCTGCCCTGAGTGGGAGTTATCTCCTAAAGGTTTGGCATCTCTTGAGGTCACTTCCTATCATGTGGTAATAACAAAGGCGGCAGATATGCTGTAGTTTCCTCTCCCTTCTGCAGAATTGAAATCCAACATATTAACAGAAGTGCTTCATTCCACTGCTTTATCTTCAGAACTGCTGTTACCCTTTAATGAAGCTTTGACAGAGCCCATCCCTGAGATATGGCAAAAGCTGATGGCTTCTGCTGCGGTGGCAAGGTCATTTGCCAGAAGGTTTATGACGTCCTCTTCGGCGTGGGAGAAATGTTTGTGGAATGCTGCGCATGGAGTATATTCGAAAGGTGAGGAATCCGCAGGCAGATACTGTATCCACCAGATAAAGCGTTACCCAAGGTAAGTAACTTGCTAATCTTACTAACTGCAATGGTGGTTGGCAATCATGGGTTTCTTATTCATGCCAGAAGACAACCTGTTTGTACTCAACTATTGCTGGAAGGAGTAAGGAAAATTGTTAAGGAGAGCAAATTTAACAGAACAGGTGAGTTTGCTGAATCCTGAACCTGGGTTTAATACTGTGAACTATTAATGTTAATTAAAATAGTATTATTTTTGTTTTCCTCTATGTATCTTTTCTAACACATTTCTTTTTTTCTATAGTTTATACAATCATATCCAAGTTTCTAGTAATTTAATGTCTGGCTGCGATTACTCACTTTTCAAGGTATGTATGTTAAATGCTACTACAACAGAAGCTCTACAAAAGTATGTTCCACTTACTGCACATTGATTGGAATTATTTTATTTCAAATGTGTTTCCATGTGTGTTAAGAATATGGAGGCATAGATATTTTTGTTTTGGAATTGCTGCATTTCACACTGTTTATACAGGGCACTTAGTTGTATCTCTTAATGTATATTTCTTTGTGTGTTGAAGTAACCTTGGCTATGGGTTGTCTTTTGTGATTATTGCCTCTTGCCCCAGTATACTGCTCACAAGTGTTTTAACATGCCCACCAGATTTGCTTACTGGTATTCCACCCATTTAGATTGTCAACCAACAGATAAATACCTGACATTTCTAGCATAGTTTATTACTTTAATGTGGATTCAAAGCTTCTGAAAATATTAAGGAAGGTTTTATCTCCTCAACCTTGTTAGTAGGGAATGTCAAAGAACAGACCTAAAAGATGTTCAAGTATTTATTAATGGGTCCGCTTCCCTTTTAGATGCATTAGTTCTACATTCAGACTAGTATTGCTGTGTGCAGTTAGTTGCTTTTTTCTGCACAGTAGGACCTTGATGGATGGTCATAAATACTAGAATCTTTTGGTCTGTGATCCCAGAATACAATCCAATATAAATAATGTTTCATAAAATATACCTTCTGCTGCATTTTTCCTTAGAAAAGCCAACATAATCATCATAGTCTTAGACTACATTTTCTGTAATGTTTTAACGTTTTGTTTTCCAGTTAAATAGAATGTGAAAATCAGTACCGCAGATTAGGTAATTCCATCATTAATGCACATGTTGAAGGGAAATTCAGCCATTTAGGCTGTCCTAGTGACAAACCTGAAGCCTTTATTTTTCTCCTCCTGTGTGCGCTCAGTGACTTGTGATACTGTCCCGTGAAGCCCACATTCCACTGGTGTGCATTCTGCACCTGGGGTTATTTTTCTGTCCTAAAAACCTGCCTGTTGCAGACTACAATCTAAGATTCTGATTGATTGTGTTTCACGACAATGTAGACTTTTTTTTTTTTTTTTATTCCAACAGGATTGCATCTTTGTTTCTTTCCCACCAGGGAAATCCATTAATGGGAGTTAAAAAATCAAGACAGGCAGTTCAAACTTCTCTTCCAGGGGATACTCATCAATAGTCATAAGCACTGAATAATCTCCGCCCACGTGCGGGAACCCGGAGCATATATAAAAATACATATATATGTGTATGTAGTAGAAAAAGAGTACATAGTACGAAATAACACACACATATACTACATAAAAAATATGCAGCCTCAAACATATCCAATAGGCTAAGAAGCCAGAATTACATGTATTTCTCTAGTATGAAAATGCCATATAAACATATAATGTAAGAGAAGGACATGTACAGTAAGAGCATTCCGCAAAAAAATCTTTTATTTTCATCAAGAAAACAGTAATGCCAGGCAATTAGCCCAAATAAGGCTGCATAAATAAATAACATCCCTGTACAGAAAAGGAAAAACTGGCACCTCGCCTTTAAGGCCTCAGAGACTCTGAGCACTATGCCTTTAAGACCTCCAGGAGCCCCTGCTCCCATCATGCACCACAGGTGACAGGTCAGTTCTTTTTTCCGGCTCCTTCTGTGAGGAACCTGGAGCTTGAGCTTAACTGATTTTGACTTTTCCAGTCAGAATTTATATTTCTACAATATTCTAACAATATTTCTTTTTACTGGTTGTAATACCAGTCTTTTTCTGACTAATTGACATTCTTTTTAGTCAGATATGCCACCTTTATTCGATAAATGTCCTTCCTGTGGGAAGAAGATGGCCAAATCCGATCCTCATTCGGTCTGTGTCGTGTGTCTACCTTCTTCTCACGACACAGAGACATGCTACCACTGTCGTCAACTTTCAAGTAGAACATTGAAAGACAGAGAGAAGATCAGACTTCTAGCCTTGATGGTGAAAGGAAAGAAAAGTGGCCCAGAAAGTCATCATCCATCTGGAGGGCCCTCTTCTCCAAGGAAACGGCGAAAATCTACTTCACCAAAAGCTGGAAGTAAGAAAAAACATCATAGCATGTCGTCGACGTCGAGACCAACCAAACAAGTCAGGTCGGCGTCGAAGACAAGATCGCCGTCGAGAAGTAAGTCGACGTCGAGAGCTATGACCCAAGTGAGATCGAGATCGACGTCGAAGGCAAGATCGCCGTCGAGAGTGAGATCGAGATCGACGTCGAAGGCAAAATCGCCATCGAGGAGTACGCCGTCGAAAAGTAAGTCGACGTCGAGACATGTTTCGGGCTCGAAGCATGATAGACCTCGGTCGACGTCGAAACGTCCGGTCGACATTATTTCAGAGGTCGACGCCGAGATCTCCGCCCCTTCTCGAAGGTCGGCGTCGAGTCTCTACAATTCACCCTCTCGGACCCGTCAGCGGTCTACGTCGAGGGCAGGGTCGACGTCGAAGACACCGCATGAACACCAGCGGTCGTCGTCGAAGAGACCGACGTCGAGGGCTTCGTCCCATAGATCTCCACCGTCAAGAGTTTCACCTCCACGGTCGTCGTCGATGGTGGCTCATTCTGGTTCGACGTCGAGGCGTTCGACGTCGAGGGACAAGCAAGTTATTCCAGCTGAAGGTTTAGAAAAATCATCTTCAAAATCACGGTCGACGTCGAGGGAAGCTTCTTCCTCGCCTGGTATAACTATTATTCAGGTTACACCGGAGGGCTCTCCGGCGAGTGGAGACAAATCTCCTCCCATCAATATGTCACCCAGATGGTTGGAGGACATTAGGCACTGGAAGAACAAACCCAGATCTACTGAAAGACTTCCTCCCACGGAATCCGCAAGATCTTCTGCTGGTAGGTCCCCGAGGCGTTCCAGATCTCCATTAAGACGGCGTTCACGTTCAAAAGAACGCTCAGAACCCCGCCGATCGCATACGCCAAGGAGAAGACAGAGGTCTCCTACAACGACCTCATCAACAAGGTCATCGTATAGAGACTATTCCCCTACTATATCTTCAACCCCACCATCCAGAGTTTCTCCTGTTGATGATATGGGGACATTCAACGAGGTTCTCTGTAGAGGTGCCAGCAAATTGAATATAACCATGACTGTGCCTCGGGTTTCTACATCCGTTATATTTGAAACTTTGCACCATCGGGCTTCTGCAAAGCCTCTTCTACCTTTGGTACCAGGATTATTAGAGCCTGCGATGAAGACTTTTTTGACACCTGCCACAGTGGGCTCGGGTCCCGCAAGAATTTCAAAAAAGTATAAGGCCCCAGACCAAGATCCTTTGTTTCTGCGGTCTGACCCGCCACCGGATTCTCTTATAGTCGCAGCCGCCAGAAAAGCACATGCAAATACCTCTGTCATCTGCTCCTCCAGAGAAGGACAGCAAAAACATGGATTCTTTGGGACGGCGAATGTGCAATACATCAGGATCCGTTATGAGAGTGGCTGGTGCAGCCGCTCTACTGGGACGATATGACCGGTCTTTATGGGACTCTCTGACGAGATTCACAGACAAATTACCCAAAGAGGATCAAAAGGATTTTCTAGAGATTGTACAGGAAGGTGGCCTGGTTGCGAATCAGATCATTAGTACAGCGGCCGACTCTGCAGATTTGGCAGCTCATGGGTACGCACATGGCGTTTGTTCCCGAAGATCAGCCTGGCTTCGACTCACAGGTCTCAAGCCCGATGCTCAAAGAAAGATAGCCAATCTGCCCTTTAATGGATCATCGTTGTTTGGTTCACATGCTGACGACTGAAATGGCAAAAATGAAAACTGAGTTGGATACTCTCAAGGCTGTAGGCCTCGAAAAGAAGAAAGAATTTCGTCGTCGTTTTCGCCCCTATGATAAACGCTCTTTTCAACAGCGAGGTCAATCATCTAACTGGTCATCGCAGAACCAAGGTCAGACGCAACAAAGATCCCAGTTCCAGCAACGTAGACCTGGACGTGGCAGAGGTGGAAACAAACAGTCAACAGCACCAAAGCAGCCACAAAAGCAATGAGATGTGTCTTCCTCCAAAGCTGTTGTCCACTCCGGTGGGAGGAAGTGTTTCATTACATCTGGAGGAGTGGAGACGTATAACAAAAGACAAATGGGTCATCAACATTGTTCAGAATGGCTATCTTCTCAGATTCATAACTCCTCCTCCATCAATACCTCCGAGAGGCATTTCTCACCACAACAAACGATTGTTACAAAAGGAGATAAACACCTTAGTGAAGAAAGGAGCTATAGAAAAAGTCCCCGCTCCTCAAAGAAATCAAGGAGTCTACTTCGTTACTTCCTTGTAAGAAAAGAGGCCCCGCCACAGAATACAGACCTATTCTGGACTTGAGACTGTTGAACAAATACATTCGCAGAGAAAATTTCGAATGTTGGCACTCCATCAAATTTTCCCACAGCTTCATCAAGAGGATTGGATGTGCTCCATCGACTTGCAGGATGCATACTTCCACGTACCAATCTCAAAGAAACATCGCAAATTTCTACGCTATCGAGTGTCTTTTCAACATTACCAGTACTCAGTTCTCCCGTTCGGGCTCAAATCAGCTCCCTGAACATTCTCCAAATGTATGACTGTGGTGGCCGCTTTCTCCGTAAGCAGAAAATATTCATATATCCTTACCTAGACGACTGGCTCCTGAAGAGCTCATCTCCAACTCTGCTGCAGGATCATCTCACGTGCTGCCTTCAGCTTCTCCACAACTTGGGCCTTCACGTCAATTTCAAGAAATCCATACTAAATCCAACGCAAAAGATCCATTACCTAGGCTCCTTCCTGGACACCAAAAAGCAAGCGTGTGTCCTTCGGAGGAGAGATTGTCATCAATCCAAGGAAAATGTCTGACTCTTCTTCACACGCATCTCCCAACAGTTCGACAGGTGTCATCACTACTGGGATCGATGGCATCGTGCATCTTTATAGTACCAAACGCACGATTACACATGCGTCCACTACAACAATGTTTGGAGGATCAGTGGATACAAGTATCAGGGCGCTGGGAGGATCAGGTAATTCTCCATCAATCAGCCAAAGACTCCATCCGGTGGTGGATGAAGCGATCGCACCTGATGAAGGGAGTCCCTTTCTGTGAGAAAGTGCCATCTTTCTTACATGGTATGCCCCCACTTTTTGCTGAATGGCTGATGTACTTTGACTGAGTGTGCCCTGGGCTCCTGCCAACCAGGTACCCAGGGCCTGTGTTCCTTCCCTAAAATTGCATTGATACCTACACCCAATTGACATCCCTGGCCACAGGTCAGCCCCTGGTAAATGGTACCATGGGTACCCAGGGCACTGTGACTAGGGAAGGCCCCTAAGGGCTGCAGCACTTGTTGTGCCACCCTTAGGGACCCTGCACCTTTACACACACACACTGCCTTTGCAGGCTGCGTGTCTTGGTGCAGAACAAAGTGAAGAGTCGACATGGCTCACATCCCTGTGTGCCATGCCTACCAGCCACTGCCCTGGCCTAGGTCAGCCACCCCTCTAGCTGGGTGCACTATGCCAGTGGTGAGGGCATAGAGGCATGAGCCCTGTGCCTCTACCGTGCCCAAGTCCATTCTTGGGCATTGTAAGTGCAGTGCTGCCATTAAGAGTATATGGTGCTGGGAGTCTGTCATTACGAACTCCACAGCACCATAATGGCCCCACTGAAGACTAAGAAGTTTGGTATCAAACTTCTCAGCACATTAAACCCCCACTGATGCCAGTGTGGGATTTAATGTAAAACTCACTCCAGAGGGCATCTTAGAGATGCCCCTGAAACCAACCCGACCTCCAGTGTCCGGACTGAGTGGCTGCCCAGGCTGCCACCACCAGACATGTTTCTGGACCCCTGGGTCGAGAGCCTCTGCTCTCAGGGGCCTGAAACAATGCACATCCCGGGACGAGGTGCCAAAGCCTCCTCCCCAGGATGGGCAGGGGGAGCTTCAAAGGCCTGCCGCCTTTGGAGTTTCCCCAGACCATTTGCTGCTTCCAGCAAACTGGTCCCCACTGGTTCTACCCCCACTCCTGGCGGGAGAACCGGCGGGAAAACCAGAAGCAGGAAATGGGTTGTGCCCACCTCTGCCAACTCCACCCCTAAGGTGGGGGAGGCGAGGTGAAGCACAAACTCGAGTCCCCGCCATCTTGAGGATGGGGGACCTGACCAACCAGGGACAGGCTCCTGCCCCCTCCCACTGGAGAGGAACAGAATAGGGGTGTACCCACCCCAGGAAGGGACCCATTGGTCCCTGCCCTTACCTACCTGTAACCACCCCTAAATTTAGTATTTAGGGGCTCCCTGAACCTTCCTTCCGGAGTTCCCAAATCCGAAAACAAGAAGAGAAGACGACGCAAGAAGACCAGCCGTGCAGCTGCTAAAAAGGAGGCGACAACAACTGACTTGGCCCCAGCCCTACCGGCCTGTCGACCTCTGAACCTGCTCCTGCGGAATCCCGGCCTCAGCAACCTCACAAACCCCGGAGGACCTGACTTCTGTGCTACAGCCTTCGACCCAGGGACTCCCACGAGCAGTGGTACTGCTCAAAAGAAAACCTACCAAAGACCCGGCCCTGGCACGGAGCCGCGAAACCTGCACACTCTGCACCCGCCGAGTCCAGCCTGTGCCTGAGTGACCAAAGACCTCGAGGACGTCCCCCGGCGATTCTGACCTGGAATCCAGTGGCCAAGGACCCTCCTCGACGACCCAGACGACGCCTGCAGCCTCAGGACAAGGGACCCCTCCAACCGCGACCAGCAGGGGGTAAGATTTCCCGACCTCAAAAGACACCCCTGCACCCGGCGCCCACGGCCCCCTGTGCCCAACTCCTGGGTGTCAACCTATCCTCCAAGACCCCAACTTACCTCCTGAAGTGTTGGTCGTCCCTGAAGAATCACCGTCCCCGAGCCTGCAGCCTTTCTTCACCTTTCACGACCTCTATTGTTTAACATTGAGCGCCCGACGGCTCAAAAGCACCCTGCACCCAGCCGCCCGAGTGCCCCTGGAAGTGCAACCTCTATCCTAACCTACTTCCCTACTTGCCCTGAGCAAGTGACCAGGAGCCCAGCTCCCACAGTCGCGTGGCCTGCTTGCCAGCAGCCACCAACCCGGGGCCCCCGCCTGCCATAGGATAACATTGGGCCTTCTCACTCTGCACCCGGCCGCCCCTGTGCCGCTGAGGGTGTAAAAACTGTACTTACCTGATCCTGGGGACCCCTGAGTCTTACCCAGAACCTTAACCCTGCCAGTCAAGTACTTACCCGAAATCCGATAACTCACTTTTCTTCCATAGGGTTCCATTGACTGGTTTTCTGCGAAATTTCTTCTAAGTGTGGAGTTCTGAAACTTTAGAATATTCACCAAAAATCAACCGAGTCACGAAAACGAAAATACTCACCTAGTATTAGGAGGGGCCTCAGTGCTGGACCCGAGTGCCCAACACTGGCCCTAAAAAGTAATCGCAACGTTACTTACCGTTAACTCACTTTTCTTTCATAGGGATCCATTGACTGGTTTTCTGTGAAATTTCTTCTAAGTGTCGATTTCTGTATTTTACAAATATTCTTTAAAAATCGAACAAACTACAAAAACGTAATTACTTACCTGTTTTAAGTAAATGTCCCAGTGCTGAACCTAGGAGTCCAGCACTGGATTACAAAAGTAACGTAAACATACTTTGCTTGCACACTGTATTTCCTTTCATAGGATAACATTGGTAATTTTACCCAGAAAAGTTTCTAAGTGTCAGCTTTTGAAATATAGTAATATTCTTCAAAAATCACTACAATAACCAAAACGCTTTTTCTTACCTGTTTACAGGAAGTGTCCCAGGACTGAATCCAGGATCCAGTCCTGTGGTTAGAAAAGTGCTCTGCAAAGTAATCAATTGTAATTAAGTATAATTTTCCATTGAGCTCAATGTTGCATTGAATTTGACCCTGTGTTGCCTCTTGCACCAACTGTGATAACCACTATCAACAAAGTCTATTGCCTATCTGTAAGGTGAATAACCAAAGCATCTCATACTGAGAAAGTATATTTTGATCCTATTGTTGGTTCTAAAATAAAACAAGCATATATTTTTTTATATACAAACCATTGGCCTAGAGTTCAGTTCTTGAGTGTGTGGCTTCATTTGCTGACTGAGTGTGTACAACAAATGCTTTACACTGTCCTCTGATACTGCCTTACTGCTCGACCAAGCTACCACTTTGGAGAGTAAGGTTATATCTAACTTTAGCCTCTGTCAACCCTCTGGGGACTGTGGACTCTGTACACCCTGAACCTTACTTAGGTACAGTATATACAGAGCCACTTTCCTACACTTTCCATCAGGACCCTCCAACCCAGACTTTAGTCACGGACGCTTCTCTCCAGGGTTGGGGTGCTCATATGGGCCCTCTGCAAGTACAAGGTCTATGGTCCGACTCCGAAAAGAGCTACCACATCAACCTGCTAGAGCTGAGAGCAGTACATCTAGCACTCAAGTCCCTGGTTCCGTCGTTCAAGTCTCGCTCCATTCTGATCCAAACGGACAATACAACGACGATGTATTATTTGAACAAACAGGGAGGTACCCGATCAAGGACACTCTCCATAGAGTCTCAAACCATATGGAACTGGCTTCTAGCGAGAGACCTGTCAATAGTAGCCATTCATCTACCGGGCTCTCAACTCCCAGGCGGACTTCCTCAGCAGAGACTTCGTCGAAGCCCACGATTGGGTTCTCAACAACGAAGTCGCTCAAGGCATCTTTCGAGAATGGGGAACGCCAGACATCGACCTGTTTGCAGACGCGGTAAACGCAAAATGCCCCGCCTTCGCATCCAGGTTTCCCCAACAAGGATCTCGAGGGAATGCCCTTTTGATCGAATGGTCTCAGAGCTTACTGTACGCCTTTCCACCGATTCCGTTGATACCAGTTGTAATCAACAAGCTGTACAGGACCACCTCCAGGATGATCCTAATAGCCCCGGAGTGGCCTCGCCAGTGGTGGTTTCCGGACCTCCTTCAACTATCGGAAGTACCTATCCAAACAGGCAGGGAGAGTATTCCATCCCAACCTGTCCTCCCTCCGGTTGACAGCATGGCTCCTGAAGTCATACAATATGGACACCTACAATTGAATCCAGACTGTATGGCTATTCTCAAAGAAGCGAAAAGACCTTCCACAAGGAAATCATATGCCTTCAAGTGGAAGCGGTTCTTCCTATGGTGTGTGGACAATGGACATGATCCCATCCGGGGTCAGGAACAGGTGATTTTACCCTATTTGCTGCATTTGGCTAGATCTGGTCTTCAGTTCTCTTCTATCAAAGTCCACCTTGCAGCAATCACAGCCTATAGGAAGTCCCCCCACCAGACTTCTTTGTTTAGAATTCCGGTGGCAAAGGATTTCCTTGAGGGCTTAAAAAAGGTTTATCCACCAGTCAGGTCTCCCTCTCCTCCTTGGGAGCTTAACATTGTGTTAACAAAGTTGATGGGGTCTCCTTTCGAGCCTATTCATAAAGCTTCCTTGCAGCATTTAACATGGAAAGCCGCGTTCCTGGTGGCCATTACATCTGCTCGCAGGGTCAGTGAGATCCAGGCTCTTTGCTGTAAGGAACCTTATACTGTGTTTCACGCTAACAGAGTAGTTCTCAGAACTCATCCTAGCTTTTTGCCTAAAGTGGTCTCGGACTTCCATATTAACCAGACTATCACTTTACCTACCTTTTTCCGAATCCTTCGAATCCTCCGGAAAGATCTCTTCACTCACTAGATCTCAAGAGGGTTCTGAAGTTTTATTTGGACAAAACAAAGACACTGAGGAATTCGAACGTTTGTTTATTAACTATGGTCCTGTTAATACAGGTTCTGCAGCTTCCAAGAGATCCATTTCTAGATGGATAGTTTCTTGTATTCTACTGTCATACCAATTGGCCAACAAATCCCTTCCGGGGAAGCCTAAGGCACATTCCACTAGGGGAAAGCTTCTACCACGGCTCTCCTGAGGAATGTCCCCATGACAGAGATTTGTAAAGCAGCTACATGGCGATCAGTTCATACCTTTACTCGCCACTACTGTTTAGATGCTGACACGCAGGCAGATGCTCAGGTTGGGCAGGCCTCGCTGAGAAACTTGTTTGCAAATACTGTTTAATATGTGTATCTCAATTGAGTTCTCTGTGTTTTGCTCGTCCGCACTGGAAGTGGGTATGGGCTTGCTACTCTATTCAGTGCTTATGACTATTGATGAGTATCCCCTGGAAGAGAGAGGATAAGTTACTTACCTGTAATCCTAGTTCTCTTCCAGGGGTATACTCATCAAAGTCATAAGCAACCCGCCCTCCTCCCCGGACGAGCATTAACAGTTTACTCGATATTCTTGCATCTTTGATGCAGGTTCCTACAGGTTTCTTATACCGCACAAAAGAACTGACCTAACTGTCACCTGTGGTGCATGATGGGAGCAGGGGCTCCTGGAGGTCTTAAAGGCATAGTGCTCAGAGTCTCTGAGGCCTTAAAGGCGAGGTGCCAGTTTTTTCCTTTTCTGTACAGGGATGTTATTTATTTATGCAGCCTTATTTGGGCTAATTGCCTGGCATTACTGTTTTCTTGATGAAAATAAAAGGTTTTTTTAGCGGAATGCTCTTACTGTACATGTCCTTCTCTTACATTATATGTTTATATGGCATTTTCATACTAGAGAAATACATGTAATTCTGGCTTCTTAGCCTATTGGATATGTTTGAGGCTGCATATTTTTTATGTAATACATGTATATGTGTGTGTTATTTCGTACTATGTACTCTTTTTCTACTACATACACATATATATGTATTTTTATATATGCTCCGGGTTCCCGCACGTGGGCGGAGATTATTCAGTGCTTATGACTGAGTATACCCCTGGAAGAGAACTAGGATTACAGGTAAGTAACTTATCCTTCCTAGCCATCTCAAGGGTTGGGGTATCCATCTTAATCTGCCTCTGGTAGTTCTGCCTCAGCTATTGTAGAATCGTATACAATTTCTGATGGAAAGATTGAAATTGAGCCACCTTTTCGGCTGCTTGAGAAATAGACCACCACTTGTCACCCTTCATTGATTTAATCTTACACAAGTTAATGTCCTAAGATTTATAAGACAGTATGCTTCCTATTACTCATCCATATTCGTACCTTTTTCTCCTTTTGAGATAAGTAAGTTGCAGCTGCCTTTTCCCTTGTAAATCTAAATGAATGTCCTCTCCATTTTGAGAGCTGTAGATGTTATTTTTGCAGCGTGAATCTTTTCTGGCTTCACGTACTGTGCATTATTCTGGCATCTTCCGGTTGGGTCTTGGATAGCCCCTTTTTTAGGTCGAGCCTAGAGCAGCGCTCAAGCGCTGCTCTAGGAGATGACCTTTAGAAATCGGTCAGCTCTTTTCAAGCACTGGTGCTTGTGGTGGCATCCACCTTGCGGGAGCGAGCAGCGGCGCGCAGGGGCCATGACCGCGCGCGCTTGTTGACACTCCTTTACTCTCGCTCTCACCCTCCCAAAGCCTCCTCCCCTACCTTCCCTCCCCCGGATGCAATGACATTTCTGTCGAGGTTCTGGAAACCATTGTTATACCTGCTGGAATTGCAAGTGGCATGTTTTACTTTTCGTGGTTCCAAATAATCTATTTATTTAAGCCCCGGCTGCGGCGCCACACCGTCGGGGCTGAAACCCGTGTAGACCCACCGATGCGCCACCTCAGCGAACGGGGTGCAGCTCCCAGAGTCAGCCCCTTTCTGGACATGCTCGATTTCTAACCCCGGATTACCTTCACGACTACAATTTCGCAATTCTACATCGTTCACTTTTTACGTTGTTGGCTGAATACCTGAAACGCTTTGAACGTGATTATTAACGCGTTTGGCGTTAGTGTACAACGCGCTGTGCCAAGGAGGATTATTTTGTTCGGCATGGAACAGCGCCACGAAGCAACAGTTTAATCTGCGTGTTGTGGTTTACGGGAGTTACTCCTTGCGCTCGAAGGCAGCCAAATATAGATCCCCAATATGATGACGTATAAAGGGGTGCTCACTCAGTGCAGTAATACTATGAGAGGCAAAAGGCTGGGGTAGAGGATGTGACACCCCCTGACCTCTGACATTAGAGCGTTGACCCCTGGAGGTACCGGCCTCAGCAGGGGCGACTCCCATTTGCTGCTGAGAGGCGGTGGGGAGAGCCCTACACATATTCGACGCATAAACACGTGCTTTTGGGTGACGCCTCGCCGTTTGGTGGAGGACCTGTGCAGTGCTTAATTTGTAAAAGATTACTAGCCGGGGCCCGCAGTTTTGGAAGTCCGCTGCAGGTGCTGCCTGAATACTAAGACTGCTTGGTCTTTTTTTCACCCGGTCCCTCTATAATCCGCCGCCGGTCAGTCTCTCTCTGACCCTTTATCACTCTCGTTCAGACTATATTGTGTCCCTGTTGTCTTTGCCACTCTTTCCTGTCTTTCTCATTAGTGTTTTACCCCCATGCTCGGGGTCACAGTCTGATGAGTGAGAAATAGGTGCTGGTGAGCCCCACCTGCAGGCACCGCTCCAAATTAAGAATGGTTGCGCGACCCTTGAGAGTGGGGGCTGCGCGCTGACGTTCTGCCCCGGATCAGGCATGGACATGCCCGCCAACTTGTCCACCGTGGAGGGAGGGGGCTCCCACTGTTCACTGGTGTCAAGTCTCCTAAAAACACTCCATCGTCGCCTATACGGCTGAAGGCTGCTCCCGCTGGTGTCTGTTCCGCGTAGAGGCTTTTGGTACTGGGGGCTCATTGGTGTCCGGGGTGGAGGCTGCTACCACCAGGGTCCCGGGTGTGGAGTCTGCTTTCAGTGGTGTCCCGAGGGTGGAGTCTGCTCGCACTGGTATCCATGAGTTGAGGCTTCGGGCGCTGGGGTGCAGGGGCAGATGCTCTCACTAGTGTCCCTGTCGTCCTGGGTGGAGGTGGCTTCCACTAGTCTGTTCCGCGTGGAGGCCACGTCTGCAGTCTCAGCAATGGGCGTGTGTCTGGCGCAGTGTCTCAGCATCTCACCGTGCCAGTGCAGAGAAGCAGGGTTGACTGGCTGCCTTCAGCAGCTGGTGCAGGGTGACTGGCTGCCTTCAGTTGGCATCTCATCATGCCAGTGCATAGCAGCAGGTGACTGGCTGCCTTCTAGATTCTTTGGACGCACATCAATTTAGTATTGAAAAAAAAAGAGTACTTCAAATTTAGTTTACTCAAACCATCTTGTAAATCAATGGCCATTGATTTCCCATTTAATCCAAAGATCACACATCACCTGAGTGCATGCATTAGTGCATGAGGCCTGTTGCATGGTTCAAGTCACCACCTCCCGTTTGATGGACCAGGTTCCCGCCTAGGCTGGCACCCCTTGCCTTGCTGCCTTCCATGTCTCCTTCGCACCCTCCACATCTCTGTTGTTAATGCTCTTGCTTAATCCTTCTCACAGGGCATGCAGGGTGGAATTATTCTGGTCCTGCCGCGGATGCATGAAATGTGACCGGCTGTTGAATGGACTTTCTGATGTTTGTAACCTCGCAGCTTGTGTGCTGCATGGCTAAACACTTATAAGATCCCAAAGGCGAGACCTATTGGCTATGCCAATGCTTGTTCTCTCAAAGCTGTGTTTATTGGTTTTAAGTTGGCATATATCATTGGAAAACATCTGGCGCAATCCATTACAAAAGTACACAGCTATTTGAGATTACAATATATCATTGCTTGGGATTGACGACAATATAAAAGTATTCCTATCGTCCACAGTGTAAATACTATAAAAATCTATCTTTAAACTTCAATTCCCCCTTCCCACCTTAAAACAACTCACGATATATGGACAGCATATGAAGATCTAAACAGGCACGTCCTATCCCTGATGGGAGGATCGCGGAGATGCCAAGTGAGACCACCTCCAGGTCTTCCAATAGAGGTGCATTCCATTTAGAATTGGAAAAGGTGTAGTGCCATCGTTTGTGTAGGACACACACAGGGGTAGACCTATTGAAAGGTACTTCACCAAAGGAGCCCAAACATATTCAAAGTTTTTATAAGAGTCGGATAAGATATCTGACATTCTTTCCATAGTCACCGCCCGCCACAGCCTTGCATAACATTGGGTCAAAGAGAGTGCATCCTTCTGCTGCCACTGCCATCTTTGCCACCCCCAGACACAACCAAATCACCGATCTATCCCCTCCTGATTGAAATTTAAAGGGGTCACTTCTAAGCCCCAGCAATACGAAGCCTGGGTCACGGGACTGGGTATGTCAGAATCTCCTTAAGTTGAGCCAAGATCTCAGCCCAAAATGGCGGGATAGTTGGGCAGTCCCACCATATATGTTTAAAGTCTTCCACCATTCCACAATCTCTCCAACATAGTTAAGATGTATTCGGAAAATCTTTTTGAGTTTGGTGGGGTAGAGATACCCGTCGAATAACCATTTGTAATGAGCTTCCTGTAGACCCATCGAATTAGTAAATCGTGAAATGTCTCTCCTTAGCTTAAGCCAGCTGGTCTCTGGAGTAGGCTTCCCAAGGGTGTTCTCCCATCATTCCATGAGGAGCGGCCTGGTGGTCAGAAAAGTTTCTAACAGAAGACCATAAAGAAAGGAAACGCACCCCTTCGACCCACAGCCCCTTTTAACAGATTGCTCGATGGGTGTGAGGTCTCTGGTGCTCTTCCTCTCGTGCCTCGGGTAGAAGCACCCAGTATTTTAATTGATTGTAATAGAAATGTTCTGTAAAGGGGAGATTAAAGTCCCGCTGGCAATGTTCTAATATCCCAGTTATGGAAAAGGTCCGAAACCAAAAGACAACCCCCACCCACCACGCCTTAAAAGTTCCCAGTTGCAATGCTGGAGTAAACCTTGATTTTATTCACTTTGTCCCACACCTTAAGTGTGGTTCGCGTGGGGGTGCTCAAATAGGCATATTGGCAGGCCTGTTTCACCTAGGCTTCTAAAGCAAATCCCAAATATACACTCCCACCACCACTCTATCCATGTGGAGCCAGTGTTTATCTGACTCCCTCGCTGACCACTCAAAAATTACCCCCAGTTGGGCGGCTGGTAATAGAGATTAAAGTCTGGTAGGGCCAGACCTCCAGCAGATTTGGGTAGGCACAACAATTTGTAAGAGAGGCGTGCCCTGGTTCATCAAAACTAAACTGTACACCCTGGATCTGCTGTGAGGAGTGTATCTTAGCTGCCAATGTTTCTATACTTAAGGCAAAAAGCAGGGGTGACAAGACACCTCTGCCTCGTCCCCCGCCCCTGGTGAAAAAGGTCTGAGTTGATCCAATTTACCAGCACCCTGGCCCTAGGTATTGCGTAGTTCTCCTTGATCATAGTAATGAATTGGTCGCAGAAACCAAAGCTCTGTAAAGTATGAAATAAAGGACCAATCCACCTGGTCGAAAGCCTTTTCTGCGTCTTAACTCCAGCAAGACCGCCGGGGTGGATTTTTTTAGAGGCTTTCTCAATCAGGTGGATCACTTTCCAAATAGTATTGTGCGTTCGTCGACCTTTAATAAATCCGGATTGATCAGGGAGTAAGTCATCTAGTCTAGCTGCCAGGATTTTTTAGTACAATTTAGCATCGAGGTTCAGGAGCGCTATGGGTCGGTAAGAACCACATGCCTTGAGATCTTTGAATTGCTTCGAGAGGACGGAGATGATGGCCTCGCTCATAGAAGTCGTGACCGTTCCAGAGGTGGCTATATAGTTAAAAAGGCCAACCAAATAGGGGTGAGTTCAGAACAGAAAGTTTTGTCAAATTGAGACGTCGGGCCCCAGAGCTTTATGGGGTTTGAGATTACTTATCGCTGCGCGTACTTCCTCTGAAATTGGACACCCTAAGATGTCATTTTGAGTATCTGTAACTTGGATCTGAAAGAGACACGTTAGTGACAGATTCCTTACCTTAGAATATCCCCAGGCGTCAGGCTGGATCCGGAAAGTTTTTGCGTAGCAGTACCCTTGCGCGTCGGTAGGCGGCTTCGTGCCGCTCCGCGTCCGTCGTCGGCGTCGTGATCGCCGGGATGACGTCGCGGGCAGTACTTAGACGCCGCCCCTGCGCGCTGACGTCAGTTCTTCTTTTTCCGCGCCAGCAAGCGCAGATCCGGGAAGAGCAGTGCCCTGGTCATTTTTTGACCATACTCTTTGGTGAATTTTTTCACTGTTTTTCATCTATCAATGTGTCGTAGGGATGCCTGGTTTCAAACGTTGCGGCGCCTGTGCTCGGATGATGTCCGTCACCGACCCGCATTGGGAGTGTCTCTTCTGCCTCGGCCACGACACGGAGTCTTGTACCGACTGCCAGGCCCTCAACCCGAAAGCTTTGCGAGAGCGGTCTCGAAAGCTCCTAGAGGCCCGGCATTCGGCTCCGCGGAAGCCCCGGTCGCGTGAGAGGTCCAGGGGTCGATCGCGGAGTCCACACCGGTCGTCTATCTTCTTCGTCCGGTAAGTCGAAACACAAGAAGTCCAAAAAGCATCATCGCTCTAGGACTTCGCCTCGCCGGTCTCGCGACTCGGCTGAGGCCCCTCCCGGCACCGTCCCCGCCCCCGCGGACCCGGACATGCCTGTGGAGTCGCCCCCGCCATACCCGCCCTTCCCGGGTTCGGGGCGGATCCGGCCAAAGTGCAGGAATTCCTGTCGGCCATGGCCCGCCTCTTCGGGCCTCCGGTGCGCCTTCGGGCCCCGCGGGCCCTGATGGGGTTGCTCCGGCGTCGCCGACGGCTCCGGCGTCGCCCGTGCCTCCAGCCTCGATTCCGGCTTCGGCCCCGGCCTCGATCCCGGCTCCACAACCCCCATCGACGCCGGTCGACCTAACGACCCCTCCGCCGGCGCCGATGTCTCCGGTGCCGTTCTCGACGCTGCCCTGGTCTCCGGGCGGCGTCGTCCCCCAGTTCCTTCCGGCTCCGGACATGGATCCGGACCGACGTCGCTCGACGCCGGTTCCGGCGCCGATGGGACCTTGGATCCCAACTGTCCCTCCTCCTCCTTATTTTGAACCAGAGGAGGACCAGGTGGACTGGGAGGGGTCTGATGACCCTCTGGCACGACAGTGTCAGTACGATGAGGACTGGACAGAGAGTCTAGGGGAGGCCAGTGGTCTGGATACTTCCCCTGACACTGGCATGCTGTCTCCTCCCATGGCTACGGAGGAGGGAGCCAATTTTGGTACGGTGTTGCGTAGGGCAGCTGGGGCCTTACGTCTCCAACTCCCTACTTTGACGGTCAAGCCTAACATCTTGACAGAGGTGCTTCAGCCGGCAGCCTCCT
The DNA here is from genome assembly GCA_963921515.1 of Calotriton arnoldi. Lineage (NCBI taxonomy): Eukaryota > Metazoa > Chordata > Amphibia > Caudata > Salamandridae > Calotriton > Calotriton arnoldi. The sequence goes on from CAWUFW010000319.1 coordinate 3,344,611, forward strand.
CTGCGGAGACTGTGCTGCCGTTTAACGACACCCTCACTGACGTTCTTTGGGCGCCTGGTCCAAGCCCAACACAGGGGCTCCTGTGGATCGGAACGTGTCACGACGCCATCGCCCAGCTCCGGGCGACCCCCTGTTTCTCTCTGTCCACCCCACTCCTGAGAGCTTGGTTGTCCAAGCCTCCGCTTCCCAAACCGCCTTCCCTACCGCTCCTCCGGATAGGGAATCCAAACGCCTGGATCAGTTTGGGAAGAAGGGTTTTTCTTCCTCCAGTGCTGGCTTGCGGTCCGTTAACACCGCTTGTCTTTTGGGCCGATATATCCACTCCCTGTGGGATTCGGTGGCGGATGTTTTGCCCCAGTGTCCTGAGGAGGTCCAGACACTGCTTTCCCGCGCCATTGCGGAAGGAAGGGATGCGGCTAAATACACAATACGTTGTGGCCTTGACACCGCCGACTCGCTGGGCAGGTCTATTGCAACGACGGTGGCGCTCAGACGCCACGCCTGGCTGAGAACCACTGGTTTTTCAGGGGATGTCCAGAATACTCTCATGGACATGCCCTTTGATGGAGTCGGTCTTTTTGGGTCCAAAGCAGACCATGCGTTGGAGCGCTTTAAGGACTCACGGGCTACTGCCAAGTCCCTGGGCCTTTCTGCTACACGCCCTCCGCTGACTTCTGCTTTTCGCCCCTATCGTGGCCACGGTAGGGGCGCCCTTCACATCAGCAGCCCAGCCACCGGCCCGCGCAGCAGGCGTCTTCGCGTGGCCGAGGACGTGGATTCCGCCGTGGCGGATCGGGCAACCAGCGTGCGGGTCAGGCCACCACCTCCAACCCGTCCGCGGCCTCCAAACCCTCCTAGTCCCTCCTTTCAGGTGCACAGCACGCCAGTAGGGGGCAGGGTCCGCCATCACCTTCCCCACTGGCGTACCATCACCTCGGACAGGTGGGTCTTGGACATTGTCCGAAGGGGCTACTCCCTCCCCTTCGAGACCACCCCCCAGCCATGCCACCTCAATTCCACCGCATGTCAGGGGATCACTTGGTGCTTCTACAGAAGGAAGTCACGGCCCTCTTGACCAAGAGGGCCATCGAGCGTGTTCCGACCCCAGAAGTAGGGGCGTGGTTGCTACTCCCACTACTTTCTGGTGCCCAAAAAGGACAAGGAGGACATGCGTCCTATCTTGGACCTCCGGAACGTCAATCGCTTCCTCCGGAAGGAGAAGTTCAAGATGCTCACCCTAGCTCAGGTCTTGACTGCCCTCGACCCTGGAGACTGGTTGGTAGCGTTGGACTTGCAGGACGCATATTTCCACATCCCCGTCCTGCCGGCCCACCGGCGTTACCTTCGGTTCACGGTAGGCCCCGAGCATTTTCAGTTCACCGTGCTCCCCTTTGGCCTTACCAGTGCCCCTCGGGTGTTCACGAAAGTGATGGCGGTGGTCGCAGCTCATCTGCGCCGGGCAGGGGTTTGTCTTCCCCTACCTCGACGACTGGCTGCTGAAGGCGGGCTCGTCCCAGGCAGTCGTCTCCCACCTCCAGACTACGGCCGAACTCCTGCACTCGCTGGGGTTCTCCATCAATGTGCCGAAGTCGCATCTGATTCCTTCTCCACAGCTCCTTTTCATCGGAGCAGTTCTGGACACGACGCAGTTTCGGGCCTATCCTCCCGAACGGCGAGTCCGGGATATTCAGGCTATGATTCCGATCTTTCAGCCTTTATCCTGGGTTTCGGTACGGATGACCCTGAGGCTGCTGGGCCTCATGGCCTCCTGCATCCTGCTGGTCAATCATGCCAGATGGCATATGCGGGCTCTGCAGTGGGACCTGAAGTTCCAGTGGGCGCAGCACCAGGGCAACCTGTCCGATCACGTCCAGATCTCGGAGGGGACTGCAAGACAGTTGCAGTGGTGGCTCTCGAACCGGCAATGGGTCATGGGCAGATCCCTCTCCCTTCCCCAGCCAGAGCACACAGTTGTGACGGACGCGTCCCTTCTGGGATGGGGCGGTCACATGGGAGAGGCGGAGATCAGAGGCCTCTGGTCTCCGGCGGAGTCCCGGCTCCATATCAACCTTCTGGAGCTCCGGGCGATCCGACTTGCACTCAAGGCATTCCTTCCCTCTGTCAAAGGGAAGGTAGTGCAGGTGTTCACAGACAACACCACCGCCATGTGGTACTGCAACAAACAAGGCGGGGTGGGGTCTTGGACCCTTTGTCAGGAGGCTCTGCGCCTCTGGACATGGCTGGAACATCAGGGCATGTTCCTGATGGTTCAACACCTGGCAGGTTCCCTGAACGCCAGGGCGGACGAACTCAGCCGCAGGTGCATGATGGATCACGAATGGCGTCTTCACTCGGAAGTGGCGCAAGGACTCTTTCTACAATGGGGAGAGCCTTGGTTAGATCTATTCGCCACCGAAGAGAACGCGCAATGTCATCAGTTCTGCGCGTTGGAATTTCCAAGGCGGCACTCGCCGGCGACGCTTTTCGTCACGAGTGGCGTTGCGGTCTGTTGTACGCCTTTCCGCCTATACCACTTCTACCCAGAGTGTTGAAGAAGATTCGGCACGACCGGGCCCAAGTCATTCTTGTGGCTCCGGACTGGGCTCGAAGAGTTTGGTATCCCGAGCTACTCAATATGAGCGTAGATCCCCCGATCCGTCTGCCTCTTCGGGAGGATCTTCTGTCGCAGCAGCAGGGGACGGTCCTCCACCCGAACCTGTCCAGTCTACACCTGCTTGCGTGGAGATTGAGCGGCGGCAGTTGATTCCTTCGACTTGCCTCCCGAAGTTTGTGATGTGATTCTGGCAGCCAGGCGTCCCTCCACTAAGGTGGTATACGCCTGCAGGTGGAACAAATTTGTGGCATGGTGCACAGCAAAGGCTGTGAATCCCCTCTCTGCCCCTCTTTCTGAGGTCCTTCTGTTCCTTCTTTCTCTGGCCCAACAGGGTTCTGCCCTGGGTACCATCAAGGGTTATCTTTGTGCTATCTCGGCCTTCCTCAGGCTTCCTGATCAGCCCTCCTTTTCAAGTCCCCTGTTGTTAACAGGTTCTTAAAAGGCATTACTCACCTCTTCCCTCCTGTTCCGTTTGTGATGCCTCAGTGGGACTTGAACTTGGTTCTTACCTTTTTAATGTGCGCTCCCTTTGAGCCTCTACATAACTGTCCTCTTCGTCTTCTGACTCTGAAGACAGCCTTTCTGGTGGCCATCACCTCCGCTCGGCGGGTGAGTGAGCTCCAGGCTCTATCATGCAAACCTCCCTTTCTGTCTGTTCATCCGGACAAGGTTGTTCTTCGGACGCGTCCGTCCTTCTTGCCAAAGGTGGTTACTGCTTTCCATATTGGGCAGACCATCACTTTGCCCACCTTCTTTCCGCCTCCGCATCCTTCCAGAGAGGAAGAGAGGCTCCACCGTCTGGACCCAAAACGTGCGCTCTCCTTCTATATTGACCGCACAAAACACTTCCGGGTGGATGACCAGCTCTTTGTTGGCTACGTGGGCGCCAAAAAGGTCGGGCGGTGCACAAGAGGACCATCTCCCGCTGGGTTACCTTGTGCATCAAGACCTGCTATTCTTTGGCTAAGAAGGAGCCTCCTGTTGGGCTGCGGGCCCATTCCACCAGGGCAACGGCTGCTACCACGGCTTTGGGCCGCGGTGTTCCGCTGCCGGTTATTTGTCAGGCAGCTACGTGGGCCTCGCTGCACACGTTTACAAAGCATTACTGCCTTGACAGTCAGGTCCGGAGGGACGGCTTCTTTGGCCGTTCTGTCCTCCAGGACTTCCTTGTCTGATCTTTGTTCGCAGACCCACCACCGGGGTTGGTATTGCTGGGGTATCTATTCTAAGGTAGGAATCTGTCACTAACGTGTCTCTTTCAGATGCACAAGTTACTAACTTGTGTAACGATATATCTGTAAGAGACAGTAGTTAGTGACAGATTCCTTACCGCCCCACCCATCCTCCCCGTTCTGCGAACTGATTTCTAGGGTTAAGGACATCCCTTTCAGGGCCCTAGTATTTTTCAGACACCTATGTCAGCTTCTTGCATGGCTCTGCGTTCCTGGCGCGGAAAGTCGTGTACAGAACTGACGTCAGCGCGCAGGGGCGGCGCCTAAGTACTGCCCGCGACGTCCTCCCGGCGATCACGACGCCGACGACGGACGCGGAGCCGCACGACGCCGCCTACCGACGCGCAAGGGTACTGCTATGCAAAAACTTTCCGGATCCAGCCTGACGCCTGGGGATATTCTAAGGTAAGGAATCTGTCACTAACTACTGTCTCTTACAGATATATCGTTACACAAGTTAGTAACTTGTGCGTTAGGGCGATTCCTTCCAGATAGTCTAATTGAGCATGGTCATGTATCTCCATCGTATAAAGACCCTTATCAAATTGGCCAAAAATATGCGCTTTCTCAGTGTCTGAAGATGTGACGCCCCCTGTCACACGGTAAATATCCCCTATGTATTCCTTCTCTCAGTTAACCCTTAACTGCCTTGCCAAAAGTGTGCCCACTTTGTTGACCTGATAATAAGTTCGGCATTGGAGTTTCAAGAGTGATCTCAGCCCAATTAGAATGAATAGTGTTGAGTTTCCCCCTTAGTGCAGTCACCATCCTTTGATGGGAGAGAGAAGGGTTTTCTTTGGGTAACTATTCTGCATTATAAAGCTGTGTCTCTAAAGTCAGTCTTTCCTTGACCTTCTGCTTGTTTAGTGATGAATTCAACGCTCTACAGTGTTCCCTTAGTACTGCTTTGAAGGCGTCCCAGTTATTGGGGGGGAGAAGTTTCCTCCGATTTATTTACTAAAAAGTATTCCTTGATCGTTTTCCGCAAATCGTCACGTAATAAGCTGTCTCAAACTAGAGAGACCGGAAAGTACCAGCATCTGTATTTAGAGGGGGGTGCCTCCCACTCCAAGTTTATGGCCACAGGAGCGTGGTCCGACAGTACAAAAGGGTGGAAAGAAACCGATTTTAGGGCCTGAACCAGAGCTTTGGTTATAAAGACACAGTCAAGGCGGGAGTAGCTCCTACGAAAATGTGAAAAAACAAGTCTAAATCCCTCCCTGGGATGTAGGGTGCGCCGTGCATCCAAAAGACCCAAATCTCCAAACACTCTTTTTAAGGCCTTTGGAAAGCTCCCTGCAGCAGATCCAGGGGGATGGGTACTATCAATTCCTGAGTTACACGTAGGATTAAAGTCACCCATAACAATAATCTCACCCTCTGCAAATTGCCTCCAGCATAGACACAAAAGAGTGAAGGAATGGTACCTGGCTAGTGTTGGGGGCATGGAGGGAGGCAAAGGGGCACGTGTCCTCGGATATATCCCTGTCTCCTCTTTTTTTTCTGGAGTGGACATCGTTGACCAGTTGGTGGTATGCCCCTCCTTTAGTGATGTCAGACAAACGCCCTGAAAATCTTTTGATGTAGTAGCAATCGTCACATTATTTTTTTCCACTGTTGGGTCTGGAAGCACGTTCGAGATCTTCAGGCTCTGTTAGGAAGAATCTGTGATGTGGGGAATAGTTTTTCTCAAAAAAGACCGTATTGAAGATAACCGAGTACACAATCGACTTTGTGAGGTGAAAACCGGCACTGAAGAACAGTGAATAGGTGAAAAGACCAAAACTTCCCTAAGACCATGTGTATCGGAGAATAAACGTGAGGTATGGAGCAAATCTCATTTAGATTTTGCTTCAAGTGCATCCACATGTATGCGCATTTCAGCCACTAGGTCTATAACCTTTACTTCCTGAAAGGCCATAGTTCGAAGGGGTGCACAGCCTCTGCAGAATTCCAACCCATGACCATCGGGGTGAAACAAATAGAGGTGGGTGCTTTGCCATCTTGTCCCAAGGAAGACCGGAATCTGTGAGCAATCTGGGGCTTTTTAGCGAAGCAGAGAAGACACTGGAGGACATGAAGTTGGGCTGGGGGAAGACCCGGACGTCAGAAGTAGTTGAGGGGCAGTCAGAGAGGAAAGATAAGCGGACACAGAGGGAAATCAAAACCCAGCACAAGCTACCACATGAGTGCTCAGCGTGTGAGCCAAAAATCTCAGACTTGATGCACACAGAATCTGTCTTGATGCCATAACGTTTGGCACCAAAAGGCAAACAGAACCTGAAAGACCCCACTGATCCAAGGCAAATGATACAGTGGGAGGCAGACCCTCACAGCCAGTCTCCATTTAGAAAGAGTATCAGGAACGTTTGAGAGACAAGACACCTGGATAGAACGGCTCCATGCCGAAGAAGAGATGTGAAAACAATCTACTCCCAAAAAAAAATCACAATTGAGGCTCTCATGCAAGGGTACGACGCTAAAGAAGCAAAAGAATTCCCCTGAAATCTGAACAAGGGAAGGAAATGGAGAAGGAGGTTGCTCAAATGGTACCACCACTCTAACCAGAACCTCGGGTGGAGACTGAAGAGAAGTTCTTTCATTTTGAAAAAAGAAAAGTCCCTCAAACATGACCCTTCACAAGCAGGGAAGTCAACAAAACAGTGGCATAAGCTGACTTGCTAGAAGAGTAGGCTCCTGCACTTCAAGACACTCGCCCCAAGACGACATCACCGCATACAATGTAGTTTTAAAAAGAGCAGCAAACGCCTAAGAGGTGCAATTGAAGGAAGAGCGGGCGTAGTCATGCATCCTGCTGAAGACACTGCTGCCCGACCAGAAAAGGCCCCAATTCCTCCCAATGCTGCCCAGCGTCCTCGACCAAGGGAAAGAGGACTTCAATGAGCCAGCAGTTGCAAAGGCCATCTTTGTGTGGAAAATACTAGCACGCCAATAAGCCGTTGTTGGTCAAGCTGTCCTCCTTACTTTTTCCAGTCTTCTACAGCACCCACAGGCTAGCCACCGCTTTTGGGAAGACTTCTTTACAGTCTATACACAGCATGTGTATCTACTACCAGGCAGACCTTGGACTGAAAAGGTTACTTACCTTGTAAGCATATGTTCATGGCATGTAGTGCTCTATATTCACATGCCCCCACCTTTTTCCGCGGAGGCTTCTAGCTGTTGCAGTTATCATTCTTTCTTGCTTCTTTTGCATGGTAATCTCTTTCCTCTACTGCTTTCATCGAGCTATATCCTCACCTGCAGTGTGGAAAACAGTCTAACAATGGAGCTGATGATCTGCGCATTACTAACAAAAGGCGAAGTCACACTACCCCGTGACTTGAAGAATTCTTCGAAGAAACAAAACAACATTCATCCAGGATGGCAGGAGTATGCACAGCATGTTAACAGCATGTTAACCTTGGCACCGCATGCCACGAACAGATGCTTGCAGACCAAGTAACAGTTTCCATTTGTAGAATCAGTGGCTAAGGAGCTACAGCGCATGAAAAGGACAGTGACCTGACAAAAGCCATGGGGGCATTGCAGTACATGGACCCTTTTGAGGGGCATGCTGCACAGGAAGAGAGCACCTGCAAAGAGTGGTGTAAAACCAGCCACCTCGCACAAGACATTCACACAGCAGGCTACCACCACAACAGCCCCAACGCAATGACAGTACAGATCACCATTAAGGCATGCCTTTCAAGGACGATGCAGGGGTAGAAGAGTCCGGGTAGAGGAGTGACTCCTAGAGGGGGACTGGCCACTCCCAAGAGACTGTACAGAGAAATTCCTTCCGCACAAGTTACCTGTGGGAGAAAGAAACAGAGGGTTCAGAGAGGAATGGTGAAGAATCATCTGCGACCAATGGATGCTAAACATCATCCAACATTGTTACTGCAACAAAATCACAAGAACACTACCCACATTACCACCAAGAATAAAGCTCATCAGCAGGGAGGAACAAAGTTGTCTATGGCAAGAATCAAAGATCTCTTAAGCAAATGGAAATAGACTATAGGAAGGGTACTGCCAAGAGAAAGACAACAGGGAGTGTACTCTACATACTTCTGGTTCCAAAACCAGACAATAATCTAAGACCTGTCTTTAGATCTGTGAGCACTCAACAGTTCATTCAAACACGAAAAGTCAACATGACCGTGTGAGGAAATAGGGCGTATTATATAGAATGGGTGTGCAACCTCACCATGTAATACTTCACAACTCCTTTAGGACCAGAAGGTTTAGTCTATCAAACCCTCAGCTCAACCCTGGGTAGCTGTGGCACTGAGCAGCAAGGCTTACACAGAAGAACAAGCTCAAGCTTAAGCATTAAACCGTACCAAAACAATTGAAGAATAAATCGGCATGCCACTCCAAATTATAAAACTAGACTGTATTTTTATATAAATGTAGACACTAGAATGAAAAAGATCCACAGGAGCAATCTGGAGATATTGATTTTATAAGTAATAATAAAGCAATTTCACTCTGCCGCGGACAAGCGTTGGCAAAGTCAACTAATTTGACACTTACCCAAGTTTTCTTTGAAAAAGTTTCTAAGTGTCAATGCAGTAGGTCAGAAGTACTTGGGGCAACCAGCTCCAGCAAGGAGCTAGTCTGGGACCAGCAAGGTCCTCGCAAACATTTACCTTCATAGAGGAAGCAGTCCTCCGGCAGATCCAAGCACGTTGTCTGCATTGCAATGGATTCCTATGGAGTGGTCCTGATGCAAGGGATGAAGGATGTTGAAGATGCCCTAAGAATGCGACCGTCAACAGGGGTCTTCTTTCATAGATTCCTCAGTCCACGAAGATGGTGGGGAGTTCTCGTTGCAGGGTTGAAGTCTCTGGCCTGGCCAAAGTCCAGTCGCTTGTCGCAGTCACAGGCCAATCCTTCCTGGATCTAGAACTCCCCTTCTGAGGGTCCCAGCAACCCTGGCAGCACTCCAGGGCTCAGTGAACTCAGGTGCTACTTTGTGTGTCGGGTCTTCATCCTTGGTGCTGCACAGTGGCGGTGGTAGCGGCTTGAAGACTTTGGGCTACCAACTTGCCCCAGCAGGCTTTTTCAGCTGTTGTGTTCCTGTGCTGCGAACAGGAGGCCGGTCAGCTGGCCCTTGAATTTCTCTTGGCTTGACTGGACTCTAGAGACAGCCTGCCCTTGAGCAGCACACAGCAGGCACTGTCCCTCTCTACGCTATCCAACAAGTGCAGCAGGTGCAGTCTTTGATGATGCAGCCTCTTTGCTGGTCCTTCGTACCGCAGGGCACTCCTTCGGTCCTTCATCTGAGTAAGTTGAGGTCTGGGTGTCAGGATTGCCCCTCTTATGCTCAGAAAATGGCCTCAGGGCAGGATGCGGTTGGTAGCCAATGGGCTACGATGTTGCCTCTCACCTGGTGACCAAGTCCTGTGGAGTGCGACACCTGGCTATCCCAGGATGCACCATTCTGCCTACTCCCAAGATGGTGAGACCTCTCTCTCAGTGTACAGACATCCCTAGCCCACCTCTGTGGTGTGGCTACCTCAGGGCTACACACCCCTGGGGAAACTGGTGTGGCAACTGGTTTCCTTTCTGCTGCGCATGCCAGCCTATCTGCCTAAACAACGGGGCAGCCACCCTCCCTAGTGTGACACATCTGCAATTCAATGGTGGCTGCCTTTTGGGGCTAACACTAAAGTGGATTCCTGCAGGAGGCGGGGTCACACCTCCTTGACTTGCAATCCCGCACTGTTCTCCCTGAAAGTCGTTGGCATGTCTCTCCAGGAGGGCAGAAAGCAGTCTTGTGGCACAGGCTCCATGCGTGCCCAGGAAGGCACAGGACGTTTGATGACATCAAAGTGTCAACTTTGTAAAAGCTGCACTCTGCAACAAGTTACTTTAATTTCAACTTGAGATACAAGTCTATTTTAATGTAACGAGGAGTTTGATACTTTGGAGTGCTCCCTTTGGTCGCACCGTTCATGAGTTAGCACAGCTGAGGTGGTCAACGTGTAATCTTGTACCCACCAACTGGGCAATCAAGTCTTTCCACAGTAAAAATTGTGTTTTTGTATGTTCAGGACATGTGAACTACATGCCCTGCCCGTGTCATATGTTGCACCCTGCCTAAGGGACTCAGTGGGCCTACCAGAGGAGTGACTTACAAAGTAGTGGACTTTCCATCTCGTTTAAATGCTTTTAATGGCAAAGTCGGGCTAGCAGTGCACAACTTCTCTGCCAATCTGCAGTGACGGATTGGGGGACTCGTTTTACTTGGCGGACCTCCAGGGTTGCACAACCAGTGCTGTATGTCCTGGGGTGCCCCTCTAACTTCGTTGGCCCTGGTACCTGGATACCAAATAATATGGACTTACTGGTAAGTTAGCCATTTCCAATTGGGAGCAGCCAATTAGACATACACTTTATGGTCAGGGCACCGAGGTCTGTTTAGCAGGCCTCAGTGCACTCTGAGTGGAACAATCGGCAGTATCAGTCGAAAAACCCACGCCCTCTTTGCCCTGGATCCTAGAGACTGGATAGGGCTATTGTACCTGGCGTTTATTTGTATTCACATCCCTGTTCTGCAGGCCTCTAGACACCACCCTTGTTCAAGGTGGGTCATGAACACTGTTTGGTGTTCTCCCTTTTAGCCTCGCCATGGCGTTAACAAATGTGATGGTGGTGGTCGCTGCCCATCTTCAGGGGTTGGCAGTACCAGTCTTCCCCTACCTTGACTACTGGCTGTTGACTGTGGGTCTGCCACTGTTAGTCGTGGACCACCTCCATATGACAGTGAGCCTCTTAACATCAATGGGCTTCTCAGTCAACCTGCCAAAATTGCACCTGACCCCCTCACAGAGGGCTTTCAAGCCTTTTCTCCAGACCGCCAACTCAGGACATTCAGGCTATGAACCTGATGTTTGTCTCTCTCCTGGGTCTCGATGAGGATGGCTCTGAGGCCTCTTGGCCTACTAGCTTCCTGCTCCATGCCAGATGGCACATTCGAGCTTTGCAGTGGGACTCGAAGTCTGAGTGGGCCCTGCACCAAGGGAACCTGTCAGATTCCATCCAAGGGAAGGAGAAGACTGTAAGACTTTCAGTGGTGGGCGCCCAATCGCAGTTGGACCAGTGGCTGTGTCCTCGAATTGTTTTCGACACAGTTGCACCTTCCGCAACCATCAGGATGGCTGACCGAGGATTGCATGTCTGTCTTGCAGCAGGAAGTGCAGGCCCAAGTAGGAACTGGGTGTTACTCCTTCTAGTTCCTTCTGCCGAAGGAGGGGAGGGGCTTCCGTCATATGTTAGATTGTCACACTCTCAACTCCTTCATACGGAAGGACAAATTGATGCTCAAGTTAGCAGAGGAGACCGGATGGTGGTGTTGGACCAGCAGAACTCTTATTTTCATATCCCCTGCAGTTCACAGATGCTATCTGAGGTTCACAGTACGTCAGGAGCATTTCCAGTTCAAGGTGCCTCCCTATTGGCCTTATCATTGTCCGTTGGATGTTCATGAAAGAGAGGGTGGGGGTCTTCCCCTACCTTGACTTACTGCTGAAGGTGGGCTTATACCAGACAGTCGACCACACCCAGATGGCATTGAACCTCCACAAATTATTGGGGTTCACTATCGATGTGCTGAAGTCACACATGACTGCTTTGCCGATTTTAACGCTCATCCCGGTAATTCTGGATATGGTAAAGTTTTGTGCCTTCCCCCAGAGTGAAAAGTCCTGAACATTTAGGCTATGATCCCATGTTTCAGCCTCTGTCCTGGTCCTCAGTGTGGATGTATGAGGCTAATAAGATTGCTTACCTCATGCATCCTGTTGAATGAATCATGTGTGCGCTCTGCAGTGAGAACTAAAGATTCACTGGGCAGAGAATCGGTGGAATCTGTCTGATTGTATCCAGCTTTCTGAGGAGACCGCTAAAGACTTGCTGTGGTGGCTGTTCGACTGCAGTTGGGTCAATGGCAGACACCTCTCTTTACCCCACCCAGATTTGGCACTGGTGACGGCTGCATCGGTTCTGGGTTGCGGTGGCCCTCTAGGAGAGGTGGGGCTAAGAGTCCTCTGGTTTGCAGCAGAAGCTCAACTCCACGTCAGTTTTTTGGCATTGAGGGCAGTTCACTTGATGTTATGCGCCTTCCTGACCATCATCAGAGGAAGGCCTGTTCAAGTGATTGACCACATCATTGCCATGTGGTACTGCAGCTAGCAATGCGGTGCTTAATCCTGTGCTAGGAGGGTGTATACTTCCGGAAGTGGCAGGACTGCTAGGGAATTTCTCTGGTGGTGAACCACCTGGAGGGATCTCCAAACGCCAGGGCAGACAAACCCAGCAACCGACATCTAGCTGACCACAAATTGGCAGTTAAACCCGAGGGTAGTGCAGGACATCTTCCGTCAGTGGGGAAGAACCCATGCTCCATGTTTTCGCCACTGCCCAGAACACACAATGTTAGCACTTTTGCGCATTAGAGTTCCCAGGGAGGCTTGCTCTCGGTGATGCATTTTGCCTAAAGTGGAACTTGAAACTTCTGTATTCATCCCTGCTGCTGCGTCTCCTTCAGAGTTCTGAAGAAGATCAGGAACAACTGGGACCTAAGTCAGCCTAGTGTCATTGGATTGGGGCCAAGAGTGTGGTACAAGGAACACCTGTGCATGAGCATCTGTACTCTGATAAAGCTGCTACTTCAGGAGGATGTTGTGTAGTAGTAGCAGGGCATTGCGCTGCATCCTGACCTGCATAATATAGATCTCCATGCTTGGAGACTGAGCGGTGGCAGTTGTCCTCATTTGGCCTTCCTCCTGAAGTTATTGCTATCTTTTTGACTGCTAGGCACCCCTCTTCAAAATCTCTGTTTACCAGTGATTCTGACAGATTTGTGGTTTGGTTCAGCACCCATCAAGTTTTGTTCATTTTCTTTCTGGCCCAGGAAGAACTTTATTTGGGCACTGTTAAAGGCTACTTGTCAGCTCTGTCAACTTTTAAAAAAAAAAAAGTATCTGGATCAGCCTTCATACTTTAAATCACCTGTTATGATGAGATTTTTGAAAGGCTTGCAACATTTATTTCCATCGAAGCAGTTTGTGGTGCCACGGTGGGATTTAAATTTTGTCCTTACTTTTTCAATTTGTACTCCATTTGAGCTGATGCAGAGTTGTCCTTACCTCTCCTGGCCCTTAAAACTGTTTTGCTGACTGCCATAACATCAACTCGGTTTGTGGGCAAGCTTCAGGATCTTTCTGTCCAACCACCCTAAGCCACGTTCTTCACAGATTAGCTGGTGCTGAGGACCCGAACCTCTTTTCTGCTAAAAGTGTTAACAGTGTGACTTCTGATAGGCTATAACACTCCTAATGTTCTTTTCTCTTCCTCATCATTAAAGAGGAAGAGAGACTCCTTTGTTTGGACCTCAAGAGAGGACTGAAATTTTACATTTGTCTCTTTAAGGAAAATCGAGTGGAAGATCCGCTTTTTGTGGGGTTTACTGGGGCAAAGAAGTGCAAGGCAGTGCACAAGCTGACCATCTCTCAATGGATTTTGCTCTGCATCAAGATTTGCTACGCTTTGGTCAAGAAGCAGTCTCTGGGCTCATTCCACCACAGCTGCTACCACTGTGTTGGAACTCAGAGTCCCTGTTCTGTATCTGTCATGCAGCTACAAGGGTGTCAGTACACATGTTCTCAAAGCACTACTGCTTAGAAAGTCCAGTCCATCACAATCAGCATTTTGCTTTCTCTGTCCTGCAGGACTTTTTTAGTATGAGAGAGTTAGCCGACCAACCATCTAGGTAGGTATTGCTATGGTATCTGTTGGCAAAGTGAGAAATCTGTGGTTAGAAGTATTGATCAGAAGAACAAGTTATTTGTCTTTGCTAATGCTCTTTCTGGTGAATATTCTAACCCCCGATTCCTCACCACCCTCCCACCACCACCACCTTCTGAACTGAACATTTGTTTTTAAATTATATCTTTAAAAGGTCCCAATCTAGAGATCTGCACACTGGTCAGGCCTATTTGCCAATAGGCTCTGCGTCTGAGTGCGTAGGCAGCCTAAGAAAGCAAATGACGTGCACGCATGAGTGGAGCAAATATGTGGCTCCTTTCCTCACTTCTGCAGTGTTTGTGCGAGCCATACGACACCCCCTATCAGCATGCAGAATTACTGCTTTGAAATTTCTGGATTCAAAAGTGAGTCTCTTTGGTTAGAGCTTCCCCAGAAAGAGTGTACCGGAGGGAAGTATCTTGGTCATTTGTTCAATGTAACAAAGCCATGTGTAACACTTATGTTTGGGCCGTTATTGTCATTGATCCTCTAGGCAGAGAAATGTTGCTAGAAGCAGCAATGATGGTAGCAGTTATCTGTGGGTCATCCTGCATACATCCAAAGAAGCTCATGCAAAAGGAACCGGCCATATTGAAATCCGACAAAGCAAGGGACCAGGTGTGAAGCCTGATGAAGAAAGAGGAGATGGAGTTTGAAAGTTTTCAAGAGACTATGCTTTAAAAATGGAAAAGGTTATGTACTGCTGTTAAAGTGAAATAACGCAATAACAGTGAGAAGTAAAATATAGAAATCTATTTAAATGGTTATTGCTGACATCTGGCCTCATGTTTGTGTATCCTCTCCTTAGGAGGGATTTCTCCTGGCCCAAAAATAATATAAATGGAGCCAAGAGCAAGGAGTATTTTTGCTTACCCAGTATTACTCAAAATAAGGAGGCTTCAATCTCAGTTTCCCCATCAGCTTACTAGCTTTCTCTTTCCAGTAAACTACTCATGGAGAGGCTGGAGAAAAAAAGCTAAGAATAGATGCCCATGATGTATGCCAATCCGGACAAACAGCCTGTGTTTAAATTTGAAAAGACCAGATGCACTGGAAGGCACCCCAAGAACGCAGCACAGTGTCAAAGAGCTCTGGGATATGAGTATAAATTAAATCCTAGTGGAGTTCTCCCAGCGTTAAAAGAGAAAATTGAATACCAAATAAGGGCCATAAGTTTATGGATGATTGGCTTTCCAAAGGAGGCTGACGGCGATGACTTCAAACTGTTAGTGCTACACTTGTTTGATGAGAAATTAGATCTTTCCCAGACAGAGCCAGAATTGGAGGTAGCGAATTGTCATTGTAAGAGGGGTGGCCAAGATGGGCGTGGAGGTACAGGATAGAAAGTTATTGGCTTGATGAGTGACAGGTTAACCTAATGAAGTTCTGACCAAAGTACAGAAGAAAAGGTAACACTTCAATTTAGCATGGGTCCTGATGTTCCCAGATGTCAGACTGGAAATGAAGAGGTGGATATGGAGCAGGCTTTGACCTGCTGGAGGACTGGTGGTAAAACCTGCCAGATGCAGAAATGGGGGTTGAGGTGAGAAAAGATTGATGGGCATATGAAAGTTCCTTATGGAATTAATATTGGAGGTAAGTTGTGAGTTTTCATCTTATGGAACTGATATGAGATTTATGGTTATTTTTTTGCCATTTGTGGAAGGACTGTGAGGATGCAGGCCTGCCACTGAGTGAGAAGTTGCAATATCCATGATGTCTGGTTCTAATGGCTCTAATAGAGGGGGTTTGGCAACCTTTTTTTTTTTCTTCTTTCTTTCTAATTTTTTGCTGTGTTGCTGATCAATTGTATTTGTAGACCCACAACTCAATCTACTTAAGGGCAGCCACTGTTTTCCATGTGTTTACTTCCTTACATTGGAAATAAATGGTTTATCCTGTATTGAAGCCAAACGTGAGTGCATAAAAATCTTTGCCAAGAGTTTAACAATTTATCCTGTGTTGAATAGTTCCAACCATAGTACTAATCATTGGGAACCTTTACAGTTAAGTTTCTAAAGTGAAAATGTGGTGAAATTGTGCAGATGTTTGAAACAATAAATGATAGAGCCTCACTGAAAATAGCATTGTATATAAAAAAGCAGCTCTGCTCATTCACAGTAGCACATAAATACAAAAAGTGAAACTATTATCTAAATGTTGATCCTGAAAGGGCTTGCAAAGCATGACATTTGTCAAATGGTGAAAGTGAACACAAAATGCAAACAAATCTAAAATTAAAAGTAATAACGGTGTAACTCTTCTTATATTGCTTTCCAGGATGGTGTAGAGCCCATGTGGGAAGATGAGAAGAACAAGAAGGGAGGACGATGGCTCATCACGTTAAACAAACAGCAAAGACGGAATGACCTAGATCGCTTTTGGCTGGAGACAGTGAGTCCCATATTTAGTGAGCAGAAACTGCTCTGCATGAGAATATTTTGTATTCTGTTACTCTTCTAATTTAAATTTGTTGCATTCATAGCTTCCCCCTTATTGTAGCTTGTGACTGGCTATGACAGAACAAGGCATTCTGTTGGAGGGAATTTTTGAGCAGTGAGATAATCTGCAGTCATTTATTTTCCTTAAAAGTTATTCTTTATGGGAGTTCAGGGGGAGGTCACATCTTGCTCCCTAAAAAAAAATTGCTCTTCAGAGGTCCAGAAATAATGTGAAGATATAATTATTTTGCATTTACTAGAGCAACACTAGTTTTGAGAAAAGGCTACATCTTTGACCCTGGATGAGAAAAAGCTACATCTATGACCCTAGATTCTAGTTTACAAACTAAAGTAACATTTGTAATCTTACTTTTCTGCAATTTATAAAGGAGAGGCTGCAGTACCCACCCAGTATCCTACCACAGCCAGAGACCACTTTTGATTTTTCCACCGTCCTGATAAAACAGATCTCTTCAATGTTGATAGTGAAACTCAAAACCCAGGAAGGGAAAGCAAGAGAGGGAAGAAGGTACAAGCCCCATATTTCCAGAAAGCATTTTTTTTAAATTATCCGTGGAAATTCTGGAGCACTATTATAGAAGAGTAAAGTCCTTAAGATTGGCTCTCATTTGTCCTCCTGCGAAAACAGGAGATGTCTTAGCTCTTGGTCATTTTCAGGTGCTAACCCTTAAACCACCTAGGGAGGGGGCTCTTTAAAAAGTGCAGCCCTGGAGTCTTTATTGCTACACATAAGCAGAGACTTGCTGCTTTTTTAGGTCGAGCCTCGAGTAGCGCGCAAGCGCTGCTCTGCGAGACTTTAAGTAAGGGGCTTCTGAAAGCTGACCAGACGCTCGTGCGTCATGGCCTTTCCCTGCGGTTACCCGCACGGCAGACATCTGTTTCCAACTATCGTGCCCAGACGCGGGCGCGATAATTGGAAACACATGCCGGCCGTGCGGGTAATCGCAGGCAAAAGGCCATAACGCACGAGCGTCTGGTCAGCTCAGCAGGCTGCCGCGCTCGCTCGCCCCCGCTCCTCTCTTGTTTAAAATCTGAGCACCCTATCTATAGGGAGACGTGTGAGGCAGGGTTGACTTCACATAACACAGGGCAAGCAGAGAGCAGAGTTCAAATTGCTTTGCAATCATGTACACCAACGCCATACGTAACCAGTAACCAAGAGTCAGACAAACTCACAGGCGGGCTCTGAGGACTGTATGAGGCTCACTGCAGGGCGGCCGCAGCACTCTGTAGTAACTCGGGGTTGTACACGGAGCTCGCGGTGCACAAGCACTCTGGGGGAGGGCAGGTGGGCGCCATGAACAAGCACCGCGCCGGACAGAGTGCGTACACAGGCGGGGGCAGGCAAGAGAAACTCGGAAACAACTTACCACAGTCAAAAAATGTCAGGGGCTCCGCTATCGAGAGAGGCCATAAGGCGAGGAGGCACAGGCTTACTGCCAGGACAGACATCTTCGGCACAGGCACACTACACGACGGCGCTGGGGCTGAGGAAGTGGAGAACGCCAGAAGTGTCATGTGACACGGATGGCCTGATGGAGTGGGCGGGGAGGAGTGCAGTCATGTGACAGAGGGGACGAGCTGCCTCGACTGAGTCACCGCTGGTCAGGAAACGATACACACCGAACAATGTATGTCATTTTACCGGGCGTTCAAAGGCAACGAATGGGGTTAAGGAGCAGGTGTCTGGTGCCCCGGGCTAGGGATGGGGTCTGATCCCTGCCTAGGTTACCCACAGAGAGGAGCCGCCCAGCACAGTCATTAGACAGGGGAGGGCACAGAGCTTCGGCTTGGGCATGGCCGCGCCCTGCTGCCCCTCATGCGGGAGGTTGAGTCAGTGCCAGTCACAGCATTTTTTACTCGTTGTGCAATACACAGAGCTACTGAGGAAAGGGGGATTATTAGAAGCACTGGCTTACTAGGGGGCGCCTCTACAGAGAACCCAGGGAGAGTCACTTGGTAACCCCGGCAGGCCTCCCAGCCAAGGACTGGGTATCTAGCACCACTTATCAGAGCCGGCAGGGACGTTTTAACAGCATTATAGGCCCCCGGGCAAACAGTGCACTGGGCCCTGCCTACATTTGCTCAACGGAAAATGAGTGTTAAGTTCTGGTCTGCATGGGGGCCCCTATGCTCGCGGGGCCCCAGGGCAACTGCCCGGCGTGCCCATGTCTTAAGACGGGACTGATGCCAGGCTTTCTGCGCTGATACTCCGGGCAGTGCAAGGTATCCCCGTCTCATTTCTCAGAGTAGTAATTAGCCTGCCCTCTTGGGAGTGGTACCAGTAATCCTGCCCTTGTGTCATCTGAAGGATTTTGGGGGGCCCATGCAAGACTCCTTTTATGGCGCCACGTTCGGAACAAGTTAGATTTTATTACATATTTTCTGATCATTCAGGCGTGTATGTCGCCAAACAATACTACACTTGAATTTTCACACAAAACAGCCCACTAATCAACATGTATTTCTGTATAATGCAGTGGCATCAATAATGCTAGCATTATGTGCGACATCCATTTCAGAATACTATAATGCTTCCAGAGACCTTATGGTACTTTTCTTGTTCAATGATCAATTATGTAATTCTATAAGAGAATAAAAACAAACCCTGGTATGCAGAAATACCATTGTTATTAAGTTTGACCTCAACATTTCTACTTCCTAAAGTTGTGAATAGAGAGCTAGTTCCAATAGAGATGCTCTTCTCCCATCCACTGCAATTTTTCCTGTCCAATTACACCCCCTCTCATCGGCGTATGTTTGGACCAAAATCAAATCCAACACCCTCACTGCACATCATTGATAGCTACTGTTGTCCACATGAACGTACACTCAACATAGACTTATTTACACTCCTGACATTAACACTAGGAAAATACCCTCTCACCGAAATAGGGAACCGCCCCAACACCCACCGACCACGCACGCAACCTAGGGGTCATCCTCGACTCCACCCTCTCCATGACTAAACAGGTCAACGCCGTCTCCTCCGCCTGCTTCAACACCCTCCGCATGCTCCGCAGGATCTACAAGTGGATCCCCACTGAAACGAGAAGAACGGTCACCCAGGCCCTCGTCAGCAGCAGGTTGGACTACAGAAGCGCCCTCTACGCAGGAGCCTCGGCCAAACTCCTGAGACGGCTCCAACGCATCCAGAATGCCTCTACAAACAAGATCCTCGACATCCCTCGCCGCAGCCACATCACACCCCACCTGAGAGACCTACACTGGCTCCCGGTCAACAAGAGGATAACCTTCAAACTCCTCACCCATGCACACAAGGCACTCAACAACACCGGACCAACGTACCTCAACAGACGACTCAGCTTCTACACCCCCACCCGCCAGCTCTGCTCCGCCGACTTCGCCCTCGCCACTGTCCCCCGCTTCCGAAGAGCGACCTCCGGTGGCAGATCGTTCTCCCACCTCGCCGCCAAGACCTGGGACACCCTCCCCATCCACCTACGGCAGACCCAAGACCTGCTGACCTTCAGAAAACTCCTCAAGACCTGGCTTTTCGAGCAGTAGCAGCATTCCCCAACCCAGCGCCTTGAGACCCTCACGGGTGAGTAGTGCGCTTTACAAATGATATGATTGATTGATTGATTGATTGATCTTGTGGCTTCAAGTTGATAGTAAGTTCACTGGAACACTCATTGCACCATTTTCAATATAAACACCTACAAAAATGGAACAATAGTAATTCTACCAAACCACAACATTCTCTGCTTTTGAGCATCGTACAGCAGCCTAAAAAGCCTGTAAACCTGCAGTCGAAAGTAAAATTTGAACCGTGCCAGATCTCGCCCAATTTGGATCAACAAGACCATCATACTAACTTTGTCAATCACCAGGATCATAAAGTTACAGTTTAAAACATAAAAGAATCTCAGTATTTTACATAAAAAGACAAATAAGACAGGCCAGAAAATAACCATCCTAAACAAACATTCAATTGGCTGTATTGCAGCAATTCCAAGTACCATATGCATTCGAGGGCCCATTAAGGGGGAACTGCTACAATTTGCCAGTTTGAAACCCATAGTTGGAGCTCCTGTGGTTACAACACTTATAAATATTTTGTAGTTTTTGCTTCCGGTTACTGGAAAATGTAAGCTTTCTGACTGGTCTTATTTTTATAAAAATAGGTCTTTAAAAACATGATTAAGACAGGGCAGAGCATCAAATAAACACACTGCTCTAGGTCTTATTTTTTTAAGGGCCTTTAAAGACCTAATTAACAAGCATTGGCATAGCCAAAAGGTCTCGCCTTGGGGACCTTATAAGTGTTTAGCCATGCAACGGTTGATGTTGTTGCACCAAGGATATTGTGCTGCATAACTAAATACTTATAAGGTCCCAAAAGCGAGACCTATTGGCTATGCCATTGCTTGTTTCTTTTCTTTCAGCGTTCTAGAACATATTGCATAGCAAGCCGTAAAAAAAGCCCAAAAAAACTTTGTTTTCCATAACAAAAAATCCAGAGAGTACATAGCAAGAGGCATTACGAGTTTACCAATACAGTGGTGTCTCTGCAGTGCTACCCCTCCCAACTACATACAGCAGTACGCTACTAACCTAATGTCTTCCTAGAGTGTATATAATTATGCATCCCCTTGCTCAGGAGTCTTTTCCAGGGGTGGAGTTGATGTCCCCTCCTATCTGCTATCGGACTCTGGAGAATCCTCAATAGGGCAGCCCAGCCCCACAGGGTACATTTTGCTTAATCGCCGACTACACCTCTGAAGCTGTGCATAGGAACCCCTTTTGAGGCTTGCTGCACATTATCATTATAATTATTTGTGCAGCCACGACGTTTTAGGGTAACTATTGGAAAAACATGCAGGACAGCGGAGACCCCATAGACTGGTTAAAATGCAGCAGGGGGCATTCGGCTGTAACTCTTTAATTAAATCTTAATTCTACGGTTACAATATAAAATAAGGTACTCTCGTATTAATCTACAAAAAAAAATAATGCCACCTATACATGGCATAAGTTCATGCCTTCTTTCAGAGACAAAGAAGTTATCATTTCACAACTGTGTCCCAGCGCTGACCAGTGTGAACAGTAACTAGACCTCTCATTTCAACAGGCACAGGACAGTGCTGCATCACCACCCAACTTATTAGCATGTATTTTATCACGCTTAGATGGGTGAAAATCTGAGTCAAGTGTTCCAGGATTTGAACCTGCAAGTAGCCAACTAGAGATCGAAGCCGCAGGTGCTCAACCTGCGAACCTATCTCACCGGCATCAACAGTATTCAGAAAGGATCCATCCTCTCCAATAATTATAAAGGGTCCTGTCGAAGGTAGCTGTGAGTGTTTGGTGTGGGTGAGAGAGTGCATGTGACTTGAGTGTACTACTTGGATATGTATCCCCTGCAGGTTGTTGACATGTTAATTCATATACCATCTTGTCAAGTCCTTTTAAGCAAAAGGGTAGAGCCAGGCAAAAGAGCTTTTAAAAGTGTTAAGTGTATAAGCATGTAAACGCCATTTACTTAACTCAAGCGGGCGATGTTGCAAATAGCTGCCTGGTCACACTGCCCCCTTGAGCGGCCCCATGAGAATAGTTATTGGATCCCAGTAGGATGTCTTCTCCACTGGATCACCTTCTCCTGCACCACGTGCATGAAAAGAAAGCTTCCTTCTACACTGCTGCATTCTTTTGAGCAGCTGGAGAAGTATTTCTCTTGATAGCTTGAATGTGATGTGCTATCCTGGAGATTCGCTGGGAAAGTGAGAGGTGCTGGCACCCGCACCTTACAGGGAACATAGCTGTACATACTTTTGAAAGCCAGCACATCTGTATACTTTGTCCATGTAGCCTGCCAGCGGAGGACAGGTAGACCATGGCTTGCCAGGTCAGGAGGGCTCCCTCATCCCAGCAACTGTCTCAAATTATACTGGGCAGTACCACTGTTTTTAGGTCTCGCGCCTAGCGTTGCAGTGCGCAGCGCGAGAACTCTAGAAAGGGCTTCTGAAAGCTACCTACACGCTCGTGCGTGTGGTTTTGCTTTCCGCGGCTGCCATTGGCTTTCGCGTGTTTTTTTTTTTTTTTTATAACAAAATCCAGCACGCAATTGGGCAAAGGCGGGCGCATGTCCCGCCTTTGCTCCGCCCATTCCCGTCGGTGGCCAGCACGCGCAGCAGCGCGCGTTCGTCTCGCTGCCGCGCTCCCTCCCCCCGCTCCTCTGTGGTGCGCGCGCACCACGGGGGGTTTTTTTTTTTGTAGCTGCCCGTACCACTAAAGCTCGTGTGCTGCCCTGTATTACTGAACCGGAGTTGCCAATCTCCTCAAATGCCCTTTAGTTTAAGTACCCGGAAGGAACACCTGCAGTGGTTTTAAGGTGGACCTGGCGTGAGTGTGCGGATTTTCCTTCTCCGAATGCCATGTTTTCCTGCCGCTTTGTCCTCGCCTCCGCCCACTGCGTGCCCAGACACCTGAAGGCGAGACATAATGACCAACAGAGCACCAGGCAGTCTGGAGCACGGCCAGTTTTTTTCTTCTGAACAATCAAAGGCCCGATGTGTCTCAGCTGAGCTGTAACAAAGTGCTCCCATAAACTATGAAGTGCGGCAGAGCAGCGCCGCCCGTGGCGTGCGCGTTGCTTCTGCAGCCAGCTTGGGGCTCCCAGCGGCGTTAAGGCTGCTGCCAGGGTCACACTCACTCAACTGCTACAATGTAGCACAATGCATTATTGCGATTCCCCGGGGCCGGGGCTTCCACTGCCGGTCAACCTAACGTCATCGCCAATGACTGACTGGGACTCACAGGAGTCAGGACAGCCTGGATTATCACTGGAGGCAGGCTGGGCGGCAAACCCGAATTTCCATGGCTAACGGCCTGAGCCTGCTGCTGCCAGCCTTGCAGAGCAGAGTCGCTGCCTGCAATTATGGAGCTCCACCCGCCACAGCTTCAAATCCGGACTCGACTGACTGTCATCTGCGGCCAAAGTAAGTACTGGGTGTGGTAATTGCAAATGCCGACACCTGTTGACTCTAGGGTCTGTGGTCACTAGTTTAATTCCTAAAGCAGATCTTATTTCTGCGCCAGCCCTCATACTACACGAAGGTAAATTAACTCACCACAGGTACCCAGCAGAACGGAAGCCTCTCCGAGATGCAGACGGCGATTGCAGCCCCTGCCTCGTGACCAGAGCCCTCTAGTGCTTCTCTCGCTGGTCGCTGTCTGTTTATGTAAAGGCCGGAGTTTTGGCCTCCGGGAAGTCCTCACCCTCCGAGGCCACTGGCCCAGAGAGCCCATCCATGCCTGCTGCAGCGCCATCCCTGGGCCTCGGCTGGTCTCTGTTGGCGTCGAAGTGCTGGTAATTAGTGATAAAAACTCAGTGACCCGAAACTTCAGAGGTAGTGGCAGTGCCCAGCCTCTTAATCACGAAGGCCCCGGTGCCTGCTTATTGCTGCAGCCAACCGAGTGGGTTAATAATAATTCGAAATAATTGTTTGCTTTTTAGCAGCAGCAGCGCGATCAGCTGCCTCAGTGGCGGTCGTGTTGCAGTAAACTGTAGGTCAGAGTTCTTCTGCCCAGGCATGGCTGCAGGCTCGAGGCTGCCGGCAGGCTGTGTGTGACCAAGAGTGTGCCTGAGGCTGCCGTGCCCAAAATGCCCAGGGTGCATGCTGCTGTCTGCCCCCGTTACTGGAAGAGCAGCTATAGGTGGGTTTCAGAAGAGTCCACACTAGGTTGTGTGTGCAGAGCATTGCCAACCCTAACCCAATGTTGGGACACATGCCCCAAAAATGGCTGCTGCAAGAAAACCTTTGTCCTATACCCTTCAAGTTGAGAAGCCATCATGGGCTCTATGGAGAATACCTCCTCTCTCGCTTTGGTCTTTGCCTCTTCTAACCGATCCTGTGTGGGTGGGAGCAACAGGAGTGACTAAAGGTACAGAGAGGATGAGAGTGTCATACGTCATCTGCAGACACAGCAGTGGGACTTGCATGGCATAAAACCAGCATGGGAAGAGCAGTACCAGAGGGTCTTGCAGTAACAGAGGGAAGTGTGTGCTGCTGCCTGGCTGCCCCTGTCCAAAGAAGTTTGCACAGCTTCTGCTTTGGCGCCGCGCTTGTGTCATGTTTTTTAGGTCTCGCATAAGAGGCATCAAGTAATCAGTATTGCATCAAGACTGGTCACACAAGCCGGGTGTGGTCTGAACACAACATTATAGTCAATGTGTTTGTTTGGTGGTATTATTTGTCTAACATGCAGTTCTTTTGTATAAAGTACACATTTCTCATGCTTATTCAGGAACAAAAAAGATTTTTTTGCTATTTACTATACCGAGCACAATTGTGTTTCATTGTGGCCTCTACAGCAAACTTTAGAATGTTGCAGTTCGTCATTTCCTGTTCCTTTGTTGAATGGCCTAACAAGATGGAAGGCTTCTTCAGCATCAGCGCTCCTCTGCGTATGGAAGCAGGAATCCATGTAGAGTAGCTTCAAAGCCTGAGTCATCTTTGTTGGATGAGACCATCTGGGATTGGCCAAAGGGGGATGTCAGTTGGTTTTAGGTCCACTCAGCGAAGAGTAAAGCCCCGCTTTGGCTTACTAGAGTCATAAGTCTCATCAGATACGAGAAGTGGATGGCTGTGCTTGTACTGTAAGGCAGCATTGCCTCTGTGCCGGGCATCCCATAGGACATCAGTCCCATTTACAACGAAATTGAAATCCTAAAATATACACAACAATCACCTAAAGCTGCTGTTTAATCTTATATTTAGAGGCAGGCTCCTTGGTGTTTCTGAAATGTTACAGCTCTGCCAATTTCCTAGACAAGGTGTTTCTGTAATAAAAACTTCAGAGCCGCTTATTCGATGTCTCCCTGTCTTGCTGGGAGATATGTTGTCATTTTTATCTGACTCAGCCTTGGATGCCCTGAGGCGCTCCAGAGGTTATAATGTATAATTCAGAGCGCTGGCTCCTTCTTCTCCAAGCTGATTTATAGGAGAAGAAATTGTGTCCTGGCACTCGGGGTGCTGAGCGCACTGTTCGCAGTATTTGAAACAGGTGGTGGGCAGGAGCGGCTCCTCAGTGGTTTGCAGGTGCCGAGAGCTGGTTATCTTTCCAGTCCAACACTTGCAAAATGTGTTTCATGATGCCGTTAAAGCTGCAACTTACTTCACAAACCAGCACCTCTGATAGTTAACTTTCAGTGGGTACTCAACCTCAGAAAAAGAAAAAGTATGACAATAGGACTTTCCTTAATACTCCTTTTATTGGTTCAGATGGGTTATCATAGATATTTCTACCACAGCCATTTCCTTTAGGTGAAAAAAACAAGTACAAATATAAACAAGCATTTGCAATGCAATAGGTCTCGCATTATTAAAGTTAGAGCTATTGGTGTTGCATTATTTAGCAATGCCAATAGCTCAAACTTTAATAATGCGAGACCTATTGCATTGCAAATGCTTGTTTTCATTGTGGTCCACTCTTTTTTTTTTTTTTTTTTAGCATTGCAAGTTTAGATTCTGTCATTGACACACTCTCACTGTTATGTAGGGACATGCGAAGCAAGCCCATCTCCACTGCCACCATATTCATTTTGGATTCTGGCATTGGTTTTGTGTCCCTGAATTCCAGCATTGCATCACAAATGGTGGGCTCCTCATTCGCAGCACCAGATTGTTGTCATTGCCCTCCCCCAGGAAGATCTTTTTTATTGCGCAAAGAGCCATAATTGTCCATGCTGTTATGCTTTTTTTCACAGCTCGATCTTTTCTCCATTATGGAACAACCCTGCACTGTAGCCCAGAACTCCAGTCAGGCGGCCAAGTATTGTAGGGCAATGCCACGACTTGAACCAGCACAGGCTTTCCACCTTTAGGGGTAGGAGAGTAGCTCTTCGCTGCCTGCTTCTGAGAGCCGTTGAGATCTGCTCTCCAGTGACCTGACTATTTTGGCTTGTCCTCACTCACTTGCATGGTCAAGGCTTCAGGATGGGCGCAGTCGAACCCAGCAGCCATCAACAAGGCTTTCCCACTCTTGTGTCTTCAGAGACTGTTGCAGCATGCACACACCACTCCGGTGCTGTCCCTCTGCCGCCCGGAACTGCCACGATCCGCACAACGCGCCGCCCTTCACACTGGGACCCCTGCAGGCCCCATCCCTGCAGTTATCAAAATGTATTGAGTTTCATCAGCCCCGAGGAGTAGGCATAGGACCATACAATTGCAATTCCTGTTGTGCTCCTTCAGGCTCCGTAGAATCTCTCCCGCCCCTAGCTCCCAGGAGCAGCGACCGCCGTAACCACTGTCCACTCAAGGAGGGTGTGCACACTTCTGTTGCAGTTCACTACACATACTCACCCATTCTCTCCAGTTTTGGGCCAGCAGGGACCACAGCTGTTTCTATGTTGCTCTAGGCAGTCGAGAGCTGCACCTTTCCTCCCTCCTACACGGAGACCAACAGCACTCACCAGTCAGCTTCTTCAAGGGCAGTCCGTCATAGCTCTCTTGTGTGGGGCCTAGCAGTGTCGGTCACACATCCTCCATAGAGGTCTCCCCGCTTCTAACTATGCCCTGATCACTAGTGTATACTCCAACCTAATATCCCACGGGGTGCTGTATTACAGAACAGGATATTTAGGGCCTTGTCTCTGCGCTTGTGGGAACTGTCAGCATGCCACCATCTTGGTCAGCATTGAGCCGCACCCCCCATTGCGTAGCGGGCTTGTACAGCAGTGTTATTTTAATCATTGCTATTCAGCGAGTTGCCTTTTTTAGTTTTTGTTAAATCTTAAAACTGAGGTGGTTTTTTTATGTTAAAAAGAAAGAATGACAATTTGGCACATGACTGCTCAGTCTCAGAGGAAAAAACTAAGAGTTGAGTGAATAGTACATATTGACTCTGTTAGAGAAATATCAGTAAATACTAGGTTTGATTTGGGTCCCATTACTATGTCATGCATATTTTTTCAATAGGATTCTACCGCCAGTTTAACACTTACTTGGGGCCCTTTCATTCACTTTTCCTGCCCATGGCCACATTTTTATCATACCCACCATTTCCATTTGACTCAAAGGTGTTTGGTTTTAAAATGAATTTCAATATCAGAGACTTGGAATCAAGAGTGCGCAGCGTGTAACCTATTTAAAAACATAAGCCACTGCGGAATAGAAGAGATCGGCTCCCAGCACACAATATGGAGATGGCGGCTGAGGCTGAGTTCTCCCATGACGTATTGCAGAACGAAGAGGAGATAAACGCCAATATAGCAAGGTGGGGTAGTCATCGCGAGCCCCAACAATGTCGACTTCGCAGAGTCCAGCGGGGATGAAAGGGCCCTAATCCACATTGAGCACACCACACCAAAGGCTATGGTATTTGGGTCAGGACCAAAAACAAAATTGATGCTAAAAACCGTGACTAACATCGACCCACCACGTGCTAAACAAATCTTGCACACACCTCCCCCTCCTTGCCATGGTGCACCACATGCCTCGGGCTCAGGTCAACACCACGAGCATGCCTCGGCACCTAGAAGGGACTAGAACATCCTTGATTCCAATCTGGCGACAAGGATGAAAAGTTGGGATGGCACTGACACAACACCGGCACCAAAGCAGTGGCACCTTCCACAGCCATACCACCGGTGACAGGGAAGTACAAGACACACACCCAAATCCTTGAGGAACAGGGCAATGTGTTTGAAGGGTTGCATACATATATGCAACAAAAACACAATAATTCTTCAAAATGGCAAGCACAAGTCCTAGAGATCAAAAAAGAATTGCCGCTGAACAAAAGGCCACTAGCTCCATAACATTCAGTCAACCAGAAACGCAATCACCCTCACCAACACAGGAAGAGGAGGGGGATATACCTCAACAGAATTGATGCTGATGATTCACATGAAAACCCCCAGCACAGCCAAGACCCATGGGATGATTATTATGTGGTTCTACCTGATGCTGATATCAAATCCCTAGTCCCATCGAAAGCATCACCACCAGATGACACATCATCCTGTCATAGATTTATCCAGAGAGCTGCAGAATAAGTCTGGACCTGCAAAGGGGGACAGAACAGGACAGCTGGGCCACTCTTGGTGCTCGCCTCTGTGGAGCTATTGTCGCTCGTCATCTAGTCAGTCTTCGTATTGTTGGAGTACGGATTGGACTCTAAACAAGTGTTGATTGCGACAAGGGCTCTGGTACCCCCAGGTATTGGTGCAGGGAGGCTCATAGGGGACCTGGTGTCTCCAGACTTGGCAAGAGGACGGATCTGACCTCTTTGAGTGCGCTGACCTCCTCCTGGACAGCTACTGCGTCGGCAGACCCGGTGGTCATCAGCTTCTTGGAACCGGACGTCGCTGTCGATGCTTACAGGATGCAGGGAAGTGACTCGTCCACTCCAAGGGAGATGCTGGTGGTTTTTGAAGCACTGGTAAACCCTCCTAGGCTTTTAGAGGATGCAAAGCTGCAGGACGAGTCGTGCCTTTGCAATTGTAGTCTGGAGCAGCGGGCAGGGTTTGGCGACAAAAGTCCACAGCCGTCTTAAGTTCTGCCATTGATTGGCTCTTCAGTGTCCTCTTATTCTTTAGTCAGGTGGGTGTAAAGTTCTGGTGTCATGGGGCCACCTAAATACTCAATTTAGGGGTGTTAGGAGAGTGTAGAGTAGTAGCCAATGGGCTACTTATCCTTGAGGGTCACTCTGCCCCCAATAGGAGTACTTCCTGTGGGAAGTGGGCATAACCCTGCCCCAGTGTTCCTAATTCTGCCATCACCAAGATGACAGAATTTTCCTAGATGGGGCACATCAGGCAGCTAACCTTAGGGGTGTGTCTGACCTAGGTGTGTTCCACGCCTCCTCGCATAACTAATTTCCCGTCTGTCCTGGTGCCAAAGGGGTGGCATCCCCCAGCTCTGGGGGAAGCCAGGGTTGCATATCATGGGCGGCAGAGGCTTTGAAGCCTCTGGCCTTGATATGCTGATTTACTAGTCATCCTGTTGGAGGAGGTGTAAACACTTCTGGCCAGAGCAGGCATTGCTCCTGACCTCTGAGAGCGGGACTCTCACCCCCTAGGGGGTCAGAAGCGCATCTGTGGTGGTAGGCTGGACTGTACTAGTCAGCCAGCACACTTGAGGACTAGTAGGGTTCAGGGGGTACCTCTAAGTGTAGGTATTAATAAATTCATCACTGGAACCAGTGTGGGTTTATTAATATGAAGTGTTTGATACCAAACACCTTTGGTTTCAGTGAAGCAATCCTGTAGCTGTGGAACACCTAATCACCAGTGCCCAGTACATATACTTAAGATGGCTTCCCTTTTCACTTGCAATGCCCAAGAATCTACTTGGACTTCACATGCAGATATGTCCACACATGTAATGTAACGCACCCTGCCTTAGGGCTGTAATGCCTGCTGTAGGGGTGACTTGGATATATTGCATGCAGTGTCTGTAGGCATGGAACATAGGATGTGTGCCATGTCGTGTTTTCACTTTGGTCTCCATTTCTCACAATCTGCAATGGCAGTCAGCATGAGTGTAGTGAGAGGTCCTTTAAGGTGGCACAATACATGTTGCAGCCCTTAGCGGATCCTCTTTAGTACCCATACCCTAGGTACTACGGCTACAATTTACTAGGGACTTACAGGGGTTCTGAACGTCTTGCCAATTGGCGGCGAACAATTATAAAGTTTTAGGGAAAGAGATCTGGCACTGGGGACCTGGATAGCAGGAACCCAGTGTACTTCTGTCAAAACTGCATCAGATAGGCAAAAAGTGGAGGTGACCATGTCAAAAAGGGGCACTTTCCTACAGCAGGTAAGTAATCGCCTCCGCAGTATAGTATTCTTGAATTTCCTGCATAGTAGAGGCACTATATGGGCTGGACGAGCCAGGCAGTGAAGGAGGGCCTGATGAGGCACCTTTAGGTAGAGAGACACCAACTGCTCTTTTGTTACCAGGACTAACGAGTAATACAGGTAGGGTATGTATATAACAGCAAACCTGTAACTGATTATCGGCCTGAGTGCAGTGCCCCAAAAAGCCCTGTAGAGGGCTGATGTGCAGTTCTGCCTAGCGCTTCACAGGCGCTGAAAAATGAGGTCATTGACCTTGTATACAGACCCCGACTCAGGGCTTACTCTTGCATGAGTGCGAGAAGAAACCAGGTCGCCTGAAGGCGAAAATACGAACCCATGAAAAGGGCATAACACTCTAGGCCCTGGGACAAATTAGAGCGGCGGCTGGCCGTGAGCGCTCATCCGATCGCTATCTATGGAATACGATGGAGCAGCGTGGTGGTGCGCTCTGAGAGAGAGCCTCCGAAGAGGCGTGCAGGTGCCCCCAGCGGTCAGAGGATCGCGTCACACAGCCCTGACATGCCTCAGCGAGACAACCGCTATCGTGGGCCTCAGCCATGTAGAAGTGAGCGCGCTTCCCTGGAGAGTGGATTAAGCACCAGAAAGGTAATAATTATGTGAATAGCACACAGTAATAGCGTAATTAGCACAAATAACCACAAAATATGACTTAGAGCGGCTGACGGGCCTGGCACTTAACATGGACAAGGGACTATCAGAGGGTCATGAGCACCCGGATTGGTTGACCTGTAATAAACTTTTCTATCCCAAGTGTTCATGGGATTTGTGGTTTAGTTAATGTTTTGATATGGCTGCTGTTAATTAAAGCGAAGAAAAGAGAGCATAGTCCTTGCCTTCGGTCCTGACATAAAATTAGTATTTACGAGTGTTTTTGTGCACAAATGATCTAGAAAACATATGTATCACAATCATGGTAATTAATACTAAAATCCCACCATTCATAACTAAAACCAGACCTAACCCAATGAGAGACCCAAAAATGTCATCAAACATCCCTTCATAGGCCTAATAGTCTACAATCCCTATCTATTTTCAAAATTATATTCCGCCATTTATTTCTTGGCTGTATCATCTAATGAATCCGCAGCATGCCAAGTCATGTTAGTTTCCCCACATAGTTTACTTTACTGCTGGGCCTACTGTTGGAATATGATCTTAACGTATTCCTCCCTCAGCATCTGGTCTGTCCAGCTCCTTCGTTTTCTGGCTTTGCTTTATACCTTGGCTTCTAGTTATTACCTATGGAGCGTGGAGGGGGGGCACTGCTGCATATTTGTTTCTTCTCTGTGCAAACAATCGTCTCTTGTGGAAGTGTACCAAAGGCAGCAATGTAACACCTTTGCTTTCTTCCCAGCTAATTCTGTACTAGGCAAGATTGTATATTATCCACAAGCATTGCACGCAGCTTAGAGAGGCAGAAAATCCCATCTGTCTTGTTTGTGAGTACTGTCAAAGTGGAGTTTGAAAGGTAAAAACTTGGCGATTGTACACACATTTATTAGTATTACAATTCAAAAGAGTTCAATTTTCTAGTCCCTAAACATGATACACACTCAGTCTAATAATGTACTAGTGTGCCTACGTTGGCATACAAGCAGGCCTGGCTTGTATGTAACATGTATGTATTACCAGGCAGGCTTCAAAGTCTACTCGTCCTCTTGCTATAGCGAGTCAGATGCCTTTAAATATTTTTTTATCTTGTCACATTTACTGGGAATTTTATAGACATGTCAAATGTCATCTTATGTTTTCTTGCAAATTGCTGCTTATTTTATCTTGGCGATCGGTATTCATTTTTCTTTCTCCGACTACAAAGTTAAAGGATTTTGTAAAGTGAAGGGTCTGACAAAGGAGTTTGAAATAAGACTATAGGATGTCAGTTTGTTTTTTAACACAAAACATTTAAACAACTTGGAAATTAATTGGAAATTAATAGTATAAATATTTAAAAATGGCACTTAAGAAAGCACATTTATTTTGTTAATTCTGAAATATGATGGAAACAGAGTGTTCAAGGCATATGAGCTGTAGATCATATGCTTTGCATAGATCGCCATCTAGTGTTGGGTCCGGATGTTTGCACTTTGTTTTTCTTCGAAGAAGTCTTTCCAGTCACGAGGTAGATGACTCCTCCTTTCGGTTATAGTGCGCATGGGCATCGACTACATTGTTAGATTGTTTTTTTCCGCCATCGGGTTCGGATGTGAATTGTTGCGTTCCGGTTCGGCACTGTGTCTTCGAGCCCCCTTCGACGCGCAATCCACTACCCTCGGCGGTATTGTTTATCGATCGCGTTCCCATTCTCCATGTATTGTTTGTTCTCAAACCTTCGATCGGAACACTCGTGGAAGGCCGTTGGGCCTACCCCCGCCGGGATTGGTAGCAGCTGATGGAACGGACTCCGTTCAAGTTGTGCCCCGGGTGTCACGCTAAGTTTCTGCGCACCGACTTGCACGAGGTGTGCAACCTTTACCTATCCCCGGAACATGACGAGAAGGACTGCGAACCGTGTAGGTCGTTCCGGTCGGAAAAAAACCTCCGTGATCGCCGGGCTCGACGTCACGAAATGTACCAACAGAGCAGCTCTGCGTCGGACCTCCTCGGAGATGAGTCCGAACAAGAAGAAATGCAAGCGCAGGAAGCCGAAATGGAAGAGGAACACATCTGTGTCCGAAGCCGACTCCGATGCCGAAGATCTCACACCGGGACAATGGATCGTGAGTAAAGAGACTTCCTTCCCCTACCATCTCCCTCATAAAAAGGCTCCGATCCCTCCTCTGCCTTCGGGCCTAGGTCGGCACCGAGAAAACATTTCGAGCGCCCCGCCTTCGGGCTCGGCGCCAAAACATAAACAGCCTTCCGGCCCGGGCTCTACTCGTCTCCATGCCGGTGCCTACCTGAAACCTTCGGCGTCGAAAACAAAACACCTTCTGATTTCCGTGCCACCGTTATATAAACCTAAATCTTAGGAGCCGAAACGTTCGATGCCAAAACCAGCATCAAAAGAAACCACTGCAACTAAAGAGCCTCGGACCGATAATCCGTCGGATCCGACACAAAAAGAGATCGTTATTAACCCAGAAATTGGACCTATTCATACCAAACTTCCAGAGAAAAGAAAAATTGGCCTACCAGAGGACTACCACATTCCTCTGAAGAAGAAAAATGTGGACACTAACCCCTCTCCACCATATATCCCACCTTCACCCTGTAATCCAAATTTACTGATTACACCTACACATTCCCCTACACCACCACCACCTGACCCACAAGACACAGGGGATGACGATGGGGACATGGATCAATATGCACCACAAGATGCACCACAAGATCCTGATCCATGGGATCATTATAATGCTCCTCAACCAGATAATGACCCTGACCTATATCCATCGAGGCCTTCGCCCCCAGATGACAACATTGGGTACATTGAGCTCCTTAATAGGGCTGCACAATATCATGGGGTAGAGCTTCATAAGGAAAGCTTAGAGGAGGATTTTTTGTTGGAGACACTAAGTTCATCTCAAAGAGCTACGCAAACATTGCCAATGTTAAAAGCAATGCTCAAACACACTGAGGATATCTTTAAAGACCCTGCAAAAACTAGGATCATCACTCCCAGGGTAGAGAAAAAATACAAAGCTGCACCTAATGATCCTGTGTATATTAAAGGCCAGTTACCCCTAGACTCTCTAGTCGTTTCCAATGCTCGTAAGAGAGCTAACTCTCAAACAGGGGAAGCCCCTCCTCCTGATAAGGAGTCCAAATTATTAGATGCTTTGGGAAAAAGGATAGCCTCACAAGCAGCTAATAACGGGCGCATTGCATATAACCAAGCATTGTTGGCAAGGTATGATAAAGCTCATTGAATTTCTACCTGATGAGCATAAAGATAATGCCAGTGACCTTATTCAAGAAGGTAAATTAATCACGAATACCTCTATCAGGTGTGCGTTGGATCAAGCAGATACAGCAGCTTGGGCAATCAACACTAGTGTGCTACTCGGTAGACATGCTTGGCTAAGGATTTCAGGGTTCAAGCCTGAAGTGCAAGCCTCTATTCTTCACCAGCCTTTTGATAAAGAACATTTCTTTGGCCCAGCTGTCGATGTATCACTGAAAAAAATGAAAAAAGATACAGAAGTTGCTAAGTCCATGGGAGCCCTACAATCACCTTCTAATAGGGGTTCCTTTCGTTGCTCATTCTATAGGGGCGGCTCCAAGAATGTATCTACAGAAACTCCCTCCTCCTCTTACAAGGGCAACAATCAATCAGTCGCACTCTTCAAGAGGGTATTTTAGAGGAGGGTATAGAGGAAACAACGGCAAGGGAAGAGGCAGAGGTAATTCAACACGCACCTCCCCTGCAAACAACAAGCAGTGACTTATTTCCCATACCCCCGATCATTCCACTGCTGTCGGGGGACGTCTTTACAGAGAGGTGTAAAAAGCGGAGTGGCCTTGGACCACCTCTCTGCAACGCAGCTCTGTGGCGCTTACTGGAGGTACCTGGTGGGCTAGTTGGCCCCCAGGGACCCTCCGGATTCAAGGGGAATTAATCCCCCAACTTAAAACCCGCCAGGGGGCGCGTTTGCACAGTGGTGAAGGGAGGGGCGGGCCTGATGTGACATGTGTGTACTTATCCAATCACTCCGCCAAAACCCAAGCACTTATAAATTCACCATGCACTCTCCTTGCAGTATTCTAATCATCCAGTCAGTACCCATGCACTCATGCAATGACCCATGCACTAACTCATGCACTGCTACAATACTCTGAGCACTACTGATGCAGTCCAGCCATTGCCCTGTCACTACCCATGCACTCCTCCGATCACCCAGCGAGCACCATGTACTTATCCAATCACTCCGCCAAAACACAAGCGTTTATAAATTCACCATCCACTCTCCTTGCAGTACTCTAATCATCCAGTCAGTACCCATGTACTCATCCAATGACCTAGGCACTAACTCATGGCAAATACAGAGGAGGTCATGCTAATGACAGGGGTACCCCAGCGCATAGTGTTCCCTAGTGTATGTAGGTGTTTTCACTGTATTCTAAGTGTCTTTTAGCATAGCACTGGCTCTAGGGCCGGTTAGTCAGAGTCAGTTACCACCAGTACCCGTCAGCAAAAAGTTGGGGGCACAGGAGGACTTTCTGCTCCTCTGTTGGTTCTTTCTGCACATCTCTTGCTTCTTTGTGCGCTTTTCTTCCTCTTTCTTCACATGTCATACCTTTGTAGGCATAGTTAGGAATTAGAATTTAAAAAACATTTGAAATTCACTGAAAAAAACATGGGTTTCAGGGACGTTATAGTTAGAAATTAGCATTTAAAAAACCTTAGAAATTCACTGAAAAAAACCACAGGTTTCAGGGACGTTGTAGTTGGACATTTCACTCGTACAAAACCAGAGAAATTCCCCCATTAGTTAGTTCAGCTAACTATAACTCGCGCCCCCGCAATGCACTGCTGATGACGTCACATATTACATCATTCATGACATGGTCAGTGACATCACTGATGACATCATCCACGTGAAAATCTGATGCACTTCCTCACACTCTAATATAACCTTTGATACACCCACTGTAAAATACAGAATACCATTTTGGAAACCATCGAGACACCAATACCAGTTACTACATGCGCACTCACTGATTCCTAGGTCTACACACACATCCACTCATTCACCCATACAATCACTCATACATGCAGTCACTCTTCAATACAACACTATCATATGCACTCATACACCTATACAGACACACACCGCCACTCATCCATGGAGTTACTCACACACCTAGTCAGTCATGCAAAGAATCAATCACACTCCCATTTACTCACCTATACAGATAGTAACGCATACTTACTCTCTTATATAATCACTGATACAAGTACACACTCATCCATACAGCCACTCTCACAATCACTGACTCTCACGTATAGTCAATTATACTCCAACTCTCACATACACTGCCTTTTCCCTATGTAGTTACTTGGACATGTACCACTGAGACATCCATTCACTCACCAACACACCCATACACACACTCACCCACCCATACAGCTGTTTCCACATGCACTCTTGAACCCATACGCCCAGTGAATCAACCACCACACATCTATGCACAGTCACACACCTCCCACCCACACACAGTCTCCCATACAAATTCTCAAGCAACCAATCAATAACCGATATAGACACTCATATAGCTACTCACCAACCCATGCATTCAGTAAGTCACATTTAATCACTCACTTATACAGTCAGTCACGCACCTACTAAATCATCCATCCAGACACTTCTACACCCACTCATTCTTCAATACACCTTGGCATATATATAAAACATATTTAAACTTTACAGAAACAGTCACTGGATGATGTCATCAGTGATGTCATCAGTGATGTCTCTGACCATGTCATGAATGATGTAATATGTAACGTCATCAGCAGTGCATTGTGGGGGCGCGAGTTATAGTTAGCTGAACTAACTATAACGGGGGAATTTCTATGGTTTTGTACGAGTGAAATGTCCAACTAATTAGAACTGTCCCTAAAACCTATGGGTTGTTTCAGTGAATATATATACACATATACATTTTTTCCCATATCAATGCAGCCCCATATAGGAGGCTAAACAATGCACTAATAAGTAAATGAATGCATTTGCAGATACACAATGTAAATATATACCACAGGAGTACAAGTACACTTAAACTCTTTTTAATGAGTAAATTCATGAAAAACTGCGCAAAAAAGTAAGCATTGTTAGCCTACAGGCTGCATTGTAAAGCAATAGCATAGAAACTGAAAAGCCATTGTACAGAAAATTGGCACTGTGCCTTTAAGGCAGCCATGACCTCGAGCTTCCCATCATGCCTCAGGGGTGACAGGTCAGTTCTTTCCGGCTCCTTCTGTCAGGACTGGGATTCACAGCTCTTTTTTTTGACTTTTCTGTCAAAAATACCTTTATTTTTTGTGGGGTTTTTTTTTGCTTTCACTCGACATCTTTTGACCTTAGAGTGAGGTTTAAACCATTTTTTTTGTGACAAAGAAGTGGAACAGGAGTGTACTCCCTATACTTCCTAATTTCCAAGAAGGAAGGCTCTCTAAGGCCTATATTGGACCTCAGAGAACTAAACCTATACATAGTCAGACCATTTTCATATGGTAACACTCCAACAACTGCTTCCTCCTTCAGCAAGGCGACTTTCTATCTACTCTAGATTTAAAGGACGCTTACTTTCATATTCCAATACACACTGCGCACCGCAAATACCTCAGGTTTGTTGTAGCAGGCCAACATGATCAATTAAAAGTCCTTCCCTTCGGAGTAACAACCGCTCTCAGGGTTTTCACAAAATGCATGGCAGTAGTCGCAGCCCACCTGAAGACACGTTCACGTCTTCCCATACTTAGACGACTGGCTGATAAAAGCCAGTCGCGCAAGAGATATCTACGCCACACTCAAAAAAACTGTGCAACTGCTTCACCAGCTAGATTTCACATTAAATCAAACCAAATGCCATCTCCAACCATCCATGTCTCAAGACTATCTAGGAACTACTATAGACACACGGAAAGCTCTAGCATACCCAACACCAGCCAGAATCAGGAATATCCAAAACCTGATCTCTCCGTTCCAGCCTCAACACTCCTTACCAGCCCGACTGTTCATGCAGTTACTGGGAATGATGGCGTCTTGTATTTTCATAGTTCCCTATGCAAGACTTCAGATGCGCCCCCTACAGGAATGCTTAGCACGTCAGTGGAACCAGGCTCGAGGTCAATTATCAGATCTAGTGTTGGTAGACGGCCGCACCCATCGCTCTCTGCAGTGGTGGAACACACAAAACCTTTTAAGAGGGCGGCCCTTCAACGACCCGGTTCCACAGATAGTATTGACAGCAGACGCATCACTGACTGGTTGGGGAGCACATCTCCAAACCCACACAATTCAAGGGATGTGGGACTTGCAACAAAAACAGCTTCATATACATCATCTAGAGCTGTTAGCGATTTTTCTGGCTTTGAAAGCTATTCAAACTCAGCTACTACACAAGAGTGTGCTAATTCATACAGACAACATCACAGCCATGTACTACATTCAGAAACAGGGGGGGGACACACTCCTCCAACTGTCCCACCTAGCCCAGAACATCTGGAGGTGGGCCATTCATCACAAAATGTATCTCCTAGCAGAACACCTCCCAGGAGTAAACAACCAGATGGCAGATCTGCTAAGTCGTCAGACACAGCAAATCCACGAATGGGAACTACACCCTCAAGTTCTCCTCCCATTCTTTCAAATGTGGGGCTTCCCAGACATAGACCTGTTCGCCACTCGCCTAAACGCAAAATGCCCAAACTTCGCGTCCAGGTATCCACACCCATTGTCCAAAGGCAATGCACTATGGATGAACTGGTCAGGGATATTTGCTTAAGCTTTTCCGCCTCTCCCACTCATTCCATTAGTGGTTCGGAAACTAAAACAAGCGTCCCTGACACTAATCCTAGTTGCTCACACATGGGCACGTCAACCATGGTTCACAACCCTATTGGAACTTTCGGTAGTTCCTCATCAAAAACTACGTCTTACACCCAGTCTCCTCACACAGAGCCATGGAGACATAAGACACCCAGACCCCAGTCAACTCAATCTGGCGATCTGGCACCTGAAGTCCTAGAATTTGGCTACCTTAATCTACCGCCAGACTGCATGAACATGATCAAAGAAGCTATACGTCCTACCACAAGAGCCTGCTATGCAGCAAAGTGGAAGCGGTTTGTGATTTACTGTAATATCAACCCGCTTGATGCTTCTGTCCAAAACATATGCTATTTGTTACATTTACAACGTGCCAATTTAGCATACACGTCTATACGTCTACATCTAGCTGCTATAGCTGCATACCTCCAAAATAGACAGCATCTATCTCTTTTTAGGGTACCTGTCATTAAAGCGTTTATGGAGGGACTCAAAAGGGTTATTCCCCCGAGACGGCCACCTTCTCCAGTGTGGAATCTCAACATTGTTCTCACCAGACTAATGGGTCCACCCTTTGAACCATTACACAGATGTGAACTACAATTTCTTACATGGAAAGTTGCTTTCCTAGTTGCCATCACATCACTCAGAAGAGTAAGTGAACTTCAGGCATTGACTATAGAAGAACCCTTTTTACAAATGCACCAAAATAAAGTAGTTCTTCGGACTAATCCTAAATTCCTTCCTAAAGTGATTTCTGCTTTTCACATCAATCAATCTGTTGAGCTACCCATGTTCTTCCCTCAACCATATTCAGTGGCAGAACGTGCATTACACACATTAGATGTGAAAAGAGCATTGCTCTATTACATTGAAAGGACAAAACCTTTCCGTAACACAAATCCGCTTTTTGTCGCTTTTGGTCCACCGCACAAAGGCAATCCTATATCAAAATCAGGTATTGCAAGGTGGATAGTCCAATGCATTCAAATATGCTATGCAAAAGCTAAACTGACATTAACAGTTCCCCCCTAGAGCACACTCTACATGCAAACTGGGGGCTTCTATGGCATTCTTAGGAAATATACCCATAGATGATATCTGTAAAGCTGCAACATGGTCTACACCTCACACATTCACAAAACACTATTCTGTGGATGTGTTGGCAGCACAGCAAGCTAGAGTAGGCCAAGCAGTTTTACGTACACTATTTCAAACCACTGCAACAGCTACAGGTTAGCCACTGCTTTGGGAGAAACTGCTATATAGTCTTTGCAAAGCATATGATCTACAGCTCATATGCCTCGAACGGAAAATGCTACTTACCCTGTATGTATCTGTTCTTGCCATGTAGAGCTGTAGAATCATTGCGCCCGCCCGCCTCCCCGGGTACCTATACCTGTTGCAGTAACATCTTACTTGGATACATGCATTCATGGACATCTCCCTTTTACTACTCTTACTCTCTGTGGGAAAACAATCTAACAATGGAGTTGATGCCCATGCGCACTATCACCGAAAGGAGGAGTCACCTACCTCGTGAACAGATGCATACTGGGTAAGTAGCATTTTCCTTACTAGGATCAAAACAAATCGGCACTCTTTACTTAGTGATGCACAAATGATAAATATTTCCTGAAGCCAAATTTCCACTCATTATAATGTGTGTGCTATATAGTTTTATCAGTAAAACTGCATGTCTGTGGGAAGGTTTATGGCCAGTTCAATGGAAAATGTGATGTCTGTCAATCACAGTGCACTACCACATCTAGTTTCAATCATATATTTATTAAAAGTCAGGGCTTTTAAACATGAATTGAAAAACATTCCCGCTCTGATGACAGTGCTATTATTGAACTAAAAGGCAAGTCTAGGGTCATGAGTACCCTGTGGGTGGGTAAGATTCTTATTATTATACATGGAGCAAATGTTTAGTCAATTGAACAAAATATTTTTGGGGACAGCAGACATGCTGAACTTGCATATTTGAAGGTGCTCTCATGTGATAATGAAAAAAAAGGTGACACTGTAAAATAAAATATTTGCCTAGATTCACACAATTTCAGACTAGTTTATGGGTAAAGAGTATTACAGTTAGGTCAAGTAGATTCAAGCCACTAGACCTGCAGTTCTTTTTATGATTTTTGGAGGCCTGCCAGAAAAGCCCTGCTGCAGACAACACCCCCGCTCCTAAACAGTGTTGAGATTACAATGACATGACCTGGAACAAAGTTCCAGTCCTTCAAGAGTAGATGTGCAAAAACCAAGGTGTATGTTATCTAGGGACATACACTGTTACGTGACACATACCATAGCTCGAGGAAACATTGTATCCACCTTTTCTATCATATCACTGAAGGCATATGCCACAGTTTCTGACACTGCTCTTCCCATTCTAGTGTTTCCAGCAGACGACATTCTCAGCTTTTAATGAAGTGTTAACAAGTTATAAAATGTAGAATATAGATTTCTATGCTTGGAGCAACCCATCTTCATTGAGACCCTTCAGCCTCTGGCTTCTTAGAAGTCTTTTAATCCCTCCACTTGCAAAGTCAGTGATGCCAGTTTGTGAAGAAGGGCAGGCTACAGGAGTTAAAATTGCCTTTTCTTTTGGTCTCACCAGAAGGTAGCAGCTGTTAAAAAACTTTTATTGTCATCCTCCACATCTCCAAACATGGAGAGGTGAGTTTTAGTAGGCTTCAAAACAAGCGTGCACGCTGCATGTATGCAGTCGTTTGCCTGCCCTGGAATCAGGCCATTTCCCTCACCCATAAAGCCTCAACTGCCTTTTCTCTCCTTGAGGGTAAGAGCCCAAATACTGCAGCCATTTCCATGGCAAGCTCAAGAAAATATTTTATTCGTTTTGGCGCGATTTAAGAAATGGGTCGGATGGGGATTATCCAAATTCTCTGCTCCCCTTAACTTTGCCTCTTCCAGTTGACAGAAAGACTGTCTGGTCCCTGAGCGTGGGGGCTCAGTGCAGTGTCGGGACAGGCAATCTCCAGATCCTTTTCTGGTTCTAAATTTTTTTCCCCCTCATAGTCTGGTGAGCTTTTTAACCCTCCACCCAAAGATGGACAGTAAATGCTCCAATCTGTTGGGGGAGAGGAGCGCAGGATGAAAACCCACTACACTAAAAGGGAAGAAAAGTCCGAAACTGAATGGGGCAGGGTGCTAGCTCATCTTGGCATCGGGCTTCACCCCGGAGCACCAGACAATATTTCTGCCTACTGGGGAAGCAGAATGAGGTTTACCTTGGTCTCTGCTACCCCATATGTCAAACCTACTCACAAATGAATCCAAACCCTGCCTCTCATGAGAGGGTTGACCTAGTGCATGCCATAGGAATGAACCAAAACTGTAGGACCATATTGGCATCACCTTGCAGATGATTGTCCCACCCACACAAATGGGGCACTGTTCTTATTAGAAGTGTAGGAACACTGGTTGGTAGATAGTTTGTGCATCCCCACAGTTAGTTGAACTTTTCCACATTGAAATGCGAGGATAATCCACGATTTTAGCCATGGGGGTTTTAGGGCACTCATGGGGTATTAAAAAAAAAAAAAAAAAGTTGTGGGATTCTCGAAAGACACCCTGGATTCCTCTGGGTGTCTAGTTTTCAGTAAGGTATGGGTTTCTTGGTTTCTTTTGTGCTTGGTTTCCTTGGATGGTGTCTGAGTACAACACCACATACTTCAGCTGCCACATCGTCAAAATGAGTGAATTTGAACAGAAAAATCTTGATGTTTCCTTGTTTTGTTCTGGTACCCTTCTTGTCATGGGTGATAGGCCACTCACATAAGGGGGTGTACCCTTATGATTGGGAGAAAACTGGGAACAAAAAAAATAGTAAAACATTTGCTATCATTTGACTGTTTTTCTACTTTAGGCTTCCAAATGTAAGCCATTCTGCAAAGAAAAAACATTTTGCAAAATACCCTCGGATTCACAATATTATAGTTAACACCATATTTATAGTTGTACAAATGACCACTATTCCTAAATACATTCTTTGGTGCATTTCAAAAGTGAATGTTTCCTTCATACTAATTTTTCACTTATTGGTATTTACCATGTGCACAATGAAAAATCATTAGAACCTGCAGCTCACTTGATGGCTATGGGTTGCACATTTTGTGATCAGTGGGTGGAGTGGGGGCTGATGGTCGTGCCAGCCCTCCGCCGCCCTAGTGTGTTTCTTGCGGGCAGGGGGACAGCGATGCTCCTGCCACGGGCATGAGCAAGTAACCAAGGCTGGT
This sequence comes from Calotriton arnoldi, assembly GCA_963921515.1. Classification (NCBI taxonomy): domain Eukaryota; kingdom Metazoa; phylum Chordata; class Amphibia; order Caudata; family Salamandridae; genus Calotriton; species Calotriton arnoldi. The sequence continues at coordinate 3,387,350 of CAWUFW010000319.1, forward strand.
TCCATCTGTGTGAGAATGCAGCTGGGTCCTGCTCCTGAGGAGGAAGGCGTTTGGGGAGCCAGCTGGGGTCGCTCGCGAGGGCCTTGTGGATCCATTCCACACCAGTGAAATATGCGTTGTGGTGTCTAAAGTAGGTAAGGGCACCCCCCCCAAAATAAATGTACATTTGCCTAGCAGGGGACCCGTGAGCACCAACAATGACTTGGATGAAGCAATTACTCAAGTATTCACACTCCCATTGAGGAGCACCCCATAATGCCCTGCAGGTCTTAGATGGCTTCTGGCCTTGTGGGTACCTCAAAGGGGCAGGGGTGCCACCTACATACCGAAGAAGGTGTTTGGGGGCTGCAGTAAAACCTTAAAGACCGTCTTGCCTCAGTCACAGCCTACAGAGTCGCAAGTCAGGTTTCTTTCTTCAAAATTCCGGTAGTAAGACTTCCTGGAGGGCCTAAAGAAAGTATTGCCCCAATTCTACAACCATCATCCACTTGGTAAGTCATGATAGTCCTCTCTAGATGAATGGGCCTATTTGTGCCCATTCATGAGCTACATTGCAACATTTGCCTTTGAAATTGCATTCTTGGTAGCAATAACCTACATTAAGAGTAAGTGAAGTTCAAGCTGCACAAGAGCCTTACATAATATTTTGTACAAACGAGTAGTCATGAGGATGCATGCCTGTAGGAAGCTGGCTCTGTATATACTATACCAAAGTGAGGTATAGTGTGCACAGAGTCCAGTGGATCCCCAAAGGTAGGCAGAGGTAAAGTTAGATAGCACCTCACTCTCTATTTGTGGTAGTGTGGTCGAGCAGTAAGGCAGTATCAGAGGACAGTGTTAAGCATTTGTTGTACACACTCAGTCAGCAAATGAATTCACACACTCAAACATTGAACTTCAGACCAATTGTTTTTGTATAAAAATATTCTTTTAGTTATTTTATTTTCTAGAACCAAGCAAGCCTGGCACAGGTAATGCAATTGAAATACAGTTTGAGTGAAATTGTATATGCACTTTGTCTTGACTTGCGGTATGGTTTCAGAGAAATGCAATACTTTGTAAATACAATACATAGACTTGAATGTGCTTTTCAATAAAATTACAGGTAAGTTACTTTTGAGATTACTTTTCTTACTCAGAGTAGTATACCTGGATACTACTCTAGGACATTTCCTGGAAACAGGTAAGTAAAATCGTTTTGTTAGTGCAATTTTAAAGAATTTCTTAAGGTTTTCAAACTCCACACTTAAAAGCTTTTCCAAGAAAAACAGTCAATGTTATCCTATGGAGGAAAATAGAGTTATCGGTTTTGAGGTAAGTATTTGGTAGTGAGAGTTGAGGTTCTGGGGGTAGACTCTGGGGTCCCCCAGGGTCAAGGATGCACTCTAGTTACACCCTCAGCGGCACTAGGGCGGCCGGGTGCAGAGTGCTGAGGCCCAATGTTATCCAATGGGGGATAGGGGGCCTCCGGTTGGTGGCTGCTGGCAAGCAGGTCACTGGGTTGTGGTAGCAAAGCTCCTGGACTTTAGCTCAGGGCAAATGGGGAAACAAAGTAGCACCAAAGGTGCACCCTCAGCGGCACTAGGGCGGCCGGGTGCAGGGTGCTGTTCCGACGTTGGGCGCCCTGTTGTTTTCAATGAGGAACCTCCGGTTTGCAAAGGCACTGCAGGCTTGGGGACGAAGGTCTTCTGGGTGCGACCACCACTTCGAGAGCTAAGTTGGGAAGTTAGGGGTTGGTTAGGCACCGTTGGTTTGGGCACACAAGGCAGTGGGGCGTCGGGTGCAGGGGTGCCTTTTGGGGTCGGATCTTCTTACCAGCTCCTGGTCGCGGTTAGGGGGACCTTCCAGATTTAGGCTGCAGGCGTCGGCTGGAGGCTTGAGGCAGGTCAGGGGTCGCCGGATCTCGGGTCAGGATCGCCGGGGTGACCTCGTGGTGTTTGCCCACTCGAGCTCGGGCCATGGATGGCGGGTTCAGAGTGGGGCGGAGCCAGAGGTTGCAGATGAACAAATCCAGTGTTCACGGGAGACAAAGTCTTTGTGCTTGAAGGCAGGCAGGTCCTCCGGGGTTTTCGAGGTTGCTGGCTGCAGGACTGTGAGAAAGTGCCATCTTTCTTGCATGGTATGCCCCCACTTTTTGCTGAATTGCTGATGTGCTTTGACTGAGTGTGCCCTGGGCTCCTGCCAACCAGGTACCCAGGGCCTGTGTTCCTTCCCTAAAACTGCAATAATACCTACACCCAATTGGCATCCCTGGCCACAGGTCAGCCCCTAGTAAATGGTACCATGGGTACCCAGGGCACTGTGACCAGGGAAGGCCCCTAAGGGCTGCAGCACTTGTTGTGCCACCCTTAGGGACCCTGTACCTTTACACACACACACTGCCCTTGCAGGCTGCGTGTCTTGGTGCAGAACAAAAGTGAAGAGTCGACATGGCACACATCCCTGTGTGCCATGCCTACAAACCACTGCCCTGGCCTAGGTCAGCCACCCCTCTAGCTGGGTGCACTATGCCAGTGGTGAGGGCACAGAGGCATGAGCCCTGTGCCCCTACAGTGCCCGAGTCCATTCTCGGGCATTGTAAGTGCAGTGCTGCCATTGAGAGTATATGGTGCTGGGAGTCTGTCATTACGAACTCCACAGCACCATAATGGCCCCACTGAAAACTGAGAAGTGTGGTATCAAACTTCTCAGCACATTAAACCCACACTGATGCCAGTGTGGGATTTAATGTAAAACGCACTCCAGAGGGCATCTTAGAGATGCCCCCTGAATCCAACCCGACCTCCAGTGTCCGGACTGAGTGGCTGCCCAGGCTGCCACCACCAGACATGTTTCTGGACCCCTGGGTCGAGAGCCTCTGCTCTCAGGGGCCTGAAACAATGCGCATCCTGGGGCGAGGTGCTAAAGCCTCCTCCCCCAGGACGGGCAGGGGAAGCTTCAAAGGCCTGCCGCCTTTTGAGCTTCCCCAGACCATTTGCTGCTCCCAGCAAACTGGTCCCCACTGGTTCTACCCCCACTTCTGGCGGGAGAACCGGCGGAAAACGAGAGGCAGGAAATGGGTTGTGCCCACCTCTGCCAACTCCACCCCTAAGGTGGGGGAGGCGAGGTGAAGCACAAACTCGAGTCCCCGCCATCTTGAGGATGGGGGGTCCCAGCCAACCAGGGACAGGCTCCTGCCCCCCTCCCACTGGAGAGTGGCAGAATAGGGGGTGTACCCACCTCAGGGAAGGGACCCATTGGTCCCTACCCTTACCTACCTGTAACCACCCCTAAATTCAGTTTTTAGGGGCTCCCTGAACCTTTCTTCCTCAGATCCAGATTCCGAAACAAGAAAGAAGATCAAGAAACAAGAAGACCTGCCGTGCAGCTGCTAACAAGAGGAAGACACCAACTGCTTTGGCCCCAGCCCTACCGGCCTGTCGACCCTCGAACCTGCTCCTGCTAAACCCCGGCGTCTCCAGTGGTCAGCAACCTCAAGAACCCCGGAGGACCTGACTGCCTTGTGACTCTAACTACCTGGGACTCCCACAAGCAGTGGTACTGCTCAAAAGCAAGTAACCTATCCCTGGTGCCAGCCAGGAACCGCGAATCCAGCACACACTGCACCCGCCGAGCCCGGCCTGTGCCTGAGTGGACAAAGACCACGAGGACATCCCCCCCCCCGGCGACTGTGACCCAGAATCCAGCACCCAAGGTCCCTCCTCGACGATCCTGACTACGCCTGCAGCCTCAGAACCTGGGCCCCCTCCAACCGCGACCAGCCGAGGGTAAGATTTCCGACGCCTACAGACACCCCTGCACCCGACGCCCCACGGCCTCCTGTGCCCAACTCCTGGGTGCCTACCCTTCCTACAGCTCCCCAACTTACCTCTCGAAGTGGTGGTCGCACCTGAAGAATCACCGTCCCCGAACTTGCAGCCTTTGTTTGTCACGCAGCTTTCCCATTGAACACCATTGGGCGCCCGACGGCCCAAAAGCCCACTGCACCCGGCCGCCCCAGTGCCGGTGCACCCACTACCCTGTTCGACTTCCCCACTTGCCCGGAGTAGGTGACCAGGAGCTTTGCTCCCACAGCCGAGTGGCCTGCCTACCAGCAGCCACCAACCCTAGGCCCCCTGCCTGCCATAGGATAACATTGGGCCTACTCACTCTGCACCCGGCCGACCCTGTGCCGCTGAGGGTGTAACAACTACTTACCTGACCCTGGGGGACCCCTGAGTCTATGCCCAGAACCTTAACTCTGCCAGTCGAGTACTTACCCAAAAACCGATAACTCACTTTTCTTCCATAGGGTAACATTGACTGGTTGCACTTGGAAATTCTTCTAAGTGTGGAGTTTTGAAACTTTAAAATATTCACCTAAAATCAACCCAGTAACGAAAACGGAAATACTCACCTGCTATTAGGAGAGATACCAGTGCTGGATCTTGGTGCCCAGCACTGACCCTGAAAAATAATCACAACGTTACTTACCGCTAACTCAATTTTCTTCCATAGGGATCCATTGACTGGTTTTCTGTGAACTTTCTTCTAAGTGTCCACTTTTGAAATCCCAAAATATTGCTTAAAAATCACAACAGTAACGAATTCCGATTTACTCACCAGTTATCAGGAGAGACCTCAGTACTGCACCTTTTGGTCCAGTACTGACCCTGAAAAGTAATTTTAACCGTACTTACCAGTAACTTGAAATTCCTTCCATAGGATATCATTGCTTGCTTTTTGTTGAAAAAGTTTCGAAGTGTCGATTTCTGAATCTTACAAATATTCTTTAAAAATCGTGCCAACGATACAAACGTAATTACTTGCCTGTTTTAGATAGATATCCCAGGGCTGAACCTGAGAACCCAGCACTGGATTACAAAAGTAACGTAAACATACTTTGCTTGCAAACTGCATTTCCTTCCATAGGATAACATTGGTAATTTTACCCAGAAAAGTTTGTCAACTTTCAAAATACAATAATATTCCTCAAAAATCACTACTATAACCAAAACGCTTTTACTTAACTGTTTACATGAAGTGTCCCGGGACTGAATCCAGGATCCAGTCCTGTGGTTAGAAAAGTAATCCACAAAGTAATTAATTGCATTTAACTAAAACTTCCCATTGAGCTCAATGTTGCATTGTGTTTGAAATTGTGTTGCCTCGTGCAACAACTGTGACTATTGTCATCAAAAAGTCTATTGCCCATTTGAAAAGTGTTTAAACAAGGGAACCCATTCTAAGAAAGTATATTTTGATACCTATTGTGGTTCTAAAATAAACAACTATATTTTTATACAAACAATTGGCCTAGAGTTCAGTTCTTGAGTGTGAGACCATTTGCTGACTCAGTGTGTACAACAAATGCTTTACACTGTCCTCTGATACTGCCTTACTGCTCGACGAAGCTACCACTTTAGAGAGTAAGGTTATATCTAACTTTAGCCTCTGCCTTACCATTGGGGAACTGTGGACCCTATACACACTTTACCTTACTTTGGTGCAGTATATATAGGGCCACTTTCCTACAAGGACACACCAGGATTTCACAGGAGCAGGTTCGAGGGGGGGAGACAGGCTGGTAGGGCTGGGGCCAAGTCAGTGGGAGTCTTCCTCTTGTTAGCTGCTGCACGGCTGTTCGGTTCTTCTTCTTGCAGTTTCTTGTCTGAGGAAGCAAGGTTCAGGGGCGCCCCTAAATCTAGTATACAGGTGGGTAAAAGGCAGGGACCAATGGGTCCCTTCCCTGGGGTGGGTACACCCCCTATTATGCCACCCTCCAGTGGGAGGGGGGCTTGAGCCTGTCCCTGGTTGGCGGGGACAGAGTTGTGCTTCACCTCGCCTCCCCCACCTGAGGGGTGGAGTTGGCAGAGATGGGCACACCTCTCTTCCTCACTTGTTTTTCCCGCTGGTTCTCCCGCCCAATGTGGGGGTCAGAACCAGTGGGGACCAGTTACTGAAAGCAGCAAGTGGCCTGGGGAAGCTCACAAATGCGGGAAGCCTTTGAAGCTTCCCCTTCGTAAACCTTGCCCATCCTGGGGGAGGAGGCTTGGCACCTCGTCCCAGGATGTGCATTGTTTTCCTGATCTGTATTTGGCACAGCTAGGACGCCAGTAATCAGGACACTGACCCCTGACGTGTTATTGTGTCTCTTCCCCTTTTCCCTATCATTGTAGAGACACCATTCATTGTGTCTTTTACTCTCCGCTGCAACTGATGAGTCATATCTTTATACCTAACTAGGTGAGTTTTCACATCACTCACCACCACGGTGTTGTCACATGTGCTTAAGAATATCAAGAGGGGTATTGCTTATGATAGTCACCTAGTGTTTTACATTGAAATGCATGACTAGCATTGTTTTTTAACCCAATTACCTATACCCAATACACCTTTAACCGTCTAATGTGAAGCTGACATGGATTGTTGTATTTTTTTCTCTTTTTTCGTACTACAGGTCGCCTCTTTTCCGCAAGGGTAATGTCCCTGGGGACCACCAGTGGTAGGTAGCATTGCACCTTACCACTCACGTGTAGATAGTTTCACTTTTATTCACATGGTCCTGAAGAATCGCCCATGATCACTCCTTGACAACATTAGGCGAGAAACATGTTGACCTCCTGGGAGTGGAGTACTCGTTTTGTCACATTATAACAAAAGATTTACCCCTCCCTCTTGACTTTTAATCAGGTTGGGTCCCTCGCAGAATAAATTTTACAACAGAGGAGTCCCTTACCTGTTTTATCACCACTTCATACATCTACACTCACGTAGGCCCCTCACACCCACGTCACCCTTACGGCAAGGAACAAAAGATCTCCGATAAAGAGCCCCTTTAAGGGTGCCCGTCGGGCATTGCAGCGCTGGCCCGACGAGGAGCAGGCCCATATGATGAAGCATGACACCTAGCTTGCTGGGTGTGTGAGGGCCCTAGTTCCGCTAGGAGGATTCCCCCCCCCCCCTCCTCACGACCTGTAGAACCTTTTTATAGTATTTATCTTGTGAGTGATTAATACATCACTTAGGAACTGCGTACCCTTTTTCTTGTTAACTCATTGTTTCAGGACCCAGAGAGCAGCAGGCTCTCGACCCAGGGTTCCAGAAACATGTCTGGTGGTGACAGCTGAAAGCAGCCACTCAGCCTGGACACTAGTGGTAGGTTAGTTTTCAGGGGGAATCTCTAAGATGCCCTCTGTGTGCATTTTTCATTAAATCCCACACTGGCATCAGTGTGGGTTTAATGTGCTGAGAAGTTTGATACCAAACTTCTCAGTTTTCAGTGTAGCCATTATGGTACTGTGGAGTTCGTAATGACAAGCTCCCAGCACCATATATTCTTAATGGCAGCACTGCACTTGCAATGTCTAAGAATGGACTTAGACACTGTAGGGGTACAGGGCTCATGCACCTGTACCCTCACCACTGGTATAGGGCACCCAGCTAGAGGGGTGACTGATCTATGCCAGGGCAGTGGGTTGTAGGCATGGCACACAGGGATGTGTGCCATGTAGACCCTTCACTTTGTTCTACACCAAAACACGCAGCCTGCAAAGGCAGTGTGTGTGTGTAAAGGTACAGGGCCCCTAAGGGGGTGGCATAATAAGTGCTGCAGCCCTTAGGGGTCTTCCCAGGTCACAGTGCCCTGGGTACCTGTGGTACCATTTACCAGGGGCTGACCTGTGGCCAGAGAGGCCAATTGGGTTAGTTTTGGGGAAAGAACACAGGCCATGGGAACCTGATTGGCAGGGACCCAGGGCACATCAAGTAAAAGTGCATCAGTAGTCTGGCAAAAAGTGGGGGGGTTACTGGAACAGAAACCCACTTTCCTACAATGCCTTATTCCTTCCCAAGGTAAGTTCTGAGTTTCACATCAAGCAATCACTTTGCGGCTATATTTTTCCAATTCTTCCCCACCATCAGAAAGATCCCTACAATCTTTAGATGTTGGGTATGTTATGTGGTTCTACCTGGACAAGATTACTTGGAAAATCCAACCAACTTTTTATTAATCATGGACATATTCGTCCTTAATTTACCACGTCCAAACAATCTATATCTAGATCGATTGTGACATGCATTTACTTACGTAACCAACTAGCAAACAAGCCCCTAACAGGATGATAGCCCACTCATCCAACAGGAAAGCTGAACCTACAGTGTGGCTTAGAAGTGTCCCATTGGCAGATATGTGAAGAGCGGCTACCTGGAGATCTGTACATGTATTCACAAGACATTACTACCTAGAGTCTGATACTCGGACTGATTCTAGAGTTGGTCAGTCCACTCTAAAGAATCTATTTGCTTAAAAGCAGCACTCAACAGACCCTTAACATGATGTTGTTCATTTTCTTTCCTACGCCCAAAGTCCGCAAATTAAACAACTACTTTTAGCTTGCTACTCTATTCGAACGTTTAGGACTATTAATGAAGATCATACACTGCAGAAGAAATTATTACTTCTAGTCTTGATTTGGCCTCATAGTAATCTTCATTGATGTTAACTAACCATAGGAAAGCTCTGAAGACCCAGTCTCGATCGAAGTCGAGGATGTAGACTCATTCTCTGCCCTAAGGCCTCTCCTCTGCGATATCTTCATCCCACTCCAAGTCTTCATATAAGTCAAAAAAAGAAGAAACACAAAAAGTCAAAACAGGTCTCCCTTCTTCCCACCACTCAAGTCTGAAAACGTGTGGACTTGAGGCTACCTCAAGATCACGGTCACCCACTGCAGAACCGACTCCTCCATTAGTACTGATCCAGCCTCAGTTCTCAGGGCCATCAGCTATGCCACAGCAAATTTAGGCCTTCAAAGAACGGTGCTGCAAATTGTCTGCACCCTTCTGGACCTGCTGGCACACCTTTGGGCCCCATGGATCTGAGGGGATTTCCAGTCTGGTTCCCGCGGGCGAATCCGTTCTCAATGCCGACTGTGCCTATAAATCCCTGTAGGAAGCTGGCTCTGTATATACCACTAGGTGGTTATACTGTGCACAGAGTCCAGAGATTCCTCAGAAGTGTACACGGCTCAATGTAAAACCCAAAGTGCTCTATTAGTGGTAGTGTGGGCGAGCAGCCTTAGGCCTAACACAGAGGAGTGTAAGACATTTATTGCACATTGACCAATAACTGACACAACTCAAAAAGGAGATCCACACCAATTTTAGAAAATTAAGCTTTGTTCAAGTATTATTTTAAAACCAAGATCTTCACAATAAGGTAAGTACTTTTTGCAAGAAAAATTCTTAAACCTTTTAAAAGTCGACACTTGGTGCAATTTTTGAACAGTTCAGTGTTATCCTATGGAGGAAAACAATAATGCAGTTATACAGGTAAGTATGCAACTTAGTTTGTCTTTGGGACCAAAGGTTAGCAAGGGTAAAGGGTCAGATGAGTACCAAAACGGCACCACCTGCGGCACAGGGGCTGCTGGGTGCAGAGGTGAAAAAAATCAGAGTTTCGGCCCAATGCGTTTCAGTGGAGACTGGGGGTGCTTGAAGCCACAATGCTTGCAGGTAGGTAACTCGGTTGTAGGGGGCCAAGCTTTTGGGGTTAGAGCAAGCACAGGGTGTGGCCACAAAGCAGCCCCAAACATACACCACCAGCTGCACAGGGGCGGCCGGGTGCAGGATGCAAATACAGCATCGGGCGCCCAATGCTTTTCAATAGATTACTTGCTTCAGACAAACAGGCTGCAGGCGTCAAACCGGAGGTTTCAGGAGGGAGACCAGCAACAGCAGAGGTAAGTGGAGATGTAGGAGGTTGTAGGGGCACTGTCTGTTCAGCTCACCAAGGCCCAGGGGCTTTTGGTGCAGGGGTGCCTATAGACACCTGATTCTTCTTACCAAACAGGTCGCGATAAGGTGGAGCCCCTGGATTTATGCTGCAGGTGTCTTTGTGGAGTCCAGGAGGGGTCAGCCAACGCTGGTTCGCTGGGGAACGTGCTCTGGGTCGGTGGTCCACTTGGACACGGGCCGGAGGCGTCGGGTGCAGAGTGGGAAGGACTCTCAGATACAGAGGGCACCAGAGTCTTGTGTGCTGGTTTCTCGGGGATAGAACCGCTGTCCTCTGGAGTTATGGTCTTTGTCAAAGTTCAGGCAATCTTCTGGAAGGTTTCTGGAAGTCGCTGGCTGCAGGACCCTTCGGCGTCGTCTTCTCGCAGGGTCTTTGAAGCTGGAGACAGGCCGGTAAGGCTGGGGCCAAGTCAGTAGTTGTCTTCAGGCTTCACTGCATGGCGTCATCTTCGTCCTTCTTAGGTCGCAGGTAACTGGTTTCAAGGTCTGGGGGAGCCTCCTAAATACTAGATTTAGGGGGTGTTTTACGGGAGTAACAGGTAGGGCCAGTGGCCACTCACCGGGGGTGACTACACCCTCTATTATGCACCCTCCTGTGGGAGGGGGGCATAGTCCTAGCCCTGACTGGAGGAGTCCCCTCATCTTCATGATGGAGGGGACTGAAAAGTGTGCTTAACTTCACCTTCTCCTAGCCTTCCTAAGTTTTCTTGCCGGTTTTTCCGCACAAAGTGGGGGTGTAAACCGGGGGCAGCCATCTGCTGCTAGCAGCAGAGGCGGAGGGTCACATTACAAAGGCAGCAGGCCTTTGAAGCTTCCCCTTCGAGTACTGTGCCCATCCTGGGGGAGGAGGTGAGACACCTCCGCCCAGGATGTGCACAGTGCGCGAAGGGGAAGCTTCAAAGGCCTGCTGCTTTTGTAATGCAACCCTCCGTCCAGGGGTCCAGAAACATGGCTGTGTGTGGCAGGCTGCTTAAAGCCAGTCAGTGACCACACCAGGGTCGGTAGGTTTTTATGTGGTACCTCTGAGGTGCCCTCTGAGTACATGGTTTAATAAATCTCTCACTGGCATCAGTGTGGATTTATTACAAGGAGCTGTTTGGTACCAAACACTCCTGGTTTCAGTGAAGCCATCATGGTTCTGGGGTACTAGAGTTGTTGACTTTTCAGCCCATGTATTCTCTATAGCTTCCCTGTCACTTACAATATTTAAGGATTGATTTAAGTATAGTAGGGTCATATCCAGTCCTTCAGATAGACCCTCACCTGTGGTATAGTGCACCCTGCCTTAGGACTGTAAGGCCTGCTAGAGGGGTGACTTACCTATACCTTCAGGCTGTGCTGGCTGGCATGGCACCCAGGCAGGGTGCCATGTCGACTTTGTTGTTTTTCATCTCACGGGCATGCAAGCTGCAGCTGCAGGGGCAGTGGCCTGGTCCTAGTTAGGGGGTCCCAGGGGACCCTCTCTAGCCTCCAGGCCCTGGGTACCCAGGGCACCACTTATTAGGGAGTTACAGGGAGCAAAAGTACCGATTGTGGCTATGTTTTTAGGGAAGACGCACTGGCACAGGGGACCTGGTTGGCAGGAACCCTGTGCACTACAATCGAAATCACATCAATTACCAGGCAAAAAATTGGGACTACCATGTCAAAAGAGACACTTTCTCACAATCCCTTCTTGGGGTCCATCACCACCTAGGGACCACCGACACCTACTTGGACTCCTACCCCAGTGCTGGCTACCACGTTGGTTCTCCGTAGGTCAATGCCCCTTAGCAAACAAATAGTCATTTTAGACTCTGAAAAGAATCTGGCACGGCTTCAATTGAAGTCGCAATCATCGCGACCTGTCCCACAGAATCAGAATTCTGAAACGCTTCCTTTGGTGCATGGATTTTTCAGACCTGGCACCACAGGACAACAATGGTGATGATGAATCACAAGTATATGATCTAGTGCTGGACTTCCGGGAGTAAAGTGGGGCTGACACCTCTCCAGACACTGGACTTAGTTCCCCACCTGTCCCGCTATAAATACATCCGCTGTTTTTCCCATGGTGAATAGAAGCGCAGCAAAAAAATGTGATCTCCAGCTTCCTTCCCTCAGTGGAGGTTAAAACATATTTGTTTACTGAGATCCTGCATCCAGGGCAGACCTCTTAAGAACCACTGATCCCATTCAATGAAGCTTTCACAGACACCCTCTTGGGCACCTAGGCGAAACAAGGAACTTGGCCCTTGTCCATAGACAACTAGCCTGATAGCATAGATCCGCTTCAGGGGACCTATCTTTCCCCCTGCAGCACCCAACACCAGAGAGCGTTGTGATTCAAGCTTCCACGAACTGACTCATCCTGAATGCATTCCCAACCACTCCACTAGACCGAGTAGAAACCTATGGAGGCATTAGGGAAATGAATGTTCTCCTCTGCCTGTCTTGCCCTTCAATCTGTCAGCTCGAGCTGCCACTTGGGATGTTACTCTCAAATGTTGTGCGACATGGTGAGCGAGATCTTGCCCGCAGTCTCAGACAGCCTTCAAGCAAACCTTCAACAAATAATTCAGGACAATTAAGATGCATCGAAGTGTGTTTTTAGATCGGGCCTGGACCTACTGACTGGTTGGATTGGGCAGTTGGTATCAGTGTAGTGCTTCTCCAGCAATGTCCAGCAGGTTGTCATGCACATGCCATTTGATGGCACTAGTCTCTTTGGAGCCAAGACAGACTTTACACTGGAGTGCTTCAAAGAAAGCAAAACAGACTCTGCGGTACAGTGATTCAAAGAAGGCAAAGCAACAGCGCACTCTTGGACCTTGCACTGCGCATAAAGCAGTTTTCCCCCAACAATATCAACCCTTTTTAGGCTCGTAAGAGTGCTGCATCAGAGACCATGACAAACTTTACCTGATCAGCAACAGTCCTCCCTGCCTTTTTGAGGCAGAACTTTGAGATCCAGCTGCCAACATTGAGGACTGTTAGGGCAGCAAACTACCCAGTCTTCTGCCCTGCTGTTTCTAAATCACTTGAGCTTGCCCTCAGTAGTGCACTGGTTCGAAACTGGATTTGTTTTTACCTTCACCTGTGGCAAAGTATTACATCAGATATATGGGTGCTTCAAATCGCTTTATGCCTCTGGAACTGGCTGAGTCGCCAGAGCATCATATTACATCTGGAAGGATCTTTAAATGCCACGGTGGTTAAACTCAGCTGCTGCTGCCTAGCAGATCACAAATGGCTGCTACACACCGAGTTAGCACAGTGTGTCTTCAAACATTGGGAGAACCCGGTCTATCATTTCGCCACTGCTGAGAATGCGCGTGTCCAAGCATTTGCGAGTTGGTGTTCCCAAGGCAATTTCCCCATAGGCATGCTTTTAGTTTGGACTCGAGCCTGAGACTCCTGTACTCCTTCCTGTCTCTATCTCATCTGGCCAAAGTTATGAAGAAATCAGGAACTACTGGACTCTATTCATCCCAGTAGCTCCAGATTGGGGCATAAGAGATTGGGACCCAAAGCTTCTGGCCATGAGCATTTGTCTTCCAATCTAGCTGCCTTATTGTGCGGATCACCTGTCATTGCAGCAGGGCAGAGTCTTGCACCCCCGATCATGTACAACTTAAACCAACATGCTTGAAGATTTAGTGGCAACAGTTTACTCCTTTTTCTCTTCCTCTCGAGGCAGTAAGGGTTATTCTGGCAGCCAGACATCCTTCACCAAAACCTATGCGGGAAGCTGGATGAAGTTTTTCTTTGTTTGTCTAGGCATATCGAACCCCCCACAAGCCTGGTTGTCTAATGATCTTTTTTCTATGTCTTTAGCACAGCCTTGCTGTGGCAACAGTTAAAGGTTGGAAGATTCCCTTTTTAGGACGGTTCCCCTCACACACCAGAGGTGTCATGCTTCATCATGGGGGTACCTCCTCACACGGAAGACCTAGTCTTCGTGTGGGCTACAACCCCCTCTCTATGAGGGAGGAGCTCAGGGATGTTTTTATTTGGTCAGGCAGGGTATACTAAACCCCTATGTGAGCCGGTGTGTGTGTATATATGGAGCAAGAAAGTGCAGTGCTGTAAAGTGAAAAGTTAAAACAGGCTACAGGGTTAGCTATATTGTGACTTTATTCAGCTACCCGGTGTCAGGATTAAAAACAATGAGGAGCTGATGACACACGTGCCGACTTTAAAAGCACATGTGTGGCTAGACCAACATGTTTCGGCCAGGAGGACCTAGGTAGTATCGCGGCCTTCTTCAGGGTAAATTTATTCAGCTACTGCAATTATACAGTGTGTGTACGTGAAAAAATAATTTTTAAAAGACACGTGAATGAATAAAAAAATTTTTTTTGATACTGAACCAGTAATCTGACTGTTCAGTATGGACTGCATACAACCGCAGTGGGTTGTACAGTTCACTACGTCTGTCCAGGCATATTAGCCATATGGTACGTACACCAGAGCCACAAGGGATGTGGGTCCTATTCAGTCGAGCACGTCCTTGTGGCTCTGGTGTACGTACCATATGGCTAATATGCCTGGACAGACGTAGTGAACTGTACAACCCACTGCGGTTGTATGCAGTCCATACTAAACAGTCAGATTACTGGTTCAGTATCAAAAATTTTTTTTTATTCATTCACGTGTTTTTTAAAATTTATTTTTTCACGTACACACACTGTATAATTGCAGTAGCTGAATAAATTGACCCTGAAGAAGGCCGCGATACTACCTAGGTCCTCCTGGCCGAAACATGTTGGTCTAGCCACACATGTGCTTTTAAAGTCGGCACGTGTGTCATCAGCTCCTCATTGTTTTTAATCCTGACACCGGGTAGCTGAATAAAGTCACAATATAGCTAACCCTGTAGCCAGTTTTAACTTTTCACTTTACAGCACTGCACTTTCTTGCTCCATATATACACACACACCGGCTCACATAGGGGTTTAGTATACCCTGCCTGACCAAATAAAAACATCCCTGAGCTCCTCCCTCGTAGAGAGGGGGGTTGTAGCCCACACGAAGACTAGGTCTTCCGTGTGAGGAGGTACCCCCATGATGAAGAATGACACCTCTGGTGTGTGAGGGGAACCGTCCTAAAAAGGGAATCTTTCTTTCCTCCCCTTTGCATAACACACTAACCTCCTCCTAACCCGGACCCGTGGCTTGTTTCGTGTGCTACATTATTTGGTGGGGAGTCAGCTCACGCAGGTCCTTAAATCTCCTCAAGCGTATTGATTGAACAGTTAAAGGTTGTCATCTTACTGTTTTTTCTACGGTTGCGTGATCAGCCATCTTTGTCACCAGTTATGATGTGATTTCTGAAAGGGCTGTTCCATATGTTACCGCCAAAACCCCATGAGATGCTGTAGTGGGACTTCAATTGTATTCATAGATTCCTAATGTGTACTCTATTCGAGCCTATGCACAGCTGCTCCCTGAGGTTGCTCACTTTGAAGGCAGCGTTCCTCATTGTGATCATGTTAACTCCTTGTGTTAGTGAGCTGTAAGCGCTTTCTGTAACCCAACACACACCACATTATTTACATGCAAATTGGTGCTTAGGACTACACAACGTTCCTCCCAAAGGTTGGAACACCTTGCCACGTTGGCCAGCTCATTACCCTGCTGACATTCTTACCTCTTCATCCAAGGAGTAAGAGACTCCGTCTTTTAGACCATAAGGGAGCTTTGAGTTTCTACATCGATCACACCAAGAATCACCGGTGGACGATCAGCTGTTTGTAGGTTTCTCTGGGTTGAAGAAAGGAAGAGCAGTGCATAAACAGATCACCTCCAGATAGATTGTTCTTTGAATGAGGATATGCTATGATCTTGCTAAAAAATGGCCTCCAGAAGGCCTGCAAGTTCATTCTATCGGAGCCAAAGCAGTGGGCACGCAGAGTGCCTGTTTTCGACATCTGTTAGGCTGCAATGTGGGGAACAGACAGTACTTTCTCATGAAGCGCTACTGTCTGGATAGCCAGGTCCGGTGGGAAGGGCATTTTTCTCGTTCGGTCCTGCCAGACTTTATGGTCTGAGCCATTCTACAGACCCACCACCCGGGGAGGTACCGCTTTGGTACAGATTCACAAGGTGATTCCTCAAGACCCACCCTCCTCCCCTTGCTGTGGAATGTACTCCTCTGTTCCATACTAAAGATTCCAACTTAAATCTGCTCGCGGACACAATCTGATTCCTATGGTTGCCGAAGGCCCAGGCAGATGTCAGAAAGAAAGACGTCTATGTGCAGAGGTGGCAGTTATATTCTGGCCCCTACATCAGTTCCGGGGAGGGACAAAATGTCTTCTATATTGGATTGCGAATTAAAATATTTCAATAATTGAGCTTTTGTTTGGTGTATACTTGTTTTTGTATTTTTGTATGTTGTTTTGAGGTTCAAGTCATTGAAATTCCTTAGACTTTAGGTCCCTGGCTTCCAATAATGACTCAGTGAGGGTCTCCGGATTCCAGTAATGATTTATTTGGGGGTCCATAGAAGTAAGTCAGTTAAGAACCACTGCTATAGAAGTGCTACCTCTCTTTGCCAAGGAGTTGCAAAATCCATTTCGGCATGCTGGGGTTATGCGTATTTTGGAGAGGAAAGTAGTTAGTTCATGTTACGGGTGCACTTACCAATCATATAACTGTACATGGGTTTGCCCGCTACATAGATAGGAGTTAACTGTTACTAAGTTCAGGTAATAGATCGCCCAAGATAGAATCCATCTGTCATTATCCATCAGTGTGCTTTGCTTCCGCCTCCTTTTCTTCTGCCCTTCTTCCCCCTACCAACTTCTCGCTCCACCTTCCCCCCTCCCCCCCCTTCCTTCAATTCTCCCACTTGCACCCCCATCTCTTGTACTAGCCACTAGAGCACATTGATCTTTGAAATTTGCGCTTTGAATTTGGATAGGTGTTACAGAAGAGATGCAGAGATCACTCAGACAGGATACAGATGTCAACTTCTAAAGATCTATGGTGTCAATAAAAATTTTCCAAAACATTTCAGAGCTAATGGTAAACCGCTCATTCAAATGATATTTAATTTTACGTTGGGATAGTTTAAATGGGGTGTCCTGATTTGTTCAGTGTGTTTTTTGAGGTTACAGATAATTTTTCTGATTTACTGGTTAGACCAGAATTGGTAATTAGACCACAAAATTCAGCATTCGAGTGTAGGTACATCTTTTCATGGCTTTCCATATATACATTCTTCTCATTATTGTAGAATAGAAAATGAAAAAGAATAATTTGACCCATTATAAATCTAATTAAGCTAACCATAACCTTTTGTTTGTCCCCCCCCACTCCTCATCAAAAAAAACCTTTTAAGATATTTTTCAAAGCTTGTTCCAATCTTTCCAAAGACACAGCAAAAAATTAATTCCCAAACATATCTTTTTAGTTGTACTTTTCAGATTTTTTAATTTTTTATTTTTTTTATTTTTTTTTATTATAAATGGAACCGTTCCTCTTGTACAGTTTTGTTGACTGTCAGTTGATTTCATATGTTAGGATCAAGCAATTAGTCCAAGGGTCGTAGCTTGTGTACACGCTCCAGATCTTTTCAAATGCTTGATGTATTTTTGTTTTCTTTCTCTTGAAGCTGTTGTGCCTTATTGGGGAGGCTTTTGATGTCCACAGCGATGATGTCTGTGGAGCTGTTGTTAATGTCAGAGCAAAGGGAGATAAGATAGCAATATGGACTACTGAATGTGAAAACAGGGAAGCTGTTACACACATAGGGTAAGTATACGGTCAGTCATTTTTTATTAATGTGTTGAGCATATTATGTCACAGAATTGCAGTTTTAATATTGACTTTTTTTTATAATGGTCAAAGTATTTAGAAATGGTAATGCAGGTTTGCATTATAAACACATTTATTAAAACATTCATAAACCAGGAGTCAATTCTGCTGTGGTGCACATGGAGCACTGGCTGAAGGAATAAAGTCCACTTTCTTCCCTACAGTGCGTGGAATTACACATGAAGACAAAGACGGTCATTTTTCACAGAAGGCCTTTTCCCTTTTTCCTCTCCCCAGTTTTTTTGCTCCAATGTCCACATAGTTTTACCTGTCTGCTCATCTGAAGTACAGACCATCAAGACCTATAGTTCTCTTTCAGGGGATCCTCATCAATAGTCATAAGCACTGAATATTCCCACCCATGTGCGGGGACCCCGGAAATAATAATTATATATGAAAAACATATATATATATACAGCTCTATATATATATAAACCTATATAATTTTTCTAGTATCAATGCAGCTCTCATATAGGAGGCTAAACAATGTAATAAAACACATAAATTGCTTTTGCAAATATACATAATACATGTATAAACACATGAGGGCAAGAAGTACTTGAACTCTGTTTTTAATGAGTAAATCTCATGAGTAAACTGCAAAAGAAAATCAGGCATTGTTAGCCTACAGGCTGCATTGTAAACCAACATAGAAAATGAAAGCAATCTTTCATAAAAACTGGCACCTTGCCTTTAAGGCAGCCATGACCCCTAGCTTCCCATCATGCCTCAGGGGTGACAGTTAGGTCAGTTGTTCTTTCCGGCTCCTTCTGTCAGGACCCTGGAATCTCAGCTCTCTTTTTTTGACTTTTCTGTCAAAAATACCTCGTTTTTTTGTGGTTTTTTCTACTTCACTTGACATCTTTTGATAATAGTGAGGATTAAACTGTTTTTTTGTGGCAGAAAGTGATATTTTCTGTCAAAAATGCCTTCTTTGTTTGATCCTTGCCCTGCCTGTGGCAAAAAGGCCAAGTCAGACACACATGATGTGTGCATCCTCTGCCTACCGGAGTCTCACTCTCCTGCCTCCTGTCAACACTGCAGGAAGCTATCCAATAGAACCATCAAGGACAGAGAGAAAATCCGTCTTTATGGCCTCTCAGAAAGAGGTACGTCTCCTGTAAGAACAAAGAAGAGGGCGCGTTCGACGTCGAGCAAGGTCCCGATATGTTCCCCTTCGGCGTCGGGCTCAACGTCGAAGGTACCGGCGGCGGAGTCGTCGTCGAGGGCCTTGGTGCAGGAGCGCCATTCTTTAACTTCAAAAGCTAAGTCGTTGCAACAACGTCCGGCGTCGAGACAAGATCCTCCGCCGTCGACTCGACGATCGACGTCAAGACACAGATCATCGACGCCGAAACGTAATTCATCATCTTCGACGTTGAGGCCGATGTCGCCGTTGCCATCTCAGCGCAGATCAGCGTCGAAGCAGAGGTCGTCGGATGTCCAGTCATCGACACCGAGGCCTCCGTCGACGCCAACAACACACTCAACGTCGAGACAGCAGTCTCCGTCGGGTTCACAGCAGACGTCGAGGCACAGTCCTACGTCGAAGGAAAAACGCTCGACGTCAAGGATGGATACTCCGTCGAAGCGAGGGCGATCGACGTCGAGACACGACTCTTCGACGAGGCGGCGCTCGGCGTCGAGGCGCAGACCTCTGTCGAAGCAAAGATCGACGTCGAGGCGCAGATCTCCGTCGGCGAGGCACTCGGCGTCGCAGCAGCGTACTCCGTCGAAGCGAAGAAGATCGACGTTGAGACAGTCTGCGTCGAGACGCATGTCTTCGCCGGGATCAAGGAGGTTTATGTCGAGACAGAGGTCTCCGTCGGTGTCAGTCCCTGTAAGTTTCTCTCCGTCTCCTTCATCGACGTCGAGAGCAGGCTCCCACCATTCCATCGCCAGGTCTTGTTCTACAGAGGTTATTATTTCGTCCTCAAGTAGCCAGGACTCTCCCTCTGGTCATCAACATCCAGTGGAAAAGGCTCATCAGGAACGACGGAAGTCTCCACGTCGTTCCCCTCTTAGAGCGGAGAAGTCTACATCCATTCACCTCTCGCCCAGATGGAGGCGTCCATTACACCACTGGGCGGATCATACACAGGCAGGTGTTAGACGAGATCCCAGTCCTGCTCACAGGTCCCCTCTGGCTCGCCTGGCACAAGATGCAGATCTTTCTCCACCAAGAGGAAGAGCTCGTACTCGCTCTCCTGCACCAACATCCAGAAGGAGATCAAGATCACGCAGCAGGAGGAGAAGACGCAGGTCCCCAACGCTTTCCACCTCTTCAACGTACTCCTCAAAAAGAGACTACTCGCCCACCATTACTGACAGTCCACCGTCGAGGATCTCTCCGGTGGACAATGTAAGCACATTCCAGGAGGTGCTTTCCAGGGGGGCTGCCAAATTGAACATTCCTATGCCTGTTCAGCAGAGTACTTCTTTGGTTATTTTCGAAACCTTGAACCAGAAGACATCCTCTCGCCCGTTACTCCCATTGGTACCGGGTCTTCTGAAACCAGTTATGGAAATTTTTCTTACACCGGCTACTCTCAAAACGGCACCGGCGAGAATTCTGAAGAAGTATCGTCCTCCGGAGGAAGATCCATCCTTCTTGAAGTCAGATCCTAAACCGGACTCTGTAATTGTGGCTGCTGCCAGAAAGACCCACTCAGTGGCCTCCTCGTCCACAGTACCACCGGACAAGGAAAGCAAGACACAAGACTCATGGGGGAGAAAAGTATGTGGCACTTCTGCATCCATGCTTAGTCTCCAGTGCGTCAGCTCTATTGGGGCGTTACGATAGAGCTTTATGGGATTCGCTACAGCGTTTTACAGACAAACTGCCCAAGGAAGACCGTAAGGACTTTGAAGAAATTGTACAGGAGGGCAGCCTGGTAGGGAACCAAGTAATTAGTGCTGCGGCGGATGGAGCTACACTTTCAGCACACTCCTACGCCCACGGAATTTGTGCCAGAAGATCTTCATGGCTTCGCCTGACAGCATTGAAGCCAGAGGCGCAGTCACGTATTCTCAACCTGCCATTTTCTGGGTCATCGTTGTTTGGCTCGCACACCGATGAAGAGATGGCACGGATGAAGACCGAGCTAGATACCCTGAAGGCGGTGGGGCTGGAGAAGAAAAAAGAGTTTTGTCGCCGCTACCGCAATACTGATCGGCGCTCCTTCCAACAGAGGGTTCAAACCCCTCATTGGCAAAAGAACCAAAACCAACAGGGTCAGCAGAAATCGCAGTTTCAAAGCCGGCGATCCAACAGAGGAAGAGGAGGGAACCGTCAGTTCTCTACTTCAACGAAAGTTCCAGCCAAGCAATGAGTGCCCGCTTCCTCCAGTACCGTTCACCACTGCAGTAGGAGGAAGTGTTGCGAATCATCTGCAAGAGTGGCGAGCCATCACCAAGGATCAGTGGGTGTTGGCTACGCTGCAGAATGGGTACTCTCTACGTTTCCGACGTCGTCCTTCCTCGATCCCTCCGGTACCATCATGCTGCCAGATCAACATGCTGCAGAGGGAAGTGGAAATACTTCTCCAAAAATCAGCCATAGAGAAGGTTCCACGGTCACAAAGAGGTCAAGGAGTTTATTCCAGATACTTCCTGGTAAAGAAAAAAGGCCAAAAGTCGGAATACAGGCCCATTGTGGATCTGCGAACACTCAAGTCCATCAAACGAGAAAAATTTCGCATGTTGGCTCTCCACCAAATATATCGTCACCTCCGCAAAGGGGATTGGATGTGTTCGATGGATCTGCAAGATGCTTATTTTCATATACCGATAAATCTGCATCACCGGCAATATCTACGATTCATAGTCGGAACATCCCACTATCAGTTCAAAGTGCTGCCCTTCGGGCTGAAGTCAGCTCCCCGGGTGTTCACGAAGTGCATGGCAGTAGTGGCAGCTGCTCTGCGACGCAGAGGCATCTTCGTCTACCCTTATCTGGAAGATTGGTTGCTAAAAGGTCCCTCTCCACAAAGTGTGATGAACCACTTCCAGCAGTGCCTAGGGTTTTGTCAAAAACTGGGCCTACATGTGAACTTCGAAAAATCGACGCAGCAACCCACTCAAACAATCCACTACCTGGGGGCGCTGATAAACTCTGAGCGAGGAAAAGTGTTTCCTTCGGAGGAGAGACAATTATCCATCATTCAGAAAGGCAGACAGATTTTACACAACAGCCTGTCTTCAGTGCGTCAGATCGCCTCCCTGCTAGGATCGATGGCATCCTGCATTTTTCTGGTGCCCAATGCCAGATTGAAAATGCGTCCTCTACAACAAGATCTAGAAGACAAATGGGATCAACGGTCTTCTCGCTGGGAAGACAAAATTTGTCTATCACGCGCAGCCAGAGCATCCATCCCGTGATGGATGAAGAAAGACAATCTGAGGGTAGGAGTACCGTTCCATCAAGCTCCTCCCTCTCAGACCCTGATTACAGACGCCTCCCTGCAAGGATGGGGAGCCCACATGGGGTCTCTCCAGACGCAAGGCCTATGGTCCTCAAAAGAGCAGTTGTACCACATAAACATGCTGGAGCTAAGGGCTGTTCATCTGGCTCTCAAGGCTTTCCTCCCTTCGATTCAGGCGAGTTCCATCCTAGTACAGACGGACAATACCACCACCATGTACTACCTGAACAAACAGAGAGGAACTCGCTCGAGGACCCTCTCTTTGGAGGCACAGACCCTTTGGCACTGGCTTCTGGCGAAGAATCTATCCATCACAGCAGTTCACCTGCCGGGAGAGCAGAATTCTCAGGCAGATGCCCTCAGCCGTCACTTCGAGGAACAGCAGGACTGGGTCCTCAATGACGAGGTGGTCGACAACATCTTCCGAGCTTGGGGCCGTCCGAGCATAGACCGGTTTGCGGACGAAGAAAACACAAAATGCCAAGACTTCGCCTCCAGGTACTACCGACCAGGATCGAAGGGGAATTCCCTTTTGATCAGCTGGTCAGGGGCATTTGTGTACGCCTTTCCACCCCTGCCTCTCATCCCGAAGGTGGTGACCAAGCTATCTCACTCAGACACCACAATGATACTGATTGCTCCGGACTGGCCGAGACAGTGGTGATACCCGGACCTTCTACATCTGTCAGTCTGCCCACACAAGAGACTGCCGTGCAGAGACCGGACCTGCTATCCAAGATGAACGGGAGGATTCATCACCCCAACCTTCCGTCACTGAGCTTAACAGCATGGCTCCTGAGGTCCTCCAGTATGGGCATTTAGGTCTGCCGCAGGACTGCATGACCATATTGAAAGAGGCAAGGAGACCTTCTACAAGACATTCTTATGCCTTCAAATGGAAACGTTTTTACATTTGGTGTATGCAAAATAATTGTAATCCTACCAAGGGGCAGGAGGAGGTAGTTTTGTCTTATCTGCTTCACCTAGCCAGAGCAGGTTTGAAATTCTCATCCATTAAGGTACACCTAGCTGCCATTACGGCGTATAGGTGTTCTCCTTCTCAGCCCTCGTTTTTTCAGCTACAGGTGGTGAAGGATTTCCTGCAGGGTCTCAGAAGGTCTACCCTCCGGTCCGACCTCCTTCACCTCCTTGGGAGTTGAACTTGGTACTGTCAAAATTGATGGGTCCACCCTTTGAGCCTATCCACAAAGCAACCTTACAACACCTTACGTGGAAGGTAGCTTTCTTGGTAGCTATCACCTCAGCTTGTAGGGTGAGTGAGATACAGGCCCTATGTTCTAAAGAGCCCTACTTGGTTTTTCATCTCAATAGGGTAGTCCTCAGGACTCATCCTTCCTTCCTTCCGAAGGTGGTGTCTGATTTTCATGTAAATCCAATCTATTTCTCTTCCGACCTTTTTTCTCAATCCCTCCACTCCAGCTGAGAGGGTTCAACATTCGTTAGACCTTAAAAGGGTTTTGAAGTTTTATCTGGACAGGTCGAAGCCATTGAGGAAGTCTGATCAACTATTTGTTAATTATGGTTCGATCAGAACAGGTTTCCCAGCATCAAAGCGGTCCATCTTCAGATGGATAGTCTCAGGCATCAAATTGGCTTACCAGTTGGCACAGAAGCCTCTTTGGTCCGCTCCCAAAGCTCATTCCACGAGAGGAAAAGCAGCTACGACTGCTTTCCTCAATAATGTACTGCTGTCTGAGATCTGCAAAGCAGCCACTTGGAGATCAGTGCATACATTTACAAGGCATTACTGTCTTGACTCAGATACTAGAGCGGACACTCAAGTAGGTCAAGCCTCCTTGAGGAATCTGTTCAACAGCTGACTTTTCGGTTGTTGTTAACAAGGTCACTGCGTTTCTCATTTGCCTGCAGGTGGATGTTGGGCTTGCTATTCTATTCAGTGCTTATGACTATTGATGAGGATCCCCTGGAAGAGAAGGATAAGTTACTTACCTGTAATCCGAGTTCTCTTCCAGGGGTATCCTCATCAAAGTCGTAAGCAACCCACCCACCTCCCCAGGCAAATGAGATTATTTCATTGTTAAATATTATCTTGGTGCCCTGATATTCAGGGTTACGCAAAGAACAACTGACCTAACGGTCACCCCTGAGGCATGATGGGAAGCTAGGGGTCATGGCTGCCTTAAAGGCACGGTGCCAGTTTTTATGAAAGATTGCTTTCATTTTCTATGTTGGTTTACAATGCAGCCTGTAGGCTAACAATGCCTGTTTTTCTTTTGCAGTTTACTCATGAGATTTACTCATTAAAAACAGAGTTCAAGTACTTCTTGCCCTCATGTGTTTTTATACATGTATTATGTATATTTGCAAAAGCAATTTGTGTTTTATTACATTGTTTAGCCTCCTATATGAGAGCTGCATTGATACTAGAAAAAATTATATATGTTTTTATATATATAGAGCTGTGTATATGTATGTATATATATTATTTTTTTTTTCATATATAATTTTTATTATTTCCGGGGTCCCCGCACATGGGCGGGAATATTCAGTGCTTATGACTTTGATGAGGATACCCCTGGAAGAGAACTAGGATTACAGGTAAGTAACTTATCCATCTGGAGCTTCTGCCGAATAGGCAGTGGTCTGACGAAATAATTATTCCAAGGGTTGTGAAATTAAAAACCTTTTTATTGCCATTCTATGATGTAATCTGTCTCTTGCAGTATGTATATTCTCAGATGCTTTTAAAGATGTGTTGTCTAGCTATTCTAATATTGTCCTCTTTCCCGAACTAGAAAGAAAATGTAGGAATGTTTAAAGTTTTGCCAAAATATGAGCCTATCTTCAGGCAGGTTAATACGGAAATCATATAAGCTAGATTCAAAATAAGTAGCTCATCCAAATCTCAAAAGGCTTGATTGGGTATCAGATGAAAAAAAATGCTGCCTCCTGATTAATTGAAGGAATTAATTTTTCCAGCATGGAATACTCCAGGGATTCATAACCATTCTATTTTTCCTGGCTGCCAGACAGGACTACTGAAGCATCAAATTATTTTCTTTAAACTAAAAACATGTTCGTTGTCAGAACTTCATTGGTAGCATAAATATTAGAATAATTCCCTGCTGCGAGCGAGGACCCCGGAACACTTCATATTAGAAGATTCACTTAATAGAAGATTCACTTCCTTGTAGCTCTCGGTGGACACTAGCGACATCTTTTCCAGTTGAAGGAATAGTAATAACTAGTCCTTCAGGCTATCCAAGCATGACTGGGGAGATTCAGATGTCCATGTTGTCTGATTTCAGATGCTATGTTGCCAATCAAGAATGTCCAGTTCAGGTGGAATATATGACCCTGCAATCTGGGTAGCAGTTCGATCTGCATGACAACCTCCAGTTTGGCTTGACATACATTTGTAACAAGACTGGGTGTCACCAGTGCCTACACCTGTCTGGAGCAATTGAGTATCATAGTCACATGGCAGTTTCTGAGTTTCAGTATGACTGTGACTTGTAAAGAAGGCATTAAGTAATGTCCTTAATCAGCTAATCTAAAGGGCATTGACAAATCTGGTTCCAGTAGCCTGAACACAGTCATGGTATTTTTGTATTATGGAACTTTGCGAAGAGACCCATCGTTGGATTGCTCCAACCAGCAAAAATTGATTACAGAATGCCATTGCCAAGAACTCAATCGCGATTTTCATCATAAAGTCAGTTTTGCAAATCCACCCGTTAGTGTAGGATTAACTGGCAATATCAGTCAATTAAAAAAAAAAAAAAACACACAGTTGAGAGGAATGTGCATGTACAATACACAATTATAAAGGAAAAACTGAAGTCTAGCATACTAGTTTATAGGATATAGTTTCTGGCCTAAGGATACAACACGCTTTTCTCGCCCCACTTAAAACCTGTGTATGTGTCACAAAGATATAGGCGACCTCAAGAAATCAAAAGGAACTGGATGGAGAAATCTAGAATACAGAAACCCCATCTAAAAAGTATTGCTCACTTAAATGGTGTGCCCATCCAGACACATTGTTGTTCTGTATGTGGGACTCTGTTATAAAGTGTAGAATGTAGATGAGTCCTTTTAAACCACATGGTGACTATTAGTAAGGGCTTCTGTATTCAGGATTAATGTACCCATTTCCTTTTGATTTCTTCTGATTGGCTATGTCTTTGTGGTTGAGAGAAATTGAGTTGCTGGTTGAAGGGGGGGGGGAGGGGTGTGAGCCCTAGTTCAATCAATCAGGGAATTGTAAAGTGCACTACTCACCCGTGAGGGTCTCAAGGCTGCTGTGTGGCCTTGGTCGAGGAGGTTGCGGATGTCGAATGTGGTGGCGAGTAGGGCGGTCTCTGTGCTGTGGTTTCTGCGGAATCCGGATTGGGAGGGTTGAGGATGAAGTTGTCTTCTATGAACTTTGTTAGCTGTGTGTTGAGTGTCTTCTCAGCGACTTTTGCCGTGAAGGGGAGGAGAGAGATGGGCCGGTAGTTCTTGAGGTTCGTGGGATCTGGTGAGTGTTTCTTAAGCAGGGGTCTGACTTTGCGTTTCCCGTCGTCAGGGAAGGTGCCGGTCGTAAAGGTGGCGTTGATGGTGCTTCGTAATTCTGGTGCTTTGTAATTCTGGTGCAATGGTGGCTCTGTGGTAGATGTGCGGTGGGCAGGGGTCCGTGGGCCCCCCCCCCCCCCGAGTGGATGCCTTTCATGGTCGAGGCGGTCTCTTCGGTCGTGACCGGTGTCCAGGTGGCAATGGTGGGCTGGCTGGTGTTGCCGGAGGGCGTGGTGGTTGCGGAGTCAGGTGTGTGGTCGCTGAAGTATTCGTGGAGGTTCTTGATTTTCAGATGGAAGTACGATCCGAGCTTGTCGCAGAGGTCCTGGGAGGGGGTGATGTCTGTGGTTTCGCTGGGGGGCTTGGTGAATTCCTGTATGACGCTGAAAAGCTCCTTGGAGTTGCTGGCGTTGGCGAGGATTTTGTTGTGGATGAAGGTTCTTTTGGTGGTTCTGATGTGTTGGTGCTATTCCGTCATGGCGTTTTTGCAGGTGGTGTGGTTCTCGGGCATCTTGTTGTTTCTCCAGTTCTTCTCGAGGCGTCTGCAGGTGCGTCTGGCTTCTTGGAGGTCGGTGGTGAACCAGGTGGCTTTCCTGTGGCGCTGTCTGTTGGAGTTGTGTTGCAGGGTGAGCTTGTCTGCGCAGCTGGAGATCCAAGTGTGAAGTTCCCTGGCTGCGAGGTTGGCGTCGGTTGTGGGGGTGTGGCGGTTGTGGGTGGAGTTAAGCTGTTCCTCTGTGATTCTGTTTCAGTTTCCTCGCGGAGGGCGCTGAGCAGGTTTGGGCAGCTTGTGCTTGTTGACAAAGAAGTGTAAACAGTGGTGGTCGGTCCATGGGGGTTGCATGGTGTGGCTGAAGTGGGTTCTGTTTCCCCCTGCGAAGATGGGGTCGAGGGTGTGTCCTGCCTTGTGGGTGGGCATGGTGACAAGTTGTTTAAGTCCGATGTTGGCGAGGTTGTCAAGGAGGGTGGTGGAGTTGTGGTTGCTGGGGTTGTCGAGGTGGAAGTTCAGGTCTCCGATGAGTATGTAGTCCATGGAGATGATGGCGTGGGGTGCGAAGTGGTCGGTGATGGTGAAGGGGCCGGGGGGTCTGTAGGCGAGGGTGCCGCGGAGTATGGAGTTGGGGCTGGTCTGGATCGGGAAGTGCAGGTGTTCGGCAGCGGCAAAGGCGTCGCTCAAGATGGAGAGGCGGAGGGCGTTTTTGTGTGCGATGGCGAGTCCTCCTCCCGGACAGCGGACAGCAGTGGCCTCGAACCTACCAGGTGGAGGTCAGCGACTGAGCACACACAGCTGAGCTGCTGATGAGAGAGCAGGCCTCAGACCATAGGTCAGAGGTCTTGCTCTAGTTAAGCAGCAGCCACAATCCTTGGGGTGAACCACAAAATTTGTTAAATTAACCCATGCTTGACCTTCTGGTTGCTTGGCACAAAAGCAGTCAGGCTTAACTTAAAGGAAATGTGAAAAGTATTTATGCAGCACACCATCAGTAAAAAATGAAAACACACCAGAAAATTCCCACCCCAATTTAGAAATACAAAGTGAAATTTAATAAAGTAAACAACCCCAAAATGACAAAAATCCAATCAGTAGACCTGGAGATATGCAATTGTGAAGATTGAGATGAAGGTAGCACCAATAGGCACAAAGTGCCAACTCTGGGTATCTGGTCGCACTGAACAAGGACTAAGTAACAAGTTCAGGCTGACCGCGGTGTAGCACACACTAGGCACAGGACCAAGTTTGGCCCACTGAGGGTTGTACCTTATATTCTTGATGCCCGTTCTGCACGGCATTGCTTTACAGGGCTTTGCATTGTACGGCGTCAGTCCTGCATCGAATTGTCACAGTGCGTCTGTTCCGGTGATAAGCTGCAAGGGCTGCAAAAAGAGGTCCTGCTTTGAGTTGCGTCATGCTGCATCTGTTCCGATGAAGGTGGCAGCTACGCGGCGAGGCTTTCCAGAATTTTACATTGGGTTTGTTGGAACCTTCAGTAAGGCCATGAGGAGCTTCCTCTGATACAAGCCAGTGACCCAGGACCTGGGGCGGCACCATTTTGGGATCAAGAACTCACTCCAGCAGAGGCCAGCAGGGCTTAGGCAGATCCAGTTGCAGGCCCAGTCCATCAGGTCAGCTTGGAAATTGCAAGGAGGCCTCTGGAGTTTGTTGTGTCCCTGTAGTACAGAACATGGTCATTCAGCTGATCCTTGGAGTCACTCTGCCTGGGATGAAGGGAGAAGGTCAGTCTTCCTTCTCAGAGAGCAGGGCAGCCCTCAAGCAGCAGGACAGTCATCTGGCAGCAGGGCAGTCCTTCTGTAGTATTCACAGGTCTGAGTGCACAGAAGAGATGGTCTGGGCGTCCAATATTTAAACCTGGTACCGGCTTTGAAGTGGGAGAAACGTATACGCACACACACACATCCATCTTTCTTTCTTTCTTTCTTTCTTTCTCTGAAGGGTCTGGGGTAACGGACAAGTATGAAACCCTTTGTGAGTGTGCTGAGGCAGCTCCTTTAAAGTGCAAGTGTGGTAGGTGACAGACCTGCCCCTCCCATCCTTACAAATGGCCCATCCTGACAACACCTAGTCCCCCTTTGTATCACTGTCTGAGCGGAATACACAAATGCCAACTAGACCTAGTCATGACACAGGTTACAGGCTGCAGGCACCTAAATGATTAGGACAAGAAAATTCCAACTTTAAAGTGGAATTTTCAGCATTTTGACTTAAAATCTGACTTTACCATTAAAGAGTGTTTTAAATTCAATTTATTAGAGACCAGATGCGGCATTACTGCCTGTTCCCAAATAAGTTTTGCAGCGTGAATCTTTCTGGATTCACTATGCTGTGCATTATTCCGCGGTCTAGTGGTTGGGTCCGGAATCGTAGTCTCTTCTCTTTTTTTTTCTTTTTTTTTCGGTGTAGCCCAGGTGGGCGTCGACGCCCCACCATTTGGTGTCCTCCCATGACGTCGGCGCGCTTCCTCCGGAAGCTCCCACCCTTGGGCGCCATCTTCAGATTCTTTTTTCCGCCGTTGGGTCTGGATCGTCGTGAGAAGCTCCAGAGTTGGAAAAGGAGAGAAGAAGTAAGAAAAAGCAGAAAGAGCCGAGAATAATTGGAGATCTTCAGCAGAAGATAAAGAACATACTACCGGGACGACGAAGTCGGTGAGAAAGGGAAGAAACTTCGACGTCCAACGGAGAATGCGCACACAGGGGGCTCCCTGAGCGCTGGAATGGACAAGACACCATTCAAATTCTGACGTAACTGCCACCACAAGTTCGCGCAGAAAGACCAGCATCCAGTTTGCAACCTCTGCTTGCCAATCCACCATCAAAGCGCCGACTGCAACGCCTGCTCGGCATTCGCCACCAAGACCCTCAGGGTCAGGGAAAGACAGAGGAGAGCAAACTACAACATGCAGGGCCAAGGGCCACCCCCCTCGCTGCGGGACCTGGGCCTCTCCAGTGGGGAAGAGGACAACGTCGCCGAGGGACCAGAGGACTGCACGGTCGTAGAGACCGATAACACGTCGAGGAAGGAGGTAAGAGAGACGTCGACCCCGAAAACCCCGACAGACTCTCGAAAGTCTGAGCCAAAGTCCACGAAAGGAGCACCGGCGTCGAAGCACTCGACGACCGCAGCTGCGTCCACGGACAAACAGCCCAGCGGATCCTTTGAAAAGGACTCCCGGTCGGCGAAAGCTCTAAATGCACCAAGGTCGTCTAAGCACGGTTCCCAGAAGCCGCACCCGCCACCGAAAGCGAAAGAGCAAACGGCAGCTTCGACGTCCACGTCAGCGAACTCTAAGAGAACAGCTGAAACTCGACGCCGAAGAATCGGCAGACATGGAGAGGAAGAAGAAAAGGCTCGAGGCCGAAATGGCCAGTATCCTCCAAAGGAAGAAGGACTTCGACGAACGGATGAGTAGATACTCCATCCCTTCGAAGCCCTCAACGGTCGTCGAAGCAGAGGCACAAGAGGAGTTCGACAGCACCGAGCCGCCCAAAACCCCCGAACCATCGGAGCAACAGGACGAAGAGGGCCTCTTCTATTATACAGAGGGTGATGACGACCAGCAATCGCACTTCGGCTCGACACCCTCGGAGGCTCAAGACCTGGAATGGCAGGATCTCGACGCCGAAAACCCGGAGGAGGCCGTGGAAACCTATCCGTCGAGGCCTTCGCCGCTGGACGACATAGGAATTTACAACATGGTCGTCAGGAACGCAGCTGCCACCTACAGAGTGGAAATGGAGGAGGAAAAGCCAAAAGCCTGTTTTCTCCTGGAAACACTGCTGCCAACACAAACTAGGAGCCAATTCCTTCCTATTCTCCCTAGTGTGCTAGACCAAGGCAGGGAAGCTTTCAAGGAGCCTTCTACCTGCAGATCTGTCACCCCAGGGCTGAGAAAAATACAAACACTCTTCCAAAGACCCACCATACATCCAGGGATCTGTACCGGCTGATTCCATCATAACAGCAACAGCCAGGAAGAGGGCCAACGTTCCCACAAACTCCGGACCGCCTCCAGACAAGGAGAGCAAGAGGATAGACCTCACAGGGAGGAAAATCGAAAGGAATGCAGCAATACATTGGCGCATTGCCAACTCCAATGCCCTTATAAATAGGCACGCCTACCAGCACTGGGAAGAAGTTGGGCAGTTGCTCAAACTGCTCCCCACCGAACAACAGCAAAGAGCGGGACACCTCGTAGAGGAGGGGAAAAACATGGCCAACACCTGCCTGAAGTCGGCCCTGGACGCAGCTGATATATCAAGCAGGCTGATGATGATCGGGGTAACAGAGAGAAGACATGCCTGGCTCAGGATCTCTGGGTTCAAGCCAGAGGTGCAAAACAACATCCTGAAGTTGCCCTTCGGGAAAAAGCTGTTCGGCACGCCCGTGGACGAGACGCTAACTCAGCTCAAAAAAGACAACGAAACTGCAAGGTCCATGGGAGCACTGCAGTTCAGGGGTATGAGAAGGGGCACCCCCTCACGAAGACCGAATGGCAGAGGTGGGAACCAGCCAGGAACATCGCAACAATTGGTCTGTCAACAGGTTTGAGCCTGGCAAGAGCTTAAAATTCCACGCACACAGGCTGCCATGGCAGTCCTGAGATATGTTTAGAAGGGCTACTCAAATGGGTGGCACAATTGTGCTGCAGGCCCACTAGTAGCATTTAATTTACAGGCCCTAGGTATGTGTGGATACAGGCAGCAAGTACCAAATGGCTGAGGCAAGAAAATACCAACTTTAAAGTGCGATTTTCACCATCAAAGAGGGCTTTTAATTGCCATTCTTTAGACACCAAATTCGACCTGTCTACTACCTGCTCCCAATTGGAAGTTATAGCTTACTTGACGTAATAAGGTAAATCTAATGTTATCCTATGGGAGAGGTAGGCCTTGCAGTAGTAAACAATGAATTTAAGAGTTTTTCACTACCAGGACATGTAAAACTTAAAAGTACATGCCCAACTTTTAAATACATTGCACTCTAACCTCAGGGCTGTCCAGGGCTACCTTAGGGGTGACATATGTATAACAAGCATTTGCAATGCAATAGGTCTCGCATTTAGAAGAGTTAGAGCTATTGACGTTGTAAATGATAATGTCTTTTAGCTATGTGTTTTGGTTTGGAGTGTAGTGGGTGTATGTGGTGTGTGGAATTATGTGGGTTGTATTGGGATTGTGTGGGGTGGAATTGTGTGGGGTGGAATTGTGTGGTGTGGAGTGGATTTGTGTAGCGGAATTATGCAGCATGGTGAATAGATGGGGTGAGAGCTGCAAAGAATAAATAGAAAGGAAGAGAGAGGAATTGGTAGTTTCTGCTGGAAGTGGTGAATGAACTCCAGACAGAGGAGCAGAAAGTGTGTGAGAAAGAGAGAGCAGGCGACAGACGCATAAAGAGGAAGGACCTGTGTATGCAGAAGACACTCCAAGAAGAGGAAGAGAGCGCGGAAGTGAGGAACGGAAACTTTGAAAAGGCGCTGGAAAGAAGTTGTGCTTAGTATGTGTGAGCAGGCAGTATAGAGCTGAGATAAGAAGTGTGAGGGATGACAAGGGCCTGTGGGATTGCGAGATGAGAGGGGGTGAAGCAGTAGACAGTTTTGCTTTCAAATGTATCGGTTTAGGTTAACATTCCTGACTGGACAAAACTTTAATTTTTCACAAGTGGACTGAGAGCACAGGTAGGAGAACCTTTTTAAAGTTTGCCAGATTATGGGTCAAGAGGACACACTCAAATTGGTTGGGGTTGGTGGAGGTTAAAAAGGGAGACTGCTTTTATAGGAAGGTTTGAGAGGCAAGGAGAAAAACTCCATCTAGTAACAAATGTGTGTGACCCGTAGAGAATATATTTGATAAAAAATACGATGCAAAGAGCTGATATTCTCAAAACGTACGGTACTGCAAAGTTCTTTTCTGTTTATATATGGGTCTCCTACAACATAATTATGCAAGTTAACAGTTTTCTCAGAATTCTGAAGATCATACAAAATTATGCACAACATTCAAGATGTGTGACGAATTCTTTTGATGAAAAGTAAAGCAAATGCTCATATGGCTTTACAATAAGTCAATGACTCTGCATGTGTTTAATAAAATCTACTTTTAAGGAGTATATATGCTGGGTTTGGCACATGGAGAAAATTATTCTGCTAACATTGTTCTTTTCATTAGTGTACACATGCCAATAGTTTGCGCAAATAAAACTTTGTAGCCGGACTTGTTTATGCAGCTACGCACAGATACCGATCTTCACTCATGCGCTTTCCAAGTGCGAAAACTGGAGAATATTTTGACAGTAACTATTCACCTGCACACACCGAGACCACTTACTTGATATGGCAGTAGTAACATGTATGCTGAGATGTCTGCCCCACTAGTAGAGCTGGAGTTAAGAAACAAGTGAAAAAGTGTCCACCCCGCCTGCAACGCATGCCAGGAATGCTCTGCAATGATGTTGGTTAATAATCATACATTAGCAAACATATGCTAACCATATTTATATAACTTGCCACTAAGAGGGTTGGCAGTAGAAGTTCCGCTCTGTTTTATAATACTGCAGTGCTTTTATCTGATGCCGCACCTACCACTACTGCAGCTCTTGATATTACGCAAACAAATGTGAATCCTCCGCCCTTAAAAAAATCAAACCAGGCAAAGCAATGCTGCAGGTACAGCAGCAGATTGAAGGGTTGATTAGCATCACTTGCAAAGTAATGTAGCTCTGAGAAATAATTCTTTCTGGAGTGAACCGAGAAACAATCTTGGTGAGGTCTCTTACCCTTGGAGCATGCCCAATGGCACAAAGAGCTAACCATAACAGCTATGTTGATAGTGCCTCTCTGAGATCGTTTCCTGTATACCTATGCAGACATTGTTCAAGCGCGAGCCTGCAGTTCCATAATACTAGACCTGCCAAACTTAAAAGTTTAACTTATTGCTAACTGAAAAAGTGCCACGCAGATTCATGTGAGGGCTGCCCAGTGCAAACAAAGCTCCTATCTGGATCAGGTTGTTAATAGGCATCACGTTGGTCCCTCAGAACGTGTGAGGCCAGGCAGTAAAAAAACAACAGAACATGTCCACACTCACTCTTCCTCTCAGCCACCCGGCTCAATGTAACAGATGACGAGAAAGAATCTCTTCGTCACATACAGTACATGACGTTTTGTGCTTGAGAAAAGCAGGGATGCATACACCTCCATGAAGGATTACAGCAAACTTTTGACGGTGGAAATGCTGAGAAAACACACTTGTTTAGCCTTGTCTACACGCACGAAGTTAGGCTAATTAATACATTACAGACGTTTTGCGCTCGAGAAAATCAGGGATGCGTACACCTCCATCGAGGATTACAGCTAACTTTTCACGGTGGAAATGCGAAGAAAACACACCTGATTAGCCTTGACCACGCGCACGAAGTTATACTGAATAATACGTTACAGGAGTTTTGCACTCGAGAAAAGCAGGGATGCATACACCTCCATCGAGGATTACAGCTAACTTCTCATGGTGGAAACAGGGAGAAAACACACTTGCTGAGCCTTGACCGCGCGCACAAAGTTAGGCTGATTAATATGTTACAGACGTTTTGCGCTCGAGAAAAGCAGGGATGCATACACCTCCATCGAGGATTACAGCTAACTTTTTACGGTGGAAGTCCAGAAGACAATGCCTACGTCGCGTTATGTGTAGTAACATCACGACTCACACTTGCGCAGTGAATCTGCTTAATGCCTCGCCCACTGCGAATCGTGCTTGTTGAGAGTAGCCAAAGCAAGTTAAAAAAAAAAAAAATGTGGTGAAGCATGAAGCGAGGCGGCCTGCCGTGGGGAGGGAGCGTCTTACTGCAGATTTGGCTTGTTTATGTGACTAAGCGTATCTGTTGTTTCCCAAACAGTATGCTTGGTGCGGCGCCCGTGGCTACTTTTACGGCGCACTGGGGTGCCGCGACACACATATTGTGAACCACTGAGAAGCTGTTGATATTAAGTAAAAAAAAAGCATTTGCAATGCAATAGGTCTCGCATTATTAAAGTTTGAGCTATTGGTGTTGCATTATTTAGCAATGCCAATAGCTCAAACTTTAATAATGCGAGACCTATTGCATTGCAAATGCTTGTTTTTGTAGTAAACAGTGGTGCGCGCGCACCACAGAGGAGCGGGGGCCAGGGAGCGCGGCAGCGAGGCGAACGCGCGCTGCTGCGCGTTCTGGCCACCGTCGGGAATGGGAGGAGCGAAGGCGGGACATGCGCCCGCCTTTGCCCAATTGCGTGCTGTTTTTTCTAAAAAAACGGACGCTACAGCCAATGAGGGCTTCTGAAAACAAAACGACACGCACGAGCGTGTGGGTCGTTTTCAGAAGCCCTTTCTAGAGGTCTCGCGCTGCGCGAGCAGTGCTGCGCACTGCAACGCAGGCGCGAGACCTAAAAAAGGAAGGTTTAGGCCTGGCAAAAGGTTTAGTTTGCCAGGTTGAAATGGCCGTTTAAAACTGCACACAGGCTGCAATGGCAGGCCAAGCCATGTTTTAAAAGGGCTACTTAGGTGGGTAGCACAATAAGTACTCCAGGCCCACTAGTAGCATTTATTTTACAGGCCCTGGGTACAAGTAGTACCACTTTACAAGGGACTTATAAGTAAATTAAATGTGCTGATTGGGTGTAAGCCAATTTTACCATGTTGAAAGAAGAGAGCACAAGCACTTGAGCACTGGTTAGCTGTGGTAAAGTGCACAAAGTCCTAAAAGCTAACAAAACTAAATTCAGAAAACTAGAAGGGGTGAAGGCAAAAAGTTTGGGGTGACTCTGAAAAGAGGGCCAAATCCTGGTCGAGCTAGACTGGGGGAAGTCACAAGTTCAGGCTGATCACTGTGGAGCTTAGGCCGGATAGCTCCCACTGAAAGTTACCTTTTCAAAGTCGGGCGCGAAGACTCAAGTTCGCAGTGGATGAGGCTGCATGGAGAGCGTTGCGGATTGTCATCACTGTAGCATGAGGAGCAGGCTGAGCATCGTGGACAATGTTTGCTGTAATGCGAAGATTGTCAGGCATTGCATATGGACGTAGCTGAGGACTGTCGTCGCTGAAGCACGAAGAGCAGACCTCACACTGCAGTAACAATCTGATAGACTTCTAGCCGCAGATTCCTTACCTTAGAAATTCCCTTGGCGTCATACTGGATACAGAAGATATTTTGTGAGTACCCTTGCACGCCAGTAGGTGGCATCGTTAGGCCATGCGTCAGGAAATTATGTTGCTGTACCTATATATGCGCCTCCTGGCTGCTTTGACGTCAGGTCTTTATTTCCGCGCCAGCCAGCGCTGGTCTGGAGAAGAGCTACCCCTGTCAATTTTTGACAGGTGTTTTTTGGGCGTTTTTGTCTATTTGTGAGGTTTACCTCATGCTGTGTATAGGAATGTCTTTGCGAGAGTCTGGTTTTAAGCCCTGCAGCACCTGTCACCGATCAGTTTCAGGCCCGCACCACATTTGTCTGTGGTGTCTAGAGCGCGACCACGACACCAAGGTGTGTTCCAATTTCCGGGCAATGGTTCAGAAGGCTTTGAGGGAGCGGTCCCTGAAGCTGCTAGCAGCCCGGCATATGACTCGGTGGAAGCCCAGATCCCGTTCAAGGGGAAGGTCCCAGGAGCGTTTGCAGAGCCCAAAGTCGTCCTCGTTCCATTGAAGTCCTCATTGAAGGTACACTCGGGTAGGAGACACAAAAAGTAGAGTAAGAAGTTGAAGCGATCTTCGACTTCTATTGGTCTGTCAGCCGACAAGACCAGGGAGCTTCAGCGTTCTAGGCCTCGTTCCCCAGAACCTGCACCTGGGCCGACTCGGCGCCTCCCTGAATTTTCGAAGGTAGACCCAGTCAATGAGCCTAAGGGACCCGTGGGGTCAAAAGGGGCCCCATCTGGTTCTGCGCCTGTGGCGTTGGCCCTCGCAGGGCCCCATGGATCCATTTCTGGATCCGGACCGACGCCAGTC
Source organism: Calotriton arnoldi (assembly GCA_963921515.1). Taxonomy (NCBI): domain Eukaryota; kingdom Metazoa; phylum Chordata; class Amphibia; order Caudata; family Salamandridae; genus Calotriton; species Calotriton arnoldi. The sequence goes on from CAWUFW010000319.1 coordinate 3,424,376, forward strand.
GTGCCACCTCAACCTTCCCCGGTCCTGATGCCAATTCTCCCAGCAGCGCCATCCCTGTGTCCAACACCGAGCCGGAGGGGCATAGCCCGACGCAGACTCGGATGCTTGCAGGAGCCTTGCCTCCTAGCTCGGAGCCTGAGCCTTATTTCTATCTGCCATGCCTCGACGAAAATTTGGGAGGGGTCGCTGGACCCTTTAGAATAACAGCCCTATGAGGAAGAATATATTGTGGACTGGTGTGAGGATCTGAGGGGAGACAGCGGTCTAGATAAGTCTTGAGCAACTACAGTTGACGGCTTTCGACCTTCCTCACGAACTCTGTAATTTCATCTTGGCAGTCGGGCATCCCGCCACCAAGACTATGTACGCCTGCCGTTGGAAAGAATTTGGCATGGTGTGCAGAAAAATCGGTTGATCTCCTTTCTGCCCGTCTTTCTGGGGTTCTGCTTTTCATTCTTTCTCCTGCCAAGCAGGGCTGTGCTCCGGGCACCCTTAAGGGCTATCTCTCTGCCATTTCTGCTTTCATCCGGTTGCCTGATCAGCCCTCTTTGTTCAAATCCCCTATTGTACATAGATTTCACAAGGGTCTAACTCATCTCTTCGCTCCTTCACCATTCATTATGCCACTGTTTATCCGTGGGACCTTCACTTGTTTTTAACTTTTTTGGTATGCGCTCCTTTTGAGCCTTTACACAATTGTCCCCTCAGACTTCTCACCTTGAAAACAGCCTTCCTTGTGGAAATTACATCTGCCCGCAGAGTAAGTGAGCTGCAGGCCTTATTATCTAAGCCTCCTTACCTCTATCTATCCTGACAAAGTGGTCTCCTTTCTTCCAAAAGTGGTCACCCCTTTTCATGTAGGCCAATCTATCACCTTGCTTACCTTTTATGTCGCTCCACATCCCTCTAAAGAAGAGCAACTCCGCCGTCTGGACCCAAAAAGAGCAATGTTGTTTTACCTTAACCACACACAAAAGTTCTGGGTGGACCACCAACTCTTCGTGGGGTATGTTGGAGCAAAGTAAGGTCGGACTGTACAGAAGTGGACCATCTCCAGATGGGTTGTGCTCTGCATCAAAATCTGCTACACTCTTGCCAAGAAGCAACCTCCTGAAGGTTTGCAGGCTCTTTCCATCAGAGCTAAAGCTGTCCCCACTACATTAGCATGCGTAGTTCCGGTCCTGGATATCTGTCAGGCAGCAATGTGGGCTTCCCTGCACACATTCACCAAACATTACTGTCTGGGCAGTCAGGTTAGCGGGGATAGGCACTTTGCCCGTTCGGTCCTGCAGGACTTTCTAGTTTGAATTGGTTTGCAGACCCTCCTCCGGGGATGGTATGGCTTGGGTATCTATTCTAAGGTAAGGAATCTGCGGCTAGAAGTCTCTTGTCGGATGAACAAGTTAGTTACCTTCGGTAATGCCTTATCTATTAAAGACTATCTAGCTGCAGATTCCGTACCAACCCACCCATCCTCCCCACTCTTAGAAGTGATTTCTACGTACAGGGATGACACCTTTCAGGGCCCTAGTTTTGAGACACCCGTGGTTGGTGTTCTTCATGGCTCTGCTCCTCTGGTATGGAAAGTCATTAAAAGTAACTGACATCAGCACGCCTGGATGGCACCTATATAGGTGCTGCGATTACATTTCGGGCGTGGACGCAAGCGTTGGACGCAGAGCAAATCGACGCCACCTACCATCGTGCTGGGGTACTGCTCACGAAAAATCCTCCGGATCCAGTTCGAAGCCAGGGGAGATTCTAAGGTAAGGAATCTGCAGCTAGATATAGTCTCTACCAGATAAGGCGTTACCGAAGGTAAGTAACTTGTTCTTCGGGGCCACTGAAGCTTCATGTTGGTTTTGGTCTCAAGCGGCGTTCTTGAAGAGCCCTAAACTTCAGAATTTCTCCTTCAGAGGAGTGCACTCTGATGCCAATCAAGGGCCCAGGACTTGTGGAATCAAGGACTCACTCTGGCAGAGGCCAGCAGAGCTCGGGCAGGTCCAGTGCAGCAGTTCAGCTGGGCCGTTGTAGGTAGACCTCGGGAGCTTATGTCCCTGTAGTTCTGAACAGAAGGTCAGTCAGCTGATCCTTGGAGTCACTCAGCCTGGAATGAACAGCAGGTCCAGTTTTCCTTCTCAGCAATCAGGGCGTCCTTCTGGAGTATCCACAGGTACATAGCCGTTGAACCCCTGCAGTGCCGTGAGTATGCCGCCGCGAATTGGCAATAACTTCCATACCCCGCGACACGCTATGGGCACCATATAGTCTGAGAGTGGGGCACCAAAATGAAAAAATACGCTGGAAGACGCGTGACCGCATGCACTGAACACCCGCGCTGCTGTGGCACCTATTTGAAATAGTGCTAATACCTGGTGGCATCCTACGGAGTCCCCACCGTAACTGCCCGTCTGCTCCAATGCACGGCTGCCTGAATAGACGAATAATACCTGCACAAAACATGGGCAAACATCAGGGCACTGCACCACTGAGGAGAAGCAAAGTACCCATATGAGCCCAAAAACACAATACCTAATCACCAGATCTCACAGACGGAGCCAGCCCCCGGCAATTTCCTCATTGCTACGCACGGCTAATGACAACCCCCATTATACCACTGCAACCCCAGTGAAACAGACTGGTTGGATCTGAAGGGTGGCACCAGGGCAACACTCTTCGGGACCCTGAATTAGCCCAATATACAGAGATTAACTCCCGCACTCTTTCTCCCCAGGGTGCAAAATATAGACGCATCAAGCAACATGGGCAAACTTGACAAACAGCCCAAACTATCATTCGATACACGTCGCACGCCCAGGCCCTCACACGCACTTTCTGATACTGAGATCGACTCCGAACGTTCCAGAGACTCTAACATGGACTACCGTTGATCTTCTCTCCTCTCCACTGATCCACGCATCGTCCAAGAATATTGCTCATGTTCTACACCCCTGTTTATTCGCATGTTTTAACACCATGGTTCGTACTGTGCAACACTGCATCTATCCTTTGTTTACTCTCTAACTTTGTATCTTACTAATTCCCTTGTTAGCATGCTGAATCCTCCAGGTCTTTCCGGCACCCCCGGTGACCATCCCTGTGAAGACTGCCAGTACCGGCCTGACATTAAAATGGCGGCCGAACTTTCCCCCGGGCCACATCTTCCCTTCCGCTATCATTTGTTTCCAATGTTTCTACGATCTCCTTATTCTACCTACGCTCTTTCACCCTTAACTCGCTTCTTTCAGCTATGCCTCCCATTTTAGACCATGAGGGTTATTGACTTTGATTAAGCTACGTCCAGTTCGGCAGACTACTTTTTTATTTTCATGGTTTTTCCCTTCTACCTTCATCGTTAGCTGCTCTAGGGCAGTAGGCGTCTGTACTAGCGTACCTACTCTCATTTCCCCCTATCTGCTGTATTAGTTCTCCCCTACCGCCCAATCTGCCCCTAAACGGCCTCCATGTTTGTGCCCCTTGCCAAAGCACTCCCTCTCCCCTTGTTGGGGAGGGATCCAGCATTTTTGCCCCGGAGTCTCAGATTCCCCTCTGAGAGAGTCCACAGTGTTAAGGGTTTCACACATAGCGGAAAAAGACCTTAATCGGCCTCCTTGAATGTGCCCCTTACCAAAGCACTCCTTCTCCCCTTGTTGGGGAGGGATCCTAGCATTCATGCCCTGGAGTCTCAGACACCCCTTTGAGAGAGTCCACAGTGTTAAGGGATTCTTCACATAGCGGAGGTTTGGGAATGTTCCCATTATCGCTGGGAACCCAGCACCTTACACCGTGAAAGGCGCTCTCCTTGAAACCTTTTGATGACTCTGCAAGGCTGATACTTTAACCCTCTGATGTACTTCGGCGACCGAGCAACCTTGAGCTGATGACCGGTGGAGTTGCCCTACGCAGCTATTGAGGAGTTGGCTCTGGTTCCCCCCTTGGCCATCACCTACCCATCCGATCGTCAGACACTGTTTCTTCTCTTGTCGCCCCCTTGTGTTTTCCTACCCCCGCCCTCTCCTCTGTCCTCCCTCACTCCTTATCTTCCTCTTCTATTCCCTCCCTCTCTTCACCGAATCTCTCTCCCCACCGGCCTTTCCCTCCCCATACCTGAGCCATCCCTTTGTAACTCTTGTATCTCCAGTAACTACGTACCTGAAACTGATGTAACTATGTTTTTATGCAATTGTACCTCCCCATGTAAAGCGCTCTGATACCTCCAGGTCTAGCCAGCGCTATATAAAACTTTTCAAATAAATAAATAAAATATACTAAAGAGTGGGTCATACCTGGTGCCGACTTTAAAGTGGGAGAAGCTTATGGAGGTTTTCCTTGCAAGGTTGTCAGAAATTTCCTGTCTCCCTGCCCTGGCCCCAGTCTAGGGGCACAGTAGGCTAGTGTGAAGTCCTTTGTATGTAGTGTGGTAGGTGACAGCCTGTTCACCCCCACGCCCCTATCATGCAAATGATGACCCTTCCTGCCATCACCCAGTTATCTATTGTGATGCTGTGTGGGAGGAGTATTTAAAGGTCAACTGCACCTAGTTGTGTGACCCAGAGACCGGGTACAGGCACCAAATGGTTAGGACAAGAAAATGCCAACTTTCTAAAAAGTGGCATTTCCTTAATTTTGTCTTAAAATCAGACTTTACCATCAAAGAGGGTTTTAAATTACAATACCTCAGACATCAAACATGACTTAAAACAACGCACCCTGCCCTATGGCCGTTTTAGTGCCGCCTTTGGGGTGTATTAACAAGCAGTGGAAATGCAATCTGTCTCGCATTTGTTTGAGTTAGAGCTATTGGCATTGTAAATGGGAATATCTTTTACATATGTGTTATGGAGTGTATGTATGTGGTGTGTAGTGGAATGTTGGGTTGGATTGGTTAGTTGCGTAATTGTGGGGTGGATGTGTAGTGGAATTATATGGCATGGTGTGCAGTGGAATTATGTGGTTAGTAATTATGTGGTATTGAGTGTACTGGAATTATGTGGAGTGGGATTGTGTTAGAGTGTAATTATGTGGAAGGGTATTTTGTGTTGTGGAGTGGGATGTAGTGGAGTTTAAGTATGTGGTGTGTTAAATTTTGTGGCAGGATGTGGAATTGTGTGGTGTGGATTGGACGTATATGGTGTGTTGTGTAGGTGTTTATTTATATTATGTGGTTTGGTGTGTTATGTGGTGTGGATTGGAAATGTGTGGCGTGGAACTGTGCGGATAGCTTTGCCTTTTTAGTGATGAAAAAGAACAAATAGGTAGAAGCTAAGCTCCCGATCTGTGTGTTGGAGTGTTAAAATAAAAAAAGAAAGAGTTAGAGCTCTTGGCATTGTAAATGTTTCTTACCAAGGTGTTATGGATTGGAGTGGATGTATGTGGTGTGTAGTGGAATTATGTGGGTTGGAATGGTGTGGAGTGGTTTTGTGTTGTGGAATAATGTGGCATGGTGTGCAATTGTATTATGTGGATAGTAATTATGTGTTTGAGTGTATTGGAATTACATGGAGTGGGATTGTGTGATGAAGTGGAATTATGTGGGATGGTATTTTGTGTAGTGGAGTTTAATTATGTGGTGTGCTGTTGATTTGTGTTGTGAATTGGCTATATGTGTTGTGGAATTGCAGCCCCTCCAGTGCTGAAATTGCACCACTGCATGAGACAATAGGAAGGGGGCACACAGGCGAGCATAACAGGGAAGAGGGAAGGTGTCAAAGAACAATTGCTTGGGGATTGCGGGGGGGGGCGGGGGAGTACAGGAGGGAAACGGCTCTTAAACATATGCAGTGCTGAATTCAAAACAATTCACCTTTCAGATCTGAGACAGATCGATGTAAAAGCAATGCACCACATTATTGTGGATGTTCTGCCAGGGATTGAAAAGCTATACAATTACTACACACTGGGTCATGCAGTGTGATTCAGGAATACATGCTTGCATCAGGAAACATTTTTGGACACATTCCACCGTGTTGAAATATGACATACTGGCTAAGTAAAGAAACATTTGTGACACAACATTGCATCCACAAAGTACCTGTACTTCCCTTTTCCAAAACAACTATGGCAGTCTAAAAAGAACCCTTCTCTTGTACCAATGGAACTGAGAGACCGGGAGATAGTCCGTTACCAGGCAAGGATCACACAATACGCACAGGGCTGAGGAAGAGTACTGTGTAATAGTCTGAAAAGGTAGGCTAGGTCTTCAGTGCCTCATTATGCTCTAGGAAAGCAAGTGTCTATACAGATTGCCAAGCAACACACTTTTGGAATAGGTCTACACCCATCACATCTTCAACTTAGACTGTTTTGCACAAGAAAATCTCTAAAGTCCCAAAAGTACCATCTATAAACTCTAACCCAGTTCTGTCATTTCCATATGCTCACAACAGCTACAACTCTACACCCCTTGGGAAACATGTCTCCTGCTTAAAAGAATTTGAGTGATCTCACCTAACTCAGCATCAATGATGGTTGAAAGTATTTATTTCCTTTAAAAAACGGATTTAATATTTTATTCAAACCTACACAAATATCACTTAGGCCTTGGCCACTGGTATGTCCTGATTCGTGCATATGGATTGCCTGTTAATAACAATCATACCATAAGATCATCTCCAGCACAGTAAGCACAATAGCTCCAATATGCTACTCAATTCACCTATATTGTTAAATCTAGCCACTGGCCTATCTCAAACTTGTGATGTTGATTGGCCTGTAAGCGAGGGAATACTGGTCAGTCAACTGAAATTAAGGGATTTCGGGAGACACTTGTAAGGAGTGTCCCAAGGCTGTCATTGAACAATAGTTATTGGATTGTGGAAAAAAGGGCTATGGCAAATTAGCGGCACTCTTACCAAAAAAGGGTATGATTTTAAGTAATCCTACGTGCCAGGGATCGATTTTCTGCATGTTCGGTGCATTGGCAAATGTATTTTGAGGACATAGGAGAGCCTTCAGATACACATACTTTCTAAAATGCCAGCACATTCCAGAAGTTCAATTGTAAAAAGTCCATATTCATTTGCACTTGTGTATTAACAATATTGTTGTTCTTCATTTCCATAAACCAATATGGGACCCTGCCGTGCACATGTAAACATGCAACAGAGCTGAACCCCGGAAACAAACAGAAGCATAAGTTCCCCCACATTCGCTTTTCGTATGTTACTCACCAGGGTTGGAAGTTGGCAGCAGGCTTGAAAATGTGGGCTATGTGCTGCTGCTGTCCCGCCCTCCATGACAAAAGGGGTTTAAAAGCCACTTCTCCAAGAGGAAGCAGGCACTCACGGAGCCCACTTACAGCCCTGTGATGATGCTGTGTGCGCGCAGGGAGGGCCGGGCCCCCAGCCTGCCCAGGGACAAAGGGGTAGCACCGTCACCCCGAGAGTGTGGGAGGATGAGGGGACCGCAGGGAGGTTAAGAGATTAAAGAAACTGTGATGGAGAAACAGGAGAAGAGTGAGAACAGTAGCAAGGGAGGGGTCGAGGGAGACATGAGGACCATAGAGAGTGGAGATGAGGGAGACGTGATTCATTTAACGTGAAAGAGTTTCTGCCATGAATATGTTTTACTTGATCAGTTAATTGGCTCAGGGAAAACATATGAAAAGGTCGCCAGGAAAGGAAAAATAGGCAGAGAGAATTATATTTATTATAGTTCTCTCTGCCTATTTTTTTTTTTTCCTGGTGACGTTTTCATATGTTTCCCCCTGAACCAATTAACTAATAAGGTAAAATACATCAAATGACCGACGAATGGCTGTGGAATGGGGAGGTTACTGGTAGATTAATGCTCTTGACATGCTTTGCAAAGTTTTTATGTTGGGGGCCATTGTTGTGCTAGAAGCCCGGAGGGCCCCTTTGAAAAGAATCCTCTGAAGCCATCTGCTTTGTGTCATGAAAGCGCACTTCCTCGGTGACCTACTCGGTGACACTGCACGCATGGGGCAGGCAGCAAATGAAAACATTTGGTCAAATGAAAAAAATGTAGCCATGAACAGCTAGGTTTTTACTAGGCGGCTAAAACCGCTCATCCTATCATCGCAACTTTTCTGCATAAGTACCGATATCCAGCTATTAAGTGATTTGCCCAGAATCACAGGATGGGGATCCGACGCTAGGACTCGAACCCGGGCCCCCAGTTTAAAAGTCTGCAGGTGTGACCGCAAGGCCATAGCAATGACTAGGTATGGCGATAAAAAATAAATCCCACCTTCAATCGCTACCGCACATGCTTTTTCTTAATAGAGCATGTAATTGATCTGAGCCTGAAGCGCCGATGTTGGGAGGCGAGCTCAGACACGCTGCCTCAATTGGAAGTGCCACATTCAGTGCCTGCAGCGTCTCAAAAGCCCATAAAGGATGGGATCCTATCCCCATCCTATCCGAAAAGTGCCCACACTCGGTAAAGTTCCCTGAGAGGCGGAATCCTACCTCCAGCTCTCTCACATAAAGCATTTCATTAAAGCGCTGTATTTTAAAGAGGCGGGTGTGAGAAAGTGCCATCTTTCTTACATGGTATGCCCCCACTTTTTGCTGAATGGCTGATGTACTTTGACTGAGTGTGCCCTGGGCTCCTGCCAACCAGGTACCCAGGGCCTGTGTTCCTTCCCTAAAATTGCATTGATACCTACACCCAATTGACATCCCTGGCCACAGGTCAGCCCCTGGTAAATGGTACCATGGGTACCCAGGGCACTGTGACCAGGGAAGGCCCCTAAGGGCTGCAGCACTTGTTGTGCCACCCTTAGGGACCCTGCACCTTTACACACACACACTGCCTTTGCAGGCTGCGTGTCTTGGTGCAGAACAAAAGTGAAGAGTCGACATGGCTCACATCCCTGTGTGCCATGCCTACAAGCCACTGCCCTGGCCTAGGTCAGCCACCCCTCTAGCTGGGTGCACTATGCCAGTGGTGAGGGCATAGAGGCATGAGCCCTGTGCCCCTACAGTGCCCAAGTCCATTCTTGGGCATTGTAAGTGCAGTGCTGCCATTAAGAGTATATGGTGCTGGGAGTCTGTCATTACGAACTCCACAGCACCATAATGGCCCCACTGAAGACTAAGAAGTTTGGTATCAAACTTCTCAGCACATTAAACCCCCACTGATGCCAGTGTGGGATTTAATGTAAACGCACTCCAGAGGGCATCTTAGAGATGCCCCCTGAAACCAACCCGACCTCCAGTGTCCGGACTGAGTGGCTGCCCAGGCTGCCACCACCAGACATGTTTCTGGACCCCTGGGTCGAGAGCCTCTGCTCTCAGGGGCCTGAAACAATGCACATCCCGGGACGAGGTGCCAAAGCCTCCTCCCCCAGGATGGGCAGGGGGAGCTTCAAAGGCCTGCCGCCTTTGGAGTTTCCCCAGACCATTTGCTGCTTCCAGCAAACTGGTCCCCACTGGTTCTACCCCACTCCTGGCGGGAGAACCGGCGGGAAAACCAGAAGCAGGAAATGGGTTGTGCCCACCTCTGCCAACTCCACCCCTAAGGTGGGGAGGCGAGGTGAAGCACAAACTTCGAGTCCCCGCCATCTTGAGGATGGGGGACCTGGCCAACCAGGGACAGGCTCCTGCCCCCTCCCACTGGAGAGGAACAGAATAGGGGGTGTACCCACCCCAGGAAGGGACCCATTGGTCCCTGCCCTTACCTACCTGTAACCACCCCTAAATTTAGTATTTAGGGGCTCCCTGAACCTTCCTTCCGGAGTTCCCAAATCCGAAAACAAGAAGAGAAGACGAAGCAAGAAGACCAGCCGTGCAGCTGCTAAAAGGAGGCGACAACAACTGACTTGGCCCCAGCCCTACCGGCCTGTCGACCTCTGAACCTGCTCCTGCGGAATCCCGGCCTCAGCAACCTCACAAACCCCGGAGGACCTGACTTCTGTGCTACAGCCTTCGACCCAGGGACTCCCACGAGCAGTGGTACTGCTCAAAAGAAAACCTACCAAAGACCCGGCCCTGGCACGGAGCCGCGAAACCTGCACACTCTGCACCCGCCGAGTCCAGCCTGTGCCTGAGTGACCAAAGACCTCGAGGACGTCCCCCGGCGATTCTGACCTGGAATCCAGTGGCCAAGGACCCTCCTCGACGACCCAGACGACGCCTGCAGCCTCAGGACAAGGGACCCCTCCAACCGCGACCAGCAGGGGGTAAGATTTCCCGACCTCAAAAGACACCCCTGCACCCGGCGCCCCACGGCCCCCTGTGCCCAACTCCTGGGTGTCAACCTATCCTCCAAGACCCCAACTTACCTCCTGAAGTGTTGGTCGTCCCTGAAGAATCACCGTCCCGAGCCTGCAGCCTTTCTTCACCTTTCACGACCTCTATTGTTTAACATTGAGCGCCCGACGGCTCAAAGCACCCTGCACCCAGCCGCCCGAGTGCCCCTGGAAGTGCAACCTCTATCCTAACCTACTTCCCTACTTGCCCTGAGCAAGTGACCAGGAGCCCAGCTCCCACAGTCGCGTGGCCTGCTTGCCAGCAGCCACCAACCCGGGGCCCCCGCCTGCCATAGGATAACATTGGGCCTTCTCACTCTGCACCCGGCCGCCCCTGTGCCGCTGAGGGTGTAAAAACTGTACTTACCTGATCCTGGGGGACCCCTGAGTCTTACCCAGAACCTTAACCCTGCCAGTCAAGTACTTACCCGAAATCCGATAACTCACTTTTCTTCCATAGGGTTCCATTGACTGGTTTTCTGCGAAATTTCTTCTAAGTGTGGAGTTCTGAAACTTTAGAATATTCACCAAAAATCAACCGAGTCACGAAAACGAAAATACTCACCTAGTATTAGGAGGGGCCTCAGTGCTGGACCCGAGTGCCCAACACTGGCCCTAAAAAGTAATCACAACGTTACTTACCGTTAACTCACTTTTCTTTCATAGGGATCCATTGACTGGTTTTCTGTGAAATTTCTTCTAAGTGTCGATTTCTGTATTTTACAAATATTCTTTAAAAATCGAACAAACTACAAAAACGTAATTACTTACCTGTTTTAAGTAAATGTCCCAGTGCTGAACCTAGGAGTCCAGCACTGGATTACAAAAGTAACGTAAACATACTTTGCTTGCACACTGTATTTCCTTTCATAGGATAACATTGGTAATTTTACCCAGAAAAGTTTCTAAGTGTCAGCTTTTGAAATATAGTAATATTCTTCAAAAATCACTACAATAACCAAAACGCTTTTTCTTACCTGTTTACAGGAAGTGTCCCAGGACTGAATCCAGGATCCAGTCCTGTGGTTAGAAAAGTGCTCTGCAAAGTAATCAATTGTAATTAAGTATAATTTTCCATTGAGCTCAATGTTGCATTGAATTTGACCCTGTGTTGCCTCTTGCACCAACTGTGATAACCACTATCAACAAAGTCTATTGCCTATCTGTAAGGTGAATAACCAAAGCATCTCATACTGAGAAAGTATATTTTGATCCTATTGTTGGTTCTAAAATAAAACAAGCATATATTTTTTTATATACAAACCATTGGCCTAGAGTTCAGTTCTTGAGTGTGTGGCTTCATTTGCTGACTGAGTGTGTACAACAAATGCTTTACACTGTCCTCTGATACTGCCTTACTGCTCGACCAAGCTACCACTTTGGAGAGTAAGGTTATATCTAACTTTAGCCTCTGTCAACCCTCTGGGGACTGTGGACTCTGTACACCCTGAACCTTACTTAGGTACAGTATATACAGAGCCACTTTCCTACAGCGGGCTCCCGCCTTCCAAACAAAAGCACGGCAGAGTACTTCAAAGTGGAGAAGAGCCGGAAAATCATACCCACCTCACTTCCACGTCTCACCCGCATCCTCAACCCCACGAAAAAAATACTAAAGAAACTGAGCAATTTTCTTCTTTCACCGTCAGCCCGATCCGTGCGCACACACTCTGGTGCAGCAGCACGTTAGTCTCCTCACTCGGCCACAGTACAACTCTGCTTCCACTTCTGTTCCAACCAGGGACGGCTGCAGCACGGTAGCCTGGACCCTACCAAAACTAGCCCAAAGGCAGCCTGTAGTGCTACTCCGAGGCAGGAGGGGCTGGGGCAATTAATGCAGGCAAGGAAAGAGAATGTGCCACAACAGACAGCAGCCGACTTTAAAGCTGGGGACAGTGTCTGAGTCTCTGCGGGAGGCTCAACATCCTGTGATTCTGTGCAAATCACTTAATGTCACCATAACTAAATTTAAAAATCTCTCTGCTGTTTGTCTCGGCAAAGGTGTGTTATTTGTTCAAGGCTGTCCAAACATTTGCCGAGTGCTGGAAAGCGCTGCTTTCTGCAACCTTTGAGGCTCCTTCCCCTCGGGCAGAAATTCAATAATAGGTAGTAAAGGGGGTGGGGATTGAGATAATGCCGGGCACCCGGGTGAAAGTGAAAGCGGGCACCCGTGTTGTAATTGAAAGCAGGCGCCCATGTGCTGCCTGGAGTAAGAGAAAATTATTAATGAAAGTAGTGCTCACAGACTAAAGAAGACCTACCGTGTAACATCCGAAGTAAAAGGGCTCGTCGCAATGGGAGGTGACAAATGCAGACAAGGTGGCACTAAGAAGGGACTAACAAGCCTCCTGATGAATCAGAAGACCGCATTTACGAAGGACAATGACACAAGCCAATGACCAATATGGGCAGAGAGTGGGCTTCTATTTCATACTCCACCACAACAAGTCTCGCAGAGCAGCGCATACACGCTGACTCGGGTTCGACCTAAAAACAGGAGTGCGCCGAGTCGAAACATAAGGCCAAAAGTGAAAGGATCCATGTTGCGAACAAAACAGCTAAAGGCGGAACAAGTGTAAAGCATTCATCAAATAAACCACTTCAATTTGGAAAGGCAAGCCAAGGAACGAATGAAAGTGATGGGCGTGGTGAAACCCCACAGACGTACATGCAGCATGTCGAGAGAGAGCGCATGTGTGTTGCCTCCGCTCGACCTAAAAAGGAAGGTTAGACTTGGCAAAAGGTTTATTTTGCCAGGTCGAAATGGCAGTTTAAGAATGGGCACACAGGCTACAATGGTAGGCCGGGGACATGTTTGAAAAGGCTTCTTGAGTGGGTGGCACAATAAGTGTTGTAGGCCCACTAGAAGTATTTAATTTACAGACCCTGCCTACCTGTAGTACCACTTTACTAGGGACTTGCAAGTAAAATGTGCCAATTGGGTGTAAGCCAATTTTACTATGTTAAAAGGAGAGAGTACAATCACTTTAGCATTGGTTTGGCAGTGGTAAAGTGTGCTAAGTCCTAAGGCCAACAGAAACGAGTTCAGGAAAAACAGGATGAGTGAAGGCAAAAGGTTTGAGGGAAGATCTCCCTAAGGCTGACTGGTCTAGCAGTGGAATATACTTGTATTAGGACAGGAAGGTGATATAGTCATCCCTAATCAGTCTACCTCGCCTGTCTGTGAGATGCCTTCTCATAACACTGTATTCCTCCATCGTTTGGCACAGTAGAGCAAGAATGCCAGCATTACCTTGTAATCTAAAAAGGTTTGCCATCCTAAGGCCATCACAGTATAATTAGATGCTTCATGCCAAGCTGGTGTTCTTGTATACCTTTAACTTTGCAACTTCTCAAAAGGATGACAATTGCCCAAATATCTATGTTCTTGGTTCATAATTGAATACATGTACTTAGACTTCCACTTGGGCAATCCTCCTTGCAAGTACTGTAGCTAATTCTTTAAATTACTATATGACAAAGAACTCCTTCCCACCTGATGTGAGCAGTGCTAGCACATGAACCAAGGACATCTCGAGCGCCAGTCATTCTGCTAGACCTCTCTTTATATCCCTTACTATGCCCCAGAGTTACTGCTTAATTCTTCTTTCCCATAACAATAGGGGCATTCCACAGGGTTAAGTGGCTGTATCTTATTCATTGTCACCAATTTGAGATCATTTCTAAGCCGAAAGTTCAGTTTAATGAACTTCAGGCAAGCTTCCTTGGTGACCTTCTTTAGTTAGTGACACGCCCTGTCTCAACTGTAGATCAGACAGAGCTAGTCTTGCATCTTAGGAGGAGAACTTTATATAGGCCCCCCTTCTGTGCATCCTAATTTACAAGCATCTGTCATGAGGGTGTATTAGTGTGAAATCGTCCCACCTGTTCTAACATTCTTCCTTATTTATGTATTTTGTAATTGACTCAAGTTAATTTTATATTGATTTTGGATCTGCACAGTGTTAAAGTTAGCTCTCTAAAAGAAACCTACAATGTGCTAAATCCCTTAGTTTTCCATTCTCCAGTAGTGATTACAGTCAATGCTTGACCAGTCTTTAACTCCACATTTTGAAGTGCTGATGCAGTAAGGAGGATAAAGAGCAATGAATCAAAAGTAAATGTCTAGTCCTCTTCCAAACTTTCCACAGCACTCTAATGAGCAAAAACATTAGAGTGTGCGACACATACTCCAAAATTGGATTGTGGAAAGGTTCAGTGTAAAACAGAGTGTAGATTATGCTGTTAATTCATCTAACACCCTCTTGCCACCTGTTTGAACTGAATTAGAGCTATGACGCCATAAAAAATAGTGTTGCATGGATTCTGCCCGGAAGCAGAACTGTACCTTGGGTTGATAACACGTCAGAATGTAGAGACTGAGTCTCTCTGCAACGTCAGTATCTGTCGGCCCAAAACCTAGCTAGCTCACAGTGCCTCACTTGAACTTCTAACCTCCCCAGAGAAGCAGGTGACTTTGGCAAACCTAGAACATGAACCTCTAGTGCCCCAAGGGAACCGTGGAAACAGATCACCTTTTTGTCTCTCATTTATGCATGCCCTTAGTTAACAAAAGAAAAACACGAAGAAAGTTTACAATATATTGAAACTATTGTAGTCTATTGTGAAGCAAATGTGCTGCGATCACTAGGCAAATGAACCTAAGCAAAGTAATTAGCATTACTATCAGGCTGTATAAAATAAACGTTCCAACCATGGCAAATTATCTATCTTTCTATGCCTATTCTTACTGTGTAATCAAAGGGATAGATTAGTGATCTCTGGGATTAGCAACAGACCCCAAACCTAATATATATAGTTATGTGGTCCTCATCCTGAGTGTAAACTCAGATTGCGCAAGGCTGAATGCCAGGTTCTGCAGGCGTTCGGTCCAGGACAGGTCTCTCTGCCAGAATTCTCCTATCTGCCCCAAAGGGGACAAGATGCAGTTATATGATAAACTACTGTGTTGGAAAACTGCAGCTGGGCTACTGTGTTACGTCTAAAACGTTAGAAGCTGTTGCTGACTGGGCAAAAGAAAACAGTACCCTATGTTATGTATTCCAGGCAACCTTGTACAAAATGTGCAGACTGGCTTACAAGAAGAATCCATAAATAACCAACATGTACAGCGCATTTCTAAAATAATGGCACGAAAACAAATGTGTTGTGTGGCTGTGCAAAGCAAAGGCAGCCTAAAATATCTAATAAACTAAGGGAGAACCAAAGTGGGCCCAGAAGGGACATCACTACAATAGAAACCTGGCATGTTGCCCTGTTCCTCCCAGTCCCTAATCAACTTAGTCTTTCAGTTGCCCCCAAAGTGTAGATAAACCTCACACTGAAACTATTTCTCAATAATGTTATTTATTGAAAAAACACCAAACTAGGGTAGAAAACTCTAAAATATAGGAATATGGGCAGTACAAACATGTTACTAATGACAACACAATTGGTGACAGGGGAACAAGACCCCTAGAGGATAGAGAATCCAGTCAAGCTCTACACTCTCCCAATGATTTATCCAATTGATCAATCCGGGATGGTAAAGCTCAGCTACCCACCCGCGAGGGTCTCTCTGCGGGAGGGGGGGGGGGGTTTGTTGTGATGGGGTCATCTGAAGAGCTAGGTCTTGAGGTCCTTCCTGAACTGGAGCAGTGTAGGGACTTTCTGGAGGGGGAGGTCGTTCCAGGCCTTGGCTGCGAGGTAGGAGAAGGACTTTCCTCCCGTTCTGGTCTTGTAGATGCGTGGGATGGTGGCCAGAGAGGTCAGCTGATTGGAGGTGTCTCTTGGGTGCGTGGAAGGAGAGGTAGTTGTTTAGGTATGCAGGTCCGATGTTGTGGAGGGCCTTGTATGCGTGAGTGAGGAGCTTGAAGGTTATTCTTCTTTCGATGGGGAGACAGTGGAGATCGCGGAGGTGTTGGGTGATGTGGTTGTGACAGGGGATGTCTATGATCAGTCTCACTGAGGCCTTTTGGGTGGTCTAGAGTTTGCGCAGTAGTTTCTTGTTGATTCCGGCGTAGACAGCGTTGCTGTAGTCCAGTCTGCTACTGATGAGGGAGTGCGTGACCGTTTTTCTGGATTCGGATGAGATCCATCTGAATGTTTTTCGGAGTATGCGGAGGGTGTTGAAGCAGGCCGAGGATACGGCGTTGATCTGGCGGGTCATCGTGAGCGATGAGTCTAATATGATGCCGAGGTTTCATGTGTGGTCCGTCGGGGTGGGGAGGGGGTTCCGAGGGCGGGGTGGCCACCAGGTGTCATCTCGTGCGTAGTTGATGGAGCCAAGGATGAAGACTTCTGTTTTCTCTGAGTTGAGTTTCAGGCAGCTCTTCTTCATCCAGGTGACAATGGCTTTTATCCCTTCTTGGAAGTTGTCTGGTGATGTTGGGTTCTTTGGTGAGGGAGAGGATGAGCTGGGTGTCGGTGTGGGAGACTATGTTGAGCCCGTGGTTTCTGACAATGGTTACAAGGGGGGCCATGTAGATGTTGAGGATAGGGCTGAAGGAGGGTCCCTGGGGCACTCCACATCTGGTCTCTGTTGGTTCCGAGAGGTAGGGCGGGAGTCTGACTCGCTGAGTTCTACCTGTGAGAAATGAGCATATCAAGTCAAGGGCCTTTCCGCAGATGCTGACATCAAGGAGTTTGGTGGCTAGTGTGCGGTGGGAGACCGTGTCGAAGGCAGCTGAGAGGTCCAGGAGGATGAGGACTGCCGTTTGGCCCTGGTCGAGGAGGGCGTGGATGTCGGTGGCGGCGAGTAGGGTGGTCTCGGTGCTGTGGTTGCTGCGGAATCCGGATTAGGAGATATCCAGGACGTTGTTGGCTTCGATGAAGTTTGCTAGCTGGGTGTTGACGGCATTTTAGATGACCTTGGCTGCGAATGGAAGCAGGGAGACGGGCCTGAAGTTCTTGAGGTCCGTCGTGTCTGCGGATGGTTTCTTCAGGAGGGGGTTGACTTTGGCGTGTTTGCAGTCGTTGGGGAATGTGGCGGTTTCGAGGGAGCAGTTGATCTGGCATAGTTCAGGTGCGGTGGCCGCTCTGTGGAAGATGTGGGGGTGGGCAGGGGTCTGAGGGTGCTCCGAAGTGGATGTTCTTCATGGTCTTTAAGGTGTCTTCTGTTGTGAGCGGGGTCCAAGTGAGCAAGGTCTGTTGGGTTGCGTCGATGGGGGTGGAAGCTGGAGCGGCGCAGAGGTCTTGGTTGTCGAAGTTGTCGTAGATCATCTTAATCTTGAGGTGAAAAAAGGTGCGGAGTCTGTTGCAGAGGTCTTGGGAGGGTGGGACGTCTGTTTCGCTGTAGGGTTTTTGCAAATTCCTTGATGATGGAGAAGAGTTCTTTGGTGTGGGCGTTGGTGAGGATTCTGTCTTGGAGTAATTTAATCTTTGTGGATTTGATGAGTTGGTGGTGTGCTGTGGTGGCTGCTCTGTAGGCGGTGCGTGTTTCTGGGCTTTTGTTGTTCCTCCATGTCTTTTAGAGGCGTCGGCAGGAGCGCTTGGATTATTCGACTGCAGGGGGGGAACCAGCTTGCTTTCTTGATGCGTTGTCCTGTGGCTTTCTTGAGGGGGGCGAGTGTGTTGGCGCAGTTCGTGATCCAGCGGTGGAGGTTGCGTGCTGCGGTGTTAGCGTCTGCCGTTGTCTGTGGTGGGGTGCTGATGAGGGCGGAGGTGAGCTGGTCTTCGGTGACTTTGTTCCAGCTTCTACGGGGGAGGCAGTAGGCGTGCTTGTGTACGGTGGGTTTTCTGAAGAAGTGGATTTATTGTATTGTAATTGCATTTATATAGTGTTTACTACCCCCGACGAGGCATTGAATTAATAGTTTCAGCATCTAGTGTTAAGCTCTGAAAATTAGTTGATTTTTCTTTCCTTGTTTGAATCAAATGACTTGTGATCAAATACCCTGAAATCCACAATGCGCTAGGACAGACTCCAGCTTAAATCATTGTTTCTGCTATTGAGATTGGGTCTATTTTCTAGTTCATATTGCATAAAATGTGTTCCTGCACTGAAGACTAGAAAAATATGTGGAACAGTGTGGGAACGGAAGAAATTAATTAGAACTTTTTCAGAGACTAGAGGATACTGATTGTATGAGATTGACTAACAGGTCGGGCAGTCATGGAAAAGTCACCTACATTTCTTCCGAAGTGTAATATTAGATTCCCATGGGAAAATACAGGAGGTCCTGAACTACAGTTTGCCAGTGGATCATCACAAATGTAAGTGTTCACCATGTGAAGAGTTCTGGTGATTGCCTGTTCAGTATTATGGATTTGGATTAAAAGAATCCTAGCCAATCCCATTTCTGAGACCAGAATTACATTTCTGAAGAAAGTAGCTTTGTAGAAAACCCCAGAAACTTGCACCACCCAGAACAGACCCTGGAACTAGGGGGTCATAACAGTATGTATCAAGACTTTTCGGTCAAAAAAAAAACATTGCTAGTGGTGACAAAAGGAGGCACAGAATGACCTTAAGAGGCCTCTAAATCAATCTCAACTCAAAGATAAGGTTTAGCCTCAAAATGAGAAACACCCGCCTACTGAAGTTCGACTTTTGTCCTTTTCAAGAAGTCTTTCAGCCTTGTAGCACCAAGGTGTACCCTGAAAAGTGTAGACTCAAATTAGGATCATGGAAAGCGGTTTCAAACACTCAAAACAAATCCAGAAAGGCAGAGGACACTGATGAGCGATGGAATCAAATTAACCTCTTTACAGCACATATCTTAATAAAGTTCATCTGCCTCAGTGTTTCATAACGCCAACAACAAGAACGGTTTCAGGATTCATACCTCCCCTGAAACGGGGCTTGTTGGCCATTCCCCAAGATAACATGCATGTCGGGGAGGTCACGCTAGGTGCAGATACAGGTCGACAACCTTGACGAATGTGTGACTAAAAGTCAACCCGCTTCCTACCATTCCCAATAGGGAACGAGCAAGCCCACCCAAAGAACGTGGGCAATAGAATATACCCCTGAAGAACTGTTAGTGAATGCACTTACCGCAACAGGTATAAACTTCTAGGGCATTGTCCCGACCCTGGAATAGGTATCTTTTCTTGTAAGGTTCTGACAAAAGCCACATGACTCAACAGAGCAAGAACGGTTGAAAAATGTAGACCGCTATCTTTTCTGTATGTGTAAGATGTTATGGGTCAGTAGTTGGGGGCGTGGCTTGGCGCCGATGGAGTGAGCAGCGAGCTCCGGTTGGCCAACCGCCATCTGAAGTAATCCTGATGCCCTGAGCGGGACCAGGGCCCCCACAGCGCACCCCCACAGCTGCAAAAACGGAGCGGTGCATCCCACAGACGGAGAAACCCCGGACGGACGGCTGGACTCGGCGAAGTTAAGGGAGCCGATCGGGGCCGCGAGGCAAGCCAAGATGGCGGCGCCCAGCGAGAGGGGAAGGAGCCGGGAGAATAAACCGGGACTGAGCCCCGGCAGATAGCGGTGGTGGGTGTCCCCCCTCCCGCACCACTGCAAGACCTGGACTGAGCCCAGAGGTCCCCCCTGAAGTTAAGCCGGAGGGGCAGAGCGGGAGCTGCCATAGGCGTGATTGGGACCCCACGTGGCGAGCCTGAGTGCGGAGCCGGGTGGTGGCCGGCGAAGACGAGGAAAGCGGAGAAGACGGTCCGACAAGGGACAGCGAGGTCAGCACTGGCCCCATGAGATGAAAGGGTAGCGGCGACGCCAAGTGGAGGGAAGCGAGAGCAGTGCCAGACAGCCAGAAAGCAGAAGGAGCAGGCCCCCCTCCTTGAGGCTAACAGACACTGGAAGACTGGAGCGATAGTGAGAAGTAAACGCTGTCCCCGTCCTGTGACGCCTGAGGCCTGCTAGATCCCCGGCGGCCCCGTGACATAAGGCCCTAATGAGAGACCTGCATAGGGCGGCCGGCGCCCCTGAAGAGACCCTCCCCTCGTACAGGTAGGCACACGGTGAGCAGCGGCTGGAGCACTGAAGGCTGCAGGGACGCGATGCGGGCTAGTAGGCCCGAGAGTTAGGCCCGATCCAGGAGGTAGGCCTTACAGTGTCAGAACAGCCGGGGGTCCCAAATGGGAGAGAGGACTACCTGCCCTGGGTGAGCAGTATAACGCGGGCGGGCACAGCATTACTGCTACAGAGACGGCCTGAGCCCCTGCCCACCAAACAAGCCGGGGGAGGGAGACCCCCGCCCCCCCCTCCCCCCCCCTTCGCGGCCAGCGCTTCTGTGGAGGCCCAGCCTGGAGTACGCAGAGCCATTGGGCCGAGCACCGAGCGTACACGATCGCCCTTGCAGTGGGCACGCAGGGCCTGAAAGTGGCGTAGCCTCAAACCCCCCTACCTGACCAGACAGGAAGACCACGGTACACACTGTGGACACGAGACGCACCTGAGGGAGAGAGCGAATAACGGGGGAATCTGCGACGGAGGCGGACACAGTTGTCCTGGGGGTTCCCTATGAGTGCACGCAGCACCAGAAGCACTACAGACCGAGAAGACACCATGGGGAAGGTCCTCAAGAAGGACAGAGAAGAAGCCCTGAGGTACAAGCAGATGGAGGGGAGGGGGAAGGCCCAATCCCAGGCCGAAAACCCCGGATACCCTACGCTGCAGGACATACTGCAAGCCATCACCTTGTCCAGTGAGTGCCTGGAAACCAAAATAGACTTGCTGAGCCTGGATTTGGGCCTACTCAGAGAAGACCACAAAAAACTGGCGGACCGCATCAAGACAACAGAGGGCCAACTATCCGAAACGCTGCCGGACATGGTAACCACGAAACAACGCCTAGCGGCGCTCGAGACAAAAGTAAAGACGTTGGAATCCCGAGCCGAAGACGCCGAAAACAGGGCGCGAAGGAGCAGCCTCAAAATCATCGGCCTGCCGGAAAAAAATAGAGGGCCGCAATCTGCTAGCCCACCTGGAGATGGCTGCGGGAGGAAGTGGCACTGGATGGCCTATCAAACTTCTTTGCCCTAGAGCGGGCGCACCGAGTCCCAGCGAAGCCGCCTATACCTGGAGCGCCACCGCGGGTGGTGATAGCGAAACTGCTTCATTTTAGGGATAGGGACCATATCCTTACCCAAGCGCGCCTCAAAGGAGACATAGAGTGGACAACTCGGTGGTGAGAATCTTCCCAGACTTCTCCAGGGAAGTGCAACGGCAAAGAGGGTCTTATTGAGAAGTGAAGCGGAGGCTGCGGCAACTAAACTAAAAATATGCAACGCAATACCCAGCCACGCTATGAGTCACTACAGAAAAGGGCACAGAGTTCTTCAGGCGCTCGCAGGAGGCAGCCGACTGGCTGGAGAAACACAAAGGGATGGTGCCGCTAAGATAGCCGGAGAAGAGAAGGAGAGAGAACCGGTCTATGGATTGGCGGACCATGAGAGAGAACCTAGCGCCAACACAGGAAGAGGCGCAGCTCGAACGTCCGAACGCAATGCAGGTGGTGGTGCTGATCAGCGGCAAGGGGAGAAGTCACGTACCCCCTGAGGGCAGCGAGACGGTAGCGGACTCCGGCTCGGAACACGGATCAAGCAAATCTGAGACATCGAGCGTGGTGCTCCCAGAGGTGACACAGCGGACGACATCGCCTAGCTGGGGAGAGCAGAGATCTTTCGAGGGCAGGCCTGGAGTGAAACTGGACGCACCTGACCCAGCAGTGAGGTACAGGGACTGTTGGTGGGGGGACAGTGTGGGAGTCCTGAGGGGACAATGGAATTGAGAGGCGGCTGCAGAGACTGGGAGAGCGGCGAACGAGCAGCCTAACCCCTTGCAATTGACTGACCAAACTGCAAGCAGTCACTTGCGCACCTTATAATTGTGGTTTGGATGGGGGGTGTTTTCCTGCCTATCCGTGGGAGTGTGGGGGGGGGGGGGGGAAGTTGAATGTTGATACGGGGGGTTGACACCTTGAGTTGCGGCACACGGGGAACCATGTAGGATGGAGATGGGGAGTGCTCACAGGTGACACAGGCTACGGAGGGAGGCGGTCGGGGCCTAATAACATACCCTAATGGCCGACAAGCAACAGTATAAATGCATGACTTGGAACATCAGGGGCATACACACAATGACGAAACGCCACAAAGTCCTTTCTTATATCCGGCGGCGGGGAGCCCAGATAGCCCTGTTGCAGGAGACCCACCTGACGCAGAAAGGACAAGCCTGGCAGAGACGATGAAGAGGCCAGCTTTTTTACACTACCTACTCGGTGTATGCACAGGGGGTGCTAATATGGATCCAAGCGGGGGTTCCATTATAATTGACAGATACTGTGGTAGACCCGGAGGGTCGCTATGTAGCCATAAAGGGGCGACTAGAGGGCCGGGAAATTAACATAATAAACGTCTACGCCTCTAATGCGCAACAGCCAGCCTTTTTTGCAAAGCTGAGCCACTGCATACCGCACTACCAGACGGGCACTACCCTAATGGGGGGGGCGACTTTAACAGTGTGGACAATACACACCTAGACCGATCCCACCCACCACTCAGAAATTCCCAAGCAGCCTGTGCCTCTCACACATTCACTACCTGGAGACAGAGCTGGGGACTGATTGATGCCTGGAGGACCTTGCACCCCCAAGATAGGGACTACTCCTACTTTTCAGCAGTTCATGAGGTACATGCGCGATTAGATGCCTTCCTAAGCTCTGTAGATGCGCAACGCCATGTTACGGCCGCGGAATACCTTGCGCAAACAATATCCGATCACAACCCACTCGTCCTGTCTTTAAAATGGGGGGACCCTCTGTCAGCGATCCCTACATGGCGGCTCCGCCCGGCCACCCTGGAGGACCAGGTCTTCCGGGAAGAGATTAGGAGAGAAATAGTGCACTACTTTGCGGCCAATGAGGGGGACGGCCTCTTTGACGAACACAGAGTGGGACGCCTTCAAGGTGGTCCTGAGGGGCCAGTGTATAACGCGTACCACGGGGGTCAGGCGTGTCCTCCTGGGAGAAGGGGCAGATGCAACCCTTACAGGGCTAGAATGCAGAAGGCCAGGGCACCCGGAGCTGCAGCAGGCACTCTTAGAGGCCAAGGAGGAAGTGGCAAAGCAGGCAGGCTTAGATGTTTTGACTATAAGAAATATTTGGAGCGCACTCCTGCTGAGCGAGACAAATCAGGGTCACTTCTGGTGTGGTTGGCAAACCCGGTGAGTAGGAGTTTGCCCCTAGTTGAAATCGAAGACGAGGAAGGGGTCAGGCATTACAAGCAGGCAGCGATTAATGAAATCTTTGCCCATTATTACGCAAAGCTATACAGGAAATCGCGAGAAGACGATTCCACAGATGCAAGGGAATACCTTGCGGACCTGCGGATGGCGCGGCTAGATCCAGAGGAGGCGGAGGAGTTGGGAATGGATATTACACGACGAGAGGTGCGAGTCGCCATTGGGAGTATGGCCAGGAATAAGACCCCGGGTACAGACGGTCTGCCGGCCGAGTTTTACGCAACCTATTCGGAAGAGTTGGCACCCCGACTGGTCACAATGTACCAGGAGGCCCGGGCAGTGGGCGTATTGCCGCAGAGTGCTAGGGAGGCCCTTATCGTACCAGTGCCCAAACCTGGAAAAGAACCGCACGACTATGCGGCATACAGGCCAGTATCCATGCTGAACATGGATTACAAAATCCTAAGCAAAATCCTTGCGATGCGCCTTCTCCCTCACATGCCAGGTCTGGTCCATGCAGACCAGGCAGGGTTCATCCCGGGGCGGAACACAGCCATAAACATTAGGCGACTCCTGGCTGTAATGGGCTCTGACTGGTACGACAAGTGGGAGGCGGCAGTGTTTGCAGTAGACATCGAGAAGGCCTTTGACAGCCTTGAGTGGCCCTATCTCTATGAAGTCCTTGCTAAGATAGGATTGGGGGGGGGGCGGTTTTCTGGCATGGGTACGGCTACTGTACGCGTCCCCTACGGCCCGGGTGCGCACGGGCAAGACCATCTCAGTTAGGCAGGGGGTGGAGAGAGGCACGAGGCAGGGATGCCCCCTCTCCCCGCTCCTGTTTGCACTAGCCATGGAGCCACTAGCGTGCAGGGCCAGGAGTGGACAGGACTTTGGCAG
This sequence comes from Calotriton arnoldi, assembly GCA_963921515.1. Classification (NCBI taxonomy): domain Eukaryota; kingdom Metazoa; phylum Chordata; class Amphibia; order Caudata; family Salamandridae; genus Calotriton; species Calotriton arnoldi. The sequence continues at coordinate 3,448,639 of CAWUFW010000319.1, forward strand.
CCTGAGGGCAGGTGCGTAGCAACACTTTATAGCTTTATGCGCGGACAACCTCTTACTATTTCTCAGCAATACGGCGGACGAACTGAGAGGAGTGAGGAACATGCTGGCCTGATTTGGTACCGTGTCCGGCCTCAGTCAACTGGCGAAAATCCAGTTTATACCCTCTCGCGCCCAACACCCCCCCACCGCCCGAACTGGAGCACCTGAAATGGGAGCCTAGTTGCCTGCAGTACCTTGGAGTCAAAATATACCACGGACCGGCAGACTTACTAGAAGGCAATGTGGGCAGAGCAATCAGATCAGTGAAGTCTGCAATGGACTTCTGGGGTACTCTGCTGTTGTCTGTGGCCGGGCGAGTAGCCGTTTTGAAGATGATGGCACTTCCGCGCCTATTATACTACTTTGGGGCCCTCCTGGTGTGGATCCCACGAGCCACATTCAAAGATCTTGACTCAACAATCATGTCGTTTCTCTGGGGGGCGGGACGTAGGAGAGTAGCATTGACCTCCTTGCGGCGCCCCACAGCAGAGGGGGGCTTGGCGGTCCCTGACTTTGAGGGCTACTATATAGCTGCTCAGCTGTACTGGCTGATTCAGTGGCTGGTGGTGGATCGCGACCCGGGACAGGAGCAGTGCCTGGCCGTGCCGGACGCTGCAACCCGTGCGAAGATATTGCTACGAGTGCGGCGGGACGTGTCCGAAGACACAATGGAGACCAGGGTGGTGGTGTGCTGTTGGGCTAGATACCTGCGACGAGTAGGCGCCAAGACCCCCTATTCCCCAGATATACCCATCACACTGCTGCGCTATCTCCCACAGGGAAAGTACTGGGCAGGGCTAGAGGACTGGGTAGAGGCAGGACTGAAAGTGGTGGGAGACCTGTACCTAGATTCCACACTACTACCATTTGACAAGCTACGAGCCGCATACGACTTGCCGGGAGGTCACTTCTTGAAACATGGGGCCCTCACTAGAGGGATTGTATTTCACTGGGGAGTGGGGGGGGGGGGGTACGGAACCGCGGGCACTGGCAGGGTGCAGATATGTGGCACTGTCTGCGGGGAGGATTAAAACAGTGTCTTGCCTCTACAGGCCATGAGACAAGACATGCAACAGCCACTAGAGCGCTTGCGCTTACAATGGGAGGAATACTTGGGTAAACAGATACCAGAGGTGGAGTGTGATAAGATCCTAGAGCGAACCCCGAAAGCATCCAGAAACTAGCGTTTCAAATTAATTTATACGTCTTGCATAGAGCGTACCTCACCCCGTCCCGAATCGGAAGATACTTTGGCATGGACACAGCAGCGTGTCCACAGTCCGGAGAGAGGGAAGCACACATAATCCACATGTTCTGGAGCTGCTCCACGCAACAACCTTTCTGGGAGGCAATAGGACAAGTAGTAGGCGATCTCATGGATAAAGAGCTCCCGCGCACTCCAGAGCACTTCCTGTTAGGGTGGTTCACCCTCCGGCCAAGAATAGGACGACTGGGAAGTTCCAAGACCTGGCCTATGTGCTGGCTAAAAGAGAGATAGCCAGAAACCGGAAGACACCGGGAGGGCCTAGGATTACAACCTGGAAAAAGGAACTTGAGAAATGGCCACGAGTGGAAGGCAGGTTACTGCTAAGGGAAGCCAGCAGGGGGATAGGCAAAATAGATAGGGCCAGAGCGTGGGAAAGGCTGGTGAGCGAGCTGATAGCCAGCCGGCAGGACAATGGTAGTGTGGCAAGCACTCCGCAGCCAGCGGCACTAGAACAAGGGAGTGGATGAGGGAAACACCGAATATGGCCCTGGCCAACACTCCGATGCACACTTGGACCGGAAGCCTGACCCACAAGAACCCAATAACACGCAGGGATTGTAAATATCCACTAAACGCAACTCAAGGGGGGACGTTCTGGTAAACGGGAAGGTTAATTTACGCACGCCAGAAAGTAAGGATTGTGTAATACGTGTAACAAATGGGGGATGACATGAACAATGTATGTGTATTGACTGTGTCTTGCAAACTAATAAAATCTGGTTGGAAAAAAAAATGGGTCAGTAGTTCATCCCTATACACATCCCTCCTTCCTTTTAATCTTACCCCAAACCCAATATCATATTAAAGAAGTTATTTAGGAGTTGAATGTAATTTTAATCATTGTTCACAGATCCCACGAAATTCTGTATCCAGAAGTGCTCCCTCCTGGTGGAGGGCTTTACCTACTTGAACATTCCACTTGTTTGCATAGGGGACCCAATGATGAACAGGCCACTTGGATACACCAGTAGTGATGATACATGCCCTTGCACACACTGGTGGGTGAGGGTCTACAGAATTTTTTTTGCTGGACATCTGAATCAGAATTGTTCTGTTGGGTTTCGCTCTCCTTTGATTATTTTCATTCCCCAATATAGCCAAGTACGCCTCCTGCCTAAAAAAAAAGCAAAAAATTGTGTTTTATCTTAACTCTGGGATATAACAAATTTAAAAAAATAGTGCAAGAACTGAAAAAGTTGGAGTACTTACTCAGTTATCAGTCGCTCAAACATAGTCGGAGCATGAAAGTATAAGCTCAAAAGTGAAAAACAAAACAGTGCCCAGAATAAGTTATGTATTGTTCCCAATGGTGGATCCTTGCTCCATAATACTCTCACATCAAATGTCATGTTGTCCTACCATTCAGTCATATGAATAACTGTCTTGCATCATCGTGTGACCCTGCAGGTAGTGTGTAAGAGGAGTAGGATTTTTTTTTTTATAGGCATGTTGCCTGGCACGGAGAAAACGAACCAATACCATCTCACTTTACTGATCTGAAATCCTCTCAGGAGAGCTTCACGAATCCAGTTAACCGTATTACAGAGTTCAGAATGAAAGTTTAAAGATGACCCTACATGACTCAATGTACATAAAGGGTCACGTTCTACCAGGCTCACTGATGGTGCACTTGACTTTCAAAAAAGCATTCATACAGGGCGCAAGGGACTAACCAACTGACAAGGCGTGTAAGGGGATTGATGCAGCTTGAAAAAGAGCAGCAGTAGTACTTGCCATGAACTGGTAAATTGCAAACTGACAAACATTGCTGAGACACTACAATAGGCATCAGTGGTAGGAAGTGTCCAGCTTATCCTTTTGCCACATCGAAAAAGGTCAAAGAAATGATAGTGAAAGGTAAAATGTTTCTAGCCTGCGTTTCTGTAGGTAGCTATGCTCTGCATAATCCTGCCATCTAGTATTTGTCTTGGATGTTAGAGGTTGTTTTTCTTCGAAGAAGTTCTTTGAGTCACAAGGTATGCTGTGGTGCCTCCTTTATTAGGGAATGAGCACCAACTTGGTCATTAGATTGTTTTTCTCCACCATTGGTTTCAGACCTTTACAGACAAGGCTCCCAGACTCCACGTTCCTTCAATCGTGCTTTGAGCTCCTGTGTTAGAAACTTGGAGCCCATCGCTGAGAGAAGCTTCATCGCTGATGCCGAATAGTTAATCAAAACACCACAGGTCATCAGTATTTGATCCCCTGACCCTTGGAGTGTTGCACCCTGTCGCGACTATGGCGAGTGACCACTAGGAAGGGTGATGGAATGAACACCCTTTAGTTAGTGCTCCCAGTGTCGCTCTGAATACACCTGGACCGATGCCAATGAAGTCTGCAACCTGTGCCTCTCTCGGAAGCACTAGGATACAACGTGCGCCTTATGTCTGGCGTTTTGCTGCAAAAAGACCACCAGACAACTTGCAGCTATAATCCGCCGACACCACACCCGACCACTTCAGTGAAAGGAGCCCACTTGAAACCGAGGAGCAGGAAGGCATCTGGTCGCAGGACTCACCAGCACATTCGCTCAGCCCACAGACTATTACATACAAAGAGTCGGAACCCGAGGAACTTTGAGACGAAGAGGCCCCACCCTCTTGGACCTCGGACCAAATCTATCCCAAAGGTTTTGAGTATTGATCAGCCCTTCCTCAAAACTAAACCAGCTCACACTGAGGGGGAGAACTGCCACTCTGGGGGATGGGTATCTAGGTCATCTCACAAGACTTTGCCAGCTTGAGGGCCTCTGTAGTCTGCATGCTCCAGTAGGCCCTGAGGTAATGCTTTGGACTCAGAAATGGGCTCAGATAAAGGAGTCTATTCCCATTGGTCCTCTAACTCCAACAAGTCCAAGCAACCATCGAGGAAAGACCCCCTCGATGCTGACAGCCATGTTGGATTCTCAAATAAGCCTGGAGTTTGAAGCCTGCTTCGAAAACGCTGTCAATTCCTGCTTCTGAGGAGGACCTCAAAAGGTTTCTAAGGTCTCAGAGCCCATCTCCAAAATCACTAGGCTCATTTTTGAGAAGGAGCCTGCAATAGGCATTCCTTTAGCCACTGCTTCACAACCTAAGCGCTGCAAGGATGCTGCCACTAGCCATCCTCCTCTTGCATCACCCTCTCCACAGGAAGTGACTCCCATTTCACCTTCCTCTCACTCTCCACCCAGGACTCCACACTCCTATTTTGACACACACAGTCCAAGTCTCTATACACCTCCTAAGGACTACAAGACACCCTTCTACCCTCATCCAGGGGATGAACCATGGGAGGATTACTATGTTGACCCCCAGGGGATATAGACTTGGAACCGGTCCCACTCAGGCCTCTCCTGCTGATGAGTCACCTACCATGGATTCATTCAGAAGGCTGCACTGTATGGTAAGGTTGATATGCATACCCTTCCAAAGGAAGAGGATTTCCTTGTTGAGACTTTAAGTCAGAACTATCTATGCCAGTGATTAGTAAATGTTTTAGGACCACAACCAAAGTTTTAGAATGACAAACGTTTGCGACCTACCTAGCTTTAATGGACATGAGTCAGGAGCAAATGTTTAATTTAATAGCGGACCTGCATTCAAAATTCCCCAAATAACCTACTCTTAAAAAAAATTGCGTTCCTCTCTGGCAGCAATTGTTTGTAAATGTCACGACCTTGAGCACTCTCTTCGTTCTGTCTTTATTGGACTGCGGCCAAGATATTAATCTGCCCATAAAAGTAGATTTGTTTCTCTGGAGCTGGGGCACTTTTCAGAGTGATGTGCTGGCCTGTGGCATCTGTTTGCTAAAATCACAAGTCGTCTGAAAAATCTTGATTTGCTACCAGTGTTTTTAGAAAATCTTGGAAAAAAAAACCTTTTGCAGCAGGGTATGGGATGATGCTTCATATGCATTTTTGTGTTAAAACGAAGTCCAGTCGTGCATTTTGTGTGTATGTATTATATGTATGTGTGCATGTATTATATGTATGTGTATGTATTGTATGTGTGTGTGTGTATAAGTGTATATGTATGTGTGTATATATATATATATATATATGTGTGTGTGTGTGTATGTATATATGTATATATATATATATATAATGTGCATAAAAGAAGCAGGGAACTCGGGGTAGTTCTCAAGTTTGTGGAAAGCAGCTCCTGTATAGAGCACCCTCAACACCAGCGACACTCTTAAATTTGCTCACCTCAAATGTCTGCTTTTCTATCAAAGTCTTTAAGCATAGGATTAGCACAGTGCCATCAACGCCGAGATAAAGGGACAAAGCATTTACCAACTACCCAGAGTTCTCTTGTTAGTTCAGAACATTAATGTTGTCACAGACATATTCACCTAACGATAACATTACTTTCACCATTGTTTTTTCAGTGAATGTCTAGTTTTTTTTTTTTTTTTAACATAAAGTAATTTATTATCATATGTAAAGCCACCCATCCCGCCGCGGACAGCCTTTGGCAATGCACGGGGGGTTTGACCACAGGACCTTACGTTTTTTGAGGGAGGGGGGCATGTGGCCCCACCCCCTTCTCGAGCCTCAGGCCCTGGGGAACCCATCCACCAGGACCTTATGTTTTTTAAAGGGGAGGCGGGGTCCCAAGTAGTCCCCCTTCCGAGCCTTAGTAGGCCCGGGGAACTTCACCCCTAGGGCCCTTTTTTTTTTTTTTTTTCTTTTTTTTTTTTTCTTATGATCGCGGCTCCCTCCCTGATCATATTTTGTCCCCAAGGGGCCTAGCCTCTGGAGCTCAAGGTGATAATTAAGAGGATGAGGGCCATGTTGCTCCCTCCCCTCCTCGGAGCCTTTAAAAGGCCCTGGGGCCCCCATCCTCCACGGCCACTACCCAAGTTTAAAGGGGGGGGTCGGGGCATTATTAAAGGTGGGTGCTCTAGTGACCCCCCCCCCCAGGGCATCCACCATGCAGGGCATCCACCATGCACCTTGTTGGGGGCTGCAGGAGGAGCCCCAGGGCCTCCGGCCCCTGCATGCTGCAGGAGCAGGCATTATTCCCACCTGTAGGGAGCAGCGATTTCTGCTGCTCCCTCCGAGCGGGAGCAATCTCTCTATCTGTTTCCCTGCCCGCATCACTGTGGGCTGGGAAACAGATGAAAAGTCTGCTCCCAGCCGGTGGGAGCATTTTCAAAGCTCCCGCCTGCTGGGAAAAGACTACTCGTAGCATGTGTTTGCCAAAGATACATATGCCTAGCATTAGCCTGACATCTAGTGTTTGGTTCGGACGATTACAAGTTGTTTTTCTTTGAAGAAGTCTTCGAGTCACGAGGTATAGTGAGTGATCCCTCCTCCAGTGTGTATTGCGCGTGTTCCGCGGCTCCTTGGTTAGATTGTTTTTCTCCGCCATCGGATTCGGATGTCTTGTATAGCAGCTCAGGCACCAAAGCTTCAATCTACATGAGGCCTTTTTAGGCGTTCGGTATTCTCTGTTCTGCAGGGATGTGGAATTTTATAAAAATATCTACTTGTCCATGGGGCAGGTTGCTTCATAAATCTACTTGTCCTGTAACAAAACCCACTTGTCCCTTTGATGCTATGTAGTGCGGCGACAAATTATGGCAGCAGTCTCATTATATAAGAGCTTTGATATGGCCCCTCTGATTATTCCAGGGCTCATATCATAGTAGTGTTTGAATACTTTCAATTCCCTTATGTTGCCACGTTTCCACAGATCTACCTACTTGGGCTGAAGGTAGTGGTAAGCAATAGTTTCAGGATTAGAATGCACTTTTGAGTCTTTGCAAACCTAATAACTTGCATGTTTTAAGGGTTTTCAACAACTCTTCTCTTTTCCCATACTGAGAAATGTTGGAAATTTACTCCTGACAAGGGCAGACGTAAACCATCTTCCAGAGTTGGGAACAAAGTGGTTGAAGGGAAAGTGAACATGCAAGCACTCAGATTTTCGCATGAGCAAATCTACACATGCATATTTGTTCATGCTAAAATGCAGTTCACAGAAATTTTCTAGGAGTACTATTTCTTGTCCAACTTCTGTAAATTCTTGGAAATTCACTAAAGTGGGATAGCTACACTTAATCCAAGGACATATACCATGGGTGCACTTTTGAGACCTTCTTTAATAATTGGGCCCTTAATTTGGTCTGGAGTTGACTGTGACCTTTTGCGTTTATTAAAATTCTCTCTCTCTCGCTCTCCCTCTTTCCTGCCTTCACTGTAAGTGACTGCATTCTGCTCTTTCACAAGGAGTATATCAGCACACAAAGTAGTTTTGTTCAGTGCCAGTAACTACTGTGGCAGTGTCTGCTTTTTGAGACCCAAAACAATTTTTGCTATTGCCAATTTTTGTTATAATGGTGAGGGCCCGGCAGCTCCCACACCAATAAGGTTTTACAAAAATCATGCCAAAACATCCACACATTGACAAAACTAAAAAGCTGACCACCAATTTCAGACCTACTGGCTTTGCCAATGCTTGTTTAGTTTTGTTTCCCAATAATCTTATTGAAACTGGTTACACTGATTTCCATTATGAATATTTTTGGGAAATACTAGCATGCATCAACACGTTATTAATGATGCTGCAAAGAAATGGTACCTGAAATTTTACAGTAGTTTAGTGAAATGTTTTGTTTCCTGCTTTCATTTTTTTATGAACATTTTATTTTGAAAGCAGAGAATCATCAATCTTGCTTTCAAGCTTCTGCACATATTTGCATAAAATCGGAGAGAATTCTGGGAGCATTATACATAGCATCATATTGCTAAACGTTAAACTTGTGTACACATTTTTATACTGGAACCTCTGTCGAGAGTGCAGTCAGAGCTTAGGTCAGAGCTTAGAGCGCTCACCCTAATAATAAAGGCTTTCAATTTATGAAACATAAATACAAGTTTGAACAGTATTAACATATAGCTGGGCAAAAATATTACCTTAACTGCAGACAGTACCCTTCCCTGATCCATAATGTGGTACTGCAAACTGGCAGCCAAAGGGTTTGTGCTGCAGGGGTTTGGGCCTACTTGTCCCAAGGACAAAATACACATGAAAACTTGTTGCCCTTGACCCCAAACAATATGTCCTGGGTGTCGAGCAATTCATCATCCCTGGTTCTGATAAATCTCAGATCCGGAAGACTGCAACTGGTGATATCAATATTATTCACGGCGCCCTCCCGGGCTCCGCCGTTAGTCATATTCTTTGTCTCCATTCTACAGGGCTATGTCCACGAGGGATGAAAACGCGCCCTTCAGTTTTTGTCCAAACTGCCATGTGAAATATTCCGGACTAGACTTACATAAAGTCTGCAATCTATGTTTATCTCCTGAACTCGAAGAAACATCCTGTGAGGCGTGTTTGGCTGTTCAGGTCGAAAAATGCGCTTCGGAAACAGAGCGTTGTTGGGTCCACACACATGTAGCGACGTTCAGAAAATTATCAGGATATCTTCTGGGACCAGTTGCCGGACCCCAGTCAAGAAGTGGAAGAATCCTAAGCACAGACGGCGCCAACAGATGTACAAATTCTGCTGGCTAGCAGTTGTCAGTTTGGACTCCGAGCCTGACTCTACAAGGACACGCGAGTACCTCGTCGAAAGCTGCCCAAAATCCTACCAAAACACCCACACCGGCTTTCAGAGCCCCAGTGCCTTCGGGCCATGGAGGTCTCCAACAGGCACACAAACGTCTACCACGCCTGTAAAGCCTTCGGCTAGTGTTGAAAAATTTAGACAGTAAAATGTCATTTCGGTACCCACACTGAAACAAGCCCTGTTCCTTTTCCTCCTTCGCCTCCTCCACCTCCCTCTCTTCCTATACCATCATCTCCTATTCCAACTTCACCTGTTACGCCTTCAACAACAGAAAACGTGCACTCGCCAGAACACTTCCCTTTTGAGCAACCAATGCCTTCACCAAATTAGTTGCCTCATAGTGACCATCAACACTTTCATTTGTCCACAGGGTGATCCCAATACATCCCTTTGTCCATGGGATATTTATGATGCTGATCCATTGGACGATACTGATATAAGTATTTTTTCCATCCAAACCCTCACCACCAAATGATACATCAGCTTATGATATCATTAGTAGGGCTGCTACATTTCATAAAGTAAATTTACACACTCTTCCACAAGAAGATTTCCTGTAGAAACACTCAATAGATCACACAGAGTAATGGAAACACTACCTGTGCTTAAAGGTATATTAGCATCCACACAGGATGTATTTAAACAACCTGTTAAATCTATATTATTTACTCTGTGTGTTGAGGAAAAAATATACGCCATATCCACTAGACCCTGAGTATATTAAGGGACAGGTTACGCCAAAGTCACTGGTGGTGCAAACTGCCAGAAAAAGAGGGAGTTCAAGGAACAGGAGACGCACCTCCTAAAGATAAGGAGAGTTAAAAATACGATGCAGCAGGTAACCGAGTAGCAGCACAAGCTGCCAACCACATGCGTATCGCAAATTCTGTGGGTCTACTCTCCCGATATAATCTGGCCACATGGGATGAAATGCAGGAACTGTTGCAGTATCTCCCTAGCCCATACCAGGAACGTGCAACAAAATTAGTGGAAGAAGGCAAATCAATATCCAATGCCATTATACAATGTGCCTTAGACTCTGCAGACACTAGCGCACAAGAGGTTAATACTAGTATACTCATTAGACACCATGCCTGACTCAGAGTATCTGGGTTTAAGCCAGATGTACAGCAACATCTGCCTAATTTACCCTTTGATGGCCAGAATTTATTTGGCCGGCAAGTAGATGAAATGCTGGAAAAATAAAACAAGCATTTGCAATGCAACAGGTCTCGCATTTGCAACGTTTTAGGCTATTGCCATTGTAAATGGCAATGCCTTTTATTTATCTGTTTTCAAAACTAACACATAGATAAAAGGTTTGTTATTTACAATGCCAGTAGCTCAATACCATTGCAGGAGAGAGACACGTAGAGCTCCGCCAGTGCGCCTCGATCAACCCTATTATTCTTGTACTGGAACGAGCACCTGAGTCCACTGTTGCAGCACTCCTACAATTCCAGTAATGAAACAAGAACACCATACTATCCTAGTGCTGAAGACCCACTGTGTGCTCTGCCAGTGCCCCTCAATCCTGAGCCTTGCTATTGTACTTGTGAGGCTAATTTACAGCTCTGCCAGTGTGACTGAATCCTGATCTGCGCCATCCCTGCCATGCCACAAAGACCCACACGCAGCTCTCCCAGTGCATCTCAATCCTGGACTGCAGCCCCCCATTTGATTCCAGCTCTGACACCACACACTGTTCTTCTAATGCACCTCCTTCCAAAACGTAAACCCCTGCCGTTCCATTATATACAGCTCCCCAAGTGTACCTGCAGCTGTGAACCCATTCGCTGCTCTTCCAATGCACCTCACTCCTAACTTACACCACCCACTCCATTCCACCTAGATGAAATACAGCTCCCCCAGTCTACCTGCAGCTCTGAGACCACACGCTGCTTCTCCAATGCACCTCCTTCCTAACTTACACCAGCCCCGCCATTCCATCACATACAGCTCCCCGTCTACCTGCAAATTGGACCCCACACGCTGCTCCTCCAATGCACCTTCTTCCAAACTTACCCCACCCCGCCATTCAATCAGATAGAGCTCCCCCAGTGTACCTGCAGCTCTGAGACAACACGCTGTTCTTTTGAGGAACCTCCTTCCTAACTTCACCACCCCTGCCATTCCACCACATACAGCTCCCCTAGTGCACCTGCAGCTCTGAGACAACACGCTGCTTTTCCAATGCACCTCCTTCCAAACTTACCCCACCCCGCCATTCCATTATATACAGCGCCCCAGTGTACCTGCAGCACCCCCATTCTATTCCAGCTCTGAGACCACATGCTGATAGTATACCGAGATCAGTTACAGAAAGTAAGTAGATATGATCCGGATGTTAATTACTTTATCAGTGCGTTTATATAGCGCCACAAAGCATGACCTCGCTGTAAGGCACATAGCTGCCTTCCTGCTAAAGGTGGTGTAGTTTAAGACACAGTAAAGTAACTGTTTTTAGGACATAAAATAAGCACAAATCCTTACTCAGGCGAGCCTTACCTGTTCTTCTTGGCGACGGCGTGCCTGTCTGTATGTTACAGGGACTTCTTGCAGAGGTGTAACTTTCGGGGTACAGGGGCTCCTTGGTGCCCAGATGCACAGGTCTATTTCTTGGGGTGCAAGGGCTCCTTGGCAGTTAGTGCTCACAGCTCCGGGTCGGGCACTCACAGAGCGCCTGTCTGCTCCACGGAGCCTAACAGAAGGAGAGGCGCTGCAGCCTACAGAGAAGCCCGGCCCAGCCCCTGGTTCCTGCTTCTGCTGAAGGAGGAGCTGAGGTGGGAGGAGGAACCAGCCGGAGGTAGTGAGTACCTACGTCTGTGTGTTGTGAGAACCCATATAGATGAGCCTTGTCATAGAGCGCCTCTGTGCTCCCCCCGAGGGTGGCAGCACAAGAAAACTTAAATCGCCAATACTCATAAGCCCACATCCGGGTCAGCTGCAAGGAGCCGGCAAAGACCAGTGTCCCATGCTCCGAGGCAGGCTGCAGCATAACCCGCCTTCTCCGTTCCCTGGCTTCGCTGCTCTGCTGGAGCCCCATGACTGGGGGAGCTCGGAGCTCGGAAATAGAGAACAAAGAAAGTGAAATCAGCCACGGCATCGCTGCTGCTTGATGTTTGACTCGATCCTGTTTGGGAGGTGGGAGGGGTGTTCTTGGCATGCAAGCATTACAGGCGCTGTAATGGGGATCTTGTTAAAAAAAAAAAAAAAAAAACTAGCAACGTTCAAAGGCACTTGTATCACAAATCCACGTGGAAAGAGTCTGCGGGACCGTTTCAGCCCAGCATGAGTACATAGCACCAAAGTCTATACATTCCAGCGAGCCTGATGGGTCTAATGGGGTACGGTCTCTATCAACCCTTTCTGCGTGATGTACCCGCTGAAAGTTGTGGGCAACGTTTTCGAACAGGTAAATGTGACCCCGTCCCCAAGATCCAGGGAGGATACCGGGGATACGCGCAAACGTTACAACACACTCCATCGAGCTGGAATTCCGAAGCCAGACTAAATGCCACGTTGGATTCCTCGTTGTTCTAAGACTCATCCCACACGCGCTCCTAAAAAGTAACATTGTTCTTAGATACAAAAAGTTCACATGGGCCCAGCTATACGAAAAAAAGTGTCCACGAGCTTCAACCTCAGCCATTCACATCTAGCTTTAAGTTCGTCACCCTCCGAGCGTGGGGCGAGTGATCGCCTTGACCCAGGAAGACAGCGAATCAGCTGGACTAAAAGGTGGTGCTGGGATGGCGGTACATTTAGTGCAAAAGTCACCCCTACCGATACAGAACAGTGAGGTCGGGGTTTACGGTCGGCAGGAGGGCTGTCTTTGGATGCCGGGGCCATGAGGTAGGGGGGTCCGAGGACGGTCGGTAAAGTGCTGTTCAGGTGTGTAAACAGCCGTTCGCGGCGCTAGAGGCAGGCCACGGGGAAACAGCGGATGCGCACCACGGGCTCCAGGTTGACCCGCAGGATGTGCTGTGCCTGGCACCGTGCAGCCGCCAGGCTGGTCTCGCACGACACGTCCTGCACGTGGATGCGGGGGAAGCTGGCCGGCAGGCACGGGGTGTCCGCCTCCCAGGGAGCGGCCCAGGTGCAGGTAGGTAGCGGGGGCTAGCGGGCTTACTAGGGGGCTGGTCCGGCAGCTGCCGCCGCTGCTGGTGCTGCTCGTTTCGTGCTGGTCGCCCCCGCTGGTGCTGCCCGCCCCGCGGCCGGCGCGACGCTGCTTTCTGGGCCCTTACTTACAGTGCCCATGTTTCCTCTTGGCGGGGGGCTTGGTCGGGCCGGCGGAGCTGGTCTTGGAGGCGCGAGTAAAATGCAATTAAAAAAAAAAAGCATTCGCCGGGCGCAAACTGAAAGACACGCCGTGAGCGTGCGAGCGTGCACATCGGCTGTCTGGGCGCAAGCTGAAAGACGCCGTGAGCGTGCAAGCGTGCACATCGGCTGTCCGGGCGCAAGCTGAAAGAGACGCCGTGAGAGTGCACATCGGCTGTCCGGCAGCAAGCTGAAAGAGACGCCGTGAGCGTGCACATCGGCTGTCTGGGAAAGTGCACATCTCCTGTCCCCCTTCCGAACCCAAGTCGACGACAATAGATCTCGCATAGCGAGCAGCGCAAGCGCTGCGTCGCTAGGCGAGACCTAAAAAGGACACAAACAGTTAAAGCAATGGGGGCCCTACAAGCATATCAGTACTGTGTTCTTTTCGTATGGGTCAACACGGAGGTACAAACAAAGGAAATTTATCCTCTGGCTCAAACAATAGCAATAAAAAGCAGGGTTCCTATCAAAGTCAATTTAATAGGTGAACTTTCTACAAAACAGATTATAGAAACGGAGGTAAAGGCCCTAAAACCACTGCTAAAACACCAACCCTCAAAAACCGTGACAACATACCCCCGCCCCCAACGCATACAACGCGGGGGTTCGACATTTTGTTTATCTACAATGGCAACAGATCAACACAGACCAATGGGTGTTATCCATAATCCGCCGCCCCCCCACACACACAATTTCACAAAAACCACAAGACAGAGTGTACTCCCTTTATTTTCTCATTACCAAAAAGGGCAAAACATTAAGACCTAGTCTAGATCTCAGGCCACTTAATTAGGTACGTCTCCTCGGAACACTTTCACACGGTCACACTACAAGAGGTAATACCACTGTTACAGCAAGGAGATTTTATGACCGCATTAGACCTAAAGGATGCATGCTTCCATATCCCCATCCATCCAGCACACCGACATTACCTACACTTTCAGCTAAACGGACAACACTTTCAATCCAAAGTGCTACTATTTGGGGTCACAACAGCTCCAAGGCCTTGCAGTAGTGGCAGCTCATCTTGGAAGAGAAGGAATGTGTTTTCCCATATCTAGATGATTGGCTTATCCGTGCCTTCAGCATACTCGACAAGTAATAAACCTTTTACATAAACTGTGGTTTACAGTAAATATTAAAGTCTCACTTGCAACCCTTGCAATTTCAGCCTTTCCTAGGCGGAGCACTCAATTCAGTCACAGCCAAAGCATATCCCAGTGCAGAAAGTCACAAAGTTCATGCATACATTACCTCTGTTTCAGCCACAAACTCACATCACAGTAAAACATGTATCTGAAAGAGACACGTTAGTGATAGATTCCTTACCTTAGAATATCCCCAGGCGTCAGACTGGATCCGGAAAGTTTTTCGTCAGTAGTACCCCTGCGCGTCGGTAGGTGGCGTCGTGCGGCTCCGCGTTCATCGTAGGCGCCGAGATGACGTCACGGAGACAACTTAGGCGCCACCCATGCGCGCTGACGTCAGTTCTTTCTTTTTCCGCGCCAGCAAGCGCAGATCCGGTTAGAGCACGTACCTTAGTCACTTTTTGACTAGGTGTTTTTTGGGACTTTTGTCTCTAATTTCTATATTGACTCCTGGTGCCACATAGGGATGCCTGGTTTTAAAACCTGCGGGGCCTGCCGCCGTACGATGTCGGTGGCCGACCCCCATGGCGTTTGTCTCTACTGTCTAGAGCGCGACCATGACTCCCGGTCATGTTCCGACTGTCTGGCCATGGCTCCGAAGGCTTTGCGGGAGCGGTCCTGAAAGCTGCTAGAGGCCTGGCAGTTGTGTCCGCGCCGTTCCAGATCCAGGGGTCGCTCAAGGGACCGACCGCGGAGTCGCCATCATCGCTCCTCGGGGTCCAAGTCGTCGCCATCGGATTCCGGTAAGCGACGTCATAAAAAGAAGTCGGAGAAGCGCGTACGCTCTCCGACCTCCCCTCGTCGATCTTCTGACGCAGACGAGGGGACCCGGGGTCTTTCCCCCGCGGCTCCGTTGGAGCCTGTCAGTCCCGCGGCCTACCCGCCATACCCGGGTCCGTCGGCGACTCCGGCCCAGGTGCAAGAGTTTCTTGCTGCCATGGACCACCTTTTCGGGCCTAAGGCTCCTGCCGGTGCGCCTTCCGGCCCCGCGGTCCCTTTTGAGGGCCCTTGGTTGCCTCCGGCCCCGGCGCCCCAAGGTCCTCCGCCAGCCCCGGCGCCGCAGGGTCCTTCACCGGCGGCTCCAGCCCCGGCGCCGCAGGATCCTTCGCCGGCGGCTCCAGCCCCGGCGCCGCAGGGTCCTCCGCCGGCGGCTCCGACCCCGGCACCCCCTGCGGCTCCCTTCCCGGCGCCGCCCTGGGTGCCATTCGGCCCACCTCCGCCCTTGCCCGCGTTTCCAGCTTGGAACCCGGATTGGGCCTTGGAGCCGGAGCGGCGCCGTTCTCGGCGCCGGTGGAGCATTTCTTTTCCCCTGTGCCTCCCTCGCCGTTGCAGCCTGTGCCTCGGGCTGTTGGGGAAGAGGAGGACTGGGAGGGGTCGGAGGACCCTCTTGTACGGCAGTGTGAGTCCGAACAGGAATGGGCAGAAGACTCGGAGGATGCCAGTGGCCTTGACCTCTCTTCTGAGCCTAGGTTTGTGCCTCCTCCCACTCTCATGGAGGAAGGCGCCACCTACACTGTGGTGCTCCGTAGAGCAGCTGAAACTCTTGGCCTTGAGCTGCCTACTGTTGCCCTCCAAACTAACCTCCTTACTGAGGTGCTTCAGCCTACAGCAGGTTCTGTGGAACCTCTACTCCCGTTCAATGAGGCCTTAACGGATGTTTTGCTGGGTACCTGGTCTAGGCCAGCCACAGGGGCCCCTGTGGATAAAAATGTGGCCAGACGTCATCGTCCGGCACCGGGTGACCCTGCCTTTCTGACAACTCATCCGACACCGGAGAGCCTGGTCATTTAGGCTTCCACTTCCCAAACCGCATTCTCTACCGCTCCGCCGGATAAGGAACCCAAAAACCTGGAGCAGCTTGGCAAAAGGTTGTTTTCCTCTGCCAGCCGGGGGCTGCGGTCAGTCAACACCACATGCCTCTTGGGCCGCTATTCTCACGCTGTGTGGGACACGGTGGCGCAAACTCTGCCCCAGTGCCCCGAAGAGGTTCAGGCTATGCTTTCCCAAGCAGTTGCAGAAGGGAAGGATGCCGCGAAGTTCGCCATTCGGTGTGGGTTGGACACCGCGGACTCCTTGGGAAGAACAATTTCCACCACATTGGCCTTGCGGCGACATGCCTGGCTGCGGTCCACGGGGTTTTCGGGGGATGTCCAGAGTTCCCTCATGGACATGCCTTTTGATGGTACTCTCCTTTTTGGCGATAAGGCAGACAGTGTGCTGGAGCGTTTTAAGGACTCTCGGGCTACAGCCAAGTCCTTGGGTCTCCACCTCCCGCCCAGCCACGTCTACTTTTCGTTCCTTTCGTGGCTGCGGCAGGGGCGCCTCTACACGTCCGTTCCAAAGGCCTGCGCAGAACCAGCCTCAGCGTGGCCGCGGGCGTGGTGGCACAGGGGGCCAGCGTGCGGGTCAGCCCACCTCTGCTCCTGCAGCATCCACCTCAAATCCTTCCTAGTCTGCGCTTTGGGGTGCACCCC
The DNA here is from genome assembly GCA_963921515.1 of Calotriton arnoldi. Taxonomy (NCBI): domain Eukaryota; kingdom Metazoa; phylum Chordata; class Amphibia; order Caudata; family Salamandridae; genus Calotriton; species Calotriton arnoldi. Next base: position 3,465,453 of record CAWUFW010000319.1, read on the forward strand.
ACACCGGTGGGCGGCAGGATTCAACATCACCTCCCCCACTGGCGCTCTGTCACTTCGGACAGCTGGGTGCTCCAAATCATCCGAAGGGGCTATTCCCTCCCCTTCGAGTCTGCCCCCCGTCCATGCCACCTCAGTTCCACCGCATTTCGGGGGATCACTTAGCGCTTCTCCAACAGGAAGTCACGGCCCTCTTGGCCAAGGGGGCCATCGAGCGCGTTCCTGGGCCAGAAGTAGGACATGGATGTTATTCCCACTACTTTCTGGTCCCCAAGAAGGACAAGGGGGGCTTGCGCCCCATTTTGGACCTCCGGAACGTCAATCGCTTCCTCCGGAAGAAGAAGTTCAAGATGTTGACTCTGGCTCAGGTCTTGGCTGCCCTCGACCCTGGAGACTGGATGGTAGCGTTGGACTTGCAGGACGCATATTTTCAGATTCCCGTCCTGCCGGCCCATCGGCGTTACCTGCGATTCGCGGTAGGCCAGGAGCATTTTCAGTTTACCGTGCTCCCTTTTGGCCTTACCAGCGCCCCTCGGGTGTTCACAAAAGTGATGGCGGTGGTCGCAGCTCATCTACGCAGGTCAGGGGTATCAGTCTTCCCCTACCTCGACGACTGGTTGTTGAAGGCGGGCTCGCCCCAGGCAGTCGTCACCCACCTTCAGACTACGGCCGACCTCCTGCAGTTACTGGGGTTCTCCATTCAACGTGCCAAAGTCTCACCTGAGTCCTTCTCAAAAACTCCCCTTCATCGGAGCGGTTCTGGACTCGACGCAGTTTCGGGTTTATCCTCCCGAGCGGCGAGTCTGGGATATTCAGGCTATGATTCCCATCTTTCAGCCTCTATCCCGGGTTTCAGTCAGGCTGACCCTCCGGCTCCTGGGCCTGATGGCCTCCTGCATTCTGCTAGTGCAACATGCCAGGTGGCATATGCGAGCTCTGCAGTGGGACCTGAAGTTCCAGTGGGCGCAGCATCAGGGCAACCTGTCCGATCTTGTCCAGATCTCGGAGGGCACTGCATGACAATTGCAGTGGTGGCTCACGAATCGCGATTGGGTCAATGGCAGATCCCTCTCCCTTCCCCAACCGGAGCACACAGTGGTGACGGATGCGTCCCTCCTGGGATAGGGCGGCCACCTGGGAGAGGCGGAGATCGGAGGCCTCTGGTCTACGGCGGAGTGCCGGCTCCATTTCAATCTTTTGGAGCTGCGGGCGATCCGACTTGCACTGAAGGCATTCCTTCCCTCTGTCTGGGGAAGTGTAGTGCAGGTGTTCACGGACAACACCACCGCCATGTGGTATTGCAACAAACAGGGCGGGGTGGGGTCGTGGACCCTATGTCAGGAGGCTCTGCGCCTCTGGACATGGCTGGAACATCAAGGTATTACCTTGGTGGTTCAACACCTGGCAGGTTCTCTGAACGCCAGGGCAGACTAACTCAGCCGCCGGTGCTTGATGGATTACGAATGGCGTCTAAACTTGGACGTGGCGCAAGGTCTCTTTCTGCAGTGGGGAGAGCCTTGGTTAGATCTATTCACCACCGAAGAGAACGCGCAATGTCATCAGTTCTGCGCGTTGGAATTTCCAAGGCGGCACTCGCTCGGCGATGCTTTTCGTTGCGAATGGAGTTGTGGTCTGTTGTACGCCTTTCCGCCTATACCACTTCTGCCCAGAGTGCTAAAGAAGATTCGGCACGACCGGTCCCAAGTCATCCTTGTGGCTCCGGATTGGGCACGAAGATACTGGTATCCTGAGCTACTCAACATGGCGATCGATCCCCCGATCCGACTGCCTCTTCGGGAGGACCTTCTGTCGCAGCAGCAGGGGGACGGTCCTCCACCCGAACCTGTCCAGCCTCCACCTCCATGCGTGGAATTGAGCGGCGACAGCTGATTCCATTGGACTTGCCTCCTGAAGTCTGTGATGTCATTCTGGCAGCCAGGCGTCCCTCCACTAAATCAGTATACGCCTGCAGGTGGAACAAATTTGTGGCATGGTGCACAGCTAAGTCTGTGGATCCCCTTTCTGCCCCTCTTTCTGAGGTCCTTCTATTCCTACTACCCTTGGCCCGGCAGGGCTCTGCTCTGGGCACTCTCAAAGGTTATCTTTCGGCCATCTCCGCCTTTCTCAGGCTTCCAGATCAGCCTTCTCTCTTTAAGTCCCCGGTTGTTAACCGTTTCCTCAAAGGCATTACACACACGTTTCCTCCCGTGCCTTTCATAATGCCTCAATGGGACTTAAATCTTGTCTTGACCTATCTGATGTGCGCTCCCTTCGAGCCCCTTCATAACTGTCCTTTACGTCTTCTTACAATAAAGACGGCTTTCCTGGTGGCTATCACCTCTGCAAAAAGAGTGAGTGAGCTCCAGGCTCTTTCTTCTAAACCTCCCTTCCTTTCTGTTCATCCGGACAAGGTGGTTTTAAGGACCCGTCCTTCTTTCTTGCCAAAGGTTGTCACGCCCTTCCACATCGGGCAGACCATCACTTTGCCCACTTTCTTTCCGCCTCCGCATCCTTCAAAAGAGGAAGAGAGGCTCCATCGTCTGGACCCAAAACGTGCGCTCTCGTTCTATCTCAAGCGCACACAACAGTTCCGGGTGGATGACCAGCTCTTTGTTGGCTACGTGGGCGCCAAAAGGTCGGGCCGTGCACAAACTCACCATCTCTCGGTGGGTTGTTTTGTGCATCAAAGCGTGTTACTCCTTGGCTAAAAGGAGCCTCCTGTGGGACTGTGTGCCCATTCTACCAGGGCAACAGCAGCCACTACTGCCTTGGGACGCGGCGTTCCCTTGCAGGATATTTGTCAGGCAGCCACGTGGGCCTCGCTGCACACATTTACCAAGCATTACTGCCTTGACAGTCCAGTCCGGAGAGACAGCTTCTTTGGCCGTTCTGTTCTCCGTGACTTTCTGGTGTAATCTATTCGCAGACCCACCACCGGGGTTGGTATTGCTGGGGTATCTATTCTAAGGTAAGGAATCTGTCACTAACGTGTCTCTTTCAGATGCACAAGTTACTACTTGTGTAACGATATATCTGTAAGAGACATTAGTTAGTGATAGATTCCTTACCGTCCCTCCCATCCTCCCCGTTCTGCGAACTGATTCTAGGGTTAAGGTCATCCCTTTCAGGGCCCTAGTTTTATGGCACTAGTGGTCCGTTTCTTGCATGGCTCTGCGTTCCTGGCGCGGAAAGTTGTGTACAGAACTGACGTCAGCGCGCATGGGTGGCGCCTAAGTAGTCTCCGTGACGTCATCTCGGCGCCAGCGACGAACGCGGAGCCGCACAACGCCACCTACCAACGCGCAGGGGTACTGCTGACGAAAAACTTTCCGGATCCAGTCTGACGCCTGGGGATATCCTAAGGTAAAGAATCTATCACTAACTAATGTCTCTTACAGATATATCGTTACACAAGTAGTAACTTGTGCGATGGGTCTCTTGGGAATGAGGGAGTCATGCATAGCCATAGTACCATACTCTCGTCTACATATGCATCCCCTTCAACTGCAATCTCATTGGTCTCAATCGGAGGGGCATCTACAAGATCTAGTGTTGGTAGGGCCAGCAACTCATCGCTCTCTACAGTGGTGGAACAGCAACAACCTGTTGCAGGGCCAGCCCTTCAAAGCCCCAATTCCGCAAATCACCATTACTACAGACGCATCCCTTCAGGGATGGGGGGCACAAATTCAACATCTTACCCTTCGTGGTCTAGAGACACTAGCTCAAACACATCTGCATATACTATGCAATTCAGCTAGCCCCCAAAGCTTTTCGCAATCACTTGTACCACAAAATAGGGCTGATACGAACAAACAATATGACTGCAATGTATTATAATACAAAACGGGTGGGGGAGGGGACACATTCCTCACCGCAATCTCTTTTCTCAGAGAGATTCTGGCACTGGGCAATGTACCACAAAATCCACCTACTAGCAGAATACCTACCTGGGGTGGACGACGACTTCGCAGATATGCTCAGCAGAACACATCAACAAGTTCACGAGCGGGAGATCGATCAGACACTACTCCACTCCAAGGACACCAGAAATAACTTGTTCGCCACTCACCTCAACGCCAAATGCCAAAACTACGCATCCAGGTTCCCTCATCCGCCATCCAAGGGCAATGTTCTATGGATGAATTGGTCAGGAGTATTTGCTTACGCTTTTCCTCCTCTCCCACTCTTTCCATATGTAGTTCAGAAGTTAACACAAACTTCTCTGACTCTAATCCTAATAGCCCCATCATGGTCACAGCAGCCATGGTTCACAACACTACTGCAGGTATGTCTAGTGCCATACGAGAAACTACCTCTTTGGCCACACCTATTAACTTTGGATCAAGGGAAAATCGTACACCCCAATACCAAACAGCTCAATCTAGTGATTTGGCTCCTGAAGTCTTAGAATTCAGACATTTAAAACTCCCACAAGATTGTATGGATATCCTTAAACAAGCTTGTAGCTTACAACTGGAGCGTGTTACGCAGCTAAATGGAAAAGATCTGTTTTTTTCTGTAAAAATAAACAAATACAGCCTTTATCACTAACTGTACAGGATATTATGGGCTGTCTTTTCCATCTACAGCAAAAAGAGCTTGCTTACACATCTATTAGGCTACACTTGGCGGCATTAGCAGCCTACATGCAAAACAGGGAACATATGTCTATCTTCCAAATACCAGCCATTAAAGCATTCATGGGAGGGCTAAAAAGAGGTATACCACCTTCCACTCCACCGGCCCCAACCTGGAACTTACATAATGTAGTTACCAGGCTTATGGGACCACCATTCGAACCACTTCATTCATGTCCTTCTGCCATAAAACACTGACTTACCTCGCATACCTCCAGATCACACTACACCTGTTGGGAGAAGACTTCAGGGATTTCTTCCTTGTTTGAAAGAGGTAACGTCAGACCACAGGGTTCTAAACATAACACAGTATGGCTGCTGTTGAGAACTCATTTCAACCCCACCAAACGTTCCACCCTGTTCACACACCCTAATCTGGGAACACCTTCTCTGAGAAGAGTACAATCGCTCTTTCTCTCAGGGGGGGGGGGGGGACAAGAGGAGGAGAGGAGAGGAGGCTGCATCTTCTTGGCATGACAGTTCAGGGTCTTTGGTCACCCCAGCAACAGGGGTTTCTCATCGGCTACCTCAGGCTACTTGCTATGCAACTAGTGTAGGAAAGTGGCTCTGTATATACTGCACCAAAGTAAGGTTCAGTGTGCACAGAGTCCCCAGTCCCCAGAGGTTTGGCAGAGGCTAAAGTTAGATATAACCTTACTCTCTAAAGTGGTAGCTTGGTCGAGCAGTAAGGCAGTATCAGAGGACAGTGTAAAGCATTTGTTGTACACACTCAGTCAGCAAATGAAGCCACACTCAAGAACTGAACTCTAGGCCAATGGTTTGTATATAAAAAAAATATATGCTTGTTTTATTTTAGAACCAACAATAGGGTCAAAATATTCTTTCTCAGTATGAGATGTTCTGGTTAGCCACCTTACAAATAGACAATAGACTTGTTGGTGATAATAATCACAGTTGGTGCAAGAGGCAACACAGGGTCAAATACAATGCAACATTGAGCTTAATGGAAAATTGTGATTAATTACAATTAATGACTTTGTAGGTTACGTTTCTAACCACAGGACTGGATCCTGGATTCAGTCCTGGGACACTTCCTGGAAACAGGTAAGAAAAAGCGTTTTGGTTATTGTAGTGATTTTTGAGGAATATTACTGTATTTCAAAAGTCGACACTTAGAAACTTTTCTGGGTAAAATTACCAATGTTATCCTATGGAAGGAAATGCAGTTTGCAAGCAAAGCAGGTTTACGTTACTTTTGTAATCCAGTGCTGGGTTCTCGGGTTCAGCACTGGGGTATCTAGCTAAAACAGGTAAGTAATTACGTTTGTATCATTGGCACGATTTTTAAAGAATATTTGTAAAATGCAGAAATCGACACTTAGAAACTTTTTCAACAAAAGCAGGCAATGATATCCTATGAGAGGAATTTCGAGTTACTAGTAAGTACGGTAAAAATTACTTTTCATGGTTGGTACTAGCCTAAAAGAGGCAGTACTGATGTCTCTCCTGATAGCAGGTGAGTAGTCCGGAATTCGTTACTGTTGTGATTTTTAAACAATATTTTAGTATTTCAAAAGTAGACACTTAGAAGAAATTTTCTTAGAAGAAATTTCACAGAAAACCAGTCAATGGATCCCTATGGAAGGAAATGGAGTTAGCGGTAAGTAACGTTGGGATTACTTTTTAGGGCCAGTGTTGGGCACCCGGTCCAGCACTGGGGCCTCTTCTAATGCCAGGTGAGTATTTTCGTTTTCGTGACTCGGTTGATTTTAGGTGAATATTTTAAAGTTCCAAAACTCCACACTTAGAAGAAATTCCAGGTGCGAGTCAGTCAGTGTTACCCTATGGAAGAAAAGTGAGTTGTCGGTTTTTGGGTAAGTACTCGACTGGCAGAGTTAAGGTTCTGGGCATAGACTCAGGGGTCCCCCAGTATCAGGTAAGTACAGTTGTTACACCCTCAGCGGCACAGGGGCGGCCGGGTGCAGCGTGAGTAGGCCCAATGTTATCCTATGGCAGGCAGGGGGCCTCGGGTTGGTGGCTGCTGGCAAGCAGGCCACGCGGCTGTGGGAGCTGGGCTCCTGGTCACTTGCCCAGGGCAAATGGGGAAGTAGGTTAGGGTAGAGGTTGCACTTCCAGGGGCACTCGGGCGGCTGGGTGCAGGGTGCTTTTGAGCCGTCGGGCGCTCAATGTTAACCAAGGGAGATCCTGGACGGTGAAAAAAGGCTGCAGGCTCGGGGACGGTGACTCTTCAGGGGCGACCAACACTTTGGGAGGTAAGTTGGGGTCTTGGAGGATAGGTAGACACCCAGGAGTTGGGCACAGGGGGCCGTGGGCGCCGGGTGCAGGGGTGTCTTTTGAGGTCGGGAAATCTTACCCCCTGCTGGTCGCGGTTGGAGGGGTCCCTTGTCCTGAGGCTGCAGGCGTCGTCTGGGTCGTCGAGGAGGGTCCATGGGCACTGGATTCCAGGTCGGAATCGCCGGGGGGACGTCCTCAGAGCCTTGGTTCACTCAGGCACAGGCCTGGCTCGGCGGGTGCAGAGGGTGCAGGTTTCGCGGTTCCGTGCCCGGGCTGGGCCTTTTGTAGTTTGTTCTTTTGAGCAGTACCACGGCTCGTGGGAGTCCCTGGGTTGAAGGCTGTGGCACAGAAGTCAGGTCCTCCGGGGTTTTTGAGGTTGCTGAGGCCGGGGTTCCGCAGGAGCAGGTTCAGAGGTCGACAGGCCGGTAGGGCTGGGGCCAAGTCAGGTGTCGTCGCCTCCTTGTTAGCAGCTGCACGGCTGGTCTTCTTGCTTCGTCTTCTCTTCTTGTTTTCGGATTCGGGAACTGAGGAAGGAAGGTTCAGGGAGCCCCTAAATACTAAATTTAGGGGTGGTTACAGGTAGGTAAGGGCAGGGGCCAATGGGTCCCTTCCTGGGGTGGGTACACCCCTATTCTGCTCCTCTCTAGTGGGAGGGGGCAGGAGCCTGTCCCTGGTTGGCTGGGTCCCCCATCCATAAGATGGCGGGGACTCGAGTTTGGGCTTCACCTCGTCTCCCCCACCTTAGGGGTGGAGTTGGCAGAGGTGGGCACAACCCATTTCCTGCCTCTGGTTTTCCCGCCGGTTCTCCCGCCAGAAGTGGGGGTAGAACCAGTGGGGACCAGTTTGCTGGAAGCAGCAAGTGGTCTGGGGAAGCTCAAAAGGCGGCAGGCCTTTGAAGCTCCCCCTGCCCATCCTGGGGGAGGAGGCTTTGGCACCTCGCCCCAGGATGCGCATTCTTTCAGGCCCCTGAGAGCAGAGGCTCTCGACCCAGGGGTCAGAAACATGTCTGGTGGTGGCAGCCACTCAGTCTGGACACTGGAGGTCGGGTTGGTTTCAGGGGGCATCTCTGAGATGCCCTCTGGAGTGCGTTTTACATTAAATCCCACACTGGCATCAGTGAGGATTTAATGGGCTAAGAAGTTTGATACTAAACTTCTTAGTTTTCAGTGGGGCCATTATGGTGCTGTGGAGTTCGTAATGACAGACCCCCAGCACCATATACTCTTAATGGCAGCACTGCACTTACAAGGCCCAAGAATGGACTTGGGCACTGTAGGGGCACAGAGCTCATGCCTCTATGCCCTCACCACTGGCATAGTGCACCCAGCTAGAGGGGTGGCTGACCTAGGCCAGGGCAGTGGCTTGTATGTCGACTCTTCGCTTTTGTTCTGCACCAAGACACGCAGCCTGCAAAGGCAGTGTGTGTGTGTAAAGGTACAGGGTCCCTAAGGGTGGCACAACAAGTGCTGCAGCCCTTAGGGGCCTTCCCTGGTCACAGTGCCCTGGGTACCCATGGTACCATTTACCAGGGGCTGACCTGTGGCCAGGGATGCCAATTGGGTGTAGGTATCAATGCAGTTTTAGGGAAGGAACACAGGCCCTGGGTACCTGGTTGGCAGGAGCCCAGGGCACACTCAGTCAAAGCACATCAGCATCTCAGCAAAAAGTAGGGGCATACCATGCAAGAAAGATGGCACTTTCTCACAACTAGTCCTCAACTTTCTTACCGAACATTGAGGGCAAGGTAGTATTACTCAAAACCAACATGGTTGGCATGCATTTTCTCCAAAAACAGGTGGGGGGGGGGGGCACTCACCACATTTGTCAGCACTGATGCAGAACATGTGGCATTGGGCGATTCAACGTCAGATACAGCTGTTAGCGGAATACCTCCTGGAACTGGACAACGACTTTGCAGACCTGCAAAGCAAGACGTATCAACAAGTCCACGAGTGGGAACTCCACGCACAAGTCCTCCTCCCTTACTTTCAGAGGTGGGGATTTCTGAAAATAGACCTGTTCGCCCCACACACAACACAAATTGTCAAAGCTTTACTACCAGGTTTCCAGAGCCACAGCTAATGGGCAATGCTGTATGGATTAATTGGTATGGGGATATTTGTTTACGCTTTTGCTCCTTGCCTGCTCCTTTCATATCCGGTTAGGAAGCTATGGCAAATGCGTCTCATCCTGCTAGCTGCTACATGGGCCAGACAACCTTCATTCTCCAGCCTATTCTAGATGTTACTCCGCACAAAAAGCTCCCTAACAGGCCAAACTGCCTCACTCTGGCACAAGGCAAGATCAGGCATGCAGACCCAAAGAAGTTCAATCTAGCAATCTTCAACCTTAGATCTTAGAATTTTGTTTTTAAAATCTTCGGAATATATGGATGTTTTAAAAGAAGAGTGCAGGCCTACTACTAGGGCCTGCTATGCAGCAAAGTGAAAAAGGTTTGTCCTCTATTGTAACTCCAGGAGTTTAGGGCCTCTTAAGCCTGCAGTTCAAGACATTGCTTGTTTACTTCCACTTCACCTGTGCCTACATCTTGCATCCATTGCTGCATATGTACAAAATAGAGGACATTCTTTTTTTTCTTCTCAAATTCCTATTGTTAAGGCTTTTATGGAAGGTCTTAAAAGAATGATTCCACCAAGAGTGCCATCTGTCCCTCCATGGAATCTTAACCTAGCATGCACTAGCCTCATTAGTCCCTCATTCAAGCGGTCGCATTCCTGTCCTTCGCAGTTTATGAAAATAGCTTTCCTTATAGCCGTCACTTCATTAAGATACGCAAGTGAGCTGCGAGCCCTCATTTTGCAGGAAACCTTTATCTAGGTCATCAGGATAGGGTTGTCCTTAGAACTCATCCAAAATTCCTTCCAAATGTGGTCTCTCCATACCACCTTAATAAAACAATTGAGCTACCTGTCTTTTTTCCTCAGCCAGACTGTAGCCGAGAGGGCTCTTCACACCCCAGATGCCTTAATGTAGCACATAGACTGAACCAAGCCTTTATGAAAAACTCAACCGCTTTTTTATCGTCTTTGCCAAACCTCCTGAAGGGCCCCAATATTAAAAGCTATTCATAGCTAGGTGGATCTTTAAATGTATCCAGACATGCTACCTTAAAGCAGAAAAAGTTTATGCCACTCACCCAGACCACATTCTACTAGGAAGAGAAGAGGGCAACCATGGCATTTGTGGGAAATATTGCTGTAGCTGACATTGGCAAAGCAGTTACATGATCAACACCTGACACCTTTATCAAACATTACTCTGTGACTTGTAACACCCATCAACAGGCTTGAGTTTGCCAAACAGTTTTAAGAATTCTGCTTCAGACATCCTCATCATCCTACTGACTAGCCACTATTTAGGGGAGTACTGCGTCCAGCCTTTGTGGATCATGTGTATCTACAGCCACACATGCTACGAACAGAATATTTCACCTATCCTGTGAGCATTTGTTCGTAGCGTGTAGTGCTGTAGATTTACATGCACCCACACTCCTCCCTGGGGTCAGTGTCTTGTTTTCACAGCTCTGTAACATTAATTATATACTTTAGCTTTACTCATCATTGACATGGTCACCACTTTCTTGCTACTAACCACTCCATACTTACTCGCTCACAGTGGAGTTGGTGCCCATGCGCATTTCCTACTAAAGGAATAATGAATAATCACAGCTTACCTTTAGACTCTAAGGGACTTAAAAGAAAAACAACTTGTAATGTTTGGCCCAACACTAGATGGCAAGAGTAAGCAGAACATTTGAATCTACAGCACAAGCTACAAACCGATGCTAACAGGGTATGTAGCATACTACTTGTAATGCGGGAATGCTCTGCACCCTAACAGGGTATGTAGCATACTCCTTGTAATGCGGGAATGCTCTGCACCCTAGATGCTACAGTCACGTGCTGTAGGCAATGAAATAATTAAGTCCATGTGGCTTAAGATTTCAGCATTTAGGCGAGAGGTGCAAAACTCCTGAGTAACCTGTTCGATGGCAAGCATTTATTCTGACCAAAGAGTGATGAAATACTCAAAATACATTTTTAATAGAGACTTCTAGCCGCAGATTCCTTACCGTAGAATTATCCCTAGGTGTCAGACAGGATCTGGAACATTTTCGAGCATTACTCCTGCCTGTCGGTAGGTGGCGTTGTTTGGTTAAGTTTGGCGTTATCCGTGCCGGGAGTGATGTGTGTGGCTACCATATAGACGCCACATTGGCACACTGATGTCAGTTCTTTCCTTTCCCTGGCAGATAGGCTGATCCGGTCTGAGCTACCCTTAGTCACTTTTTGACTGACTTTTTCTGACTTCTTGTCAAATTATTTAGATTACTCTTTGTGTGTAGGTAGGTCGGTTAAGAAACCAGCTGTTTTCAAACCATGTGCTGCCTGTCAATGGCAGTCGTCGGTGACAGACCCCCACATGGTGTGTTTGTGGTGCTTGGAGTGCGACCACAACTCCAAGGCCTGTGAGGACTGCCACACTATGCACCCCAAGGCTGAGGGAGCGCTCCCTAAAGCTCCTTGCCGCCTGATGTCGGTCGACTCCGCAACACTAGAGGTCATGTTCATTCTGAAGCTCCCTGGACCGTTCGCAGAGCCCATCCCAACGTTTGGCGTTGCACTCAAAATCGTCTAGTAAGTTCCACAAACACAAGAAGGCCAAGAAATTGAAGAGATTTTCGGCTTTGCCGCATCCAAAGTCTTCTGACGAGACGCAGTAGCGTCAGCACTTAAGGCCCTGCAAGTAGGAGGCAACTGAACCCTGCTCTGCTTCGCGCTTCCCCGATTTTAGCAGAGTGACCCCCTCCCAGCTCAAAGTTTTATGCAGCCATGCGCCTCATATTTGGGAGGCCCGGCCCATCTGGTGTGCCTTCAGGCCCCATGGGAACGGCCCCTATTGGATCCATGACACTTGGTTCTCCTTTGGCGCAAGTCAGACCCCATGGATCCCTTGCTGGATTTAGAGTGGAGCTGCTGATGGGACCGAGACCTTCCTCAACACCCTCTCCAATGCCGGCAGCACCGCCCCCATCATTATTCCCGACTACTACATGGAGCTTGAGCGGTGTCAACAGACGCCGACCCCGAAGCCGACCGGGTCCTTGCTTCCCGAAGTGGAGCCAGTGCCTTATTTACTGGAGAGGCAGACAAATGGAAGGGTCTTCTGATCCTTATGATGACCACTTCCATGAAGAACAGTACATCTGGTATGAGGAACTGGCGGAGGCCAGTGGGATAGACACCTCAACCGACATTGGCATGGTCTCTCCTCCTCCTGTGGCTACGGAGGAGGGAGTCTCTTATGCAATGGTGGTGCGTAGGGCAGCTAAGGTTTTGGACCTTTAGTTGTCCACAGTGGCGGTCAAGACAAACGTCTTGACAGAGGTGCTTCAGCCGGGACATTCTCCTTCTGAACTCCTCCCATTCAATGAAGCCCTTACAGATGTCCTACTTGGGGCTTGGTCCAAGCCCTGCACAGGGGCTCCTGTGCATAGGACAATTGCCCGCAGCCATTGCACCGCCCCTGGGATGCCAGTTTTTCTCACCCAGCACCCCACCCCAGAAAGCTTGGTGGTCCAAGCCTCCACATCCAGAATTAACCCTGGCGTATTCTCTACCACTCCACCTACTAGGGAATCCAAAAGGCTGCACACCTTTGGCAAGAGAATGTTCTCTTCTGCTGGCCTAGCACTGCGTTCAGTAAACACTGTGTGGCTTTTGGGCCGTTAGTCCCATACAATATGGGACTCTGTTGCACAAGTTCTGCCTATGGTCTTGGAAGAGGCCCGAGCTATACTCACCCAGGCTATTGCTGACAGTCGAGATGCAGTGAAGATCATCATATGGTATGGGCTCAACTCAGTCGAGTCGCTGGGCAAAGCAATTTCCCAGTCAGTGGCCTTGCTGCTCCATGCCTGGCAGAGAACTGGCTTTTCAGGGAATGTTCAGTCTTCCCTAATGGACATGCCCTTCAATGGTTCTCACCTCTTTGGAGAGAAGGCAGAGTCAGAGATGCAGTGCCTTAAGGACAGCAGAGCTTCAACCAAGTCCTTGGGCTTATCTATGGCCCCTTGCCAACCCCAATCCGCCTCAGACACTTTCGTGGCCATGGAAGGGGTCTCCAGCTGCGCCCTTAACCTCCCAGCCGCACCCTTACCCTCCCAGCCACCACAGCCAACAAACTTATCAGTCTTTTCGTGGCAGACGGCGTGGGTCCCACAGACGGCGTGGGTCCCACAGACGGCGTGGGTCCCACAGACGGCATGGGTCCCACAGATGGCGTGCGACAAGTGACCAGCCGTCGAGTCAGTCCACCACTCGCCCAACAGCTGCTGCCGCCAAGCCTCTTAGGTTTGTCCTCCAACCATCATAGGCACCCAGTGGTAGGCAGGATACGCCATCACCTGCCCCACTGGCGGTCCGTGATATCAGACCGCTTGGTTATCCAGACCATCCAAAGGGGCGACTCCCTCCCCTTTCTGACTACCACCCCACCACTGAGGCCATCCACGTATGATTGGCTGGCAGAAGGCCATCTCTCCTTGCTCCGTCAAGAAGTGCAAGCTCTCTTGGCATGGGAAGTAGGTCGTGGTTATTATTCCTGCTACTTTCTGGTGCCAAAGGAGGACTGAGGAATTTGTCCTATCTTAGATCTGCGCCTTCTCAAATTCTTTTTTAGGAAAGAAAAATTCAAAATGCTTACGCTTGCCGAAATCCTGTCTGTCCTCGACCCAAGAGACTGGATGGTAGCTTTGGACTTGCAGGATGCATATTTCCACAACCCCATCCAGCCTGCCCACAGATGTTCACCGCAGTTCATGGTGATCCAAGAGCACTTTGTTTGCCTTGCTCCCTTTCGGCCTTACCACCGCCCCTCAGGTGTTAATCTTCATAAATCGGCTAAAGAAATCAAGCACTTTAATTTGAGAACCCTTAAGACTTTGGCCTTGCTCGTTTCCCCATTTACGTGATGATCAAATTTTGATGTAAGAACAGTATGAAATAGTTCATGATAACTGACGTTCATGGAGACCAGATCAAACTGAACAATAAAGTTATTCATTCAGCTAAGGAACAAGACAGTGGTGCTAGTATCTTTGCCTTGGATAAATCCTGTCTGATCGCATGAATGAAGTCCACTACTTCACCATCACATGAGAATTAGCCTACACAAAACCTTGGAACAGGCAAACAAAAAGGGGCTCCTTACACATGAGCACTCTACTGGTCTTGTTTATTGACCTTAGCAATAAGCCTGTAGAAAATGTTTAATTAAACAAAGCAAGGCTCTTTGGAGGTGTCTGTTTTATTAGGGTACAGTGGTATTTTCATTTCTAGCATAAAAAGGGAAAATGGTAGAAAAATATTGGCTGGTCCCAGAAACTATGCCCACAATCCGCTTAAGGCAATTGAGTTTCCCTCTCCACTGCACAGCACCTTGACAATCAGTCCTGAAGTCATATCAATTGAAAAAAACCTTTTATTACCTCCTATGATCTGTGCCTCCCTTCTCACAGCAGAATACTCTTAACGTCCTATGCCCCCCCCCGCCCGACCTAACAATTGTCTATTCAAACTCCCATCTCAAAACTTAGGAAGGCTAGGAGGTGTGCCCACCTTTGACAATACCACCCTTCAGGTGGAGGAGACGAAGTTAAGCACACTTGTCAGTCCCCTCGATCTTGAAGATGAGGGAACTCCTCCAATCAGGGCTAGGTCTATGCCCCCTCCCACAGGAGGGTGGCATAATAGCGGGTGTAGTCACCCCAGGTAAGGTGCCCTTTGGCCTTACCGGCTACTCCCCTAAACCGCCCCCTAAATTTAGTATTTAGGTGGCTCCCCCAGACCTGGAAACTAGTTACCTGCGACCTAAGAAGAAAGACTAAGAAGACGCCGTGCATCAAAGCCTGACGACGACTACTGACTTGGGCCACAGCCCTACCGGCTTGTCTCCAGCTTGCAAGACCCTGCGAGAAGAGGACGCCTGTCCTTCAGTCAGCGACTTCCGGAAACCCGAGGAAGACTGCTTGAACTTTGAAAAAGACCAGAACTCCTGAGGTCAGTGGTTCTGTCCCCAAGAAACCAACACAAAGGACTCTGGTGCCCTGCAGATCCGCGAGTCCTGCCCATTCTTCACCCGACGCCTGCAGCCCATCGTCTAAAGGCACCCCTGCACCCGAAGCCCTTGGGCCTTGGTGAGCTGACTCGACGGTGCCCCTACGAGCCCCTACCTCTTTACTTCCCTCTGCTGTCGGTCTCCCTTCTGCAACCTCCAGTTCGACGCTAGCAGCCTGTTTGTAGAAAACAAAGTCTCCATTGAGAAGCATTGTGCTGCCGATGCTGTATTTGCACCCTGCACCAGGCTGCCCCTGTGCCTCTGATGGTGTATTATTGCTGCTGCTTTGTACCCCCCCTCCCCCACCCGTGCTGGTCCTAACCCCCAAAGCTTGGCCCCTGCAACAGATTTTCCTACCTGCAATTAGTGTGGCTTCGAGCACCCCCAGTCTCCATTGAAACGCATCGGGCTGAACTCCGATTTTGACCTCTACATCCAGCCGCCTCTGTGCTGTTGGTGGTGCAGTTTTGGTACTCACTGACCCTTGCTGATCTTTGGTCCTGAAGACTGGAACTGTAAGTTGCGTGCTTACCTGTATAACCGCATTATTGTTTTCCTCCATAGGATAACATTGAACTGTTCAGAAATTGCACTGTCGACTTTTGAAAGTGAAAAGTATTCTTATTTAAAAACGTACCTACCTTATTGCGAAGATCTTGGTCTTCAAATAAAAGTTGAACAAAGCTTATTTTTTATAAAATTCGTGTGGATCTCCTTTTTGAGTCATGTGTCCATTATTGATCAATGTTGTGCAATAAATGTCTTGCACTACTCTGTGTTAGGCCTAAGGCTGCTCACTCACACTATCACTAGTAGAGTACTTTGGGTTTTACCTTGAGCCTGGTACACATTTGGGGAACCCCTGGACTCTGCATGGTATGACCACCTAGTGGCATACCATATATAGAGCCAGCTTCCTACACCTCGTGTGTGGGTTCAAGAGGTGCTGCGTTGCTTGTAGTCATATACTCTTCTCAGAGTGTACCCATTACCTCTCAGTGAAGCGCTGATCTTCAGCCAGGAATCCTAGATTCATTATTGAGTTTAAAAAATTTTTTTTTAAAAAAGCCTGAATGAGCTTCTATGTAAGACCTTTAATTTTAGCAACTACAGAGTTAAATTCAATTTTTGTTTTTACTTTGTAACACACATGACTTGTATAGCTGTCAATTTCTTTGTTCCTTGTGTTTCTGAATACAGGGTTTCTTTTTGTCTCCCATTTCTTAGGAGGGTTTACAAGGAAAGATTAGGACTTGCCCCAAAGATGGTTCTTGGTTATCAGTCCCATGCAGACACAGCTACAAAGAGCGGCTCCACCACTAAGAATAGGTTTGTTGTTTGAGAAGACACCATCCAAGTGTTCTTTCATAGGAGACTGCGTCAAGCAATCGAGATTTGGGAGCTGAACCAAAGCCTCTTCAAAAGCAGAGTGGACTGCGCTTAAATTTGATTTCCATCTAAATGTTGCTAAGATTTGTGACAAGTCTTTTTCGCATTTGTCTCGTACTTCTGTGCTCAGAATTCATTTGCCCCCCTTTGGTAGAGTAACCATTTTCAAATCAAAACATTTCAGCACTAAACCACCTTCTGCCCTCCCAGAATCCTTGGCCATGGTAATAGTCTGGCGAGAATCGTGCATAGCTTTCGCAGACCACTTATTTATCCAAACTATTCAGAAAAGAAATTGCATTTCCATCCCCCACAAGAACATGGCAAATGTTGTGCATTTCCATTGTATGACGTAGTATATTTTGCTGATTTCGTAGGCGGAGGATTAAAATGCATTTAAACTTTTCTAGCGATTCATGGTTTTTTGTTTTTACTTATAACAGCATTGTTTTTGCTGTAATCTGTGCTGATGTTGGCTGCTAGGTTTAATTTATTTGTTTCCCTTTTGATAAACATTAGTGATATACTGATTTGTGGGTTTTTTTAAAAAAAGAAAGCTCTTGTAACATTGGTGAAGGATCTGGGAATAACATAAATGGGTTAAATAAACATTTTATTTTGTGCGTTACCTAGTAATTTTTCTTTTTTGTAAACTCTTACAACAAAGCTTTGCTCCAAGTGTATGCATTTGAGTAAAATCAGTGATCTGTTTTTTCCGTGTGATTCCTTAAACATTTGATTTTTGTTAATGTAACTCAACATTCCTTACTAGAAATAGTATGTTTTTGTATCTTATGCCGTATTTTAACACATTGTATTACTTAGAATATAATTTGCTTTGGTTAAAAGATGGCTGAAGTAGAGAAGCAGTCCAATTCATATTAAGACAGTGTATAAAACTGTAAATAAAATGTGTACAGTGAATTGTCTTTTAGACAACTAGAATTGTCGTTTTATTTCTCTAGCCTCAAACAGGTGTTTGTAATTTCTGTGGTAAAGGGAGTCTCTACGCAGACTTCTTTCCACTGTTTAAATAGGCATTCTAGTTTTAATTTCGAACATTTCAGTTAACTTCACTAGTTTTAAAACTGTCCAGTATAAAGACATGTAGAATTAATTTAATAACTTTAATGTTTTGCTTCTGTAGCCAGTTTAAATTCTTAGAAGTGAATAGTGTTATTAGTACTCATCTGGGTTTCATTGTTTTTTCACTGTCCTATGCAGAGGCTGTACATAGATTGTATAGTGTTGTTGCCACTCATTAAGATTCCTGCATGCTTGGAATAAATACACAAAACTAAAGTCAGTTCTATTAAAAAAAAAATAATAATTTTTTAAAAGAACATTGAGCAGTTAAGGAATTCGAAGATGTAAAAATATGCATTTTTATTTATTTAAATGCCTGCTGCTATTACCTGCAGTATATGTATAAGTTTATTCCACAAGACTGAGTACTACTACATTTTATGTGATTTGCCAAATGATTGCCAAATTATAAAGTTTGTTACATATATTTGCACTATTGTGGTAAACATTGACTCCTTTTTCTCTGTTTTGAGAAATCGTCATGTCGAAGTATGCAACTGTGTCTATTAATAGATTTAGTTTAACAAATCCTAGTAATCACTGCTCAGCTCCAGGGTTAGTAGATGAGTTTCGGTATTTATAGAGTAATCCCATTGTCTGTCTAAAATCTTGGTTTGAAATCTTTTATTCAATATTCTGCTATGATTGGAGCATCACAACTGGTTTGCACAAAAGGCTGCTCCATGTATTCGTTTTGGGTCCTATTCCTTGTGTAGTTTGGCTTAAAACCTTGTCTTGCAGTTCATGATCCCCTATGTGCTTTTCCAATGGTTCTGAAAATTGTCAGGATGCCAATCTCTCAATAGTATGTGCTGCAAAGTATATTCAAATTATCATTGTTTAGTTAGCAATATCTACATATGTTTATTTAATGTCTCCTTAGGTGTCATAACCAGTGACACAGATGGGTTCAAGGTGTAACGAAAAATGTAAGAAATAATGGTCTGTTTTTTTTTTGCTTTGGCACCAAAGCCTTTCTCTAGTTTGACTCTGCAGTTTAATTTCATCTGTGCTAATCTCAAAGCAGAGTTTATACGTCTATACAGAGCATATTTGGTACATGCTCATTAACTCAGCAGAAGTATTTGGGCTTAGAATGTGTGTGATTAAAACCTGCAATTATATAGCGACCAACTCCATCAAGACAAGTCTTGGCTTATTGCCCGTAATAATTTCGTGAGACTGAAATTGGCTTGTGAATGATATGGTGTGCAACAAAAAAGGCAACTGGTTATTAAAGTAGCTATTCTTCATGAAAACAGAGGGCTTGGGATTTTATCTGCAATAAGTTAAACACTTTCTGGATGAATTACTCTCTTTTAGTTCTCCCCCACAGACTTCCTTTCGCGGTCTGTTTCCAAAGACTTATTGTAAACCATAGCAATATTTACAATGGGCTTTCACGTCAATCTCATTTGCTTGCATCTTACTTGATTAAATTTACTACTACAAAAAGAGCATTCTCCATCTTGGAACAGTAAATCAAAACAAAAAGCAGGGGCGGCTCCTCCATGTGTGCGGAGGAGCGTCGTCCCACTGCTTTCTCGCAGTGCGAGGAGCAGAAACATAAAATGGTATTTTAAATACCATTTTATGTTTCTGCTCCTCGCACTGCGAGAAGGCAGGGTTTGGTTGGGGGCGGGCGGGTGGGAGGAACTGCTTGAGGGCAGGGGAGGAGTGGCTTGCCCACTGTTGTGGGCGCTGACTGTTTGGCCGGCCCCATGGCCGACCAAACCAGTCATACGCACTCTGCATTTTCTCTATGTAGGCTGCATGCAGCCTACATAGAGAAAATGGCCTCCCCATAGACGCTTGTGGGGTCGGCGTCCCAGCCAATCACAACGCTGCCATTGCAGCATTGTGAATGGCTTAGGGCAGGGGAGGGAGGCTGCCTGCGGCTGCTTCCTGTTGTAGAGAGGACGACGCGGGCCGACAAAGGTAAGTTAACGTAACTTTTTTTTTTTTTTTATTAACCCCTGCGCACTGTGGAATGTGGACGCTTGCTTAGAAAGAGGTCAACGAAATTATGCGCACATGCATTTCGTCAGTTTAATTAAAATTCCACCTAGGTCTAGTCTAAAGAAAAAATCTGTTGAGAAACTTTGGTGTTTTAAATTTTTATTTTTGGTTTGTTAAATCTTAACACAAGCAGCCAATGTACTCTCTGTTATACTGAAAAACTATTCACAGTTAGGCCAACCTGTTATCCTCTGGTCAATCTGCAAATAAGCAAGAAAACAGGGCTGCATCAATAATAACTTGAAAGGTTCTTGCGCATAGCACAGTATTTCTCTACAACTTTGCAAAGATGAGATGTTTTAGACTTTACTTTAAAAATGAGAAAATGCTATGACGTGGCGTGTGACCTAGATCACTTTTGTCGCACACGTGGTTATTGTATGTTGTTTACCGTTACATATGACAGAATTGCATATAAATTCAAACTTGTTTAAAAAAAGAAAATCTGCACCGGGAATCCTTCGTCATTTTTGGAAACAGGAAAAAAGTCAATTTTCTGATGTGCAGCCTACATCCTTTACCTCAGATACCTTCTCGCCATACATTATTTATTTTGGGCATGCATTATGTTCTGCCCTGCGTAGCATGTACAAATGGGCAACTCAGAGGTCTAGTTAGAGATGAATCAGAAGAGGGTAGTGGGGGGGGGGGACTGACATCCTACTCTTGATTCTTATTCTATATACTGCAAGTAGAGTGTCTGCTCTGCTTGTGACAGTGGATCCTCAGAACAAGAAAGACTAATTACCACATGGGAAGAAATGTACAGTATAGATTTACAATAATTGATAAAACTGAAATTATTCAATAATGTGCCACATGACATTGCGACTAGATTTACTGTTACATGGAGTGTTCCTGGGTGTAAGGGGAGAATAATCAAGCTTTTTTTTTTTCTTCTTCAATTAATTTACTGGGGAAGCTGTTTGGTTTTACGTTTTAGAAAAGTTGGTTCTGAGTATGGAAGGTACTTTGCCAAAGGTCAGTAAAATAAATACTTCTTCCAGGGGATACTAGTCAATAGTCATAAGCACTGAATAATTCCCGCCCACGTGCGGGGACCCCGGAGCATATACAAAAAAATACATATATGTGTATGTTTAACTAAAGGAGTACGGAGTACCTTCAAACATACATGTATACATATATAAACATGCAGCCTACGATAACTCAAATAGGCTAATATGTCAATATTAATTGGGTTTTTCATTAAACTGAAAATTCCAAATATCATTTCTGTTTATCGAGAACATGCACTCCATTAATATTCCAACACAGCCCTTTATTTTCAGAGAAAAAGTCAAGTAAAAGGCAATTAGCCCATTGGCTGCATATATGAAAAAACATCCCAGTAATAAAAACTGGCACCCTGCCTTTAAGAATTTCAAGAACCTGGAAACCGTGACTTTAAGACCTCCAGGAGCCCCCTGCTCCCATCATGCACCACAGGTGACAGGTCAGTTCTTTTTCCCGTCTCCTTCTGTGAGGATCCTGGACCATTGAGCTCGTCCATTTTTTATTATTCTAGTCAGAAATTGGTTTATTTCTATCTTCTCTACCGTTACACAAAGGTTTTTGACTACTGGCAACTTTTTCAGTTTTCTGACAATTTTTAAATTTTTCTGTCAGAATGCCAGTTTTGTTCAATAAATGTCCTTTCTGTGGGAAGAAAATGGCAAAATCAGACATTGTGTTTACCATCCTCACACAATCAAGAGGAGTGTTATTATTGCCAACAATTTTCCAGAAGAACTGTTCGGGACAGAGAGTAAATAAAGCTGCAGGCCTTACTGGAGAGAGGAAAAGGACCTTTTAAAAGTGGCCTTGGAAGCACTCATGCTTTTAAAGAGTCCTCCTCTCAGGGAAAACACGGATCTGGGAGAAAACTGCGTCGTTCTGCTTCTCCAGCATCAAAAAGGAAGCAAATCCCTGATTGTTCACCTTCAGCGTCGAGATCGAGGTCGGAAAAACAGGCAAGGCATGCTACAACATCGAGGGACACATCGCCGTTGAAGCGGCTAGAGCCTCCGTCGCCGAAACGTAAGTTGACGTCCAGGCATATTACTTCGGGCTCGAAGTACGTTGGTCCTGAGAAACCTAAGTCGATGTCAAAGTTTGGGTCGACGTTGAAACACACGCTGACCTCGAGACATCGGTCGACGTCTAGACCGCCGCGTCACAGCTGCCATTGTCTGCGTCGAGAGGGTCCATGTCAAAGACTCCGCCACAGTCTCACAGTCAGCGTCGAGGACCCCGTGGTCTAAGTCGAGTCATCGCCACAGTCACACAGGCGAGTCCTCAAAGACCTCACTGCAGAAGCGGACGACGTCGAGAGTGGCACAGTCGATGTTGCCGGCGAGAGGTCACCGTTCAACGTCGAGAGAAGGAAATACTGCGACGGGGGGGAGGGGGTGCTGGAAAGGCAGAGGTCGAGGTCCATACTGTCGACGTCAAGGGAAGTTTCTTCTTCTCCTGGCATCAATATAGTGCAAATCACGCCGTAGGGATCTCCGGTTGCGGAAAAACAGACACCCCCTGTCAACCTTTCGCCAAGGTGGCTAAAGAGTATCCGGCATTGGAAGGTTCCACCCACAAGTCCTGGCTCAGATTTTTCTCGAACATACTCTCCCTCCAGAGTCTCTGCTGGCCCTCCACCTACAGTATCCACGAGAACATCTCCACGCAGGTCTCCAAGGAGAGCTAGGTCTCCTTCAGCTCGCCATTCACGATACAGGACACCTCATGGGCTAGATCTCGCCCTTCCTCCACTCCAAAAAGTAGGCGGCGAAGGTCTCCGTCATGGTCCACGTCCTCAAGATCATCTATGAGAGACTATTCACCAACCCTGTCTGCTACACCTCCAGCAAGAGTGTCTCCAGTCGATGACATAGAGACTTTTAATGAGGTTCTATGCAGGGGTGCCAGCAAGTTGTACATTGATATGTCTGTACCGACTACCTCTTCGTCAGTTATATTTGAAACCCTGCATCACAGATCCTTGGCGAGGCCCCTACTTCCTTTGGTTCCAGGTCTGCTTGAACCAGCAATGCAGACTTTTCTGACTCCGGCTACAGTGGGTTCAGCTCCCCCACGTATTAAAAAAAAGTACTAGGCCCTGGAACAGGATCCTCTGTTCCTTAGAGCGGACCCCCCTTCCAGATTCGGTCATAGTGGCTGCAGCCAGGAAGACACATCCTGCAGGAACATCCTCTGCAGTCCCTCCTGAGAAGGACAGTAAGAACATGGACTCGCTGGGCAAAAGGATGTGCAACACATCTGCATCCGTCATGAAAGTGGCTAGTGCCTCTGCGCTTTCGGGGAGGTATGACCGGTCTCTGTGGGACTCTTTAGCTCGATTCACAGAGAAGCTGCCCAAAGAAGACCAACAGGATTTTCAGGAAGCCTTGCAGGAAGGTGGTCTGGTTGCAAACCAGGTCATTGGTGCAGCTGCGGACGCATCGGATCTGGCTGCGCTATGGCTACTCATGGCATTTGCGCCAGACGCTTGGCCTGGTTGCGTCTCACTGGTCTGAAACCGGATGCACAAAGGAGAATTGTTCATCTTCCTTTTAATGGCACTTCCTTATTTGGCACTCATGCTGATGACGAGATGTCCAAAATGAGGTCTGAATTAGACACTTTAAAAGCGGTCGGCCTTGAGAAACGAAAGGACTTTCGACGTAAGTACCAACCATACAACCGTAGGTATTTCCAACAGAGGGTTCAAACCCCTCACTGGTCGATACAACAGCATCAACCCAGGTCGCATTACCATCAGCGAAGACTGGGTTGAGGAAGGGGAGCTGCAAGACGAGCACCTTCCACAGCGAAGCAACCTGCAAAGCATTGAGCCCTGGCTTCCCCCATCCCCGTTACCCACTCTGGTGGGGGGGAAGTATTATGTTTCCCCTGGACAAGTGGAGAAAGATAACAAAAGACAAGTGGGTACTGAATATTGGGCAGAATGGTTATTTGCTCAGATTCAAATCCCCACTTCCATCAGTAACGCCTTGAGAAACGTATTTCCAACATCACCACTTGTTACAGGTGGAGGTGAACATCCTACTACAGAAAGAAGCTATAGAAGCAGTCCCTTCTCTGCAACAAAAGCAGTTTAGAATTTATTCCCGCTACTTTCTGGTACGGAAAAGAGGTCCTATTCTTGGATACTCGACCTGAGGCTGTTGAACAAATTCATCCGCAAAGAGAAATTTCGGATGTTGGCACTGCACCAAATATTTCCTCGACTACACCAAGGGGACTGGATGTGCTCCATAGACCTGCAGGACGCCTACTTTCATGTGCTGATTTCCAGAAAACCTCGGAAATCTCTGCGCTTTCATGTAGCGCGTCAACATTTCCAGTTCAAAGTCCGCTGGTTTGGGCTCAGATCAGCTTCCTGCACGTTCTCAAAATGCATGGCAGTAGTAGCGGCTTTTCTTTGCAAACAAAAGATCTTCGTCTACCCGTACCTGGACGACTGGTTGCTGAAAAGCTCGTCACCCACTCTGCTTCAGAATCATCTCTCGTACTGCATGCAAGTGCTGAGCAATCTGGGCCTACAAATCAACTACAAGAAGTCCATCTTCAGTCCGACCCAAAAGATTCACTACCTGGAGGCTTCTCTGGATACCGCAAGCGTGTGTCCTTCGGAGCCGAGGTTATCCTCAATCCACGAAAAGTGCTGCAATCTCCTCTGTTATCATCCCACAGTCAGGCAAGTTTTGCAGCGTGAATCTTTCTGGATTCACTATGCTGTGCATTATTCCGCCATCTCGTGGTTGGGTCCAGATTCGTAGTCTTTTCTTTGTTTTTGTGTTTTTTTTTGTTTTTTTTTGTTGTTGGCCCAGGTGGGCGGCGACGCCCCACCATTTGGTGTCTTCGGTGACGTCGTCGCGCTTCCGGCGGAAGCTCCCACCCTTGGTAGCCATCTTCAGATTCTTTTTTCCGCCGTGGGGTCTGGATCGTTGCCGAGAAGTTCCAGAAATTTTGGACGAAGAATCTCGAAAAAGTCGAAATATCATCACACCGGACGACAACACAAGTACCGGAGACAACAAGAAGGACGACGAGGTAGAAGGTCCACGACCGAAATCTCGACGCCTACAGAGAATGCGCTCACAGGGGGCTCCCTGAGCGCGGTTATGGACAAGACTCCGTTCAAGTTTTGCAAAAACTGCCACCACAAGTACGCCCAAAAAGACCAGCACCCAGTCTGCAACCTCTGCTTGCCGCTCGACCACATCAGCGAAGACTGCAACGCGTGCTCGGCGTTCACCCGAGACCCTCCGGGTGAGAGAGACACAGAAGGGCGAACTACAACATGCAGGGCCAGGGACCAGCACCATCGCTCCGAGACCTGGGCCTCTCGAGCGGAAGAGGAAGACAACATCGCAGAGGGACCAGAGGACTGCGCTGTCGTCGAGGTCCATAAGAAAACGTCGAAGGAGGTAAGGGAGTCGTCGACCCCAAAACACCAAAGCGACGCTCGAAAGAGTGAAGCCAGAACACCTAGCGACACTCCTAGAAGTGTAGCAAAGTCCTCGAAGGGAGCGTTGCCGCCGAAACCCTCGACGAAAGCAACAGCGTCCAAGGACAAGCAGTCGAGCGGATCCTTTGACAAGGACTCACAATCGGCGAAAGCTTCCGAAAAAACAAAGGCGTCGAAGGTCCAGTTTCCTCACATCTGGGCTTGATGGCATCCTGCATCTTCATCGTTCCAAACTCCAGACTGCACCCTGCGTCCTTTGCAGCAATCTCTAGAGGACCAGTGGTCGCAAATATCAGGTCGCTGGGAGGACCTTGTGCTTCTCCCACAGTCAGCCAAGGATTCCATCAAATGGTGGATCAAGCGATCACCAGGACCTTCCCAGTCAGGCAATTGTCACGGATGCTTCCCTACAAGGTTGGTAGGGGCTCATATGGGTCCTCTTCAAGTTCAAGGACTCTGGTCAGAGACAGAACAAGGGTACCACATCAACCTTTTAGAACTGAGAGCGGTATATCTGGCACTCAAATCACTGTTCCCGTCCTTCCGCTCACGTTCCCTGTTGATTCAGACCGACAACACCACTACAATTTATTATCTGAACAAACTGGGGAACCAGGTCGAGGCCTCTCTCAGTAGGCTCAGACCATCTGGAAATGGCTTCTCACAAGAAATCTGACCATTTCGGCAATTCATCTCCCAGGAACTCTCAACTTACAGGCAGACTCTCTAAGTCGGGAATTCCTCGAAGCTCACGACTGGGTGCTAAACGACGAGGTCGCACAGGACATCTTCCACCAATGGGGAGTTCCAGACATAGACCTGTTTGCAGATGCGGCAAACGTAAAATGCCCCGTCTTCGCATCCAGGTTTCACCAACCAGGGTCCAGAGGGAATGCGCTTTTGATAAAATGGTCTCAGACATTACTTTACGCTTTTCCTCCGATTCCACTGATCCCCCTGGTGATCAACAAGTTCTACAGGGCCAAGACCAGGATGATACTAATCGCACCAGAGTGGCCTCGCCAGTGGTGGTATCCGGATCTTCTTCAATTATCAGAAGTCCCGCACAGGAGTTTACCATGCCGACCAGACTTACAATCCAAGAACGGGGGGGGGGAGGGGGAAGGTGTTCCACCCCAACCTCTCATCTCTGCTATTGACGGCATGGCTCCTGTGGTCCTCCAGTACGGGCATTTAGATTTGTCCTCTTGATTGTATGAACATACTTAAAGAATCCAGAAGACATTCCACCAGAAAATCGTACGCTTTCAAATGGAAGCGGTTTTACTTATGGTGCATTAATAATGGTCATGATCCCGTTCAGGGTCAGGAGCAGGTGATTCTACCATAATTGCTGTAGCTGGCCGAATCAGGCCTTCAATTTTCTTCTATAGAGGTCCATGTAACAGCTATTACAGCATACCAAAAATCTCCTATGCAGGTTTCCTTCTTTCAACTTCCTGTGGTGAAGGACTTCCTGGATGGCGTTGAAGAAGGTCTAACCACCGATCAGAGCTCCGTCTCCTCCATGGGAGCTTAACATAGTTCTTGCTAGATTAATGGGGTCCCCATTTGAACCTATTCACAAAGCCTCTCTGCAGCACTTGCCATGGAAGACCGCTTTCTTAGTGGCCATCACTGCTGCTCGCAGAGTGAGTGAGAGTCGAGCTTTGTGCTGCACAGAGCCTTATATTATTTTTCATGCAAACAGGGTGGTCCTTAGAACTCAACCGAGTTTTCTACCTAAAGTGGTCTCGGATTTTCACATTAACCAGTCCATCACTCTGGCTAAATTTTTTCCTAATCCTTCGAATCCTCCGGAGAGATCCTTGCATTCACTAGACCTTAAGAGGGTTCTGAAATTCTACCTAGACAAGACCAAGGCGTT
The DNA here is from genome assembly GCA_963921515.1 of Calotriton arnoldi. NCBI lineage: Eukaryota > Metazoa > Chordata > Amphibia > Caudata > Salamandridae > Calotriton > Calotriton arnoldi. The sequence continues at coordinate 3,492,358 of CAWUFW010000319.1, forward strand.
GAGGAAATCAGACTGCCTGTTTGTAAACTATGGTTCCATAAATACTGGTTGTGCAGCTTCCAAACAGTCCATCTCTAGATGGATAGTCTCGTGTATCAATTTGTATTACCAGTTAGCCCCTCCCTGGCAAACCAAAGGCTCATTCTACCAGGGGAAAGGCTTCGACCACGGGTCTCCTTAGAAATGTACCTATTGCAGAGATTTGTAAAGCTGCCACATGGCGATCAGTGCACACCTTTACACGCCATTACTGTTTAGACTCTGACACGCAGGCGGACGCTCAGTTTGGGCAAGCCTCGTTAAGGAATCTGTTTGGATGATTTATCTTTAGAGTGCTTTCTTTGCTGTATCTATACTGTTATTCATCCGCGGGAAAGTGGGTATGGGCTTGCTATTCTATTCAGCGCTTATGACTATTGATGAGTATCTCCTGTTACTTACCTATAATCCTAGTTCTCTTCCAGGGGTATACTCATCAAAGTCATAATCAACCCTCCCGCCTCCCCGGACGAATATTGACAGTATATTAGCTTTTCGCACCTTATTTCCTGATCCCTACATGTTAGGTCAGGTCTTTTTTACGGTGTACTAACTGTCACCTGTGGTGCATGATGGGAGCAGGGGGCTCCTGGAGGTCTTAAAGGCACGGTTTCCATGTTCTTGGAATTCTTAAAGGCAGGGTGCCAGTTTTTATTACTGTGATGTTTTTTCATCTATGCAGCCTATGGGCTAATTGCCTACTATTACTTACCTTTTTCTTCTTAAAATAAAGGGCTGTGTTAGAACATTAATGGAGTGCATGTTCTCTGTTACAGAAATGATATATGGAATTGATTTCAGTTTAATGAAAAACCCAATTATAATTGACATATTAGCCTATTTGAGTTATGGTAGGCTGCATGTTTATATATGTATATATCTGTTTGAAGGTACTCCGTACTCCTTTAGCTAAACATACACATATATATGTATTTTTTTGTATATGCTCCGGGATCCCCGCACGTGAGCGGAGATTATTCAGTGCTTATGACTTTGAGTATACCCCTGGAAGAGAACTAGGATTACAGTTAAGTAACTTATCCTTCTTACTTCTCAAACCAAAATTATATTGTTTTGTATGCAATCCATCAGTTTCCTTCTTGGTATTAGCAAAGACCCCTACAGGGTTTGCCATTGCTTAATCAACATGTTTTCTCACTGCCTGTCCCAGATGTTTTTTAGATGTATGTATTTTGGTTCCAGAAATTTCAGGATGTGACTCACAAACTGTCTTTGCAATTCTTTTGGCTGGGGAAAAATCATTGCTGGTATTCCAGAGGTAAGAATACTCCATATTGAAGAATAGAAGTTGTCATCAAGGTGTCAATCATGCCTTTTATTAGGGAGTCAATTATTTTTTTATTAAGTCGAGTGTGTACCGCACAGCTCGACTGACTGGTTGAAAAAGGCATACTGTCAGCTTACTCAAGAACTTACAGTGGGCTTAAAGTGCGCCCATTGCTTATCTTTTGTTGCATTTGTCACTCATTTACTTGCTGCTTATTTAATGACTTGCCATGTCCATAATGCATTTAGCCCTCCCCTGGTGCATGTCCGTTTGTGTCTTTCCACTGCTCACTTTTAGGGAACTACTTGTTCAAGGCATGTGTGGCTGTAGATGCACATGCTGTGCATAATCCTACCATGTATACATCATTGGCTCGAATGAATGGAAGTTGTTTTTCTTTGAGGAAAGTTTTTCGTGTCACAAGGTACTGTGACTCCTCCTTTTGCTGGTAATGCACATGGTCTTCAACTCATTGTTTCTGACGTGTGCTCCCATACTCCAGTTCGACAGTCGTGCTGCACTTTTCTCAGTTAATACCTGCTCTCCATCCGCATAGTTATCGATCGCAGTCCTCTCTCTCTTCCATTCGATGATTCAAGATTCGTCAGGGCGATTTGCCATCAACTGCGGCCCCGCGTGGGTCTCCACCCTTCAGGGCCGTACTTCTCTCCCTAGGCGTATCTGCCCACCATGTCCAACCAGTGATGTAGCAGACACACTTTTGCTACTGTCCTTAGTGTCACACTAAATACCCTTGCACTGTTCTCCACCAGGTATGTAATCTGTGCCTCTCCCCTTTACACTGCGAGGCTTGTTGCTCCTTCAGGTCGAAGAAGACTTTGTGCGACCATCGAGCTCGAGTTCTTGAAATGTTTCGAAGGGGCGCGGATGACACACCAGACCTCTTAGGCTCTGAGGACATCGAGGAGGAACATCGTGCACAGGCGTCAGTTACGGACGAAGGGACCTTCTCCCCCCAACGACAGCTCAGAAATGGAGATCGAAGGTCTGCCTCCAGCTCAACAAGTCGTGAGTACTGTGCCCCCAACACCTCTCAATCAACCCCAGCAGACCACCACAAAGGATCAACTACCCATTCATGAACGCTGAAAGCAGATTGCTGGGCCTCCACTGTCTTCGGGCCATGGTTGGCACCGGCGGTTGTCTTTGGAAACGCCCAGCCCTGGCTCAGTGCCAAAGAAACCAACGAAGCAGACTGCTTCTGAGCCAACCCTTTCCGCCTCGGACTTAAATTGAGCATCGAAGCCGAAAACTTCAACGGTGAAGCACAGGCCATCGTCGGCACTGAAACCTCTCCCACTGAAGCCAAAACCTTTGGAGCAGAGAACATCTGTCCACAGCAGAGCCGCTCATGGATCGGGGTCCGTGGAACCCTTGCTTCAAAGACTGCAGGAGGAAGTATACACCAGACAGAAACATCTAATGGTCCACCCAGACACATCCTGGATAATTGCTCGCCCTTCACAAACTGTTGCTCAACCTTCCAAAAGACTACTGTCTTTTGCAGAGGCTTTGGACATGCCAACTCTGCCCAAACAGAAAAAGAAAACAGACAAGGCTACAAGCTCTTTACACACAAGACCACCACCCCTGCTGGCTGCACATCATTCGCCCTTACACCACCTGCTTTGCCTGCTGACCCTGCACCATACTCACCTGAAGGGTAATACATTCATATATAGGGGGACTTGAGGAAGGGGACACTTTTGATATCCCTCCACAGGCTGACCCCTGGGATGCATATAACACTGACCCTCCAGCGGATACATACCCTGATCTATCTGTATCCTGCAAACCCCCCCCCACATATAGATGACACTACAACCTATCACAACCTCATTGGTAGGGCTGCCACCTTCCACAAGGTATAACTTCACAAGAAGCCCTTGGAGGAAGACTTCCCCATTAAAACGCTTTCCTCTCAACAGCATTCAGCCCAGTACCTTCCAATGCTGAAGGGTATGCTCTGCCACACCCCAGCTAATTCTGTTGGTCTCTCTAGATACGATGGGGCACACTGGGACGAGATGGAGGAGCTCTTCCAATACCTCCAGGAATAACACAAAAAAGGGTACCAAATAGCCTCTGGGGGGGAATTAATATCCATACGTTATGCCCTAGACACTGCAGCAAGCAGTGTAAAATAGTGTCTTATTGCGCAGACATGCTTGGCTTCGGTCTCCAATTTTAATCCAGAAGTCCAGCAGAATCTACTCGGCTTCCCTTTAATGGGGAACATTTGTTTGGCTCTCAGGATATACTTTTTGGGGAAAAATTAAAACAGATACCGAAACAGTGAACGCCATGAGAGCACTGCAAACACCTTCCAACGTGGCTCCATTCACCGCTCATCTTACTGACAAGAGTCCTAAGCAACTTCTGAAACCTCCACTTAACAACCGTGGCCAAAAATTCAAGCCACCTCGCCTAGAGGCTACTACTGAGGGTAGTATAGAGGTAACTCCAGAGGGAAAGGCAGATTCACCAAACCACCACTAAGGCCTGACTTGCCTTTCATTCCCCCCAATCACACAACACCTGTCGGGATCGTCTACAAGGGTTTTTTTTCCACCTGGCGGAACATCATCTCCTACCAGTGATGTTGGAAATTATCCAACATGGTTGTTGTCTGGAGCTCACTTCTACACCTCCCAACATTCCATCTCGCAACCACAGATTCTCCCCACAACGCAAGACATTGCTCATGGAAGAAGTACTATCACTCCTCAGAAAAAGAGCTATAGAACCCATTCATCTTCTTCAACAGGATACAGGAGTCTACTTGCTATACTTCCTTATTCCCAAAAAGGATGGGTCCTTGGGAGCATATTAGATCTGACTCCTAAATGAGTACATTCTCTCAGAGCACTTTGACATGGTCACTCTTCAAGATGTCACCCAGATATAACCAGGCGACTTCATGGCCGCACTCGACCTCGAGCATGCCTACTTCCATATGCCTATTCACCCTGCACATCGCAAGTATCGCAGGTTTGTAATGAACGGCCAACATAACCAATTCAAAGTACTCCTCTTCTGGGTCACTACCGCAACCAGGGTCTTGACCAAATGTCTTGCGGTAGTAGCTGCTCACCTGTGCACATTTTCAACTCCGAACTAGGAATAGCATACCTGAATACTGCCAGGATACAATAATTCCAGATTTTCATTCCCAAATTTCAACCAGGTCAACAGTTAATAGGACAGTTATGCGCCTTCTTGGTATGTTTGCTTAATGTGTCGTCATAGTACCTCATGCCAGACTTAACTCGAGTCTATTACAAGAATGCTTAGCACACCAATGGTCTGAAGCGAATGGTGAATGGAAAGATGGCGTTGATCAGCCTTCAAGCTTGCTATTCTCTGCAATGGTGGCAAACACCAACAACTTGTGAAAAGGACGGCTTTTTCTAGACCCAGTTCCGCAGAGAACCAGAACAACGGATGCCTCCCTTACAGAATTGCGAAGGGGGCATTCACAGTATCCAACTGTCCAGGGCCAGTGGACACCAAATCGGCAAACTCTCCATATAAATCACCTAGAGCTATCTGCTGTTCAAATAGCATTGAACGCCTTCCTTCCTCACCTGATCGACCGCTACATACTGTCCCCAAAAGCAAGGGGCACCAAATCCCCTCCGCTTTCTCAATTAGCCCAGACCATTTGGAGGTGTGCCATCTGACACAAGTCACCTATTAGCAGAGTACCTATTGGGAGTGGACAACAAGTTTGCAGATCTCTTCAGCAGTAGGTGCCAAGTCCACAAGTGGGAACTCTACCCGCAAGTCCTCTTCCAGACCTTCCAGCATTGGGGACTAACACAAGTAACCTCTTCGCCACAGCAGAAAAGACCAAATGCCCAAACTTCGCCTTCAGGTTCCCACATCCGCAGTCAGGGGGCAACGCACTGGATGAGTTGTTAAGGAGTATTTGCTTATGCTTTTCCACCTCTCCCACTGTCTCGGTTTGTGGTTCGCAAATTTCTGCAGTTTCTTTCACTCTTATTCAGGTGGCTCCCACATGGGCACAACAACCGTAGTTCACTTTTAGAACCATCAGTAGTTCCCACAAAATATTCCCCAACAGGCAGGACCTTCTCACGCAGAATCATGGAGAAATCAGACACCAGATCACTCCACCTTGCGATCTGGCTCCTGAAATCCTAGCGTTTGATTATCTCAATCTCCCACAAGAATGTATTGACATTCTCAAAAAGGCGCATATGCCGCTAAATGGAAAATATTTTTCCACTATTTTCTCTCCAAACACTTTTATCCTTTAGCAGCCAAGGTAGAAGAAATTGTCTGCTATTTATGTCACTTGCACACCTCTCGTTTGACCTTTATAGCCAAAAGGCTAAACCTACCAGCAGTAGCTGCATACCTACAAAATAGGCAACACACTTCCCTATTCAGAATCGCAGTCATTAAAGCCTTCATGGAAGGTCTTGAGTCATTCCTCCTCGGGTGCCGCCAGCTCCGACATGGAATCTCCGTATTGTATTAACAAGACTAATGGACACTCCATTTGAGCCTCTCCACTCCTTCCCCCTCCAGCTTCTATCCTGGAAGACAACATTCCTAGTTGCAATCACTTCCCTTAGACGTGTCAGTGACCTTCAGGCACTAACTTTGGAAGAACCCTTCCAAATACACAGGGACAGGGTTGTAATCTGCACCAACCCCAAATTTCTCCCAAAGGTAGTCTCACAGTTCTACCTAAATAAATCCGTTGTACTTCCTCTTTTTTTTTCCCCCCTCAACCTGACTTCTACGAGCCAGGCTCTACACACATTAGACATAAATCGAGCGCCCATGCACTACATTGACAGGACTAATCATTCAGGAAAACGCTACTTTTTGTTGCTTTTTCCAACCCTTTCAAAGAAAGGCCATTTCCAAATCCTGCATTGCAAGATGGATTGTTAAATGCATCCAAACATGCCATGCTAAAACTAAAAGAACTTTACCCATTCCACCCAGAGCCCACTCCATTTGTGAAAGAAAAAAAAAAAAGACCGGTGACCTTCCTAGGAAATATCCCCATAGCTGACATATGTAAAGCAGCTACATGTTCTACACCACATACCTTTACAAAACATTACTGTGTAGATGTTGTGGCCCCTCAACAAGCCAATGTGGGCCACAGGTCTACATACACTATTTATAACAGCTGTAGCTCCCACAGGCTAGCCACCGCTTAAGAAGGAGGACTGCTTTACAGTTTAAGCACAGCATGTGTATCTGCAGCCACACGTGCCTCAAACGGAAAATGTTACTTACCCAGTAAGCATTTGTTCATATGTGCACACCGCCCTCCCCGGACGCCTGTGCTGGTTAGTTACTTTCACTCCTTTTACACAAACTCTTTTGGCATGACATCGCGCTATAGTACACTTTGCTTCACGTTTCATCCTCACCCGCCATGCGGGAAAACAATCGAACATTTGAGTCGATGACCATGCGCATTCCTAGCAAAAGGAGTGGTCGCAGTACCTTGTGACTCTAAAGACATTCTTCAAAGAAAAACAACTTTCATACATCCAAGCCCATCACTAGATGGTAGGATTATGCACAGCTTGCGAATATACAGCACTACATGCCAAAAATAGATGCCTACTCGGTACGTAACATTTTACTTTTCTTTTTGCTTAAGCACGCCATGAGAGTGCATGTTTTCCAGTTGTCTTCCTCCCTCCTCTATTGTCCTCTCGTGTGCTTCTCTCCAACCTCCAATTTTGCTCTCCCTTATGTGCTTCTTTTTACCTCCCATTCAACATTGCTTCTCACCTCAACCACTCCTGTTACACCCACCCCAAAGTGTTATTTTTTTAAATAAAAAATTTTCTTGTTTTTTTAAAAAGCGCTTTCTCACTACTTTTATTTACCGAACTGTTCGATTTGTAAATACAAAAAAAAGCATTTACCTCATTTTTGAAACATGCATGGTCTTGCGCAGTTGCGTGATGACATGCACGTTAATACACATGCTCGTGGGTACAGAATGGCAACTGCACTTTTCTTTTTGTTCGTGCTGTACAGTGTACATGCATCAATCAACCGCCATAAGGATCCTGTGAAGATATCAATTGGACAGATTTTCTGTTCAGTGTCTTGCTGAAAATATTTTGTATTCTGTTTGATCCGTGTTTCGTTAGACATCACCCAGGTCCTGTTGCAATAGTCTTCACTTGCTGGGTTGTGGATGATCCTTGTCCAAGGGTCTCCTTTTTCCCTGTGGTAGTTTCTCCTATTCCATGATCTAGACCCAGCGGTGAGCAGCAGTAGGGTTGGAGCATGGCAGGATAACAAGCAGAACAGAGAAAAATCAATGGGCTTGGAATATTTTGTGGGATAAAATGAATTGTCTGATGAGAGGGTAAGGTCTGGTGAGTTTGGTGTTTGTTAGGCACAAAAGGAGTGTGATGAATGCATGCAGTTTGATGAATTAGTGAACTGTATTGGGTTTGTTGCATGCAATATGAATGTATTTAGTGTGACTTGTGTGGGTGTGAATATGCTGTCTGTATCTACAGGTCTCCCATCCTTGTTCTAGGATGAGTATTGTTGAGTTTGTGCGAGTAATATGAGTGTGGATGTGAAGAGAGCATATGGAGATTTGGTAAACAAGTGTAGAATGGGTTCAGGAACTATGTGAAAGTAAACTGGATGGTGTTAAAGCAGTTTATGCTATGTGTGATGAGGGAAACATGGGAGTGTGATGACTTGAGCTTTATGTGCGTTGGTAGTACTTAAGGATAATCAGATTGGGGACATGGGTGTGATGTTAGAGCAGCGTGGAAGGGCATAGTGAGTGCAAGTGTGATAACCAGGGTTTTGGGCTGACAGCAAGGTGTGTGGAGGGAAAGCACTGGAAATTAGGAGTAGAGTTTGAGAAAATAGATTTAGTAAGGGTGGTTGAGTGAGAATAGGGGAGGTGTTGAGTGCCATTTGGCTCTTTTTACTGTTGCACATTGAGTGGTTGTTCGGTGGTGTTTTATTGCAGTGTGTATAATTGTGTTGCTGCTGCTGGAAAAATGGCTTGTGGTGCATTATCCAGTTACATTGTGAAATATAGGGGTTTGTGTGTGGTGCAGTGTTATATTTTGTGGATTTTTGCTGCCGCTGGCAGTTATGTTCATGTGAGATCATAGCGATTGTGTGGAGGGTCTTGTTTGTAGAGGTAACCATATATGTTGGGAGACATATGGGGATATATAGTGTGGTGTTGGGTCCGGATCTGTTGGTTGTGGATATTTAGGTTTTAAAAAAAATTAATTTGTGACCTGTTTGTGGTTATTTGAAGGATTTCATCTACATCTGGGAAGCGAGTCACAGATGTGTATTGGTAAGATATTGAGGGCCTGATTTAGAGTCTGACAGACCGGGTACTCTGACACAATGGAGTACTTTGTCCACCAAACTTTTGGTTCGTCCACCATGTGAGGAGTCTTGCAGACCGTCTGGTTAATGCTGATGGATTAAAATTTACTCCAGTGTAAACCTGTGTCCGATGACCCCAAGTACAGGTTGTCTGAGCCAAACCAACTGTCCATCTTATTTAGAGTGGGCAGTGTGGTGGCTTTTTTTGTTTTCTGTCCATCACTGCCAGGAATATCCTGGCAGTGTGAGACAGTAAAAATAAATACATAACCCCCAAACCATGGGAGAAAACTGCCATGGTGTTGGGCCTATTAGAGTTTTTCTTTTCTAACAACAAATTCCTTTTTTGTAAAAGAAAAAACTGAAAATGTAGATGTAAGCATCCATGACTAGTGACCGACACACACCCCCCAAAATTTTAAATGGCTTTGTATGAATTGCTGTCACTGTCATTATTATTAACCCACAGAGTGCACTGTAGGGCCACCAGAGGACTCTAAATTTGGCGGGCAGAGTAAAGGCAGGCTGGCGAATGTAAAGTTCTCCATCACGCTGATGGCCTTTACTCCTTTTGCCAAACTCCAAGTCAGGCCCCTTGTTGGTTAGATTAACACTGACCTGGGGCATAGGGCCTATAGTGGTGTAACAAACCTTTAATCCTGCAGTGTAGCCACAAAGATTTGTCTTGATGCATTTATAAAAGTTATAAAGTCTAGGAGTAGGGATTTCTTTACCATATCAGAAGTCAGGTTTGGCGTATGTTCGAGGAAGGTGGTTAACTAACTTCATATAGCCTATTGGATGCAGTTCTTGAAGCATTTTTTTAAAATGTATTTCTAGTCATGTCACAGTGATTTGTCCCAGCCACTGCGCAACCCTCCAGGAGCCTATGAGTTTGTTACGTTTGTTCCCTTCTCAACCCCCCCCCCCCCTTCCATTTAGTGTGTCCATATTTGGTTTGCGTGTGCTCCATTCGTGGTGGTATAAGGGGAAATATTGACCTCTGCAGACAACTGATTGAACTGCCCACAAAAATACTGCTTCTTACAACCACTGTGAAAGTTCCAGAATCTTAGCAGGTGTACCAATCAATCACATTAATGCTGCGTAACTGTCAGAACTAATTGCTCTGTTTATTACAAACGTTCCAGAACAAACAGCAGTGTGTCCTTGTCAATTTAAATCACAAGGTATCACCTTCAAGATTAATAGCCCTGCTTGAACATTCCATGACCCCAGCAGATGCATTTGCTAATCAACTGCCTGGCTCACAGTGAAAGTTCCATGACACTCTTATCTCTGCTTGAACATTCCATGACCCTGGCAGATGCATTTGCTAATCAGCCCCCTGGCTCAGTGAACTTTCCATGACCCTGCCAGGTGCACTCAAAGCAGTCTCTATTTAAAGTCCGTGCCCATTCTGGGTGCTGCTTGGTCTCTTTCCTTTTCACTTACCTGAATCCCCTCGATCAAGCGTTCAGATCCCGTCAGCGTCACAACGTTTTCCCCATCCTCAGAAGCAGCAACTCTGAATTCCCTAAAGGAAAAGACAATGCTTCAGAAGAATTCAACTCCAGGTATTTGTACCACAATTCCTTTATGCTCTGAGCTCAATAGCATAATAATAGAGGAATTACCTACTCTTGCTTTAAGAAACTAAAGATTCCATCACTGGCAGGGCTTGTCGGGCTGATATCTCACAGTCTTTTGCCAAGCCCCCCCCCCCCGCGCTCGGAAGAAGAATTTGGGTAGGCTACAAGGTGTGACTTTGAGCTCTTAGTTCAGCGCACAAAAGGAATAACCTAGCAAGAAATTTCTGAATTGCCCTGCAATAGTGACTGTTTGATCTTCCTAACAACTATCCATCAGAAACTAACACCACACGCATTGGAGACATGCACCATTTGACCAGAGAGCAGAGCACAGATGTCAGTTTGGGGGTATGAACAGCAATATATAAATACGATTTGTTGATACTATGTACCAAATACATTGTATTAAACCACTGTTTTGCAATCTACAGATATTCCTCAAACCTTGGGCATTCACATGGTCGTTGACCATTTGTTGCAGGTGGATGTAAGGCAACGTGTGGAGGCTGTGGTGGTGGGGGGGGGGGGTGCCTATGGAATTGCTTCGGGGAGCTCCTCAAGAGCATAGTGAGCCCTAGAAAAGGGTGTAATGACTAATTGAGGATACAGAGCCCCGACGGAGACTTAAGGGAAGCGGGCACACTGTTCCAGTGTGATCATGGCATCTAGCAATGTGGTGACCGGGTGAATTAATACAACCGGGATAGCCACTGTAGTTCTTTCTTTTGACAATTATCAGTTGGTGTTTATTCAGCGCTCTCGATTGAAGTACACGAAGGACGACATCCTGCTGTTAAATCAATATATATATATATATATATATATATATAGGGCTGCGTAAGTGTCATCATTGCAACACGGTATTGTCGGGCCACCACTTTTACCAGGGATGTGTTTATCTGGGTTTCTGGCTGAACTTCCTGTACCGCTGTCAAAATGAACGCTCCTTTTCTAGATTATGCTTGGATGTTTTATAGCACAAGGATGAATGATTACAAAGATGATGACCGCCACGTTGAGCTGTTTTGTGGACTGCTTTTATGCCCAAAAATTCGCTATGCAGCAAGTTGCGATGGATCAAGCAAGAACGAGCCATATTTAAATCTGTGATTGGTGTGCATTGGCCAAACCTGCCAGCCAGTGATTGTTTCTCTTGACTCACTCAATCAACAAAAAGTGCATCAGGAGCTGCAAACATGTTCTTCTATTGAATTAGGACACCCATCTTGAGCTCAAGTTGGCGTCAACGTCTATTGAAAACGCATCTGCATTGCTGGTGGTTAAAATGCAGTTTTTTTCTTTTAAACTTTCCCATTATCAAAAAAAAATTGTATATTACAATGATCCACCTGTAGAAGCTTCACTGATTAGCTCACATCTTTAGTTGTTTGATCAGTTGGGCCGTCTCCTATTGGAATTCTTGGAAGTGGTCCCGGAAGGAACCCTGTGCAAAACGATGTTAGAGTAGTCAATATGGAGATATGTTGCTTTGTAGCATAAAGCTTGTAAAATATATTGGGGCGGTCGACCTGTAATATGGGGCACATGGTCTCGCCAACTGAGAGTTTTGCAATGTCTTCATTTGTTACTTTCATGATACACTATACTAATTCACCACTAAACCTTTATGGGTTCCGGAGTAGCATGCTACTCGCCGAAAAGCACTAAAACACCTCATCAGGGGTAGCAAGTGCTATATAAATCCAAACCTTTTCCCTCTTCTATCCCCCCACCATCCTTCTCAATCTAAATAACTGACTAACATATCCACTGCTCAAATTACTTTCATATTTTGCTATACTAATTCACCACTAATCCTTTGTGCTCCGGAGTAGCATGCTACTCGCCGAAAAAGCGCTTCAATGCCTCATCGGGGGTAGTAAGCGCTATATAAATGCAATTACAATCCATAAGATCTGTGACTGTCTCTTGAGGTCTCCCTGAGGCTACCCCCAGAGGAGCATCACGTCATCTTGTTTGTCTTTCTAAATCCCAACCCCCTTTCCTCTTGGAGCCTGTCGCCGGTACAGTCCCACTCTTTGTACTCAAGGACAGACTCCGGGGGGAATTCAGGGACTTGGCGTCGCCCCATCGGAACCGCCTGGGATTAAGGTGAGTGGCTTATAACACACACCTAATTAGCAATTAACCACTCCATGCTATTTAAAGCAAGAAAGAGTTCAGAACCAAAACAAAATACTTTGCCTCATGGGAATTTGCTAATAAAGTTTGGGGGCGGGTTGGCATACTGCAAGATTTAAAAAGGTTCCATATTTGTATAAAGGCAGAGGTCTGGTTGCATGTGAAAACTTAGATTTAAAAGTATCAACTGAAAATTTCTCCCCACCAACAAAATTGCGCCTTTAAACACTCAAATGGGACAAGACTGGACTTACAAAATGTATTGGAGTGGTCAATTCTGCTGAGGGTGGAAAGTAAGTTTTGCTTTTATTAGGAATATTAAAAGGATCAAAGTAATGAGATATTCATGTCCGCATGATAATTTTGCACTCTGTATTTACATAGAACCATATTTTTTGCAGTTTGTTTTATTTTATTACTAGCCACTTGCCGTTCTTATGGTTTTCCAGAAACCTTACATATAGTCCTTTTATTTTTTTAGGGGCCTAGCTAAATTCCCACGTACTTAGCAGTTGAGTGCTATTGTTCCTAGGTGTAACTAATAATGCATGTAAATAAAAATAAACTGCACATCGGTGTGCTCAAAACTTGCCGGCTGCTAGACAGTACGAAACACAGGCGAACAACGGACCAGTGTGACTGTGCCCCACACCTAGAATGAAGGTTGCCAAGATTCTGATTGCCCCTCTGGACCACACTAATGAAAAATATTCTATTCAGAGGCACATAACTCTTTCCTTCGCCAGTTAAGCCATAATTATTTGTCTTCATCCAGTATGTTCTTTGATTTAACGGGCCCCAATAAGCAGAAGGGTATATTCTGTTATTGAGATGTATATATACCTCTGCCTCAGATACATGAATGTACATCAACCTTTGCATGTTATTAGAACAAGTTATAATTAATACTGCAAATAGATGTATCCTATTCTAAGCAAAAAGGACCCTAATTGCTTCTGCAAAGCTGCTAAAAACCAAAGCTGCGTATGATTGGTACTGTGCATAGGTGCTGTGTACTGCCACATAGTTAAAATATTTTGATCCTCTTCCCCTGCTTTGTGATTGACCTTTTTATGGTACTACACTTGAAATCATCCTCTGAACCCAGAGTTTTAAGGGATCTAATTGTCACAAATACTGTTTACCTGTCTATGTAATGGATAATTTTCATTCAGTGGTTTCCTTGTCGCTGTGTCTGTAATGATTGCACTTCAACTGAAAAAGGATCAGCACGCAGGGTCCATGCCGTTGCTGAAAGAGTGCTGCCATGCCAGACAAATAAGGTTAATTAAGTGACGAGAGCTCTGCTTTCCACCAGTGTAGTAAGAGGCTGCAAGAGCTGGCCACTCTATCTTTGGTAAGTAACAGCTGCCTTATCCTCCCACCCCCTTAAAAAAAAAAAAACTAGTTTACTATAAAGACAAAGACTGCTTAGTATCATATCTCTCTTCTAAAGAAAATGATAGTTTCTTCCAGAAAGTGACTTCAGAACAGCTCGTCAAGCCTTTGCATCTGGACTGTGGCAATGCCCCACTCCATGGCCTCCTAAACTCTACACTTTCACCCCTTAAGGGCAAGCTACATGCCGCAGCATGCCTCATCCAGGGCTTAAAGAAATACAATCACATCACCCCCAACTGGATGGAACTCCATTGGCGCCCCTCGCCAGCCCCACACTGTTCAAAACCAGCTGCATTATTTACAAAGCCATCATGGTCTGCACCCGCACTTATCTTGTAGACAAGTTCGCCAACACGGTTGATTCTCTGCATACCCACAGCCAGGACATAATCAAACTGAAGACTAAGTGTAATAATAATTTAAAAAAAGGTGACCACAGGAGACCCCGGTCTATGCACCTAGGATTTGGAACAACATCCCTGTATCAATCAGGACTGCACCAACGCTGCTCCAAATTAGAAAACGTTGAAGACTTCTTTTAAAGAATAACATTGCAATGCATTCACTGTCCACAACCCAGCTACCTCTCACGAATTAGTGCAAGTTGAATGCAAACCTGGATTTTCCCCCGCCCGAGCGTAGTCCTATTTTTCACTGGGAACCGCTTATGTTTTGAAACTTCAGTGTCAAGGTCTACCATTGTGAGGCTGTCATGTTGGAGGGTAATGTGACAGCACCGTTGGCCTCATTGCCCCAGTCGGTACAGTTTTGCTCGTCACTGCCCTTATCGGCTGATGGGACAGGTAGCATTAGCTTCCTCCTGTGGCTCTTATATTATTTCTCTGCCATACCTATCCCTCACCCTTGTTTCGAGGGGCGGATGGCCTAGTGATGCGTCTCAAATTGCTCTGACCAAACTGTGGTTACCTAGCGATGAAGGCGGGATGCCTGTCCCATATCTTGAGCTTTATTATCTAGCATCACAGCTCAAATAGGTGGCTTGCAGGAGGGATCAGCACTGGGGTGGACTGGCTCCCCACTCCAAATTTGTCCATTTTCGGGCCTGTCCTGCTGGACCACATGTTCTCACTGCGGCCTAGGTGATGCCTTCATCTGGAGGGCCCACTACTAGTCATCCTTCAATTCACTTGGACCAGTACTCTTCAACGTACCTAGATGAAACTCCTGTTAGATAAAGAATTTTCCCTAGAGGTCCTAGTACACCTACCATTCTGGGGAGACTGGTTTGGGCTGGAAGATTGGAGCCGATCCGGCATGGCCACTCAGACTGCTATTGAAATGGGAGTCTGAGAACTTTCCAGGACCTAGCTGAGGAATACTTGGTTCCTCTGTGCCATTACGTTCTAGATTGCGCAGTCACTAGGACCTTATGCTGGTGTTGGGGAGATTTGGAAACGCTGGAAAATGAGGGCCTAAAACTAGTGTCCACTACTTCTGGCAGCACTCCTGCATTTACCCATTTCTATAGGGTGCTGCTCACCCAGACCTGGGCCGGTCCTTGACAGACTGACTGGTCTAATAAACTGTCATCTACTCCTCAGGTTTGCCGGAACACGTGTTTTAACTATTATTTGCATAGTGTATCTGACCACGCCACCTGCCCTCATTGTCAGTTGGAAGACTCCGCCTTCTATCACATGGTGTGGGGCTGTGCAACGCTATCACGCTACTTGGACACTGTCTTGTGCTTAATTTAACGCGGCCACCGACAGATCACTGTAGGTATCCCCGGCAGTTTGCCTACTGGGACTGTTCCCTAGGGTAGGTTAATGTCCACCAGCTTTGCAGACCTGGCATTGATAATTGCTAGAAAACAACTGTCCGTAGCCTGGAAATTTCCCACTGGCCCCTCTCTACTAGGCTGGTGGTGCATATTGAATACATGGGTGGAGTGTAAAGGGGCATTGATGAGGTGGGAAGTGCAGCGGGCCAGCATAGTCCTGGGAACAGATCTTCTAAAATTACTAAAGTATTGATGGCCGTAGACAGCTGCTTTCCCACAAGACCACCGCAGAATGAAGTGGGTCAATGGTATTCCTGAGGTATTGATTTGTTCTGTGGGTGAGATGCGGTTAACGGGACTGACTTGGGGCTCTTGTTGGATAGGGGTGTGTAGGAAAGTAGGATCTGCTTCTTATGGTTACCCCCACTTTTTGCTTGATGTGATGCTGTTTTCGACTAGTCTGACTGAGATCCTGCTAATCAGGACCCCAGTCTATCTGCTTTCTCCTAAAAACTGTTGTATATGTACTTAGGTACACCCCAGATTGGATACTGGAGTACCCATGTACCCAGGGCATAGGTACCCCAGAGGTCTCCCATGGGCTGCAGCATGTATTATGCCACCCAAGAGAGACCATTCAAAATGGAACTACAGGCCTGCCATTGCAGCCTGTGTAAGTTGGTGCATGCACCACTTAAGAAAGATATAGGTTTACTATATCTAAGGGTCACTGCACTTAAAACCTATAAGTCACCCCTATAGCAGGCCTTAACAATCCTGAGGGCAGGGTGCTTGGTTCTAAGTGAGCGGGTGCCCCTGCATGAGCAGGACACCCCTGCAGCCTACGGAGTCCATTCTCCCAGGCTGTCAGTGAAGCAGCCATATACTAATATAGAGAGGCATTACGTGACCGCGCAATGACCATCTCGAAAATGGATGCAACGAACCTTATCGTGTTTGGTGTCAAACATGTTGGAATCATACCCCCAATCCGTTACCGGTGTGGGAGGTATGATTCCACCCACCGGGAGAGCCCTCTGTTAGGCTCTCAGTGTTCCCGGTACCAGCCTTCTAGTCCCGGATAGCACAAAATGGTTGCTGCTGACCAGAGACACATTTCTGCCCTCCTGCTGCTGAGCCAAGCTTGAGCAGGGGAAGGCAGGACAATAAGCATCCTGTCACGGAGGTGTGACCACCTCACAGACAGGATTTAGTGTATTAGGGCTGGGTGGGTGCGCTTGCCAGCGCCTGAAAGTCTGCATGAGGGGCACATTTGGTGTCCATATGCATAGTCCAGTTCAAACCAGTCCTGAGAGCCGTTGGCTCCCGCTCTGGCGCGAAACTGGACAAAGGACATGGGAGTAACCTCCCCCCTGTTCAGACCCTCCCCTGAATCTTCCCAACACTTTCCTTAGGGTACTTAAGGGCTTACCTGGGTGTAGGTCCCTAGATTCGTCGTGGACAAGATTCAGAACTGAAACCACTGCATTTCGACCGTCTGGGCACTCTGGACTTTGTTTGGGCCTGACTTCGTCTCCCTCTGTCTGTTGCCTCGTCTGTGCCTGTGCACCATACAGGATCCGTGTAGGGCCTGTGGAGCATCCAAGACACCTGAAGATAATCTCCCTTGGAGTGAAGGAGTCACTCCCCTGCATTCGCAGGCACCGCAACACTGCTGACTGGTCTGCTGATCCCGAGCTCCTACAGACTCCAAAGGGTTCAACAACACAGGAGGTGGGTTTTTACGTCCCTCGAGGCCCGAGCTGCCCTCTCACCCAGTTTGAGGTCAGAATCCCTTGTGGGGGCTGCAATACCCGAACCCCTGTGCACTGCGTACTGCAGCAAGTGCAAATGCTTGTTGGCAAATCTGCAGCAAGTGCATTGGGCTCCAAGTAGCCCAAACCTCTGGCAACTTCTCCTGCAAAGATCTTAAACTGCATCACACCGTATGCTCTGTGGCCTGTTTTGTAAATCTGCCCGAGGTCCTCCTGCGACTCCAGTGTCCTCGACCTGTGGGTCCCGTGGAGGGTGCACTACATCTTCTTTGGGCTCCCCTGATTGCTCTGGGCTTGCCCTCACTCCTCAGCTTGTGGTGAGTCTCCTGGACCTTGCTGGTCCTCTTCTTGCAACTTCTTGACTTCCTGCGTGTGTTGCTGTTGCCAAGGCTTGTTGGTGCTCCCGCCGGACACTGACCCCTCGGCATTCGACATCCTTCGTGGGACAGCTCGTATGTGGCTCCTGGTCGTCGTCCTCGTCGCCTGGTCCCCACAGCTGCAGAGTCAAGGTCATCGACCTCTATCTTGAAGCACCCGACATCGGTGGGCATTCGTCTAACGAGTCCCTGGTCACTCTCAAGTAACCCAGACTCTGTCCCCTCTGCTTTCAGGTACTCTTCATCAAGAATCAACATTTGGATTCCCACGGACACTTTCTCCTCTTCGGGCAGCGGCACTTTCCTGAAGTCCTCCATTGGGTTCGACGGCGGTTTCCAACGCCACTTCACACCTATGCACCCGGCTTCCCTGGGATAGGTAACTTGGGTGCCACGGTATCCACGGGTGGGGTGGGTCTCCAACCTTCTGTTTTCCACAGGGTTTCTTCAGGGTCCACTGGAAAGGGTCCTTAATCTTTGAAAATCCAACTGCGACTTACACATAGACTTGTACAAAGCACGCGGTCATGTACTCACACTGCACACGCTCTCCGTGGGGTCCCTATCTACTCACCTTGTTGGTTCCTTGGGGTCCCAGCAATTCTACGTCCTCTCGACATGGTCCTGACTCGAGTCGTGGTTCTTATACCACTTATCTGAAAGAAACAGTTAGTTATAGATTCCTTACCTTAGAATTACCCCCAGGCGTCAGACTGGATCCGGAAAGTTTTTTGTCAGCAGTACCCCTGCGCATCGGAAGGTGGCGTCGGTCGACTTCGAATTCGGCGTCATGGTTGCCAGGATGAAGTCGCCGTAGCTACATAGACGCCACCCTTGCTCGCTGACGTCAGTACTTTCTTTTTCCGCGCCAGCAAGCGCAGATCCAGAGAGAGCGGTACACCCAGTCAATTTTTGACTGAACTTTTTCTCGACTTTTGTCGACTTCGTTGTTGTTTGAGTCCATCGACTCCTGGTGCATGAGGGATGCCCAGCTTTAAGGCTTGCGGTTCCTGTAACCGACTCATGTCGGTGACGGATCCGCACCGCGTGTGCCTCTACTGCCTGGAGCGCGACCACTACCCCAAGTCGTGCTCTGACTGCTGGACCATGGCCCCGAAGTTTTTGCGGGAGCGGTCCCGAAAGCTACTCGAGGCCCGGCAGTCAGCTCCGCGCCGCTCGAGGTCCCGGTCGCGGAGGAGGTCGAGGGACAGGTCGCGGAGCCAAGACCATTCTTCATCGAAGTCTTCGCACTCTGGGTCAGGTAAGTCGAAGCACAAAAAGAAGTCGAAGAAGCATCGTCGCTCTTCGACTTCTCCACGTCCGCCGGCAAACGCGACGAGGGATGCGGGTGGTGCCACTCCCGCGGCTCCGTGTGCGGAGCCTGCTGGGTCAGCTTCGGGTTTCCCCCCCTTTTCCGGGACCTGGTGCGACCCCTGCCCAGCTTTGGAGTTTCTACGAAGCGATGCATGCCATCTTTGGGCAGCCCGACTCAGCCAGCGCGCCTTCGGGCCCCGCGGACTCGGCTGGGGGCCCTGGGCCTTCAGCATCGGCGGCTTCGGCGCCGCAGAGTCCCCTTGGATCCAGGCCTGGATCCAGATCGGTGCCGGTCGACCTCGTTACGCCTCCCCCGGTGCCGATTCCACCGGCACCACGTCCGCCACCGGCGTCGGCTGTGTCCTCAGCCGATGTCGACCCTGGCCTCCACCTCGAGGTAGACACGGAGTCGGACCGGCGTCGACCGATGCCAGATCCGACGCCGGCAGGTACTTTTGTGCCCCTGTTCTACCCTGGCTCTTTAAGACCAGATTGGCAGCCAGAGGAGGGTGAGGAGGACTGGGAGGGGTCTGGAGACCCTTTAACAGACCAGATGGTGTATGAGCAGGACTGGAGAGAGGAACTGGGAGAAGCCAGTGGTTTGGATACCTCACCAGACCTTGGCATGTTGCCTCCTACTACCGTGGTTACGGAGGAGGGAACGTCATATGCAGTGGTGTTGCGTAGGGAGGCCGAGGCTCTCCACCTCGAGCTTCCTACGGTGGCAGTCAGGACTAACCTCCTGACAGAGGAGCTTCAACCAGCAGCGAGCTCTTCAGAGCCCCTGCTGCCGTTTAATGAAGCCCTGACAGACATCCTTTTGGGCACCTAGTCCAGGCCCAACACGGGCTCCTGTGGACAGGATGATTGCCCGACGCCACCGCCTGGCGCCGGGCGACCCCACTTTCCTCTCCCAACACCCCAAACCCTGAGAGCTTGGTAGTCCAAGCCTCCACGTCCAAGGGTGCATTCCCTACCGCTCCCCCGGACAGGGAATCCAAAAAGCTGGATCATCTTGGGAAGAAGATGTTTTCCTCCTCCAGCTTGGGACTGCGGTCGGTAAACACCGCACGTCTATTGGGCCGTTACACCCACTCCGTGTGGGACACGGTTGCGCAAGTGCTCCCTCAGTACCCGGAGGAGGCCCGGGCCGAGCTCTCTCGAGCGGTTGCTGACGGGAGAGACGCAGCGAAGTTTACCATCCGCTGTGGGCTGGATACTGCCGACGCACTTGGCAGGACGATTGCCACGTCAGTAGCACTTTGACGCTACGCCTGGTTGCGTTTGACTGGTTTTTCCGGGGATGTCCAATCCACACTTATGGACATGCCCTTTGATAGCCGTCGCCTTTTCGGCGGCAAGGCAGACAACGCGCTAGAGCGCTTTAAGGACTCTCGGGCTATGGCCAGGTCCTTGGGCCTCTCCACCACCCGCCCTGCGCAGTCTGCCTTTGCCCCTTTCGCGGCTACGGAAGGGGTGCCCCACCCAGAGCCACAGGCCAGCGCAAGCTGTTCAGCCCCAGTGCGGCCGGGGATGTGGGAACCACTGCCGTGGTTCTGGGGGCCAGCGGGCAGGCCAGTCCACCACAGCCCCCTCTGCAGCAGCCTCCAAACCCTCCTAGTCCGACCTTTCAGGGCCACCAAACGCCAGTGGGCGGCAGGATCCGCCATCACCTCCCCCAATGGCGCGCACCATCATGTCGGACAGGTGGGTTTTGCAAATAGTCCGAAGGGGCTACTCCCTCCCCTTCGAGACTACCCCTCCATCCATGCCACCTCAGTACCATCGCATGTCGGAGGATCAGCTGGCCCTTCTCCAACAGGATGTTTCGGCACTCTTGGCCAAGGGTGCCATCGAGCGCGTTCCTGCCCCAGAAGTAGGTCGTGGTTGTTATTCCCACTACTTTCTGGTGCCCAAGAAGGACAAAGGCCTGCGTCCTATCTTGGATCTCAGGAACGTCAACCGCTTCCTCCGGAAGGAGAAGTTCAAGATGTTGACGCTCGCTCAGGTCTTGTATGTCCTCGACCCGGGAGACTGGATGGTAGCGTTGGACTTGCAGGACGCTTACTTTCACATCCCTGTCCTGCCGGCCCACCGACGTTACCTGCGGTTCACGGTAGGCCACGAGCACTTTCAGTTTACCGTGCTCCCCTTTGGCCTTACCAGCACCCCTCGGGTGTTCACGAAAGTGATGGCGGTGGTTGCAGCTCATCTGTGCAGATCAGGGGTTGCAGTCTTACCCTATCTCGACGACTGGCTGTTGAAGGCGGGCTCGCCCCAGGCTGTCGTCTCCCACCTCCAGACTATGGCCGCCCTCCTGCATTCGCTGGGGTTCTCCATCAACGTGCCGAAGTCACACCTGACCCCTTCTCAGAAGCTCCTCTTCATCGGAGCGGTTCTGGACACGACGCAGTTTCGGGTTTATCCTCCCGAGCAGCGAGTCGGGCTATGATTCCGATCTTTCAGCCTCTATCCTGGGTTTCGGTCAGGATGACCCTCAGGCTGCTGGGTCTGATGGCCTCCTGCATCCTGCTGGTGGATCATGCCAGATGGCATATGCGTGCTCTGCAGTGGGACCTGAAGTTCCAGTGGTCCCAACATCAAGGGAATCTGTCCGATTGCGTCCAGATCTCGGAGGGCACTGCACATCAATTGCAGTGGTGGCTTACGAACCAGGATTGCGTTGAAGGCAGATCCCTCTCCCATCCTCACCCAAAGTTCACAGTGGTGACCGATGCATCACTTCTGGGGTGGGGCGGCCACATGGGGGAGGTGGAGATCAGAGGCCTCTGGTCTCCAGCGGAGTCCGGGCTCCACATCAACCTTCTGGAGCTTCGGGTGATTCGTCTTGCACTCAAGGCATTCCTTCCCTCTGTCTGGGGAAGAGTAGTGCAGGTGTTCACGGACAACACCACCGCCATGTGGTACTGCAACAAACAAGGCGGGGTGTGGTCGTGGACCCTATGTCAGGAGGCTCTCCGCCTCTGGACATGGCTAGAACATCAGGGCATATCCCTGGTGGTTCAACAACTGGCAGGTTCTCTGAACGCCAGGGCGGACGAACTCAGCCGCAGGTGCATGATGGATCACGAATGGCGTCTTCACTCGGAGGTGGTGCAAGGTCTCTTTCAGCAGTGGGGAGAGCCTTGGTTAGATCTATTCGCCACCGAAGAGAACACGCAATGTCAGCAGTTCTGCGCGTTGGAATTTCCAAGGCGGCACTCGCTAGGCGATGCTTTTCGTCGCGAGTGGAGTTGCGGTCTTCTATACGCCTTTCCGCCTATACCACTTCTGCCCAGAGTGCTGAAGAAGATCAAGCACGACCGGGCCTAAGTCATTCTTGTGGCTCCGGATTGGGCACGAAGAGTCTGGTATCCAGAGCTGCTCAACATGGCCATCGATCCTCCGATCAGACTGCATCTTCGGGAGGATCTTCTGTCGCAGCAGGGGACGGTCCTCCACCCGAACCTGTCCAGCCTCCACCTCCTTGCGTGGAGATTGAGCGGCGGCAGTTGATGTCGTTTGACTTGCCTTCCGAAGTCTGCGATGTTATCTTGGCAGCCAGGCTTCCCTCCACTAAGACGGTATACGCCTGCAGATGGAACAAATTTGTGGCATGGTGTGCAGCAAAGGCTGTGGATCCCCTTTCCGCCCCTCTTTCGGAGGTTCTCTTGTTCCTCCTTTCTTTGGCCCAGCAGGGCTGTGCTCTGGGCACTCTTAAGGGCTACCTCTCGGCCATTTCAGCCTTTCTTAGGCTTCCTGATCAGCCTTCTCTTTTCAAGTCCCCTGTTGTAAATAGATTCCTTAAGGGCATTACTCATCTTTTTCCTCCTGTTCCCTTCGTAATGCCTCAGTGGTACTTGAACTTGGTTCTTACCTACCTCATGTGTGCTCCCTTTGAGCCGCTACATAACTGTCCTCTCAGACTTCTCACCTTGAAAACTGCCTTTCTGGTAGCCATCACCTCTGCTCGCAGGGTGAGTGAGTTACAAGCTCTTTCTTCCAAGCCTCCCCTTTCTGGCTATCCATCCGGACAAGGTCGCCCTGAGAACTAAACCTTCCTTCCTTCCCAAGGTGGTTACTTCTTTCCACATTGGCCAAACCATCACTTTGCCCACCTTCTTTCCGCATCCTTCAAAAGAGGAAGAGAGGCTCCACCGTCTGGATCCAAAACGTGCGCTTTCCTTCTACTTGGATCGCACCAAACAATTCCGGGTGGATGACCAAATCTTTGTTGGTTACGTGGGCGCTAAGAAAGGTCGGGCCGTGCACAAACGAACCATCTCCAGGTGGGTCGTTCTGTGCATCAAAGCCTGCTACTCTTTGGCAAAGAAGGGAGCCTCCAGTGGGGCTGTGTGCCAATTCCACCAGGGCGACAGCAGCTACCACTGCGTTTGGACGAGGAGTCTCCCTACATGACATCTGTCAGGCAGCTACGTGGGCATTGTTGCACACGTTTACTAAACGCTACTGCTTGTACAGCCAAGTCCGGAGAGACGGCTTCTTTGGCCGTTCTGTTCTCCAGGACCTTCTGGGGTGAACTTGGTTCGCAGACCCACCACCGGGGTTGGTATTGCTGGGGTATCTATTCTAAGGTAAGGAATCTATAACTAACTTTCTTTCAGATGAACAAGTTACTTACCTTCGTTAACGATATATCTGTAAGAAACATAGGTTAGTTATAGATTCCTTACCGCCCCACCCATCCTCCCCATTCTGCGAACTGACTTCTAGGGTTAAGGACATCCTTTTAGGGCCCTAGTTTTGTGCACCAGTGGTCAGTGTCTTGCATGGCTCTGCGCTTCTGGCGTGGAAAGTCGTGTACAGAACTGACGTCAGCGCGCGAGGGCGGCGTCTATGTAGCTACTGCGACGTCATCCCGACGACCACGACCACCACTACGAACGCTGAGTCGACGGACGCCAACTTCCAATGCGCAGGGGTACTGCTGATGAAAAACTTTCCGGATCCAGTCTGACGCCTGGGGGTAATTCTAAGGGAAGAAATCTATAACTAACCTATGTTTCTTACAGATATATCATTACCGAAGGTAAGTAACTTGTTCTTTTAGTACATGGTTCTGTCCCCCACAGGGCCCGCTGTATATTAGTGCTATTTACTGTGATTTCTGTGCTATAGTATTGTGTATTGTGTGGGAGATACTGGAACGTACTAGAGAGTATTATATAATAAATACATATTTTTATAAATACCTTGTGTGGTTCCCTTTCTTTTAATCTATACTATAAGATTGCATTCTGGTAAAACAAGCTGCTTTACACTCCTTCAAGGCTAAGCCTGAAGGCTGCTCTCCACAGCTACCACTTGGATAGCTTTCTAAGGTTGTCTGAGACCTCTTAAATCACCATAAGGGTTGTCTGGACTGGTACAAGGTGCCCACTTAGTGGACATCATACACCAGGCCAGCCTCTCACAGTGTGATATTGAATAGGCTCTAGTGGATAAATATTCCTGCCAGCTGATTTTGGGTATTGCTGTGTATCCATAGTACTGGAGCAGAACTTGCCTCCTTTAACATGCAACACACAAGTGGCAGAATCCCTTAAAACTCAAGTTTGACCTGGAACTCTGAAATTCATGTGTTTCTACATGCATTTCTTGTCTGCAGCAAGAACTATTTTAATAAGCATCTACAGTAGTTTCTGGAAAAACCTGGTTGGAGGCTCCAGAGCTGTCACACCGATGGAGGCTACTGCGGCAAAGTACACAGATGCACCTAAGATGTTAATTGGAGCCTAGCTACCTATAGAAGCAGCGCTTTGTTTGCGGGCACAATGATTGGATAGGTGCTATAGAAAGAAAGCTGGACCTTTCAGAGGGGTGGAAGCTGCAGATGTGTACTAACTTTCCATTCACCATTACAGCTTTAGGAGGTGTTCAGGGAGTTGCAGGTAAACGACCTCAAGGAAACTGGCATGGGTAGGATGAGCTGGATATGCTGCCAATTACTTGATACTCAATCCATATAAGACAAGTGGGTGACCAAAAACTCATTCATAGTTTAATGAATGTATTCAATATATAATATGTCTGGTCAACAGACAACTAAAGTCTGTAGCTAGGGACGAAGTGCTGAACTTTGAGGGTATTATATATATATTTATGTCTCTGCCCTTTCAATTCACAAGGCCCTCATGTTAGCTGGAATATTCATACAATTAATCACCTCTACTAAGATTTGGCCTGTTATGTCACCTCTACCCCCCTCCCACACATACATCAAGGACAGTTTATTGGTGGACTTCCACCTCAAGGCCTTTAAAGGCAGAGACAAACTGACCACCTTAATTTCACTTTCGAGATTCCCTACTGCTAGGCCAATCTTGCCTAATACCTATTCTACACTAACCAACAGATAACGTAATAGAGCTGATAGCTCAAGGTCCATTACAGAGGCGGCAAAGATCCGATGAGCTTAATTCTACATGATAATGCCTATCTGATAGTACAATTTAATTTAAAATCATTCCAACAATTATATGCAAAGAAACAGTTGGACGTTCAAGTTCCATTTTTAATAATTATGCAGGCAGCCATGCTCACCATACGTCCCTTCCATCAGTTTCACCTTATGAATATTACCCAGGCTTCAGACTAGATTTGGAAACTTCTGATGGATACATCCGCTTGTGGATTTCTCACCTTTTGAATATACCCCATGCACAGAATTCCACAGAAACATTTCACCATAGCTCTCCAATGTTGACGAGGACGTCATAATGGCATGGCTCTGCATGTTACTCCGCATGATGTCATCGGAGCCATAAGATGACCTCATCGGCGTGCTGACGTCCTTTCCCTTTTTTCCGCACCGTCGATGCATAATATTTTTTTCCAGGCTCTGCATTTTTTAGGAGATTTCTTCAATTCTGTTTTCAACTATGTTGCTGTTGAAGATGTCTCCACCAAGGAAATCTGGTTTTAAACAGTGTAGGGAATGCGGTGGTCAGATGTCCATCACTGACCCCCATGAAGACTGTCTGTGGTGTTTATCGTCGGACTATGACTTCGAAGCCTGCTTGTCGTGTTGCCAGATGAACTCAAAGGACTTGAAAGAAAAAAAGGAAAGCTGTTCATGGTGAAGGTTAAAAACCTGAAGAGAGGTTGTCAGAGGTCTCGACCTCGTACGGAGTCATGTTCAGACCAGACTTCGACATCTTCTAAAAGGAAGCATAAGAAAAAGCAACACCATGGATCTCGACATTGTTCTTCGAAAGGTGATTTGTCGAGGCAGGCATCTCCGGATCCAGAACTGAAGGTGCATAGAGAAGGGTTGTCACCAACTCCATCCCCGAGGATGGCTCCAGCTTCATCCCTGGCTCCAAGGCCTACGACTCCATCTCTTGCTCCGAAGCCAGTGACTCCACCTCCGGCTGCGAGGCCTAAGTCTCCAACAGGGCAGCCAGAACCTCATAGAGCGCCAGTTCCCATGATCCAGGATATCTGACATTCCCCACTCCGGGTTCGGATCCTTCCAACTTTCTGAAAGCTATGTTCAGCATTTTTGTGAGGGCTGCGACTCCATCTGGTGCGCCTTATGGGACCCATGGGTCCGCTGTCCTATTCTCTTGGAGGGTTTCCGGCCCAATACCAGCAGGCACTCTTTATACCGTTCATGCCCAAGACTCCAGTGGCCTGGCCTCTGCCGGCGCCGAGACAGTCGACGCCATAACCATGTCAGGAAGGGTGTGATTTCTCAGTGTCATACAAGCCATTTCCGGAGCCATCTGGATCCGAGCCTGCGCCTGTTCTCCTGGAGCAGACTTCACCGACTTTGCCACCATTGGATCGACCTTCGGTGCCAGTACCGAAGTCACCGGCACCACTGACGCCAAAAATTAGATCCCGTAGAGAAGCCCAAAGATTACTGGAGGAGAGAGGTATCAAGAGGAGCATGGATTTGTGGAGGAAGGAGAGATTATAGAGTTCAACCCGGACTTTGAGGGATTAGAGGAGGCTAGTGGTCTGGATACCTCCTCTGAGTGGGAGTTACTATCTCCTAAAGGTTTGGCGCCTCCGGAGGTAACTTCTTATCATGCAGTGATAAGAAAGTCTGCAGATATATTGGACTTGCCTCTCCTGTCTGCCGAATTGAAGTCCAACATTCTTACAGAGGTGCTTCATTCCACTTCCTCTTCCTCAGAGCCATTGTTACCCTTCCATGAGGCTTTGACTGAGCCTATACTTGAAAACTGGCAAAAGCCGATGTCCTCTACGGCGGTGTCTAGAACAGTGGCCAGAAGATATAAGCCAGCTCCAGGGGATCCTGCGTTTTTATCATCACACCTGAGAGCTTGGTGGGCCAGTTGTCATCTGGATTATTCCCTACTTCGCCTGCAGATAGGGAGTCCAAGAAGATGGAGCCGTTGGCTAAGAAAATCTTTTCTTCTGGGAGTATGGCCTTGAAGTCTACAAATGCTACATGCTTGTTGGGGCGTTATGTACATGCCTTGATGGACTCAGCAAGGGAAGTCATCCCAAAGTTGCCGTCAGATATCCAAGGTCATTTCTCAGAGCTGTTGACTGATGCTCAGGCGGTGGCCCACCAAGTTATTCAATCAGGGCTAAACACTGCAGACTCAATGGCAAGAGCCATGGGTTCTTCTGTGGCGACAAGAAGACATGCTTGGTTGAGGGGATCGGGCTTCTTGCCAGATGTTCAGGCCACTCTTTTGGATTTGCCATTTGACGGATCTTGTTTGTTTGGGGCCAAAGCTGATTCTGCGCTTCAGAGATTTTAAAGACAGCAAGGCAACCGCAAGATCCTGGGACTCCAGTCCCAACTTAAGGACTATAGACAATATCGCAGGTTTCAATGCTTTTCAAGGAACCTGTCCTTTCGAGGAAGAAATTGGCGGCAGCAGAAGCAAGGCTCAAATCCCCTTTATAAGAGCTACAGGGGAAGGGGCAGAGGTAGTCAGCTTGGTTCTGCCCATCAACCAGCCTCCTCCCCCTTCCCAGCCATTGCACAGGAAAGCAGCTCTAGCTTCACCATCTTAGAGCATGCTTGCCCAGTCGGAGGATGGGTGACCTATTTTCTGCCTCACTACAGACCTCTGGGTTTTAGACATAATAGAAAATGGGTATGACCTACCCTTCCCTACCCTATCCCCCTTCTTTTCCCCTCAGACAAGGGTTTTGTTCAGAAGAGCATCTTCTGCTCCTCCAGCAGGAGGTGCAAATGTTGCTTCAGAAGAGTGCAATAGAGTTGGTTCCAGGGCAGGGACGGGGTCTAGAATGCTATTCTCTGTACTTCCAGAGTCCCAAAAAGTACAGCCGTTTGCGGCTGATCCTCAACCTCAGGATTTTCTAATTTGTTCCTCAAACAGGAAAAATTCAAAATGTTGACCGTAGCACAGGTTCTTCTTGTGCTGGAGAAGGAAGACTGGATGGTCTTGATCGATTTACAGGATGCGTATTTTTACATCCCCATTCTGAAATTGCATCAGAAGTATTGTCGTTTTACAGTGGGATCTCAGCATTATCAGTTTTTCCTCCGTCCGTTCGGCCTTACTTCCGCACCTCGGGTCTTCACAAAGTTGATGGCAGTGGTGGCAGCACATCTTAGAAGGTTGGGGATTCCGGTGTTCCCGTATCTAGATGAGTGGCTGCTTCAAACAAAACTGCTAGTGATGGTGTTGCGCCATTTGTAGGTGACAACGCAACTGTTGTTCAACTTGGAATTTTTGATAAATGTACCCAAATCTCATCTGAAGCCCTCTCAGTGCAACCTGTTCATTACGGCAGTACTGGACACTACAGTAAGTTGTATCTTCCTGCCTCCTCAGAGGATTCAGGACATTCAGGCTATGATTCCACTGTTTCAGAATGGAGCAATGGTTCCAGTTCTGAAGATCTTGTGCCTACTCAGTCTATTAGCTTCCTGCATTCTGTTGGTCAACCATGCATGCTGGCACATGAGGGCTCTTCTGTGGTGCCTCCGCAGGCAGTGGTTTCAACACAACGGAGATCTCGAGGAGTTAGTCAGGATCTCCTGCGATACTGCAGCGGATCTACAGTGGTGAGGTGTGTCTGGCAACCTGTCTAAAGGGAAACTATTTCACGCTCCTCCACCGGTGGCCACAGGGATAACGGATGCCTCCACTCTAGGGTGGGGGAGCTCACCTGGTAGATCTGCAGGTCAAAGGTCTTTGGTCTCCAGAGGAAAGATTTTTGCACATCAATCTTCTGGGATTGCGGGTGATACATTTGGCTCTCAAGGCCTTCCTCCCTTCCCTTCGCAGTCAGTCAGTTGAGGTCTTAACAGACAATACTACTGCAATGTGGTATATCAACTAACAGGGAGGAGTCTGGTTGTATCTTCTCTGCAGAGAAGCTCTGCGACTTTGCACCTGGGCTCAGGACCAACAGATTTGTGTCACTGCAAATCACTTGGCCGGAGTTCTGACTGTACCTGCAGACAGTCTGTCGTCCATATTCAGCCGATCATGAGTGGCTTCTCCATCCGGAAGTGGTACATCACATTTTTGCGGTGTGTGGGTTTCCTCAGTTACACCGGTTTGCCACTGACGAGAACGCGCACTGACTGTCGCTCTGCAGCCTCCAGTATCTGATGCAGGGAGCGTCAGTTAGATTGGGGCTTCCAGCTTCTTTACGCGTTTCCGCCATACCCTTTATTCTTCTGAGGAAGATTCGCCAAGACCGGGACCAAGTCATATTAATAACCCCAGATTGGCCTCAAAGGGTGTGGTACACAGACCTTCTTTAGCTTTAATTGTGCCCTCTGCTCTGTCTTCCCCTCAGGGCAGACCTCCTCTCGCAATCGCAGGGGCTGGTTCTACACCCCCACCTTCAGAGAGTGCAGCTTCATGCCTGGAGATTAAACGGGGCAAACTGAGTTCTTTCTCTCTCACATCTGATATGGTGGATGTTATTTTATCGGCCAGAAGACACTCCACTAAGACGGTCTATGCTGGCAGATGGGAAAATTTGTTAAATGGTGTGGAGAGAAGTCAATTGACCCTTTGAAAGCCCATTTATCGTATGTTTTAAGTTTTGCGCTATCCCTGGAGAAGCAAGGTTGTGCTGTTGCAACTGTTGAAGGATATCTATCTGCCTTATTGTTATTTCTTTGTTTGTTGGATCATCCTTCACTTAAGTTCCTATAGTTATTTATATAAAGAGATTTATTAAAGCTCTCACTAATAAGTTTCCTCCCACTCACCTTATAATGCCTCAGTGGGATCTTGTACTTACATTTTTGATGGGTTCTCCTTTTGAGCACTTACATAGTTGTCCGTTGAGGTTTCTCACCATTAAAACTATATTTTAGTTGCTATTACGTCTGCTAGAAGGGTGAGTGAGTTGCAGGCCCTTAGTTCCAAGCCCGTCTTCACATCCTTCCATGCAGATAAGATGGTGCTTAGGACAAGAGCTGCTTACCTGTTTAAGGTGGTCACTCCTTGGGACAATCCATTACCTTGCCTACCTTCTATCCTCCTCACATCCATCTAAGGAGGATGAGAGACTACATCGTTTAGACCCGAAGAGGGCAGTGAGGTTCTATATGGACAGAAGCAGAGAGTTCAGATTAGATGACCGCTATTCATCGGATATGTGGGCAGGATTAAGGGGAAAGCTGTCCACAAGATAACTTTATCCAGGTGGATAATCCCGTGCATCAAGATTTGATACGCTATGGCTAAGAAGGAGCCATCTGAAGGTATTCAAGCTCGTTCTACCAGAGCTAAATCTTCATCTTCTGCTTTGGCTAGAGGTGTCCCTGTGATTGATATCTGCAAAGTGGCAACTTTGGCCTCCCTTCACACTTTTCCAAAGCAATATTGATTGGATTTGGAAGTGAGGAGGGGCAGACATTTTGCTTGTTCTGTGTTACAGGATTTGTTTGTTGTAGGCAGGCAGGCACCTTCCTCCGAGTGCCGGACTGCTTGGGAATTCTATTCAAAAGGTGAGGAATCCACAGACCGATTTATCCATCAGAAGAACAATTACTTACCATTGGTAACGCTTTTTTCTGGTGGATACAGTATCTGCCTGTGGATTCCTCTCTGACCCACCCGCCTCCCCGTTGCCTGTCTGCGTATATTGAAAATAAGTTTGTATATGTATATATTTTCACATATGTTTCCTATGAGGTTTTCTATATAACTGTATTGAGTTGGAAATTTGACTGCATTTGGTTATTTCCTTAATATCATGTACTGTATACTGCGTATACTTGTTGGAAATATTGTTGGTTCACCTGTTCCCATCGAAGCCACGGAAAAAATGGGTGGAACTGATGTCAGCATGATGACGATGTCATCTTATGGCTCTAACATCATGCGGAGTTGCGTGCGGAGCTGTGGCACTATGACGTCCTTGTCGACGTGGGAGAGCTATGGAGAAATGTTTCTGTGGAATGCTGCACATGGGGTATA
The DNA here is from genome assembly GCA_963921515.1 of Calotriton arnoldi. Lineage (NCBI taxonomy): Eukaryota > Metazoa > Chordata > Amphibia > Caudata > Salamandridae > Calotriton > Calotriton arnoldi. The sequence continues at coordinate 3,523,856 of CAWUFW010000319.1, forward strand.
TTCAAAAGGTGAGGAATCCACAGGCAGATACAGTATCTGCCAGAAAAAAGTGTTACTGAAGGTATGAAGGTAAGTAACTTGTTCTTCGAAGCAGTACTCCTGCAAACCAGTATGTGGTATCCTGTGGCTCTGTGCCAATGCCGTTCTGCTCTGAAAGTGATGAGCAGAGCTGCATATAAGCACCACCCATACACGCTGACATCAGTTCCATTCTTTCCATGCCTTTATTATTATTTTTTTTCCATACAACTTTATTGGCATTTAAGAATCACATACAGGCAGTTTTGATACAGAAGGTTACAGAAGGTTACCGAAGGTATAGTCTCCCCCTTCCTCCCGTCATACAACCATAATAGAGCAGAAAAACATCACCACCAGTATTTCCCACATCAAAGAAGGGGGAGAGCACAACCACATTAGTCCTATGCATATGAAAGATCCCAGTGCTCTGCCTGCAGTTGGGGGAGGGGGGGAAACAGCAAATAGGAACCACTGCGGTCGTACTATCCAGTACATAAGGAGACCACCTCCCTTCACCCTGTCCAAGGATTCCCATGCCAACGTTAAATGAATTAACTCCCCCACCTCCGTGTCTGATGTAGAGAATTGTACTGGAGGAGTTTAAACCGTGCTTTAGAGCTTACACCCAGGACACCCTCGTGGACTTTCAGCCATTCCCGCTCTGTTAGAGGTTCCCCAACCAGAGCATCCCACTTTGTCTGCATAGGGATAGACCCACCCGGAATGTCATCCCAGAGAGCTTGTTAGAGATGGGACACCAGTCGTTGCCCCTGGGCCAAATATAACATTACCCTCAATACATTAGTGCAAGGGGGCTCCTCAGGGAAGGACGGCCAGACCCCGTGCGACCTTTGAAATAGTCTCTTATTGTAGGAACTACCCTGCCTCCAGAGCGAAGGAGGTTACGACTTCCTCCTGCGTTATAAATTGCCCGTTAACGTAGAGGCCTCCCAGCAGCTGGCACCCTCCCTCCTTCCATCGACGCACTGACATGGATTCAGCTATGCACGAGAAGGCTCTTACCGCCCACAGTGGTATGTCCGGGGTATATGGTGCGTGACATACCACCCTCTAAATTGTGGACTGCCATACAGTAGCCACATGCCATATAAAGTAGGGAAGTGAGGTGGGAACCTCGGAACAGAGCATCAGGAGCTTTGGTCACTGTGTGTGCCTGCCAGAAGATGCTTCTCCCAGTTAGCATCATTGTCCAGCAAGTGGACCGCATGCTGAAGTTGGGAAGCCATGTAATAGAGTTCCAGGCAGGGACCCTCAAGCCCCCCTCCACCCCATGTTCCCTGCAGTGTTTTCAAGTGTACATGTTTGTGTCTGGAGCCCCCTTTCCATGCCTTTAGACATGGAACCGGATCTACTTTTTCTTTTTTTCCCCTTCCAAATTTTCAGTGTGCAAAGAATGTAACCTCTCAAAACAGGGTTTAAGCCATGTAGGGGCTATCGCAAACAGATGTCTGTGACAGATCCCAATGAGGTATGCTTGTGGTGCCTGGGATCGTAACAAGATTCCAGGACCTACGATCACTGTGCCCAGATGACCCCAAAGTCAGTACGTTATTGTGAGGTGAAAATTTACATTCCCAAAAGATTCCACGCCATGACCAATCGATATTGAAAGGAAGGTCCAGTTTCTGTTGCATATCTTTATGGTCGAAGTTGTCAGGTAAGTCTAAAAAAATCATTAGGAGTCAGCCCCTTCCTGCCACTCTCTAAACTTAAGAGACGGGCCATGGGTGTCAGCATGCTTCCTGGTCCACTCCCGATCCCATTCGGAGTGGATCCCAAACCTGGTTTCGATTCACCAACAATTTCTGTGTCTGTTGGTAACATTGCAACAGATTGAGGCCTTTTGTGAGGCTATGCTGCAAATCTTAGTCTCTTTACCGTTTCTCTTTGGTGCACCTTTGGGGCCCAAGGATCAAAGAAGGCCTCCAGTCAGAAATCCGCTGGTAGGTCTGCACTTGGCACGGTCTGTGCCCTACAAACCCACCCTTGAGTCTTGCACTGGTCCCAGCCATCCAACAAACCCCTATGATTCAGATACCTTGCCTTTACCTGGCCGCAGAGCCCAGGTATTGCACATTATTTTTGCCAAGGACTCAGTGTAAGAAAGTGCCCTCTTTTTGCATGGTTGCCCCCACTTTTTTTGCTAAACTGCTGATGTACTTTGACTGAGTGTGCCCTGGGTTCCTGCCAAACAGGTACCCAGGGCCGATGTTCTTTCCCCTAAAACTGCATTAAGACAAAACCCAATTGCCACTCTTTGGCCACATGTCAGTCCCTTGTAAATGGTACCACAGTTACCAAGGGCACTGTGGCCAGGGAAGGCCTCTAAGGGCTGCAGCACTTATTGTGCCACCCTTAGAGGCCCTGTATATATATATATATATATATATATATATACACACACACACACACACACATATACACACACACACACACACACACACACACACACACACACACACACACACACACACACACACACACACACACACACACACACACACACACACACACACACACACACACACACACACACACACACACACACACACACACACACACACACACACACACACACACACACACACACACACACACACACACACACACACCCCCCCCCCCCCCACCCACCCACCCCCTCTTGCAAGCTGCGTGTTTTGGTGCAGAACAAAGAGAAGAGTCGACATGGCACACATCCCTGTGTGCCATGCCTACAACCCACTGCCCTGGCATAGGTCAGCCACCCCTCTAGCTGGGTGCACTATACCAGCGGTGAGGGTACAGGTGCATGAGCCCTGTACCCCTACAGTGTCTAAGCCAATTCTTAGAAATTGTAAGTGCAGTAATGCCATTAAGAGTAAATGGTGCTGGGATTTTGTCATTATGAACTCCACAGCATCATAATGGCTTTACTGAAAACTGGGAAGTTTGGTATCAAACATCTCAGCACATTAAACCCACACTGATGCCAGTGTAGGATTTAGTGAAAAATGCACTCAGAGAGCATCTTAGATATGCCCCCTGAAAAACGACCTAACGCTAGTGTCCAGGCTGAGTGGCTGCTCGCCAGCTGCCACCACCAGACATGTTTCTGGACCCCTAGGGCGAGATCTTGCTTCACAGGGGTCTGAAACAATACACATCATGGGACGAGGTGCCAAGCCTACTCCCCAAGGATGCCGCCTTTGTGAGCTTCCCCAGGCCTTTTGCTAGTTCCAGCAACTTGCCCCCACCGGTTCAGACCCCCACTTTGGGCGGGAGAATCAGTGGGAAAATCAAGTTGGGAAAGGAGGTGTGCCCACCTTTGCCAACCCCACCCCTCAGGTGGGGGAGGCGAGGTGAAGCACAACTCTCAGTCCCTGCTATCTTGCAGATGGGGGACCCAGCCAACCAGAGTGAGGCATATGCCCCCCTCCCACTGGAGGGTGGCATAATAGGGGTTGTACCCACCCCAAGGAAGGACCCATTGGTCCCAACCTTTACTTACCTGTAACGCCCCTAAATCTAGCATTTAGGGGCAACCCTGAACCTTGCCTCCTCAGACAAGAACCCAACCAAGAAGAAAAGAAGAAGTACCGAAAAAGCCGTGCTGAAACTAAGAAGAGGAGGACACCCACTGACTTGGCACCAGCCCTACCGGCCTGTCCCCACCTCTGACCTGCTCCAGCGAAATCCCGGTGTCCTGCGGCCAGCAGCCTCAAGAACCCGAAGGACTTGCCCTGCCCTCCAAACTTTGTCTCCCGTGAGTACCATATTTGCTCACCAACAGACTCTTGCCCCAGCCAAAACTGTGAGTCTGCACCCGACGTCTACGGCCCGAGTGGCCCAACACCACGAGGAGGTCTCCCCGGTGATCCTGACCTGAGATCTGGTATCAGCCCAGGGTATCAGGGACAACTTGCAGCTTTGGTCCCCACACCTCCAGCAACTTCACCCCCTAAACCTTTCTGACACATAGCCACCCTGTCAGAGGCATGATCTGACATTTCCTCCAGGGGTGGCAAGCCATCACTTAAGGCAGGTGTGTCCTCCAAATTGTTCATCTGGACTACACCCTCCCATTTCTTTCTGTTCCGCCATATCTTCCACCACAATTTAGGATGATTGATGGAGGACCACCTGTCAGTCTCACAGGGGATTGGGCCATAGAGAGGGTTCCAAACATCAGAAGTAAGAGCCGGGTGTTACTCTGCTACTTCCTCATGCTGAAGGAGGATGCAAGCCTTCATCCTATTTTACATCTCCGCCCTCTCAATGCTTTCCAACTGAAGGGCAAATTCAAGATGCTTACTCTAGCCCAGGTCTTGTCTGCCCTAAACTCGGGAGACTGGAAGGGGGTGTTGGACTTGCAGGATGCTTATTTCTATATTCCTGCCCTACAGACTCACAGGCGCCACCTGCGTTTCACCGTGGCCCAGGAGCATTTTCAGTTTGCAGTTCTCCTTTTCGACCTCATCAATGCCCCTCTGGTATTCATGAAAGTGATGGCAGAGGTTGCAGCACACTTTTGGAGGTCAGCATACCTGTCTTCCCCTACCCTGACGACTAATTGTCGAAGGCGGACTCGACCCAGGCAGTCAACAACCACCTCCTGACAGCGAACCTCCTAATATCTATGCAGTTCACTATCAACATGCCAAAGTCATATCTGGCAACTTTGAAGACTCCCTTTCATCTGAGCCATTCTGAATATGGTACTGTTTCATGCCTTTCATCCAGGGCAGAGGGTGCAGGGCAATTGGGTTATGATCCTGATGTTTCAGCCTCTCAACTGGATCTCCGTGCAGATGACTCTGAGGCTGCTGGGGTTGTTGGCCTGCTGCATCCTCTTGTTGAAACATTCCAGACGGCATGGGTGGGCTCTCCAATAGGACCTAAAGTCTCAGCAGGCTCAGCACCAGCGCAACCTGTCTCATTGTATCAATATTTTGGAGGAGACAAAATACTTTCAGTGGTAGCTACTGGACTGGGATTGGGTCAGTAACAGATCGCTCTCTCTGCCCCACACAGATTTGACAGTGATAAGGGATGCATAAATTCTAAGTTGGGAAGACCACAAGCCAGAGGTGGAGATGCGAGACCTTGGGTCTCAGGCGGAAGCTCAACTCCATCTCAGTTTGTTGAAAATGAGGGTCATTCATTTGGTGATGAAGGCCTTGCCCATCATCAGAGGAAGTCTGGTGCAGGTCCTCACGGAAACCCCCATCCCCCTCCACTCCCAGACGTGGTACTGCAACAAGCAGGGCAGAGTGGGCTCTTGGTCCCAAGGACTTTCTCTAGTGGTGAACCATCTTTCGGGATCTCTAAACACCATTTAGAAAAAGTCAGTTGCAGCAGACCACGAATGGCAGTTACACCCAGAGGTGGCACGAGCATCTTCCATTAATGGGGAGAACCCTGGCTCAATTGTTTTGCCACTGCAAATGGCAGTTGCACTCGGAGGTAGCACAGGGCGTCTCCCTTTAATGGGGAGAGCCCCAGCTCAATCGTTTTGCAATTGCCAATGTCGGCACTTTTGCCCATTTAAGATCGCAAAATGGCTCTCTCTTGGAGACACTTTCTGCCTAGATTAGAGCTCAAGACTTGTTTATGCCTTCCTGCCCCTGCCTCTCCTGAGTTCTGAAGAAGATCAGGAACAACTGGGCCCAAGTCATAATAGTGGCACCAGATTGGGACAGGAGAATGTGGTGCCAGGAACCCCTGAGCATAAGCATCTGTCCTCTGATCAAGCTACTCCTTCTGGGGGATCTTTCTTCACTGGAGCAGGACAGGGTGCTGCATCCGGGCCTGCACAATCTGTATATCCATGCATTTAGATTGAGTGGTAGCAACTGAGTTTGACCTTCCTCCGAAGGTCATTGATGTCATCTTGGCAGCAAGGCGTCCCTCAATGTAATCTGTGTATGCCAGTTGTTTGAATACATGTGGCTTTTTAAAATTTTATTTTTGCATTTTCAAATACATACAACTTATGCGCTGAGCGCGAAACAATCAATCCCCCCTCCCCCCGTGTGACAACATGCATCAATGAGATTACAGTAGATCTGCATACAACAAGAATCATTGCGTTAACCCATACCATTTCACATTATAACAAAAAACTTTCAGATTATACCACTATCATCTGCAGCGTCTAGAGGGTTAGTCAGTAGATACGTTGTCAATGGGGACCAGACGTCCTTGGGCCTAGAGTGAGCAGGCAGTTCCTCTACATAACATGCCAATTGGTCCCTGCAAAATACCAAGTCATGTAGCCAATCTCTAAATTTAGGGGCTTTCTTGCTATCCCATGTTTGTGCTACTTTCCTCTTGGCCATTAAAACTGCTATTAGTATCAATCGTCGATTCTGCGGTTTAAAACGCTTCACCAGACCCAGCAGACAAATCAAAGGGGAAAGCACTACTTCCTCCATGGTCATGTCAGTTAGTGCTTGTGTGACCAACACCCAGAAGTCCCCAATCCGGGAGCATTCCCATGCGAGATGAAGGAAATCTGCCTCTTGTACCCCACATCGTTTACACCTAGCTGTGTCCCGCAGACCATACCTTTTTAACTGAAGGGGCGTATAATACAACTGTTGCAAATATTTCAAATAGATTATGCGCAAGTTGCAATTGGCCATCAGACGTTTTGTTATCAAGCAACTAAATTCCCAATCCTCGTCACTGAGAGCATTACCTAGAGCCTGTTCCCATCGCTCTCGAGCCTGGCTGTGTATAGGCGCGGTGTCAGATTGCATGGTTTGATACAGCCGGGTGCCCAGCCTACCTCGTGAGGGACCGGCCAATAAGGTCTGCAGGGGACTCAGGGTGTCTGGTGCAGCGGGGTGATTAATATTGAAAGCCTTGAGAGCCTCCCGCAACCTATAGTATGTGAAGACGGACATTAGCGCTCCCTGATGCCTATCGCTGATCTGTGCCATTGTGATGAAGGAGCCCTCCGGATATAGATCATCCATCGTGACTATATCCATATCCACCAGAATCTCCAGCGCCCGTTTGTCTTGGGTCACCGAGAGTTTAGGATGATGTGCTATGGGAAGAGACGGGGCATAAACCAATTGTCGACCTGAACATTTCACCATGGCGCGCCATGCTTGTGCTGTGCAGTCCGCAGTGCACATATCTCTAAGGGGATATGTAGCATGTGGTTTCGAGATTAATGCCACTAATGGATCTGGACTCATGTCATCAGTTTCAACTGCTACGTGTGGTATGAATGGAGGAGGGAAGAACCAATAGTGAGCAAACTGGGCCTGTGCACATAGATAATACAAGTACATATCAGGCGCCGCAAACCCCCCCTGTGAATATGGCCTAGTGAGAGTGCTCAAGCTACACCAGGATTTTTTACCTGCCCAGATCAGTCGAACGTAGCTGTGCGAAGAATGCCCTCGTTAACTTAATAGGGACACTAGTGAAGAGATATAAAAACCGGGTTAAAATAACCCTTTTCGTCACCGCAATTCTGTCCGCTAGCGAGAGAGGTAAGCCAATCCATCTAGTCACCTGTTCTTCCGTGGAGGTGAGGGCCCTGCCAAAGTTTTCTCTCCGCACCAACTGGATCAGAGTGTACACATACCCTCAAATACCTGACAGGGTCCGACGACCATTCTAGTGGATATTCCATTGGAAGCTGCAGTGTACTCAATGTCAGTGGAAAGACGGAAGACTTTCCCCAGTTAATTTGTAGCCCCGATAAATGCTCATATTTAATATATTCCCGGATGAGGGGATGTAGATTCAATTCCGGGTCTTGAATATATAAAACCATATCATCTGCATACATGGAGATGATGAGAGGGCGTTGACTAAACTGAAGTGCTGCATTCGCATATTTTTGTCATACAACACACGCCAGTGGTTCCATTACAATGGCAAATAAAATAGGGGAAAGTGGACACCACTGTCTGGTCCCTTTGTGTATTTGAAATTGTTGAGAGTGATAATTATTAATGTGTACCCTTGCCAACGGTGCTGTATAGAGAATTTCTATCCATCTAATAAAGGGAAATGGCAGTCCCATCCTCTTTAGAGTGTCAAACATATACCCCCATTGAACCGAATCAAAAGCCTTAGCGGATCAAGAAATACCGCCACCGCTTTGCACTCCGGGGCCAGCTGATGCAAAACTGCGAACAAAGTGCGCAGGTTATGAGACGTGGACCGGGATGGAACAAAACCCGACTGATCCGAGAGGACCAGAGCAGGCAACAGTGGACGCAGCTTGGTGGCAATAATTTTAGCAATTATTTTAGTGTCGATATTTAACAGTGAGAGCGGACGATATGACTCACAGTAATCCGCCCGCTTCCCTGGTTTCAGCAAAGTCACAATGAGGGCTTCCCGTAAGGTGAGGGAAAGCCGACCTCTCTCATAGGCCTCACTGTACCTATTCACCAAATGAGGGGCCAATATATCCACGCATCTTTCACGTCCTCTACCGTGAGGGGTTGCATTAAGTACTCCCGTTGTCCTTCTGAGAGCCAGGCTAGTGCTATATCCTCGAAAAAATCCCTAATCTCTTCGCTGTCAGCTTCTTCCCCGGGAGCCATACAATGAGGAGTAATAAGCACGAAAGCCTTCTACGATATCTGGAGTATTTTGGTACATTGTACCATTCGGGCCTATCAATTCCGTGACATACTCCTGAGCTCTCACCCCTTTGATTTTTTCCGCCAGCGTACGGCCTGGGCTACCACCCTCACCATACGCCCTAGCTTTCCAGCATCTAGACAGATGTATCTCCTGCTCCGCTGTCTCATTATATTCCGTGACTAATGTCCTAATCTCTGCTAGTGTGGATGTGTCCCGGGAACTGGCATACTCCTGTTCATGCCGTTATATCTCAGTTTCAAGATAATGCATGCGTGTTCTCAGCGCCTTTAGAACCCCAGACTGAAGCCCAATGCAGGTACCCCTGATGGTTGCCTTGAAGGCTTCCCAAAGTGTACCCACATCCTCCACTGTGCCCACATTTTCTTCAAAGAATAGTTAAATAGCTTGGTGTATTCCCTCCCTAAAGACCAGGTCCAGGAGAGACGAAGGCTGTAGGCGCCATTGGAATGGTTGATGAGGTCTAGTCGGGATGCTAATGTCTAACAAAACTGGTGCGTGATCAGAAAGTGTGCGCGGCAAATGGCGTACATCAGTAACCCAAGAGGCCATAGACTCCGAAAGGATCCAATAGTCCAATCTGGACCACGTTTTGTGTACTGCCGACATGAAGGTGCCCTCTCTGGTATGTGGATGTCTATCCCTCCAGATGTCTCTCATATGAAATGTATGCATTATATCGTGTATCACTTTGGTCGAGCGTTTACCATGCCACGGGGTGGATGCACTTCTGTCTGCGTCCGGATCTAAATATGTGTTCAGATCACCTCCCCATATCACCATGTCTGATTGCAACTGAAATATTTTAGTTTTGAGACGTGGATAAAAATCAGGGTCGTCTATATTTGGGCCATACGTGTTACTGATGGTAAGTATTGTTCCCGCCAGGTTCCCCTGAATCAGTGTGAAGCGTCCCAGAGTGTCCGAATCTGTCGAAAGCAACCGAAATGGAGTCCCTTTTTTGACCATTATCATCACCCCTCTAGCATAATTAGAGTATAAGGCGGCAGCCTTTGCTATCGCCCAGCGACCACCGATTCTGTCCTCCCCCGCCCGCATCAGGTGTGTCTCCTGGAGTAATGCTAACTGCACCTGATGTCTATCGAGGTAAGCAAACACCTGCCTGATCTTCTTAGGATTATTCAATCCCCTCACGTTCCAAGTCACCATTCTAATGTCACCCTCTTTAGGCCCCATATGTTATGTCCAGATTTTGACGTGTATGCATTTGTCCAGTGAACGGTAAACTCAAATCTTATGACCTTGTGGTACCCTTTGTGTCACGCGGTTGAGAGAGCTTAACAACCCCCCACCACCCCCTCCCACTTCGGCATCCCAATCATGCCAAAGACATACCCCAAATAACAGTGCAATTGAAAGAACAAACTTTGTGGGTATCACCGTCATGGGGGGTGGCCAGGGACCCTTTACCCACCTGCAAGCAGGTGTGGCCGGGCCTAATTACCTTGGATCTTCCACGTACATTTACATTATTCAGCCGACTACCACCGGCTACATTCAGCTGACTACCCCTTCCAATATGAACATAACTATGCATGAACCAAACCCCGGAGATCAATGCCCCCAGCAATAACATCATACATGATGAACATATGAACCATATAAATTACTGACTTCTCGCTAGATTCACCTTTCAGAGGAGGCACAAAGATCTATGGCCGGGTGCCCGCAATAACCAACTCAGCGTAAACAAAACATATATTTGCACACTGCCTCCCAGTGGTGGCCATAAGACTGTATACTAACATACCTTAGAGGCAAACAGCCTCCCAACCCTAGGAGCCACACGGTTATCCTGATGCGTGACCACCCCACATTTCCCTGATATATACACAGAATTATAGATATGCCATGTGGTGGGTAAACCTCCCGTCAATCCCAAAAATGAAAAGAGAACCCTCCTCATAGATGGTGTTCAGTACAATAACCGGTGCCACACTAGTGACAGCAGCTGGAATATATGCACCCTAATGCGACGGAGGAAATTCTAGTTACCACAGTGTCTCACAGGACACAGCACCCAAACAATGCAACAATCCCTATCTGAGCGCTGGGCCCAGCACCGCATGTCCAGGCACTTATTGCAGAGTCCAGCTGACCATTTGCACATATCTGAAAAGAACAGCATCACTTACAGTCCTGCGTGGTTATCCGTATGTCCATGCAAGGATGCCAACGCCTACATAGCCTGCATCCAGGAGACCTCCTATAGGCCAAACACTAGTGAGTGGAGCAGGACTTTACCTCTTACCAGGAGACAGTAGGGAAAAGTTTGTGTGCATCACTGCCCTTTATTCCTCTGAGTCCGATCTCACTGAGCGAGTTGGTGACGCAGTACTCCTCGTTGCTTTCCGTTTCGCGTGCACTTGTCGCAGGAAGTCTTGCGCTGCCTTGGGCGATTGAAAGATCTTTACCTTGCCATCCAACGTGACCTTTAATCGGGTGGGGTAGAGCATGGCATATGGTATCTCCAGCGCTCAAAGCTTTTTCTTCACTTCTGGATATTCCCTGCGGGCCATCTGTACCGCCACCGTAAAGTCAAGGAAGAAAGAGACTGCATTGCCCTGATAGCACGTGGTCTGCTTTTCTCTTGCGAGCCTAAGGACCGTGTCTCGATCCCTGTAGTTTAAGATTTTTGCGACGATGGGGCACGGTGGCGCACCAGGAGGCGGCCTGGGTGCCAACGAGCGATGTGCACGTTCCACGATTAGGACCTGAGAGAGGCCGCTCCAAATAAATCCTTCAGCATAAGTTCAACATAGTCTTCCAGCCGTCCAGTGATTGTGCTCTCAGGTACTCCCATAATGCGCAGGTTACACCGTCGAGAACGCGCTTCCAAGTCCTCGTTTTTGGCCCTGATGACCTCCAACAGCTTCCCCATCTCATTGCATTTATCCACCGTGGAATGCGACTCATCTTCCACCGCCGAGATGCGTTGTTCTGCTGCCGTGAGCCTTTCTCCCTGTTTGTCCATTTTCGCCGCCATGTTGTCCATCCTCAGCGACAGGTTATCTATTTTATTGTCAATGGCCTGTAAGCTCTGTTGTATCTCTTGTAGCGTGGCCTCCAGTGTGGTGGATTGCGTTTGAGACTGTTCCGCATCTGGCTCAGATTGAGCGCCCGCAGGTTGATTCGCACGCCGGGCTTCAAACGTCAGTTTGGGTTGTTGCCGGTCCGTTTTCCCCATGGCGATGTGACAGAGGGCAGTTGCAATGTATTATATACCCTACAGGAGTGTACCCCACAGAGGAGTTTCGTGGTTTGTTCCGCCACGTGACGCTGTTCAAACCTGCGCCCAGTCACACTCCGCTGTCACTTAGGACCTGTAGCATTGGCGGAACAGTCCGGTGCAAATATGTAGGCCCACTAGTTGTAATCCAGTAGCTGTGCGCACTATCGTTCCCATGTTGACTCTGGCACTCGCTGACTGGTGCTGTAGCTATTTCGCAATCGGGCACTGAGAGATGCCATGTTTCCACCTGCGTGTGTGCCCCACAACGTTCCCAGCCAATTTTAAACAATATGTCCAAGCTCACACAGCGATGCACTCTGCTCCGCTACTGCCCGCAAGGATAGCACCACAATAGAAACGCGCTCCCGGTCATCCGTTGATTTGTGCCGTTTGTAAATGAGGATCAGGCGCGGCTCGCTCACTGCATTACACGGGTCAGGATCGCCGGTCAGTCACGGCCTCCACACACTTTCAGCGTAGCATGACACGCACTTTCCTTGTTACGGTGCCCGGGCCCAGCTCCTCTACATGGTCCGGCGCAAGGACACCTCCGTCCTCCGCCACCGCGTTGAACTCCAGCCGCAGCCCCTCACTGCAGAGCACCAATATGTGACGCCTTCTGAGATCGTGGGGGGGCCCGCTCACACGATAGCCCTCCGTCAGGATCCCGTTGCCTGGGGGCCGCGCCGCATCAAGCTCATAGCGCGCTCCGTCCTCCGCCACCCCAGGGTGTGTTGCGGCCAGGGCCAGCCGCCATTTTGCGCGCCCTCGAGGCCGTGGGGAGAAAACACGAACTTTGTGAGTCTGGCTCGTCGGTTACGGAACCCAGTACTGCAGCATACCGGGCGATTCGTAAAGAGTTCAGCTGCAGTGCACTGACATTTGTGGGGCGCAATCTTTGGTGGATCCGCAGATATTTAACGGATCATTAGCCCGGCCGGCAGAGCCTCACCACCTTGCGGCCATCTTGCCTCGGGCTCGCTCCGCCCCCCTGAATACATGTGGCTTGGTGCTATACCTGCTAAAACGATCCACTGCAACCCAAGTTGTTTGAAGTTTTGTTGTTTGTTTTGTCCTTGGCCCAGCATTTACTTTAATCTGGTGGAGATTTCTAGCCGCAGATTACTTACCTAAGAATTATCCCCATGCGTCAGACTGGATCTGGAACTTTTTCGTGAGCAGTACACCTGCATGTTGGTAAGTGGCGTTGTTCAACTTCGCGTGACACCATTCGTACCGAAAGTGACATGTGCGGTGCCTATATAAATGCCACCCCAGCAAGCTGATGTCACTTCTTTTCTTTCTGTGCCAGCCAGCGTAGATCCGGAGAAGACTACCCCCAGTAATTATTTGATTGAGCTTTTTATAACTTTTTGTCAAAGTTTTTTTTTTAGATCTTTCTCCTCGTGTGGCAGGGATGTACATTAAGAAAGCTCGTTTCAAGCCTCCAGCGCCTGTCACCGACAGATGTCAATGATGGACTCATATTTTGTTTGCCTCTGGTGCCTGGATGCGACCACGACGTGAAGACCTGCGTCGACTGCAGCACCATGCACCCCAAGGCCTTGAGGGAGCGGTCCTGCAAGATCCTTGCCGCTCGATGTGGGACGCCGCGACCGTCTCGATCCCAGTTGAGAGGAAGGTCACGGGATCGGTCACAGTGGAAGTTGTCCGAGTGTTCGCGAAAGTCCCACAAAAAGAAGAAAAGTAATAAGTGGAAGAGGTCTTTGACTTCACCCCATCCATCAAAGTCATCCGATGAGGGAGCGCTGTCATTCAAGGCCTGGCTCTGCAGTTGAGCCTGTGCCTGGGCCTGCTCCATGCCTGACCCTAGTTTCCAGGAGGCAGAGCGACCCTAGCCCAACCCTGCAAATTTTCTGAGGCCATGCAACTCCTATTTGGATGGCCTGTCCACGCTGTCGCCGGTCCTGATGTCGACGATCTCAGCACCATCCCACTCTCATCCAAGACAAGGAGGCAGAGGGGCGTCGCATGACGCAGACTCTGGAGCCCTGCCCTCCAGACCAGAGCCTGAACCCTATTCTTATGGGCTAGGACTTAGGGAAAAATGGGAAGGGACACTGGACCCTTCGGAATACCAGTCCCTAGACACCGACATGGACTGGTGTGAGGACTTGGCAGATGCCACTGGACTGGACACCTTTCCAGATACTGGCAAAGTCTCTCCTCCTACCGAAGCTATGGAGGGGGGGAACTTCTTTTGCTATGGTGCTGAGAAGTGCGGCCTAAGTCCTGGACCTTAGCCTGCACTCAGTGGCAGTCAAGATTAACATCTTGACAGAGGTGCTTCAGCAGAGAGTGACCCTGTTCGAACCGCTTTTCTCATTTAATGAAGCCCCTACGAACACCTGCTTGGGACCTGGTCCATACCGGATCCTGTGAATAGGACGATTGCCCGCCACCGTTACCTTGCCCCAGGGGACCCCAATTTCCTCACTTAACAACCTACCCAGGAAAGCTTGGTGGTCCAAGCCTCCACTTCCCATTTAAACCCTGGCGGATTCCTCACCACTCCACCGGATAGGGAATTCAAAAGACTGGATATTAGAGCTTGGAAATAAATGATGCTCTGCCGACAGAGTTCGCAGAGCTTTGCCCACTTTGTGTTACGCTTGCAACGTGGAGTTCCGGCAAAACTTCGCCAACCGCTGCATGGCAGAGTTTTTTTCTCACGTGCAGCCCACCAATGTTAAGTTGGTGAGCGCGAACAAAAATTGGCATACCCTAGCTTGATTTTCAGTTGCTAGGATGGCACCCAGCAAGATTTTCCCAACATGGGCAGTCACGACTATTTGTGATGAGGAAACTGCTGCTCGAGTAGAAAATCTACTTGGAAAAAAGCATGTCCCTCTTTTGCTCCGTGTGGTGCCATTCCCGCTGATTTTGCAGCACGGAACAAGCTCCCGGTGCTAAAATTCAGCGCAGCGTGCCAATTCCATCCGCTCATGGAACTCTGTGGAATCTTGCAGAGTTTTTATGTACCTCAGTGAAACTCCGCGGGTTCCACCCACCCCTACTGGACACTTTAGGCAAAAAAAATCGTTTTCCACCAACCTGGCACTGCTGTTCATGAGCACTGCGTGCCTTTTGGGCCGTTACTCCCATGCACTGTGGGATTCGGTTGCGCAGGTGCTGCCCATGGTCCCAAGGAGGCCCAGGTCAATCTATGGCAGACGGGAGAGATTCAGCCAAGTTCACGATCAGATATGGGCTGGATACGACCGACTCGCTAGGCAGAGCAGTTTCTTCGTCAGTGTCCTTAGGGCGCCATGTTTGGCTGACAACAACTGGCTTTTCAGGGGATGTCCAAGCCTCGCTTATGGACATGCCCTTTAATGGCTCAATGCTCTTCGGAGACAAGGGAAACTCAGCGCTTCAAGGATAGCTGAGGTACGGCCAGGTCCTTGGACCTTTCCATGGCCCATATTTAAACACTTGGGAGCAGGAGTGGAACTCCTGGACATGGGAGGATGGAGAGGTCCTTTCGTAAATATTCAATAACCTGTGAAGTATATGGTAAGTAAGGAAAATAAGTTACACCTCCGCACCACCACACTCAGTGGCAGGAAAAAGGAAAACCTTTTTTATACAACCCTCACCCACTATAGTAGTGGCATGCTTCATCGTCGGGTTCACCCTGACTCCTAAAGGTCATGGTGGGCTTGACCGTATTCCAGGGAGCTCTTTGAAGAATTTTTTTTTGGGGGGTGATATACTATTAGATAAAATTCCTCATCCACTCTAAGGTATCCCTTTATTGTTGGGGTGGGGGGTGATGGGAAGGATAAAACAAATTATATGGGGCAAATAGAATGTTGTGGTCCTATGACTCTAATGTTAAAACGGCGATATGTTTCTGCCCTATACTACTGGCCTGACATGGGTCCTGGGCATTCCTTAGGGCGAAAGGAATGAAATGGTTCCCCCAGTGGCGCACTTCTGTTAAGATTTTGCAGGTAGTGCGTAGCATGCAAAGCTAAGCTTTCGCATGCTGTTAAAAAGTGGTGTACTGGCCGTTTTGAAAGGACCCTAGAGTTAGGCAAAGTATATTCTTCAAGGGGCGGTAGGGGTAGGCCCTGTAGTCATACAATCAAGGGTCCCTACCCTCGGCAAACCTGTTTGGCGCACTGCTCTCCATGGCCTCTGCCAACCCCAGGCCACCTTTCGCTATTTTTGTGGCCACAGAAGGGGCTTCCAGCCACATCATTACCCACCCAGTCACCATGGCACTCAACCTCCCTAGCCTCTGCATCGCCAAGGATTCGGTAGTTCCAGACCCTGTGGGTCAGGCAGCCAGAGGTCAGGTCAGTCCACCAACTCCTCGCCAGCTGCAGCCACAAAACCTCTTAGTTGTCCCTCCAACCATCATGGGAAAGCAGTGGGAGGCAGGATACACCATCACCTGCACCATTTGAGGTCGATAACATCAGACCGCTGGGTTCTCCAGAATGTCCGAAAGGGCTTCTTTCTCCCCTTTGTGACTACCCCTCCACCCATTCCCGTCCGCGTCTGGACCACGTCCAGGCCACCCCCGCCTGTTTGGGGTCTGAATCCATGCAATTTAAATACCCGCCTCTATCCAGCGATGAAATTAGCAATAAACCAGCTCACTGTGATGTTATTTTTATTCACTCAAGGGGACTGGTCCTATCTCCCTCCTGAATGTAAGTCTGCCTCCTTTGGCGTAATGGTAAGTTAATGTCACGAGGATATGGCCCCTAGGGGCCAGATGTTTGACTATATTTTTAGAACTATATCTTCGTCTGTAAGTACTTTTCATGCTGGCTCATTAATGTGCTCTCGCTCCCCATACTCATCAAATATTTTACCTCCTCTCTGATTGCTTTTATGACTATATATCACGGAGTCATAGCTTAAGAGTTGGTCCAACCCGGATATGGCACCTGCCCTCCCATCAGGCTACTCCATCATTCACTGTGATAGATCAGGGGCGTGGGGGGATTAGCTATTATTTTTTGCAAACAGTTTCAGTACAAAACGTTTTGGTTGACAGTCTTAAAGATGTTGAGAGCCTCGGCTCCTGTTTTAAACCCAATCAACTAGCTTATTTGCTGGAGTCCTAATTTACCGCCCACCTGAACCCTGTTCCAGTTTCCTGAACTCTCTAGAAGACGCGTTAACTCCTCATGTGCTTCACTTTTCCAATTTTACATTGTTAGGTGATTTTTAACTGTGATGTAGCTCACCCCCCTCAATTTGGATGGTAGGAGGAGCCTTATTGATAACTTGGCTTTACTGAAGCTCTCTCAATGCTTGACGTGTCCGACTCATATAGCCGGCTAATCACTGGATTTAATCTTTACCAATCAATCCTATGTTTTTTTTCCTGACACTGCTGAGGTTCAAGCATGGTCCGGGTACTCAATTATTCCCTATAATACAGGAGTGTTATTTCCCTTCAGGTATTAGACCCATAGGCTCGAATAATGCTAGTATTCTGAAATGGGGGAACATTTCCAGTGAAAGTCTGACTAGTCACCTGCACATTTTCCTCCTCGTCCTATGGCAGAGTTGTCTAAGGACTTTGAATTATATAATTGTTGGATCTGGGAAGCCATAGACAAATTTTCCCCCTGATTAAGCCTGGCCAGAACCGCTTAAGTAATTCAGCACCATGGTTCACAGCACCCCTGGCTAAGGAGAACCTTATTTGTAAACAGTTTGATTGAAAGTTGAGGTTTCAATACAGCCTAGATGATAAACTTATATACAGAGCTGCTCTGAAAAAGTATCATATTTTGATTATAGAGGCAAAGAAATTGTTTTTCACCTCTTACATTGAACTCACAAATAACAATCCAAAGAAAAATTTTAAGATTTGCCAAATCATTTCTTCATCCCAAAGCCTCTTAAAGAGATCCCCTTCCTAGTCAAACTCTATGTGATAATCCTTCTAATTATTTTGAAGAAAAAACCCACAATAGCCAGGAGAGTTTTAATAATAGTCTTGATCTCCTCAGAGGGAGCCCTTCTGCTTTGCAAATCAGGCTCCCCATTGGACCCATGTCCTCCCACGGCCCTTAAGAAAGCCACTGAAGATATTAATCCTGTTATTGACAACATTCTGAATATTTCCCTCTCTTCTACTTTGGCACCAGAGTCATGGAAACTGGCTGTGGTCAAACCTTTACTAAAATAAACCTTCTGCCAATCCAAAAATCTTTGTCAATTTTAGACCCATCTCTCTTCTTCCCGCCCCACTAAAGATGCTGGAAAAATTAGTCAATGATCAGTTAATATATTTTCTTGAAAATTCCAGCAGTTTCCACCCCTCTCAATCAGATGTTAGGCCTCGGCATTCCACTGTGACCGCATTGCTAGAAGTCTCTGAAACGATTAAACTTATGCTTGACAAAGATCAGAATACAGTGTTGATTCTTTTAGATCTGTCTGCAGCGTTCGACACAACATCTCACTCAGTTCTTCTTCAACAACTCAGAGAAGTCGGCATTCACAGACAGGCCCTGGCTTGGTTTCAGTCATTTCTGGAGAACGGGAGGCAGGTTATATCTGTTGATCAGTTCTCAGAAGAAAAACCCTGAGTTATGGGGTTCCACTGGGCTCTGCGTTAAGCCTGACCTTTATTTAATCTCTATTTATCTCCTTTAATAACTCTTATTGGCTCTTTTGGTATCGCATCTACATCTATATGCAAGCAATACCCAATTGATCTTGTCATTAGACAAAAACTCTTTTGGCTCTAAACTCAATTTAAAAAACTGTTTCCGAACTATCATCTGCTGGATGGAGCTTAATTCCTTTAAATGCAGTACTGACAAGACAGATCTACTTTTTCAGGATCATTTTTCTCCTCAGCTGAAGTGGCCTGACAATCTTCCGCCCCTTCCTCCTCCAGTTAAAGTGACTGACAATATAGGTATTAAATTTGATTACTCACTTTCCTTTCATTCTCAAGTCGTATCTGTCTCTTGTAGCTGCTTTTCCTTGATCAAATCATTAAAGAAATGTTTTGAATACCTTCCTCTGACAGCAAGGGAAACAGTAGTCCTAGTGCTTATTACTTCAAGATTGTACAACTGCAACAGCCTGTATTTAGGAATTACTAAACCTCTATTATTCAAAATTCAAGTGGTTCAAAATGCTGCCGTCAGATTAGTTCTGAAACTTCCAAGTAATGGTTCAGTGTCTCAGGAACGTAGGAAGCTTCATTGGCTTCCGGTTCACAAACAGATTCTTTTTAAGACTGAACTTGGTTTTCAGAGCCTTCCCCTGTTTCGGCCCTATATATCTTGCCTATCGTTTTTAACATTACAAGTTGTCAAGAGCCTTAAGATCTTCTTACTTGAATTTGTTAGCCATTCCTGTTTTTAGGCACAAAATAAAGGGAGGCAAATCTTTCTCTGTACTGGGTTCCAAAATTTGGAATCCGCTGCCTGTTCCATGTAGATTCATACTCAGTGAAACGGAATTCAAGAAACATCTTAAAACGTGGCTTTTTTCTTTATCTGATGATTCCCGCAGACTTCTGATCGACTGATTTCAATGTTCATTTCCCTCCTCTTGGACCCTTAATGTTTCATCCTTTTTTGTAGGTGTTGGTCAACTACTTTTGTTTCTGAGTTAGCACCAGGATGCTCAGTTCTGAGTGTCAGTGTGCTCTATAAACACGTTCTATCATATCATGCCACCCACTTGCAACAAGCTGAAGGAGGACCATCTATCTTTACTCCGCCAGGAAGTGGCGGTTCTTTTGACTGCGGAAGCCATAGAGAGGTTGCAGACGCCAGAAGAAGTTCATGGTTGTTATTCCTGCTACTTTCTGGTGCCCAAAAAGGATGGAGGCCTTTGTCCTATTCTAGACCTGCACCCTCTTAACTTCTTCCTCAGAAAGGAGAATTTCAAAATGCTCATGCTCGCTCAAGTCCTGTCTGCCCTGGACCCGGGAGACTGGATGGTGGCGTTGGACTTGCAGAACACATATTTCCACATTCCCGTCCTGCCTGCCGACAGACAGTACCTGCAGTTCACGGTGAGCCACGAGCACTACCAGTTCACTGTGCTCTCCTTCCTTACCAGCGTCCCTAGTATGTTCACCAAGGTGATGGTGGCGGTTGCAGCTCATCTGCGGAGATCAAGGGTACCAGTCTTCCCCTATCTCGACGACTGGCTGTCGAAGGTGGGCTCGCCCCAGGCAGTCGCCTCCCACCTCCAGACTACGGCGGACCTACTACACTCGATGGGGTTCACTATCAATGTGCCAAAATCATACCCGACTCCTTCTCAGATGCTCCCTTTCATCTGAGCTTTTCTGGATACAGTGCAGTTTCGGGCGAGTCGAGGATATTCACAGGACACGGAAAAAGATCTGCAGTGGTGGTTAATGAACCGCTATTGGGTCAGCTGCAGATCCCTCTCCCTTCTGCAACCAGATCTGACAATAGTGACCAGATGCATCACTCCTGGGATGGGGTGGCCATCTGGGAGAGGGGGAGGTCGCCAGCAGAATTTGAGATCCACATCAACCTGTTGGAGTGTAGTGATGTCTCTTCTGGGCCCACTTTGGTTCTCCCTAGTTTTGCGTATTAGATGTTTAAGGCTGTCTCTGCTCTGTCTATGCTTGTTTCCGGTCCAGGGTGGACCTGGCTTGGCAGTTCGGGCTGGACTGTTCCGATGAGGCACAGGGTCAAGACTGATTTGCATATGGCCAGGTCTAAACTGGGGTGGCATGGTGAGCAAAAGAATGATGGATTTAACCCAGATCTCTTGACTGGGGGTGAATGTTTTGATTTGTTCTGCATTCCGTCCATCAATTGTGTGTCTTCTGCTCTGCATGGAGGCACAATACATTTGTTTTCGTGACATTGTTTTGTACAAGGTTGCCTGGAATACATAACATGGTGTACTGTTTTCTTAGCTCGATCCAGCAACAGCTTCTAATGTTTCAGACACAACATGGTAGCACAGCTGCAGCTTTCCAACACAATAGTTAGTTTTATCATATAAACTGTGTCTTGTCCCCTTTGAGGCAAAGAGGACAATTCTGGCAGAGAAACCTGTCCTGGAATGAACGCCCGCAGAGCTTGACATGCAACCTTGCGTAAACTGAGTTTACACTCATGATGCAGATCACCTATCTACATACAGCAGGTATGACGTCTGTTGCCAATCCCAGAGATCTTGTATATATCCCTGTGCTCACACAGTAAGGTAGCCTAGATAGATAATTTGCCACAATGGGGATATTTATTTTATACAGCCTGATAGTAATGCTAATTACTTTGTTTAGTTTTCTCTGTCCAGTGATTGCAGCACATGTGCTTCATAATAGACTATGATAGTTTCAATAAATGTATTGTAAACTTTGTTTGTGTCTTTCTTATGTTTATTACGGGCATGCATGAGTGAGTGATGAAAGGTGAGGATCTGTTTCCACGATTCCCTTGGGGGAGTCCTGCTACTCTGGAAAGGTTAGGAGTTCAGATGAAGCATTGTGAGCTTGCCAGAATAAGGGCCGACAGATACTGACGTAGAGAGATTCAGTCCCTACATCCTGATGTCCTGTCATCCCAAGGCACTGTTCTGCTTTATCAGCAGAATCCCTGCAACAGGAGCTCCAATCAATCCTGCTGGCATTTAAAGCTTTTCTAGCCTCCATCAAGGGAAGGCTAGCTCCCTCCATTACCTAGCACCCTGGCCACCTCCAATGCACATGCATCATGCGAATGCTGAAGCACTGGCACATGGTAGACATCTGGAGGCAGCGAAAAACCCACACCAAAGTATACTTTTTCTATTGTTCACCACATCAACTCCATGTCAGCCCGAACTGCCAAGCCAGGTCCTCCCTGGACCAGAAACATGCATTCCCCTAAGTGGGAAGGGTATGCTGGGACGTGGGTCCCGTACTCACTGTGCCACTGGATGCAAACTAGCCTGGCTGATGAGGAGTGATGCCCCGAAACCAGTCCCAGGATGCTTGTTTCCCATCCAGGGAGGACCTGGCTTGGCAGTTCGGCTGGACTGTTCCCATGAGGAACAGGGTCAAGACTGATTTGCATATGGCTGGGTCCAAACTCGAGTGGCGTGGTGAGCAAAAGAACACTGGATTAAACCCAGATTTTTGTGACTGGGGGTGAATGTTTGCATTGTTCAGCATTCTGTCCGTCATTTTTTGCTTTTGTCGCTCTAGTGGGAAGGGTATGCCCAGGCTTGGGTCCCATGCTCACTGTGCCACTGGATTCAAGCTAGCCTGGCTGATGAGGAGTGATGCCCCGAAACCATTCCCAGGATGCTTGTTTCCGGTCCAAGGAGGACCTGGCTGGGCAGTTCGGGCTGGACTGTTCCCATAGGAACAGGGTGAAGACTGATTTACATATGGCTGGGTCCAAACCGGGGTGGCGTAGTGAGCAAAAGAACAATGGATTTAACCCAGATCTCTTGACTGGGAATGATTGTTTGATTTATTCAGCATTCCGTCCATCATTTGTTGCTGCAACACTTTTCGCCCTAAGTGGCATGGGTATGCCCAGACGAGGGTCCCGTACTCACTGTGCCACTGGATGCAAGCTAGCCTGGCTGATGAGAGGTGATGCCCCGAAACCAGTCCCAGGATGCTTGTTTCCGGTCCAGGGAGGGCCTGGCTTGGCAGTTCGGTCTGAACTGTTCCCATAAATGAACAGGGTCAAGACTGATTTGCATATGGCTGGATCCAAACTGGGGTGGCGTGGTGAGCAAAAGAACAATGGATTAAACCCAGATCTTTGTGACTGGGGTGAATGTTTGCATTATTCAGCATTCCGTCCACCATTTGTTCCTTTTACTGCTGATTAGTCTAGCACGTTACTGACATGGCTAATATGTTCGAATCAGCCCGACATCCCACCTTTGCGCTAAAGTCCACTACTGGTAACTTACTATACACACAATGTAACATACACCTGGAACTAACTCAATACTACACCTCACTCTACCAATCCAGACTCTCAGCTGCTCCACCAGTCACAAGTGCCTTCTTTAATACTATTTCCCTACCCTATCTCACCCCGCTCAAAAAGCAGAGCTAAATCAACCAATCATCTTCTTCAAGGTGCAAGAAGGGATCAAAGCCCTGGCCACCGGCAAAATGCCCGGTCCAATGCAGTTTATTCCAAAAATGAAATATTTCTAGTAAACCAATTACAAATGGGAGTTTCAACTGTTCCACGTGGTGGAAAGCTAAATCTAAGAGTTGCAAGTGGGGTCCAGAAGTAGCGTGAAAGATTTTCAGATGTTTTTCTCTTTTTTTACCTTCAATGTTTTGGTAATTTTGAGGAATGGCATGTATAGCGGATAATGTATTCTCTTTGGCGGTAGAATGCAGTACAATTTTAAGAGGTCATTGACATGACTTTCCTTAAAATCTTTTGGGTTTAGGTCTTCTAAGTCTTGAACCTTACCTATTGGTGCAGCTAAATAAAAATATTTAATATGATTAAATAACAAAGAGCCTGCTACCCACGAACAGCCAGGGTTGTACACTGTCTAATATTGAGCTACCTGCTGGGGTAGTAACCACAATACATTGCCTGCACTGGGTCTGGAAAGTTAACTTTGTTTTGAATGCACTAAACTAATAAAGCTATTTTATTAAACAACTGTTATGTTGTTACATCTATGATTAGAATACCTTCATCTGCTTCATGCCAATTATTTTCAGGGAGAAAAATGGAAGTCCTCCCGAGGGTGGGTTTACAAACCTCCCCGCCCACCCAAAAAAAAGTAACATAATGGGGAGCCGTGGGTCAAAAAAGTATGAGAACCACTGTCCTAACCTATGAGTCCCTAATGGAGGACGATGGCCTACCACCGGGGCATTTCCTCTTATACAAATCTCTAGTGATTGCCCTAGGAAATCGCTGAGGCAACATGGCACTGGAGCCCCCAACTCATCTCACGATGCAATACCTACATGTAATGGGACCAGGCAGACATCGGATAAGCTGTTTTGCGTACTCGCTATGCTCGCACACTGGTCTCCAGCTCACCCCCCTTCGTCACAACTGGAACGAAGCACTGAACCGCACCTACACCCAAAGGGAATGGGAGATGCTGTTGCGGGGTCTAACATATGTGCCAGATTTTGCTTAATACAATTCTACATAGTGTTAGAATTGAAATGTATTAGTACCATATTACTCGTATTTTATTCGATACCATGTTAGCATTTATGTAGCTAATTCATTATATATTCTCGCTGTATGCATACATGATCAGAAAGTGCAGATGTTATGTTAGTTAGGTTGACATCTGTGCCACCATTTTAGCTCTCGAAGACGCTATTGTGTATTATAATCAAAACTGTTACTTGATCATTTACGAGAAATGGTCCTTGGTAAGTTTCGTTTCTTCAATGTCGAATCTTGCTCATTAACGCATGCCTTTACTGTTACATAGAGGCCTTCTCCCACCTGTCTAGTAGGGTGGATAAGCCAGATGACTTTAGGCAGTAGATGGCTTGTGCCAGGCTGCCGAATTGAAACTTGTGCTCTCTACCCCCTTTGTATTGACAGCTACCAGTTTTTTTCCATAGTAGGCGGGTCTTTGTGGGCTCCACAACCTACATAATGTAACTTTATGTTTGTTAGAGTCAGTCCCTCGTCAGCCATCATAGGAGGCTGGTCAGACTGGATTCCACTGCAGTGTACTTTGTGAATAAACTAGTTTGCTTATGTTCTCTACTGCGTCACCGACTCTTCATTGAATGGAAGGCTAGAGGAGGTCGACAGTGACCCGGGTGGCCCTAATCGGGTCACTTCCTTCAGTTGGCGCCCGAACAGGGACCCCACCAGGTGGCCCATCCCACCCGTAGTCGGGTTGCGGGGTTGGGGTTGTGTCTGGTCGGATGGGCGGATCGGGGATCCCCATATGATAGAGCTTGGTCCTCGCGGCTGCCCCGCCTGTCTGATCGGGCGGCTCCTTGTCTAGAGGTCATCTTGGCTGGGGTCCTGAAAAGGCGAAAACCTTGGATCTGACCGTTTGGTCTGAAGAGTCGGCAGTGGAGAATAATCTTGTTTGACCTGTGTGCACCAGGTGAGTTGTTTTTAAAAAAAACTTTATTTACCAGTTTCATGAGAATGACAACGCACCATCAATATCTTATACATCATGTAATGACAGTGTTTAAACAGCAAGAAGACAAGTAACTCACCGATTCCACACAAGTATCCAGCACATGTAAAACGTAGCACAAAAGGTACATTCAAATCAGCTCTTATAAGGCCAACCCTCCGACCCTTCTTAGTTACCATCAGCCTAGAGGAAATTTCAGTGATACATACATTTAGTCCTGGCTAACATTTATAGTTGTGTACCATAGAGTTGATTCGATAACAGCTCAACCCACCCCAGTTGTAACAAGCCCTTGTTCCAGTTGTGTGGTAGGTTGCGATGGTGCTGCCGACGCATAGTTTTTGAAAGGGCCCCAAATGTCCTGCACCAGGTGAGTTCATTGTGATTTCTGGTAAGAGCAGCGCCATCTTGATTAACTTGGTGGGTCTGTGGACCCTTGTGATACGGAGCGTTTGTGAACGTTCTGCCAGGCCACTTGTTGAATTTGGCTTATTCTTGAAAAGGCCTGGGGCTAGAGCCTATCTTGTCTTGGTGCAGTCTGAGGACTGACTTGTCTTGGTGCAGTCTGAGGACTGACTTGTCTTGGTGCAGTTTACGGACTGTTTTTCAGAGCTCTTTGTTTGTGTGTGTTTTTATTGCGTGTGTGTGTGTTGATTGAGTGGATAGTGAATGTGTCTGATGCTAAGATGTCTTGTTGGAGTAAAATGTGGTTCTTGGGGTGTCGCTGTTGCTCTGTTGAGCATCGACTGGAGGAAAGGCAGCCTGCGCCTCCAGAAGGCACTCCGAGTTTTGAGATGTCTGTGAAGCACGGTATTGGCCCTATTATGTTTCGTACATTATGGCACAAATATACGAGGGACAATGCTGAGCTTCAGTAGCCACTGAATGGTAGTTTTGATGAACAAAAATTGAATTATTTGCAGGACAAATTATTCGCTAGAAGAAGTAGGCAGTCGATGTTTGACACTTTGCAGGTATGGCAGAAGGAAGCTAAGCAGAGGCGTATACGAGCCGAGAAGGAGTCTAGGAAGAAGGCGATGCAAACAGTGGTTCAGAAAGCGGTAGCTTATGATAAAGAACAAACAGAAAAGGGTATTGAGTGTGCAGATAGGAAGTTTCGATTACAAAGTAATAAGTCTTATGTTGTTCGAGAGGATGAGGATCCTTTTGTGGAGGATCTGCTGGAAACTCGCCCCCCACCTCCCTATGCCCCGCAGAGAATATATCCTGTTGTTCTGTCGTCTCAGTCTTCCATTGTTCTTTCGCCTTCCTCTGGTCTTTCTGCAGACTCAACGGCTTCGGCTCCAGCCCTATCTGTCTCTTCTCCGGTTTCGCAACCTGCGAGTGTGGTGACTGTGGGCACCCATGCACTGTCTGCTGTTTCTGTTCATGTTTCTCCTCCTTCTCTTACACCTACCACGCAGTCATTATTGACACTGTCACCTGCGTCTGTATCCCTTGTGTCTTCCCCAGATGTTTCATCTGTCGTGTTGTCTAGTGTAGGGACACCGGCGCGAGGGTCAGATGGAGGGAATTGGGCGGCAGCATGGGAGCGAATGGAGCGGGCATTGATTCGATCTGATGTAGGTGAAGAGAAAAGGATAGTTGCAAATCAGGCAGCACAATGGGCTCGGAGTTCGATTTATAGTGTGGAGGATATATGGAGTGTGATGAAAGATTTTGATCCGTTTGTACAACAGCATGCCCTTCAGCATATGTCGGCTACATTGATTAGTTTGTGGGAACACTGTATTGGAGGCACAGCTCCTCAAATTATTTATGATATTCGAGATCGTGTATATTCAGCTGGTATGGCCCCTACAGAAGTTCTTGGTAATGTTGGGACGCTACTCGGTTATCGAGAACAATTACATCACCGTACTCCGACTAGTGTGTCCCAATTTCCGATGAGGGAGGTGCATCCTATTTTTCATCCTGAGATCCCAGAGCAGCGTAACCAGAGGGGAGATGTGGTTCAACAGCGGGTGGCGGCTCATTTTCAGGAGCAGTGGGTTTATACCCCGTGGAAGAGAAGTGAGGTGTTAGCTCTTAAGAGTCCGTTACCGGATCCTAGGAAAAACCCTACGGCGTATTATAAAGAGTTAACAGAGGCCGCCTCCTCGTCAGTTATGACATTAGCAGATATTGAGATGTTTTTCGGGCTGTTGATGCCGGTGGATATATGGAGGCAGGTGCATACTCAGGATCACAGGGTGGAATTGGGTGGCTCTTGGGAGGAGATTAAGGCATGGGATAAGGAGAGAAAGCCCAGTGAAAATCCCAGGGCTGAGATTCTGGCTTTGCCAAGTCGTATTATTACTTATATGCATTCTCTTATCCGACCTAGACGAGTAGATTGGGACAAGCTGACGGCGTGTCGTCAAAAGAAAGAGGAAAGTGTGTCTGATTTTTTTACTCGGTTCGAAGGGGTGTTCTTGGATTTCAGTGGACAAGATTTGTCAGTTGAAGGTGGTGTTCGTTTGTTTGTTAATAGGTTTGTCACAAATTTGCTTCAGGAGATTGCAGCTCGGTTACAGGCTTCAGAGAGCACTTGGACTACCTCTTCCCCTTCGGTGAAATTGAGTATGGCACAGTACTATGAGCATCGAGAAAATGAAGAAAAAGACAAGGTGGAAAAGAAGAGTAAGGATTTGAAAACAAGGGTGTTGCTACAGCAGGTTGCAAGAGGGTCTGGGAGGGGAAGGGGCACTGGTCCGGCTCAAAGGTCACGGGGTGCTGGTAGAGGTGGTGCACCCCTAGGGCTGAATCAGTGTGCGTATTGTAAAAAGGAGGGACATTGGCGAAGCGAGTGTCCAGATTTGTTACAGAAAATTGCAGTACCTAGAGGGCGGGGTTCGAGTGGAAGGGGCCGTTATGAGGTTGGTCGGGATGAGGCTCAAGTAGATGCATCCTCGTGGGGTCGTTCTGATCAGAACTATTTTGATGACCCCCGGGGAAGGCAGTACTATCATGATGATTATGATATGGGTGACACTGCAGGGATGTCCTATGGTTAGGACAGCCAGGGACAGGGAAAGGGACCAGTCCAAATT
The DNA here is from genome assembly GCA_963921515.1 of Calotriton arnoldi. NCBI lineage: Eukaryota > Metazoa > Chordata > Amphibia > Caudata > Salamandridae > Calotriton > Calotriton arnoldi. The sequence goes on from CAWUFW010000319.1 coordinate 3,551,930, forward strand.
TCTGTGGATCAGTGTGGTCCTTATGTTACAGCAGATTTGTATGTTTCGGCACAGAAAATGTTGGTGGATACAGGTGCAATGAATAGCTCTGTTTCTCATTCGCTGGTCCCCGGGGCAGCCCTGTCTGGCCGTAATAATGTTTCGGTAGGTTTTTCAGGTGTACCGGTTGTGAGCCCCATTTCCAAACCTCTTGCTTTGACTGTTGGTCCTTTTACTGTGGATTCTCCATTTTTGTTAACGGCGAATTGTGGGGAAAATTTATTAGGATTGGATTTGTTGAAAAAGTTATATGCTACCATTTATTGTTCCCCGGATGGTATTTACATGACTCTTGGACCTAATGTGGTTAGCACAAAACAGTGTCTGGCAAAGGATGCGCCGCTTCCTGTTGAATTCAAAGATGTGCCGTCCTCATTGTGGGCCACAGGGGATACGGATGTGGGGTTGTTACAGATACCACCGGTTTCCATAAAGGTCAAGGAGAACGCTGTGCTCCCTCGTATTCCCCAGTATAAAATATCACAAGCTGGGGAACAGGCTTTGATGCAGATTATACAGGACCTGATTAAATCAGGGGTGGTTGAGGAGACAGTAGCGAATGTATGCAATAGCCCCATTTTCCCTATTCTTAAGAAGGCACCCGTGGATTCCCCTGATGCACATCCTGATGTTTATCGTTTTGTGATTGATCTCCGGGAAATTAATAAGATTGTAGTTCCTCAGTTCCCGATGGTCCCAGATATTACTGTTCTCTTGACGATGATTCCTTCCACAGCCAAATTCTTTTCTGTGATTGATTTGAAAAATGCTTTTTTTTAGTATCCCTATTCATCCAGACAGTAGGTATCTTTTCGGATTTCTTGGCTGGTAAGAGCTTCCAATTCTGTCGAGCTCCTCCGGGTACACTGAAAGTCCCAGTATTTACAGTCAGGTTTTGAAAAGTCAATTGGACTCTCTCTCTCTCTTCCCGCAGATAATGTATTATTGCAGTACGTGGACGACATTTTGATAGCCTCCGATACCGAAGAGGGTTGTCGGGATGCTACAGTTAAATTATTGAAGCATTTGGTAAACAAGGGGCATAAAGTGTCCCTTTCTAAATTCCAATATTGTCAACAGCAGGTCACCTATTTACGTCACCTGCTGTCGAAGGAGGGTCGGAGGCTAACACCTGAACGAGTTGATGCCATTGTTAAGATGCCTATCCCTGTGACTCAGAGGGATGTGTGTGCCTTTATAGGCATCACCTCGTATTGTCGAAACTGGATACCCGCTTATTCTTTATTAATACAGCCCTTGCTTTGCCTAACAACTAAAGATGTGCATGAACCCTTGCCCTGGACGCATGAATGCCAGCATGCTTTTGAGCAATTGAAAGTTGCGCTTTGCTCTGCACCTGTGCTTGGTACACCTGATTATGAGAAGCCTTTTGTGCTGTATGTACACGAAACGGCTGGGTGTGCGCTTTCGGTGTTAACACAAGCCCTTGGAGGTAAGCAGAGGCAGTGTGCTTATTTTTCTGCTACGCTTGACCCTGTCGCCAGAGCCCTCCCGAGTTGTTTAAGAGCCGTGGCGGCTGCGGCGGTCTCTATTCGACAATCGGCTGGGCTCGTTCTTAATCATGATCTCACAGTAATGGTACCTCATGCTGTGGATGTACTTTTGAACAAGACAAAGACGCTTCACCTTATCAGTGCTCGTCTGACTGGTTATAAATTGACTTTATTTGCACCTCATATTACTATCAAAAGATGTGCCATTCTGAACCCAGCCACGTTACTACCCCTCCCTTCGGAAGATGAGGACCTGGATGTCCATGATTGTTTGTTCCGTACAGAAGAAGAGACGAAGGGACGGGTAGACTTGACTGATGTTCCCTTATCTGATCCACAAGGGGAACTATATGTCGATGGTTCTTGTTTTAAATTGTCAGATGGCACTACTACAGCGGCTTACGCTATTACCACGCTGCGCACTGTGGTCGAGGCATTACGTATTCCTTACCAATCTGCTCAAGCGGCGGAGTTGATAGCTCTTTTGCGAGCATGTGAATTAAGTGAAGGACTGACTGTCAATATCTACACTGACAGCCAGTATGCCTTCGGGTTGGCCCATAATTTTGGACGCCTCTGGGCAGAGAGAGGATTCTTGACTTCACATGATACTAAGATTCAGAACGGTCCGCTGATGGAAAGAATTTTGACAGCTTTGACCCTTCCCAAACGATTGGCAATAGTGAAGTGTAGTGCCCATAAAGCAATCACTGATGATGTAGGGAAAGGAAATGCCTTTCCAGATCAGACAGCAAAAGAGACAGCCAGGTCAAAAATGACGAAAATGTTTGTGGCAGGACCTGCTAGATGGGTACCAGATGTTACCATGTTTGAAAATTCACTAGAAAGTGTCAGGGAAATACAGAGTGAGGCAACAGTTGAGGAGTTGGCAGTATGGCCGGAGAGTACAGGTCGTTTAGATGAAGAAGGGTGCTGGACTGATAAAACTGAGAAGCAGAGATGGAAGTTACCTGATGCATATGTTTTCCCCGTAGTTACAATGGCACATGGTCTGGCTCATATTAGCCCGAAGGGAATCTGTAGGCTATTGGATCCTGTGTGGCAAAATGGCAACATCCCAAAGGTTGCTGCTCATCTCGTGAAACATTGTATGATTTGTATGAAGCACAATCCTGGAAAGGGTACCCCTACACCTTTTGGTAATTTTGCGCCACCTTCTCTCCCTTTTGAGGTACTCCAGATGGACTATATTGAGATGCAGCAAGTTAATAATTTGAAATATGTGCTAGTGGTTGTTTGTGCATTTAGTAAATGGATTGAGGCCTACACAACAAAAGAAAATACAGCCATGGCGACGGCGAAGGCTCTTATTTTTTTTTTTTGTATATATTTTTTATTGAGTTTTTAAATTTTACATTTCCATTTCTGACCGCTGTAACAGTTTGCTACAACATGTAGCGACAACATCTATAGCATACTTAATCTTAACATCAAGCTCTCCATATGTTTCTGCAATGGGTATGATGATATATTAAAATGCACGTTTTACATTTGTCCGGTCACTGCATGCACGGCTCATTATATCATGCGTTCTATACAGAGTTATTGCATTGCGAGTATCGCGTTGGATCAAGTTCAGTTTAGGTTCCACTGACATTTTGTATATGCAATATTAGATGGGAGGAAGTAAAACAAGGGAGACGGGGTACAAAACTTGAAAGAGAGCTGGAACAACCCCACGTGCTTGCTGGTATTTGTGTATGTGCGCATCATTTTGTGCGCCCCCATGAATTGTCTTGGAAAGTGGTGTCTGGTGTGCGTGAGCTCCAGTCTGCCATTGCATAGCAGAGGGACAACGGGTCTGATATTTACAAGTGATTTAAGGTTGCTGGACGCATGCACAGAGTTATCCTACCGAGTCAGGCGTTTGCAAGGGTTGATCTGATTGATCCACACATTGTTGTAGTGCCGCTAGGATCGCTTCCCAGCCTGTAGAGATAGGTATTTTCCTGAGGCCCATGGTTTCCTCTCGTCGAATCGCTATTCCCTCAGCTTTGGCCCACGCAAGGGTAGAGTGCCTCCATGCTTGTATGTGTGGGGGATCAGGTGCCTTCCATCGTTTTGTGATTAGCCTCTTGGCTGTCGCCATACCCAGGTCTAGGAATCTAGAGGTGGTTTTAGTGTTTTGTGTCCTACGGAATATGTGTAGCAGGTATGTTGGCCAATCAAAGGGTATCTCTCTCTCGGTGCAGGCGAAGAGTGTGGATGCTACCGCCTCCCAGTATGCGCGCAACCTGGCGCAGCCCCAGAGCATGTGCACCAAGTCTGCATCTACAGCAGCACACCTGGGGCAGGCTGAGTCAGCACGGTGAAAGTATCGGTTAATGTTGGCTGGTGTGAGGTACGCCCTCTGCGTTATGTAGTACTGGATTTGTCAAAATCTAGCGTTTCTGGGGATCTGCACTGGGCTGGACAGCGCCCGCTCCCATTCTTTATCTGTGAATTGTCGGTCCAGATCATGTTCCCATTTGTGACGGAGGGGGTCTAGATTTACCGCTGCGTGTTGTCGCAACGAGGCCGCGAACCACAGCATCAGGTGCCTACCGCGTCCCATGACATGTATATATTGCACAGTGAGATGTTTGCGGTTTAGTGGCGAGGTCTCCCCATTTCCTGGAGAGTGTAGCTATCAATGAACGGTGTAGGAGGAATTGCCCTGCAGGGAGCCCTTCGTTGGTCACTAGTGTGGTGTAGGGAACAAGCGAGCCTTCGCGGTAGAGATCACCTAGAGTTTGTATATCCGAGTCATGCCAGTGCTGAAGTTCGGCGGCTGTAAGCGTTGCACGGCCAGTAGGAGCACCCTCCAGGGGGAGTGCAGGGGCATAGGGCATTACACCCCGAGTGAGGTAAAGGCTTCTGCCATAGCACCTGTATGCTACATTTAGGAATCGGGGCTCGGGGGCTGCACCCAGGTGCAGGGGTGGAAGAGCGCAAGGATCTGGGGGATCGTGTACGAGGGGCGTGTGGTCGCCGTGTCGTCGCGCTGGCGGTCTGCCATCCATCTGGCGATCCATTGAAGTTGGGCTGCCAGGTAGTAGTGCTCAAAGCAGGGCGCCACCAGGCCTCCCTGGTCAAGGGGCAGATATAGTTTTTTAATCGCCACCCTGTGCCGGTTGGGGCCCCAGATAAAGTCCCTGGTCATCCTCTCCAGTGCGGCAAAAAAGGAGGCGGGGACATAGATGGGCAGATTGTCAAAGTAGTACAGGAATCTCGGCAGGGCCACCATTTTGAGTAGTGCCACTCTACCAACCACTGCGAGAGGGAGCGTACTCCAGAATTGCATCTGGGATCTCACCGCCGTCAGCGCTCTGCCTAAGTTTCAGTCGAAAAGGTCCAGTGGCTGGCGATACACGCGTATGCCTAAGTATCGGAATGTGTCAGCGCTCCATTGAACTCTCAAACCATTGAGTATAAGGCCTGGATCGCAGTTATCTTCTTTAAAGGCATACAATTTAGATTTAGCTATATTTACTTGCAGCCCAGATATAAGTGCAAATTCAGGTCGTCTGCGTATAGCGACACCACGTGTGTGCCATCGCCCAGCGGTATGCCATTGTGTAGCTGTGTTCTTAGTGACTCTGCTAGTGGCACCAATGCGAGCGCGAAAAGGAGAGGGGACAACGGGCAGCCCTGCCTCGTTCCCCGCCGCACCGGGATGGCAGCCGAAATGTATGGCCCCAACTTCACTCTCACCATAGGGTTTGTGTAGAGTCGGCGGGTTAGCTGTAAAAAATCGGGGCCTAGTTTATATTTCTCGAGAGTTGCAAACATGTAATTTCACTCGAGAGAATCGAATGCTTGATCGAGAACGAGGCAGCCTGCTCTCGGCCAGTCGTACACAGAGTAGGTTGCGACTCAAAAAAAACGACGCAGATTGAGTGAGGTGTTTCGGGATGGCACGAAGCCGTTTTGGTCTGCGTCTACCAGATCGGGGATTGCCTGCGCTAACCTGTCCGCTAGGATTTTCGCTAAGATTTTATAATCGGTGTTGAGCAGGGCTAGGGGTCGATATGAGCCCATGTCCATTGGGTCTCTATCAGGCTTGGGCAGTGAAATCAGATGTGCTTCACATAGCATAGGAGGGAGTCACCCTTCGTCCACTGCAGCCACATAAAGGGCGCACAGCTGCGGGACCAGCGATACTTGATATGCCTTGTAGTATTCTGCCGGGAGCCCGTCTGGTCCCGGGGTCTTCCCCGTGGCCAGGGACATAACTGCTTCGCTAATCTCCTCTACCGAGACCCGGACGTCCAGTATCTCATTGTGTGTCCGCGACGCCTCAGGCAGTTGCACCTGCTCTAGAAAGGACAAGAGGATGTGTGTAGCATGGTGGCTATGGGATTGGCACAGCCGCTGGTAGTGCTGCGTTAGGGCCTCGTGAATGTCCCGCTGCATGTGCACTAGAAGCCCTGTGCCATCGCGCAGCGCAACTATCAGTGTTCGGGCATGCTCTTGGCGGATCAGCCAGGCTAGAAGGCGGCCTGCGCGATCAGCAGTAGCGTGAGTGTGGGCCGTATGCGCAGTGTAGTTGTGGCAGCGGAGGCGCTCCATCAACTCCGCATGTTGTGTGCGCAGTTCCCCCAGACGATGACTGTCTCTACCTTCGCCTTCCCCTTCTATCTCATGGCGCAGCAACTCTAGTTCTATTTTGTTTAGACTGGAGGTGAGAGTTTTGCGTATGTTCCATGTCGCACCCATGCAGTGTCCCCTTATCGTGACTTTGAGAGCTTCCCATTCTATTAGCGCATCGCCTGCTGTGTCTTCATTAAATTCAAAATATGCAAGGATCGCCGTGCCCAGGGAAGAGCGAAAAGGTGGATCTTCGAGTGCGGCTGTTTGGAGTCTCCACGTGGGAGCAGGGGGCGCTCAGGTTCCCAGGTGAGTGTCAGTATCTGGGGGTTGTGATCAGTGTGTGTACGGCCCAAGTATTCTACTTGGTGGACTAAAGGGAGCAGTGCGGGGGATCCCACTATCCTATCTAGACGTACGTGCAGGCGGTGTACCGCTGAGTAGTGTGAGTAGATCCGAGTCTCAGGATTAATGGTGCGTTATATGTCTAATAACGCCCAGTGTGCCAACCAGTCTGTGAGAGTCTGCGCGTTGGACGTTGCTGCCATCCTGGACAGGGGCGGAAACGATCTGTCCAGGTCAACATTGAGCACAGAATTAAAGTCTCCCCCTAGGAGCCAGGGGACTCCGCTCCACCCTGCTAGGATTTTTGTGAGGCCTTCAAGGAATGTGGGCTGACTGACATTCGGGGCGTAAATGGATCCAATGAGGATCGGTTGACCATTGGCTGTGGCAGAACCTATCAGGCTGCTCTTCATTTAAACGGAATGCCATCGCGGACGCGCGCAGCGGGCGTGCCGCCGGCACGCTGAAGGCGCGCCTAAGGCAAGCCTGTCTGCGCCAGTCCGTGCCTGTATGCCGCCAGACGCCAGACACGCTGCCGGGTTTGTTGGGGGTAGACAATGTTACTCTGATGGGGATCTTCAGGCCATAAGGAAATTGGTTAGTCATTGCAACCATTCTCCATGTAACTGGCTGGAGGGTCCGTTTTGCTGTATAAAATGTGGCTTTAACTCCTGGCCTATTACTTCTTCCCCTGGTGTCCCCCCTCCCTCCAGGCATACGATCAAACTCCTGAGTCTCAATTGCCGCTCTTTGGTAAAGCATTATGCTGAGGTGTACGACCTGTTGCAGGATGAATCTCCTGACGCTCTCTTTTTTTTTTTTGTTTAAATTTCTTTTATTGATTTTCAAGACAAAGGATTCAACGAACAAGCCAACATGCTCTGTGTTCATCGGAATACAATCCGGCAGTGGAATTATTACATTTGGCACATTATTTGACAACAAGAATGAAAGAAGGAACCCCTTCCCTCCCCCCATGCAGCGGATATACCTCTATGAGCTGGGAATGTCAAGATCGGGCCGGAACCGACCCATATAGGAGAGTACACTAGGTATCAGGAGTGTTCAGGGCTAGCTGCTTAGGGGGGTCTGCGAGTCTCAGGAGCCTCAGGTATTTGGGGCAAGTGAGCTCTGTGAATTCTGACGTCAGTAGCGTGAGGAAAGGTTCCCACAGGTCGTGAAAGGAGGTCCCCGGATTCGTCAGAGAAAGTGAGATCTTCTCCATCCCCAATATGCCCCACAATCTGTGGAGCCACCCCAGTCTAGTTGGGACCGTCGTAGTACCCCAGTGGGCGAGTATGTTCTGAACCGCAGCCCCCAGGGCTAGTGCCATCTGTTTACCCCTCTGGGATTTAAGGGGGAATGTAATAGCGTTGGGAAGGCCCAGGAGGACATATACTGGAATGCGGGGGATCTGGGTGTCAAAGTGGGAATCCACATCATCAAAGATCTGTTGCCAATACGCCCCTAGGGAAGGACAGTCCCACAGCAAGTGAGTAAGGGTACCCAGCGAGCCGCAGGCTCTCCAACATTGCGGACTGCGCGAAGGGTTACCTCTATGGAGTCGAACAGGGGTTAGGTACCAATAGGTGGCCACTTTAGTGGCTGTCTCGGTGGAGGCGACATTGCGAGCTGTACGTCGGGCCCTATAATAAATATCGTTCCATTCTTTCTGCGTCATGGCTCTGCCTAGCTCCCCTTCCCAACACAGCTGGCCCGGGGTCTTCCCAATGTCAGGGGTGCGTTTGGTAAACTTATATAAGTCCGAGGTCAAGCGTGAGTCAATATAGCGTGTAAGCAGCCATTTCTCAAACGGAGTGAGGTGTCTCTCCGCGCCCCCCGCACGTCACCATGTAGAACCCAGTGTCGAACCTGTAGGTAGCGATAATGCTCCGATTCCGGTATGTCCTGATCCTTGCGAAGGTCGGTAAAGGATCAAGGCCCAGAGAGATCAAAAAGGTGACCTATAGAACGGCATGCTTCCTTAGTCCAGTGACGGAATCTCGCAGAGTTCAGACCCGGTGTAAAGTCGGGGTTATGGACTATAGGTGTAATCGGAGATGGAAAGGTCGTAAGCCCTCTAGAGGCAGCGACCTTGTCCCAAGCCAATAAGGTAGGGTGAGTCACCTTGGAGAGGTACAGATTCCGAGGTCTCCCTGCGCTCGCGAGGAACGGAACCCCCCCACAGAGGCTGACCAGCGAGAGACCTATCCATAAATAGCCAATACTTCTCAGACTCCGGGCAGGACCACTCCACTAGTGCTCTCATTTGGGCTACTCGCCAGTAAGCCTGTAGGTCAGGAACCCCCAAGCCCCCCTCGACAGGGTCTCTGTAGGTAAGCTCCCTACGTAGCCGAGCCCTTTGGTCCCGCCAGATAAAACGTTCTATGTTCCTCTGCAGTGAACGTATGACTCCTGCCGGGGGCACTAGTGGGAGAATATGGAACAGATAAAGAATTTGGGGTAATATCACCATTTTCACAGCTGCTATGCGGCCAAGCCATGATAGCGAGTGTGGTCTCCATTTCCGGAGGGAATCTCGGACCTGCGGTAGTATGGCCGTGCAGTTCGTCTCATTGGTGGCCTTTATAGTAGCGGAGACTTGCAAACCTAAGTAAGGAATTGAGTCACAGGCCCACTGGAACGGATAGGATCGCTGTAGCAGCCCCAATGTCTCAGGCTCCAAGGAAAGATCTAGGGCTTGTGGCTTGTGCACGTTAATCTTAAAGCCCGAGACAAGTGCAAACCTGTCCAGTTCAGCCAGTAGTGCGGGTAGGGATTCCCTAGGGTGCTCCAGCGTGGCCACCACGTCATCCGCATATAAGCAGAGTTTGTGTTCCGTCCCCCCGAAACGTGCCCCCTTAATGGCAGGATCATCTCGAACTCTTTGAGCCATGGGCTCCATATACAGGGCAAACAGGAGCGGTGACAGAGGACAACCCTGCCTCGTCCCCCTGCATATGGGAAAGGCCGACAAATCAATTCCGTTCACCTGCACCGTAGCAGTAGGATTCGCGTAGCCACCAAAAACCCAGTCGATGAAGCGGCTGGGAAGGCCAAAGTGAATCAGCGTTGCTTTGAGATACGGCCAATGGACCCTGTCAAACGCTTTCTCAGCGTCAACAGAGAAAATCATGCGTTCCGCCGGGAAGCGTTCAGATCTGTCCACCAGGTGTAAGAGCCGTTTGGTATTGTCAGAGCACTGACGTCCGGGGACGAACCCGGATTGATCCGGATCTATCAACCCGGGTAGGTGGCGAGAGAGTCTTCGCGCCCGAATCCCGGTAAAGATTTTTAAATCGACGTTAAGGAGGGATATAGGGCGAAAGGAACAACACAAGCGCCTATCCTTACCCGGCTTGGGTATGACTGTAATCAGCGCCTCCAGCATAGAGGGTGGGAGGGAAGCGGCAGAAGCGGCCCCAATCGAGTTATATACCTGCACCAACAGTGGGGCTAGGACTGCACAAAACTTTTTATAGAAGACGGAGGAGAATCCGTCTGGACCTGGTGATTTATGGAGTTTTAAGCGAGAGATAGCGGAGATGACCTCCTCCAGCGGGATGGGGGCTTCAAGCTCCTCCGCCTGACTCGGTAAAAGTTTAGTCGTGGAGACCCCCTGCAGATAATGGGCCGGGCCGTCATCGGGTAGAGTCTGGGCCACGTGCAGGGTCTCATAGAATTGCCGGAACGTATCCGCAATCTCAGGATCAGTGTCTATTTCCCGTCCCTGTTGATCCAGAATCCCAGTAATGCGAGACGTCTGTCGCTGCGCGCGTAATCTGTTGGCGAGGAGTCTCCCGCACCTATCTCCTCCCACATAGAATGCATGCTTCAGGCGAAGGGCTGCGTATTCAGCCCTATCTATATCCAATCTTGCCAACTGTGCCCTGGCCGCCTTGAGCTGCTTCCAGACTCTGGGTGCCCCTGTCCGCTGATGGATTCGCTCCAATTCAGCAACCTCCCCAGATAGTCGTTCCCTTTTCTCACTCCTGTCTTTGTCTGCTGCTGCAATGCCCAAAAGTTCCCCCCTGACCACCGCTTTCAGTGCCTCCCAAAGGGTTGTCGTCGAGATGGTTGGGAAATCGTTGAGGTCCAGATAATCGGTAATACATTTATGGATTTGTTGTACCACCGAGGGGCGTTGCAGCATCGTCTCACGCAGGCGCCAGAACCTACGAGAGGAATGGCAGTGGTGCAAGGACAGGGAAATCCGCACTGCCGAATGGTCAGATAGGGGGCAGGGAAGAATCTCCACCGCTCGTGTCTGCTGCGTCAGCGTGTCAGAGGTGAGTATATAGTCAATCCTGGCATATGTCTTATGGGGATGCGAGTAAAAAGTGTATTCCCTGGACCCTGGGTGTCGCAGTCGCCAGGCATCCGTGAGTCCAGCCTCCGCAAGCAGACGCCTCCCATCTTCTGAAAGGGCCCCAGTCTGCCCCCATCGCTGCCCTGATCAGTCCACTGCGCCATCAAAGGCCAAGTTAAGGTCCCCCCCTAAAAGTAAAGTCCTGCCTGGGAGACCAGTTAGCTCATGTACTACTTCCCGAATGAACCCCATCTGGCCTTCATTAGAAACATAGACAGTAGCTACCGTGAGGGTGTGTGCGCCCAGGGTGAAGGTGTGTGCCAGGAGTCTACCCTTAATCTCAGCCTGTTTGCTGCCTACCTGTCCCGGGAACTTAGCAGAAACCAGAATCGCCACCCCCGCCTTCTTAGAAGTTCGAGAGGAGAACAGCTGGTGAGGAAAGGCCCTGGACCTCAATCTATGTGTGTCAGTTGGCAGGAGGTGCGTCTCCTGAAGCAGGCAAATATGAGCGTCTGAATTTTCAAGGAAGGACAGGACAGCCCGCCTCTTGGTAGGGTTATTAAGCCCCTTAACGTTAAGGGACAGGATATTAATGTCAGCCGACATGAGAGAAAACCCCAAGGTGTGCAGAGAACGACCGCCCCCAAACTGGCAAAAGCGAACAGAGGGTACAGATTGCAAATACCATCAGTCCGTCAGATCTGGAGGAAGGAGGAGTATACCCCGAAACCCGTAACAAAGAACATATAACTAAAAACATCAACTTGCGAAGTCCACAAATGTCCCGGGCAATCTGCCCCATGGAGAGTCGTGAGATGGATAGCAGGAGCCTCCCGCCGCCCCCACCCCGCACAGGGCCCAGCCAGTTAAATCAATATGGATCCCATTTAGAATTGCAGCTATCGTTACCAGAGCCGGTACGCTTCAGTCCGCGGTTGCTGAGTCCTCTGACAGAGAGTTCAGTACAGCCGTACGTTCTTTAGCCATTGCCTCTGGGTCTGGGCGAAGACGCAATGGAGATTTCCCAACTCGTTGCCATCTTGCTGAGTTGTTGCGACGCCCAGCGGGGGCTTCCCTCTCCGGAGTGTCATGGGCATCCTCCGGTAGTTGAAGAAGTGACGAGGCCTCTCGAAGGGAGCGGACCTGACGGAGCCTGCCCTCCCACTTGAAATTGAGTCGGAACGGATGACCCCAGGAGTAGGAGACGTCTTTGGAGAGCAGAAACGCTGTGACGGGACGAAACTCCTGCCGTTTCTGCAAGGTAGAGGCCGCCAGGTCTTGAAATAGAAGAGGTCTGCAGGAGCGAAAGTCTATGGGGTGTTTGGCCCGCGCCTCCCGTAGGATGCGTTCTTTAAGCTGGAAGTCGTGTACGCATGTCAGGATATCGGAAGGGGGGGCGGTCGCTGGTCTCCTGGGTCCCACACGAGGGGTCCGGTCCAGTTTGATCCGTTGTTCCGGGGGATCCCCCAAGATATGGCGGAACAGCTCCACAACGAAGGCTTCAATGTCCTGCCCCTCCGACCCCTGAGGAACTGCCCGGATTCTGATGTTATTCCGTCGGGAACGGTTCTCAAGGTCCTCCGCATGGGCTTGGAGATCTAAGTGCTGGTCCTGGAGACGCAGGACCTCTTGCTGTAGCTGTGTCACTTCTTCGTCCCGCGTGGCTGTTTGTGTCTCCAGCTCGTCGACTCTCTCTCCCACCGAGTCTATGTCTTTGCGCATCTCCCGAATCTCAGCGGTAAGGTCCTTTTTCATGGTGTGGAATTTGCTCGTGAGGGCTGCAAAGAGAGATTCGAGGACACCACGTGTGACTGGCCCCTCTGGGTCGTCTCGGCCCTGTCCCGCCGGGGGGCCACTCTGCGCCGTCACTGCTTTGGCCCCTCCAGCCCTGGCCTTAAGGAGAAGGTCCTTTACCAATCTATCCTTCCTGGATTTGCTGGTGGCCATCGCGAGACGGCTAGCTCCCTTTTACTTGCAGTTGGGGAGCAATGCTATAGTCAGTAATAGAATTCAGAGCACTAGGGAACAGATAAACTCCCCTCCTAGCTGCTCGAACTATCGCCACTGCCGGCCGTGCTCCCAGGTGTGTGAAGGTCGGTGTCGCGGCATGCAATTTCCAAAGCGTGGTTCTCTCGGCCTGTCCTCTCCACGGAGCCACCCCGGGGCTCCGCCGCAGCACTCCTCTTCTAGCCGCTCGCTAGAGGCCACTAGATTTGCTCCTGTGGAGTCCTCCTCCGGGTTCAGGCCCCGCAGTTAGAGCTATGTCGCTAGTTGCGCTGGTCAGTGCCACACCCTGGCCCATTCAGCCACCTCGCTGCCTCCGACTGCTGAGGGGGGCCCACCTGCATTGCTGATTAGGGGCCTCGCGCCCACGTAGGTCAATCGGCAGAGGCACCCCCACTGGCTGAAGGGGAGGGTATCCTCCAGGAGATCAGGCGCGCGGCCTAGTCACTGCCGCCGCGATGTTGCCGTCTGGTGCGCGTGGGCCCGGGCTCAGGTCCACCCGGCCCCTGCACCTCCCAAGCGTTACGGGGGGGGGGCACAGTGTTCTGGAGATTCTCGGGGGCCTGCAGCTGTTAGGCATGGGCTCACCTGCCCCCGTCAACAGTGCAATCTCCTTCAGTGGCCCCCGGATGGGGGGCCACGCCACTGCTCCCCTCCGTTACCGGGGCCGCCGCTTACATGCACCTGCGCCTCCAGCTGCCAGCAAGATCGCGGCTTCTCTCGGGGCCAGCCACCGCCGACCAGGTCGTCCCAGAGCGCCACCGCCGGACTCCGTCCCACAGTGCTCGGCCGCTCCTGTGCACCTCTCACGTCGGCCGCAGGGTAGGCCGCGAGCCACGCAGCTCCGACCGGAGCGCCGTTCGTCACGGTGGAGCGCCGGCACCGCACCGTTTCCAAGGTCCAAGCTCTGCAGGCATGCACCGGACCGGAGTGGGGTCCGGAACGCTGGTCAGGGATCCGCTAAGAGCTGCTATACGGCATGGGCCCAGGCCAGCGGTCGGAGCGTCGAGCAGGCATGTCCTACTCGGTCGCCATCTTGGCCACGCCCCCCGACGCTCTCTTTTTAACCGAGACCTGGCTTTCAGCTGATACCGTGGCTGAGCCAGGGTTGGCACTTCCTCCTGGCTTCAGCATTGTGACTCTCAACAGAGAGACAAGAGGTGGTGGTGTCGCTGTTGTCTTTAAATCTTGCTACACCTGTGTGTAAGGAAGTGGGTTTCTGTTGCAGTAACCCCCCACTTTTTGCCAGACGACTGATGCACTTTGACTTGATGTGCCCTGGGTCCCTTCCAATCAGGTTCCCAGGGCCTGTGTTCTTTCCCCAAAACTGTACCCAATTGGCATCTCTGGCCACAGGTCAGCCCCTGGTAAATGGTACCACAGGTACCCAGGTCACTGTGACCAGGGAAGACAGACCCTTAGAGGCCCTGCACCTTTACACACACACACACTGCCTTTGCAGGCTTCGTGTTTTGGTGCAGAACAAAGTGAAGAGTCGACATGGCACACACCTCTGTGTGCCATGCCTACAACCCACTGCCCTGGCATAGGTCAGTCACCCCTCTAGCTGGGTGCACTATACCAGTGGTGAGGGTACAGGTGCATGAGCCCTGTATCCCTACAGTGTCTAAGTCCATTCTTAGACATTGTAAGTGCAGTGCTGCCATTAAGAGTATATGGTGCTGGGAGTTTGTCATTACGAACTCCACAGCACCATAATGGCTGCACTGAAAACTGGGACGTTTGGTATCAAACTTCCCAGCACATTAAACCCACACTGATGCCAGTGTGGGATTTAATGTAAAATGCACAACAGAGGGCATCTTAGAGATGCCCCCTGAAACTCGACCAACTTCTAGTGACCTGACTGAGTGGCTGCTTAGGATGCCACAACCAGACATGTTTCTGGACTCCTGGGTCGAGAGCCTGCTGCTCTCGGGGGCCTGAAACAATGCACATCCTGGGACGAGGTGCCAAGCCTCCTCCCACAGGATGGGCAGGGTTCACAAAGGGGAAGCTTCAAAGGCATGCCGCCTTTGTGAGCTTCCCCAGACCATTTGCTGCTTTCAGCAACTGGTCCCCACTGGTCCTACTCCCCACTTTCGGCGGGAGAACCGGCGGGAAAAACAAGTGAGGGAAAGAGGTGTGCCCACCTCTGCCAACTCCACCCCTCAGGTGGTGGAAGCGAGGTGAAGCACAACTCTGAGTCCCCGCCATCTTGAGGATGGGGAGACCCAACCAACCAGGGACAGGCTCCTGCCCCCCTCCCACTGGAGGGTGGCACGATAGGGGGTGTACCCACCCCAGGGAAGGGACCCATTGGTCCCTGACCTCTACCTACCTGTAATGCCCCTAAATCTAGTATTTAGGGGGCACCCTGAACCTTGCTTCCTCAGATGCAGACAAGAAACAAGAAGAAAAGAAGAAGGACGAAGAGCCGTGCAAAGCTAACAAGAGGATGACGCCCACTGACTTTTGCCCCAGCCCTACAGGCCTGTTTCCCCTCGAACCTGCTCCTGCGAAATCCCATTGTGTCCTGCAGCCAGCAACCTCAAAAACCCCGGAGGACCTGCCTGCTTCACTTCCAAGCCTGCTTCTCCAGTGAACACCGGACTTGTTCAAACTGCAGCTTCTGGCTCCGGCCGGATACCGCGAATCCAGCCCACTCTGCACCCGCCGAACCCAGCTCGAGTGGAAAAACACCACGAGGAGGTCACCCCGGCGATCCTGACCCGAGATCCGGCGACTCCTGACCTACCTCAAGCCTCCAGACGACGCGTGCAGCCTCAATCCAGAGGATCCCCTCTACCGAGACCAGAGCGGGTAAGACTTTCCGACGTCCCAAGGCACGCCTGCACCCGACGCCCCACGGCCTTGTGTGCCCAAACCAACGGTGCCTAACCAACCCAAGACATCCTAACTTACCCCTCGAAGTGGTGGTCGCACCCAGAAGATCCTCGTCCCTGAGCCTGCAGTGTTTCTTCTAACCGGAGGCGCTTCATTGAAAACAACAGGGCACCCGACCTCAAAACAGCACCCTGCACCCGGCCGCCCTAGTGCCGCTGAGGGTGCGCCTTTGGTGCTAAACTGATTCCCAATTTGCCCTGACCTAAACCCTAGGAGCTTTGCTCCCACAACCCAGTGGCCTGCTTGCCAGCAGCCACCAACCGGAGACCCCCTATCCTCCATAGGATAACATTGGGCCTCAACACTCTGCACCCGGCCGCCCTAGTGCCGCTGAGGGTGCAACAACAGTGCATCACTGACCCTGGGGGACCCCTGAGTCTAACCCCAGAACCTTAACTCCCACAGTCGATTACTTACCTACAAACCGATAACCTGTTTTTCCTCCATAGGATAACATTGACACTTTTTCTCCAAAAAGTTTCAAAGTGTGGAGTTTTGAAACCTAAAATCATTCTTTAAAAATCGCACAAATAACCAAAACGTGTTTACTTACCTGTTTGCAGGAAATGTCCCAGTGCTGAATCTAGGTATCCAGCACTGAGTTAGAAAAGTAACGTGAAAAGTAACTTACCTGCAATTTACTGGAAAAGCCTATTCATTTCAATGTACTGCTACAAAAAGTTTCTAAGTGTGGAGTTTTGAAATCTGAAAATATTCTTTAAAAATCGCACGAATAACCAAAACATATTAACTTACCTGTTTGCAGGAAATGTCCCAGTGCTGAATCTAGGTACCCAGCACTGAGTTAGAAAAAGTAACGTAAAAAGTTACTTACCTGCAATTTACTGAAAAAGCCTATTCATTCCAATGTACTGTTTTGCTAAGTGTTGCAACCTACTGCATTCCCTGTAAATCAAACAAAGTACAAATTCTATTCCATTTTCGAACTGTTATACATTCAGCAACTTATTATTGCAAAGTATTTTTATGCTTACCTGTGCCAGGCTTGCTTGGTTCTAAAATAAAACAACAATATATTTTTATACAAAAACAATTGGCCTAGAGTTCAGTTCCTGAGTGTGTGAATTCATTTGCTGACTGAGTGTGTACATCAAATGCTTAACACTGTCCTCTGATACTGCCTTACTGCTCGACCAAGCTACCACAAGTAGAGAGTAAGGTTCTATCTAACTTTAACCTCTGCCTACCTTTGGAGTCACCTGGACCCTATACACACTATACCTCATTTTGGTGTAGTATATATAGAGCCAGTTTCTTACACTGCACCTTTGCTAAAGATGCCCTGGCTGGGTGTGACTGTGCGCACTTTGGGATCTCCTTTAACGCCAACTATACTTTATCTGGGCTACTGGTATACCGCCCGCTGGGCCATCTAAAGAGTTCAAGGCAGCACTTACTGATGTGGCTAGCTCTCTGGGCATGAGATCTGCCAATTTTAGTATTATTGGTGATTTGAACCTGCATCTGGATAGCCCACATGATACGGAAACGGGCAGTTTTTTAGCAGATCTTGCTGCTTGTCAGCTGACTCAACTGGTCGTAGGTCGTACCCATTCCGCAGGTCACCTGCTTGACCCAGTGTTCTCTAATCTCCCTGCCCTCACAGCTAATACCCCTATTCCGATGAGTTGGTCCGATCACTATTTGATACCCATGATTCTCTCGGGGTAGAGCCCTCTCAGAGAGTGGTACAGAGGTCAGCTTTTAAACGTCCGTGGCACAAACTGCACACTGACCAATTTCATGCCCTCCTCTCCTCGCACACTCTCAGCATGCCCGATGACCTTGATGCAGCCGATAAGGCTCTATCTGACTGGATTCGGTGGCCACTGGACGCACTTATCCCTGCTAAGTGGTCTAAAGGCCGCAATAGTAAACCCAGCCCATGGTATAATAGTAAGCTCGTTACCATGCGAAAAGCCTGCAAAAGGTCAGAACGGGCTTGGAGACGGGACTACGACCCGTTCCTGAAGGGGCATTATTTAGCAGCTATTAAGACCTACCATAGAGCCATCCAAAAGGATAGGGCAGCTTATTATGCGGATGTAATCAGGAGTAGCAGCAATCCTGCTAAAAGTATCTTTTCTGCACTTAAAGAGCTTAAAACCGCAGGGTCATCAACAGCGCCTTTGATTTCATCTGACCAGCAGTGTGAGGATATTGCTTCCTTCTTTATCACGAAGGTAGAAAACATCTATAGGACCGTCCCCCTTACCTCAATTAATTCAGGTCCCGTTTCAAGACCCCTCACTACTGGCACTCTCGCTGTCTTCCCCTCAATATCCCAGGAGGAGCTGCGTATGTTTTGCAGTAGGATTAAATCTGGCTCTCCTGCAGATCCGCTTAAGCCTGACCAATTTCTTAAATCCTTGCCTGTCCTACTCGCACCTTTGTGCCAGCTGATTAACTTGTCCCTGTCCAAGGCAGCTGTCCCTAGAGCTTGGAAGCAGGCCAGGGTGGTCCCGCTGCTGAAGAAGCCTACTCTGGATACCGCCAAACCGGAGAATTTTCGCCCCATTTCTCTCCTGCCGTGGGTGTCCAAGATTACTGAGGCCTATATCAATTCCATCCTGACAGGATTTCTGGAAAGCAACTCCGTGCTGGATGCTTCTCAGAATGGTTTCCGCCCAGGTCACAGCACGGAGTCTGCTCTCCTGGCTGTGACCGAACATCTGAGGGCAGCCTTAGATGCTGGACGTACCTCGGCGCTGATTTTACTTGATCTCAGCGCCGCATTCGACACGGTATCACACCAGATCCTGTTACAATGGCTAGAAGAGGCTGGAATTGTGGGCCCGGCCCTGGGATGGTTCGCCTCTTTCCTTTTGGACAGAACCTTCCAGGTGGCGGCCCCCCCTTTCGCCTCTTTGATAAATACTGTGAAGCAGGGGGTCCCACAGGGCTCTGCACTGAGCCCAACGCTATTTAATCTGTACGTCCAACCGTTGGCGGCTGTGGCCAGAGGTAGAGGACTAACGGTAGTATCATACGCTGATGATACTCAGTAGTAGCACTGTCTAACGACCCCATGCATGATGCCCTCAAGTTTTGGAGCGATCTAGCAGCTGTCGCGGATTGGATGTCTGCTAACTGTCGCCAGCTTAATGCCAGCAAATCTGAGGTTTTGCTGGTAGGGAAAGACTCTGAGCTGTGGAGCGAGCATTGGTGGCCGGCATCCATGGGATGTGCATCCACCCCCAAAGAGGTGGTTAAAAACCTGGGTGTATGGGTGGACTCGGCCCTCAGTTTCCAGGTCCAAACCAAAAAAGTCGCCAGCACCTGTTTTGGTCTCCTGCATGGGTTAAAACCGTTGCTAGGTTTCTGTGATTCTTCTATTCGTCAGGTCACCATCCAGGCTACCATCATGTCTAGGCTAGACTATGCCAGCTCTCTGTACCCAGGGCTCAACAGGGTCGAAATTCTACGTCTACAGAGGGTTCAAAATGCGGCTGCTAGAACCCTCCTGGGTCTTCCTAGAACCTGCTCCACAACCAATGCCATTCGCAGACTCCACTGGCTGCCGGTGGCTAGGCGTATCGAGTTCAAGTCCCTCTGTATCGCCTTTAAAGTCATGCAGCTTTCTTCACCTAGCATTCTGGCAAATCTGCTCTCACCTTATACACCTACTCGTCACCTCCGATCTATGGGCCAGCACTTGGCGGTTGTCCCCCGGATGAGGAAGGTGCGTGCAGGAGGCCGGTCCTTCCGCTTTTTGGCGGCTAAACTTTGGAACTCTCTCCCGGTGTACATCCGTAGTATGGACAATTATTTAGCTTTTCCCTTCGGCTTAGTATCGGTCTTTTCTGTTAGCCCTTTTCCCTCTTCCGCAGCCTTCTTTTTTTCCTGCCGGTTAGCGCTGGGATGCCCCTTTGCTGGGGCAGCTATGCGCTTTATAAAACCCAGTAACATAACATAACATTAAGCCTCCCGCTCGCAAGCGCATATCTGCCTTCGGGGTCGATTAGCGTCTTTTCACTTGCGAACGACACCCCTGCTCTCACCCAGATGAGGGCGCCTCGCGCATGTGCTGAGTAGCTGGTGCCATGTATTTGGCCCCTCCATCGGCAATGGAGGTGCCCCAGTTCCACGTGGGACATGTGTGTTTCTTGGAGCAGTGCTATATCGGTGGCTCTGCGTAGATAGGCGTAGATCGAGTATCTGCGTGATGGTGTGTGTATACCGCGCACATTCCATGTGACTACGTTGACCTGTGTCATACCTCTTTTTTGCACTTACTAGGTCGGCATTGGGGGGGCAGAATGTTACAGATCCTGGCCTGCAGGGATGTGCTCCAGCTCAGCACTATTAAAAACAGTGGACGTATGTGAACTAAACTGTGTATAACCATGAGGGCGAGGTCCAAGTGGAGGTTCATCCAAACTGTATTGCCCAACCTCGGGCTAAAACTTTTTGTCAAACTGACGTGTGGCGTGGGTGCGTGTGATGTGTCGGCGGCAAAGAGTGGTGCGCCCCTTGTTGCCGTATTTCAGTCATGTATCCCCACGGCCCATCCGTAGCACAAGGGAGGAAGGCGCGGGCCGAGCACGTCCCCCAACGTAGTGTTAAGCGCGTGCTAGACATGTTCATGTGCGAGGCAGCGCCGCGCTGTGTGAATGGAGACAGTGACATAATCAACATTTCATGTAACACAACATTTGCCGGTATGACAGGTACTTGCGTGGGAACATTCTGCCGGCATGGCAGGTACTTGCGTGTGCTATGTTCAGCAATTCACAGGAGACCTTGGGAAGACTCATATAATGTCATCAGCCGTTTGCGGCGTAACCTCCGGCATTGGGAACTCGTCAGGGTCCTCGAGTCTGGATGGCGTGGAGTCCCTGGTGGTCGAGGACCTGGTCGGACTTAAGTGGCTGTCTGAATGGTGCGTTGCGGTTCCCAGCGTCGCGGCCATCTGTAGTGCCCCCGGTCTATCCGCCTCTCTCTGTGCCAGGTCAGGGGCCGTGGAGGTGGCAGCGGTCTCTGAGCGGCGCCTGCTGTGCCTGTTCCGACGGTTTCGTTTCCTGTTGGACTTTCTAGGTTCTTCTTCTGCAGGCGGTCTGGGACCCGTCAATGTCCCTGATTCTTCTAGCCAGTCCCAAACCTCAGCGGGCGAATCGAAGAAGCGCGCCGATCCGTTTGCTACAACACAGAGCCGAGCTGGAAATAGCAATGAGTAATTTAAGCCAAGGTCGCGGAGCTGCCTTTTCACTGCTGTGTATGCACTTCTGCGACGCTGGACTTGCGCCGTGTAATCTGGAAAGACCATGATTTGGCTGCTTCCTACCTTTATGCTTGCCAGCTTGCGGGTTTCGCGGACGATCGAGTCTCTGTCCCTGTAGTTGAGGACTTTAAACAGGAATGGCCGCGGGCGGGCTCCCGGCGGTGGCTTTTGCGCCGGGACACGGTGTGCTCTCTCGACTACAAAGTGAGGGGACAGGGTACCAGCAGGAAGCAAGTCTCTGATCCAACGTTCGGCATAGTTCTCCGACTGCCGTCCCTCCTCTCCCTCTGGAAGTCCCACGACGCGAATATTGTTGCGGCGTGAGCGCCCCTCTGCATCCTCCATTTTGTCTTCAAGTTCATGCACCCGGTCTATCAAGTCTTGGAGGGCTGCGGTATGATTACGTGTGACTGGCTTGAGCTCAGCGAGTGTTTGTTCCTGGAGGTGTACTTTGTCTCCAAGTTTGTGATGGTCAGCTTTCAGAAGGGTGAAATCGGAGGTAACTTTGTCAATTTTGGACTCCAACGAGGAGCGGGTTTGGTCCAGCGCCGATCCTATTTTTTCCACAGCCGCCAGAACCGAGTCCAGTTTGGCAGCAAGTGTTGCGCGTGGCATTTCTGTGTTTGTGTAGCTCTCCGCCGCTGTCTGCTCTGAGCTACCAGTCCGCGCACTTAGTTGCTGGGTGGTGGTAAGTAGGCGGCCCATTACTAGCTGCTGCGCTGTCGGCATTCGTCACAGGGCTGTGGTGGTGTCACCAGGGCAGAGTAGGGACCGTGATGGCGCAGTAGGCCCAGTAGCATGGAGGAGCTGCCCTCGCAGCGTATGAGGCTGACAGTTGCCGGGATGTGCGTGGGCAACCTGCACACCCGCGTGTTATCGTCAGGTTACCACCTCCACCCTGGGTAGACGCAGGGAGGTCTGATCAAGTCTGTGGTTTGTAGGGAGTCTTAGCGGCGGGTTCGCTGGTCTGTGGGCGCTCACTCAGGCGTCACAGGGCATCAATTGACTGCTTATGGTACAGTATAGGGGGAGGGCAGCCCCGCTGCGCACGTTCCTCCTGTGACTCCGGCACTGTGGCGCACTGCGAATCAGCGCAGCGTGGGTGCGCAGCGCCTCCTCGCGCTCGTGTTTGGGCTCCGCAGAGCAATCGCTTCTATCAGCTTCTCAGGCAGACAGCCTAGGCCCGATCCAACCTCCAGGCAAATCTGTGTCTGGGCGGGTTCCGCGCTGGTAAGCCCCCCGCTCCGTCCGCGCAAACGAGGCCCAGGTCAGCCTCACGACAGCCCAGGTGGCGGCAGTCCGCCCCCTCTGCATTTTGCGCTATCGTCTTAGGGTAGTTCAAGGTATGTGGGTGAGTTGGGCAGCCCAGTGCAACTTCAATTCAGGCAAGGGGAGAGGGGAAGTCAGGGGTAGGCCGCCCGCTTCAGTGCTCTCAGGACAACCTCTCCCCTTGGGGTCCACAGCTCAGGTCCAATATATGTGCTGTGTTTCTCCGGGGTCACTAGGCCACCAGCACTGTCTCTCCCTCACACCACCGCAATGGCGCATTGGCAGTCCAAGAACCCAGCAGCAGTAGGCAGCCTCCTCCATCCTACAGCAACATAGGGGAGCGCCTCAGTGGCAGAGCTGGGGGGGCACGATGGTGCAATCACAGTCCAACGGCCCAGGAGGTGAAGGACCACACCACGCGGGCCGCCTCCGTAAGCCCTTGCTCCTTCTCAGCGCCCCGCGCATCCCCGCGGGGTTTCTGCAGGGCTTAAGCGTCCGATACTTCACCGCATCCGCAGGCGGTCTCAGTGCGGCTTAGGGCGTCCTCAGCACCTCGTTGGTGGCAACCGTTCTGACGAATGAGGAGCAAGTCAGGGGAGCAGGCCGCCCACCCCTATGCGCTCGCCGCAGGCCTGTCTCACAGTACAGGGGGTCACCGGGCCGCCTCAACGGCCGCTCTCCTCTGTCTGCACAGTGGCTCACGTTGGTGAACAATTTCACGCTACAGCAGGAGGGCGCTCAGATTCCCAAGGTGGGGACTCCCCAGCAGCCCGCCGTCTCCTACCAGCTTTTCCGGCGGCCCCGCGCGCGTGCAGGTCCACACCCCGCGGGCCGCCACAGTAGGCCGTGATATTGCAGCTCGCGCGCGCGCCTCGCCGCTGGGCCTCCGCGGGGCACGTCGTCTCTTCAGCAGTCCGCAGGTCCCGTTGGAGGGGTCGCACGGGTGGCAGGCATCCGGGGTCCCCCTCGACGGTGACCGCTGCAACACACCCGTCGACTGGAGGAGGTCAGGCGCCCCGCAACCGCCAGCCGCGCCTCTGAAGATGATCGGCGGCGCGTTCCTCAGCGCCGGGTCTCACAGGGTCTCAGTCGCGCCGTTTCTCGCCTTCTCCGCCTGCATCCGCTCTCAAATTTGGGTTGCCGCTGCTCAGGCGCCTCTGTGCTGGCTGGGCGCACCCGGATGGCGGGGGATACTGAAATTGGACAGGATAATTAGGGGCAGAAGGACGGAGCTCTAGTGAAGCACGTCCGCCATGTTTGGCTGGCTGGCCACGCCCCACGGCGAAGGCTCTTATTAAAGAGTTTTTCCCACGCTATGGCTTGCCCCGTTTGATTTGGAGTGACAACGGAAGTCACTTTAATGCAAAAGTGATCCAATTGGTGTGCGATGGTTTGCACATCATGCAAAAATTTCATGCAGCAAATCATCCCCAGTCAGTAGGTTTAGTTGAGAAGTACAATGGTACTCACAAGCTAAAATTGGCTAAGATTAAGGAAAGTACTGGGTTGCAATGGCCAGATGCATTACCCCTTGCTCTATTGTCTACCAGAATGACAGCCCATTCTAGAACAGGATTATCGCCATATGAGGTGGTCTTTGGCCGTCTCGCAAATGTGTGGGGCGTCCCTAGACCGAAAAAGTTTTCTGAAATTGATTATCCTTTGTTAGTTGATTATTTATATGATCTTACTAAAAGTTTACGTTCTATTCATCAACAGATGCATGAAGCTTTGCCTCCAGCACCAGAGGGGCCCGGGCACACCATGCAGCCTGGAGACTACATCCTCATTAAGAATTTCCAGAGACGAGACAGCTTGGAACCCAGATGGAAAGGACCATATTTGGTCCTTATCACGACAAGGAAGGCAGTGAGAGTGGACGGTCGGAAGCATTGGGTCCATACCTCTCATTGCCGACGAGTGCCGCTCCCCCTCCCCTATGATGGATGGGTTCGCGAGGGGATAGGGGACCACGAGATGGAGAAGGTTCCACATTTTCTTCTCTTTTCTGACGCCCAGCTGACTTGGGCGCAGACGGAGGAAGAGAGTGAGGCGATTCTGAACGAGGCAGTTCCCCCAGAAATCAAGGCTGCCCTGGCTTCTTTTTCAACCGATCCACAGGAGCCTGAGCCTCGCTCTCCGACACCCCCTGAATTTCAGATTCTTCTACGAGATGAGACAGTAAGTAGCAAGGTATGATTTGCGTCCTCGACGGAAGGATAGTGCACCAAAAGAGAAGTAAGTGTAGCAGGGATGGACTTCTTGGATAAGATTAGTAAAATGCCTTTTGTTTCTGCTTTTTCCTGTTAGACTAGGGATCAGAAAATTGGTGCACTGCCTGTGACGCAGGACAGGATAAGTTTAGGGTATTTTCCAAGGAGGGAGAGTGCCCTATCTTGAGAACAGGGAACATTTGCTGATGAGCTGCAACAGTGTGGCTCCACCGTACAGTGCTCAATAGCACCATTAAGGATTGAACAATAGAAGCATGCCAGGGAGGCTTGTAACGGACCCTGAATTTTTTCTCAACGTTTTATATATTTATTTTTTTTGTGTCCTTTCCATCATTGGTTCCATTACGTGACGTCTCTTTCTCTGGTGATTCTATTTGTAAAATCCATAGTAAAAATGTATCTGTTTGGTCGTCCTATTGTAGAAAATGAGCAGCCTTTTGTGGCCCTGCGACCGGGGCAGCTTGGTTTTGATTGGTTGCTCAGAAAGAAGGTGTTCTGTGTTATTTTCCTATTACTGTTCTTATTGGTGGGAGGGGGGGATGTTCTGGGTTCTGGAGTGTTCTGGTGATACACCATCGTGTGCTTTATATCGGATAGTCTCTTCAGATCGTAGCAAAAGAGATATACGAAGTAATGTTTTCTTGGATACGCACAGGAAGTTTTTCAGAGATAACACAGCTTGTTATCCCACTGATTCTGTTACAGGTTTATGGACTGCTTATCCATTATCATTGGTGAATTATACATATGTTCGTCCTCCCCATTTTGCAGTGGCAAGGGGTGAATTTGGTATGGGATATCCTGGCCCTTGTTTGTATTACAGAAAACCCAGAGGGACAGGGTACCCAGGTTGCATGCCTGAAATGTATTGCGATAATTTGTATATTGATAAACGAAATATCACTCTGACAGGTTGGAATTATCAAGATCTGACAGTCACTCAAGAGGCAGGTATTTATCCTGCGTGTTGCCCAATAATAAATAGTACTGATGCTTATTTGTACCTAAATTGCTCCGGATCAATAGTGTACAAAAATATATTGCGTTTAGGAAAGAAGGATGACCCTAGTATGGAGGGTATGAATACTAGATATGCTCCATTGACTTATCAAGGCCTGCTTTATGCACACCCAGGTTTTTATTTTTTGTCAAACGGCACCTATTCTAATATGTACAACGGCACAGAGGATGTGGCCCTGGGAATGGTGTTACCTCTTGGAGTACCTTGCAAGTATAGTAAACCACATACAAGATGGGTGAAAAGAACGCTGACCAAGGAATTTTGTGAGGTAGTTACCGATTTGGAAGTCAACAATTACAGTAATGGTATCACTTTTGGATATATACTTTCCTCTATTATCACATTTGGTGGCACTGCCATGGCCAGGGGTGAACGAGCTAGAGAGTATTTTGGGTGCAAACTGCAGATTCTGTCCAATTCTACAGTGGCAGCTTTACGTGACATCACCACCCAGTTAGAAAGTATGCGCATATACTCTGAGCAAACGAGATATGCGGTCGATTTTATTTTTTGTCAAACGGCACCTATTCTAATATGTACAACGGCAAAGAGGATGTGGCCCTGGGAATGGTGTTACCTCTTGGAGTACCTTGCAAGTATAGTAAACCACATACAAGATGGGTGAAAAGAACGCTGACCAAGGAATTTTGTGAGGTAGTTACCGATTTGGAAGTCAACAATTACAGTAATGGTATCACTTTTGGATATATACTTTCCTCTATTATCACATTTGGTGGCACTGCCATGGCCAGGGGTGAACGAGCTAGAGAGTATTTTGGGTGCAAACTGCAGATTCTGTCCAATTCTACAGTGGCAGCTTTACGTGACATCACCACCCAGTTAGAAAGTATGCGCATATACTCTGAGCAAACGAGATATGCGGTCGATTTTATTTTAGCCAAGAGCAGTGGTGCATGCGCAGTAATAGGAGAGCAGTGTTTGGTCGGTATCACGAATATGGAGAGAAATATCACTCAACATATTTTAGACATTTTGGAAAATGTTCGAGGAATGGAGAGTGGTAACTGGAGCTGGTCATTATTTGGTGGTTGGGGTTGGATTCTAGAAAAGGTGATATATTTTATTGTCCTTTTAATATGTTGCTGTGTTGTGAGTCAGTGTCTTCTCTTATGCTGCTCATACTGTGCTACTTATCTTTCTCCCAAAAGGATTTCAGTTCACGACACTAATGCAAAGATAATGCTTCAAAAGGAGCTTGATACTATTATGCAAGTAGATGAGGGTGTTTTCGGTTCAACTACTTCTCTTGCAGGTTCTGTTCCTGATGTTCCTTGTGCTGATAATGATTAGTGTTATTTCTTTCCATATGTTTGGCTATGCATATATACGTATATACATCCGCACTTGACATGTTATTACCTGTCTTTCTATATTTTCTCTACTTTTAGAATTGTAAAGACCTTTACCTGATAGCACGAATAAAGATGTCCGTATTAGCTTATAAATGCTAAAAGGAGGGTCTGTTAGAATTGAAATGTATTAGTACCATATTACTCGTATTTTATTCGATACTATGTTAGCATTTATGTAGCTAATTCATTATATATTCTCGCTGTGTGCATACATGATCAGAAAGTGCAGATGTTATGTTAGTTAGGTTGACATCTGTGCCACCATTTTAGCTCTCGAAGACGCCATTGTGTATTATAATCGAAACTGTTACTTGATCATTTACGAAAAATGGTCCTTTGTAAGTTTCGTTTCTTCAATGTCGAATCTTGCTCATTAACGCATGCCTTTTCTGTTACATAGAGGCCTTCTCCCACCTGTCTAGTAGGGAGGATAAGCCAGACGACCTTGGGCAGTAGATAGCTTGTGCCAGGCTTCGTAATTGAAACTTGTGCTCTGTACCCCCATTGTATTACGACAGCTACCAGTATTTTTCCATAGTAGGCAGGTCTTTGTGGGCTCTGCAACCTTTATAATGTAACTTTGTTTGTTAGAGTCAGTCCCTCGTCAGCCATCATAGGAGGCTGGTCAGACTGGACTCCACAGCAGTGTACTTTGTGAATAAACTAGTATGCTTGTGTTCTCTACTGCGTCACCGACTCTTCATTGAATGGAAGGCCAGAGGAGGTCGAGAGTGACCCGGGTGGCCCTAATCGGGTCACTTCCTTTAATAGTACACAGAGCATACCTCACCAAAAATCAACCAATACCTCCAACGTACAGCTGTTGACTGTCCCCATTTCTCTCTTGTAGATGCTGACCTCTTGCATATGCTCTGGAGATGTCGACGCCTACAACATTATTGGCAGGGAGTCACTAATAAGTTATCCGCCTGCACGGGACACTTGGAACTACATGTTTGGGAGGTGTGCATTCTAGGGCTCTATCGCCGGACCAAGAAAAACAGGGTCACTCCGGGTTTCCTTAATTTAGGGCTGATCACGGCCAAGCGCCTCATCACTCGAAGATAGAAACCAAGGGAAGCCTCAATCAATTACAGCTTGGCTGCAGTCCCTTTTAGCACTGGCTCAGGCGGAAAGCGTTACATTGCATAGAGAGGACAACCTTGGGCTCCGCAAGCACCCTATTGCATCCAGCTGGGATGCTATATTAGTAGACCTGCAAACTGCTGCTCAGTTGCCCCCCTCACCAGCCACAAATTCACCACTGCACCTATCAGACGAAACAGGGCACTAAGCACGGTGCTGGTCTATTGGAGCTGTGGGGGACTATATAACACATGCGCCACACACGTTACCAGGTTACTGAATTAATGTAGCGGCTCTACGCTACTACCAACTCACTGCTTAATATGAGTGAAGAAGATTTGCTGTGAAGAGTAGGAGGGCGGGTGAGGGAGAATGCCAGGAATCTTAGTTGATGTTAATGTCTTCTTTTTATTCAATTCACCTGTTTATTGCCAGATACCCAATTGACCCAATTGTAGTGTAGCATTGGTTATAGCACACAACCTGTATGAATCCGTAAAGCTCACACTATTGCAAGGATACCCGATAGGACTAGGAAGTAATCAGACGACACTGGCAATAAATTACTGTTATAGCAGGTAAAACAGACAATCATATTTCATCCCACTGTCACCATGTATGTTGAGTACAAGGTCGCGCCACATGTGCTAACAATGTACCATATCTGAAAAAAAAACTTCAATAAACAGTTTTAAACAAAAAAAATCAAGGGAAAGCTAGTGCAGGGGCTCACTGACAACATCACCGCCATGTGATACTGCAGGAGACAGAGCAAGGTGCGGTCATGTACCCTTTGTCAAGAGGCCCTGCGCCAGTGGACATGGCTGGAATGTTTGGGATATCCCTGGTGGTCCAACACCTGGCGGGCTCTCTGAACATCAGAGCAGAGAAACTCAGCCGAAGATGCCGAGCGAATCACGAATGGAGTCTCCATCCGGAGGTGGTGCAAGGTCTCTTTCAGCAATGCGGAGAGCATTGGTTAACTCTGTTTGCTACTGCTGAGAAAGAGCAATGTCATCAGTTCTGCATGCTGGAGTTTCCAAGACAGCTCTCGCTCTGAGACGCTTTTCTTCTCAAGTGGAGTTCAGGCCTCTTATACGCATTTCCGCCCATACCACTCCTGCCCAGAGTTCTCAAGAAGGTCAGGAACGACTGGGCCCAGGTCATACTTGTGGCTCCAGACTGGGCTCGGAGAGTTTGGTATCCCGAGCTGTTGAGCATGGCCATCAGTCCTCCGATCAGGCTGCCCCTCTGGAGGATCGTCTGTCACAGCAGCAGGGGAGGGTTAGCCACCCAAACCTGTCAACACTCCTCCTTCATAAAGGAGATTGAACGGCGACAGTTGACAGCTTCTGATCTTCTGCCTGAAGTCTGCAATGTTATCTTGGCAACCAGGCATCCCTCCACCAAGACGGTATACGCCTGCCGCTGGGCAAGTTTGTGGCATGGTGTGCAGAAAAGCAAGTTGACCCTCTTTCTGCTCCCCTTTCTCTGGTCCTACTGTTTATTCTTTCCCTTGCCCAGCAGAGCTCTGCATTGGGCACCTTAAAGGGCTATCTTTCACGTAGGCCAGTCCATCACCCTTCTTACCTTTTATTCTCTGCCGCATCCCTCTAAGGAAGAGGAGCGACTCCACAAGCTGGACCCAAAAAGAGCGTTGTCATTCTACCTTGACTGCACAAAAGATTTCCAGGTAGACGACCAACTCTTCATGGAGTATGTCAGAGCCAAGAAGGGAAAGGCTGTGCAGAAGTAGACCATCTCCTGATGGTTTGTGCTCTGCATTAAAATCTGCTACACACTGGCGAAGAAGCAACCCTCTGAGGGTTTGCATGCTTATTCTACCAGAGCCAATGCTGCGACGACTGTGTTAGCAGGCGGAGTTTCAGTCCTGGACATCTGCCAGGCAGCAACATGGGAATCTCTGCACACATTTACCAAGTACTAATGCCTGGACAGTCAGGTCTATAGGGAGGGGCACTTTGCCCATTCGGTGTTGCAGGACTTTTTAGTGTGAAATTGTTTTGCAGTCCTACCTCCGGTGAGGCATTGCTTGGGTATCTATTCTAAGGTAAGGAATCTGCCTCTAGAAGTCTCTTTCAGATGAACAAGTTACTTACCTACTCTAATGCCTTATCTGGTAGAGACTCTGTCTAGCTGCATATTCGTTCCCACCCCACCCCACCCATCCTCCCTCTCGGGGAACAGATTTCTAGGGTCAAGGCTGTTCTCCTTTCAGGACCCAAGTTTCCCAAACCAGCGCTCAGTGTTCTTCTTGGCTCCGCAATCCTGGCATGGAAAGTCGCAAAAAGAAACTGATGTCCATGTGCTGGGGTGGCTATATAAACCCAACGCACGTCACTTCTGACACGGACGACAGTGCCATTCGGACCCCGGATTACGCCACCTACCGGCATGCAGGGTACTGCTCACGAAACGTTTTCAGATTCAGACTGATGCCTGGGGATAATTCTAAGGTAAGGAATCTGCTGCTAGATAGAGTCTCTATTAGATAAGGCGTTACAGAAGATAAGTAATTTGTCCTTTGGGCATTGTGAAAGGCTATTTATCAGCTATGTTTGCTTTTTTGTGGTTGCTAGATCAGCCTTCTTTATTTAAATCACTTGTTGTGATGAGATTTTTGAAAGGTTTCCACAAAATCCTTTGTGATGCCACAGTGGTACTTGAATTTAGTTTTCACTTTTTTGATGTTTGCCCTTTTTTGAGCCTCTGCACAGCTGTCCGTTAAGACTTTTGATGTTGAAAGTGGTCTTTCTCATCGCCTTAACATTGGCTAGGGGTGTGAGCGAGCTGCAGGCTCTTTCTGTTAAAGCAGCAC
This sequence comes from Calotriton arnoldi, assembly GCA_963921515.1. Lineage (NCBI taxonomy): Eukaryota > Metazoa > Chordata > Amphibia > Caudata > Salamandridae > Calotriton > Calotriton arnoldi. Next base: position 3,582,702 of record CAWUFW010000319.1, read on the forward strand.
ATACAACATTCTTTCCAGATAAGTTGGTGTTTAGGACCCAAGCTTCCTTTCTGCCTAAAGTGATTACTCCATTTCATGTCAGGTAAGCTCTCACAGCTTTCTTTGCTCTACCTTACCACTCTAGAGAGGAAGAGAGACTCCAACGTTAGGACCCCGAGCGGTTACTTAGATTTTTTTATAGATAGCACCAAAGAACATCATGTAATGATCAGCTCTTTGTGTGGCTCTCTGACGCAAAGAAGGGGAAGTCAGTACAGAAGCTGACCATCTCCCAATGGATTGCTCTCTGTATAAGGATCTGCTACTCACTGGCTTAGATGCAACCTCCAGAAGGCTTATGGACTAATTTTACCAGAGCCAAAGCTGCTACACTGTTCTGGCAAGTGAAGTGCTCGTCTTGAACATTTGTTAGGTGGCTATGAGGGCATCGGTACATATGTTCATGAAGCACTACTGCCTCAATCGGGTCTGTTGAGAGGGGCATTTTTCAAGCTTAGTCTTGCAGGACTTTTTGGTGTGAGCCAGTTCACAGACCCACCACCTAGAGAGGTACTGCTATGGTATCTATTCACAAGGAAAGGAATCTGAGGTAAGAGGTATGCATCAGAGGAACAAGTTATCTTCTTAACGATCTTTCAGGTGGATACTCATCTAACCACAGATTCCTCACCAATCCTACTGCTTCCCTGTTCTGTGAACTGGACACTTTTCCATCTAAAAAGGTCCCAATTTGGAGATCTGCGCACTGGTAATGCCACTATGTAGATAGGCTCTGCACCGAAGGACAGCCTGAGAAAGTAACTGACGAAAGCGCAAATGGGCAGCACTTATATGTGGCTGGTCACTTCTGTAGCAGAACAACGTCAGCACAGAGGCAAATGACACCACCTACCAGCATGCAGGAGTACTGCTGTAAAAATTCTGTATCCAGTCTGACACCTGGGTAATACAAGGTGAAGACTGCAGTTAGATAGGCTATCCACGAGAAAGATTGTTACCGAAGGTAAGCAACTTGTTTGTTCACCACATGACCATTCATTGAGATATTCAGCATGTGGTAGGAGGGAGGCAGAAAATGGCTAGGAGGAGCTGTGCCATGTGGACAGTGGCCCAGGCAGATTGGGGATAAAAGAACAATATTCAAATATAGAGCAAATTATTTACTTCTAAAGTTTTTAGGAAAATAATTGGTAATAAAAAAAGAAAAATAAGCAGGTTGGGGAAAGGCGGGATTCCTGTTTTGTATGGCTGTAAATTTAAAGGTGGTGGGTGGAACCTACTGGGTTTCCCTCTCCAATTAGAATATGGGGTTGCATGCAAAAAAAAAGGAGAAATCATTTTAAAATAAATAATCCTACTGGTAACTTTTATTATTCAAGGGTCGTTTAGCTAGGCATGTTAAAACCTCTAGCCTTATATCTTGGCTTTAACAATTCTCGGCATGGCCGGACTGGGAACCGAAACTGCCCCTGGCAAACAGCTCTGGGGGCTGCTAGTTGGAAGCACCACTCCCGTCTCACCACTGCAGCTTTTATTACAGTGGACCAGCCCCTGGTAACAAAAACGGACTCCCAGGGGTCCAAAACTGGCCCCCTCTCTGGCGGCCCACTGGGGCAACGCCCGGTGCCTGCTATCGCCAGTCCGGCCCTGATTTTTAGGTTTGTTTGTTCGCAATCCACGAAATTGGGTTACTAGAAACTGCTTAAAAATATATAAAATCTGGGTTTGCATGTGGGTACTGCTATGAACTGGGGAGGTAACAAGGTCCCCTCCTAGCACATCCTCCCTTCTTTTTTGGTGGTTACCCTGTCTCATCCTATGAAAGTGGTTCAAGTAATCCCAGACAAGTTGAAAGGACTGAGTCGCCTAATAATCTTTCTTCAAGTATGAGACAACCATTTTCAATCAGACCTGGTTTTTAAGGTCCAGGGAAGGAGTGCCATGTGCTTGGTAGCTGCATGCTTTTACAGGATCAAATATGCTTTTGTAGTCTTGCCAGCAAAAACAGCCCTGTTTTAGAGCTCCAAAGCATCCTGCAACTGCAGGAAGCAGATGTCAGTCACAGATCTGCAAAAGGTGTACCTTTGGTGCCTGGGCTAAGGACACAACTTGAAGTCTTGTGGTAAGTGCGTTCTCATGCATCTGAAGGTAGGGTGACCAGAATTGTAAAGCCAAAAACCGGGACATTTCATGGAAATAGAAGAAGGACTACAGTTTTACTTCAAGCGAGCGCACAGAATGACAGCGCTCCTCAGCACAGAATTACAGAACAGGTAGTTAGATCATACATAAAATGCAATTTTTAAACCCAGAAGCTTCCCTGTTAATTAAATTGCTTTCTAGAAACAACTGCTCACTACCCCTGCTTTGTACAACATAAAAAACACCTTCTGCTGTTTTCAGCTGACCCTCTCTAACAAGCATTGGCATAGCCAATAGGTCTCGCTTTTGGGACCTTATAAGTATTTAATTATGCAGCACAATATCCTTGGTGCAACAACATCAACAGTTGCATAACTAAATACTTATAAGGTCCCAAAAGCGAGACCTATTTGCTATGCCAATGCTTGTTTCAATAAAGGAATGTCGAGAAAAAAAAAAGGAGGGTCGTTTGCAATGCATGGCTTACACTTTGACGGCGAAAGGTAATATTTAAGTATTAGTTTAAATCTGAGATACTCATACGCCCCAATAAAAGTAATACTTAAATCCTGCAAAAAAGTGTTGTAACTGCTTCATTACAAGGTATAGTAGCCATGCATGTGCTGATATTGTCCCAGTAGATGTGTAGAAAGTACCACGCTAAGAATAACTTGCATGGAATATTACTAACCATCCTAGCTCTACTGGGAAGTACTAGTAAGGTCCACTACTAGAATGGCAGCCATGCTCAGAGGTGCCGGTCCTCTTCACTACGAGGATTACAACCATGGTAAGGAGAGTCGGCAATGAACTTAAAATGTGAGACATTCTTGTTGACATGTGTCAGTACGTATGCAGTGGCGACACGGGGAGTTCCAGAGCATTTTTTTTTAAAAAGTGGACTTCCCTCATCTCCCTACGACGAGTCCCCGAAGAAAATGCTTTCCAGTTCATACACTGGTGGGCGAGACAACCATAACTAAGTGTTTCATATTTTAATACAATGTTACAAGCACACGTATGTATAGCAATAGAAAATATTATGCTGCAATAAGAGGTGTTTTGTAAGTATCACACTGTCAACTGTGGAATCGGTAAACAAGACAAAATAGGATTAGGGATCGCGTAAACCTGATTATTACACATTACAGGTAGAATATTATTTTGAGGATTCCTTCGTGACACAGACACAAGGCGACCTACGGTCTCGCATTTGTTAAGTGAACGAAAGGTGTCAATTCTCGCTGTATAGTCAGCTAATCTCCAAAAATGCCCCCTTAAACACGGACAAATAAAACTATGCTACACATGCCATTGCAATAGTTAAAAATACAGATGCATTTAAAGAACATAACAGAGAAAGAGGCTCATATAATACCCACTTAAATAATAAAAACACAGAACTGTGGTCTCCGGGAGCAGTTCAGACGCCAGCCCTTCATACAGTCATTCAGGAATGAGGGCCTTCTAAAACAAGCCCGGCTTCAAAAGTGGTGCGCGCGTGAGCGAAAGCAGCGCGTTTGCACATATGTTGACAATTATCGCGAGACGCGGCGGGGGAGGGGCGGATGAGCGTTGAAAGAGCAAGCCAGAGGAAAGCCAGATGGCGCCTGACGAAAAGGGAGGGGGAGAAGGGAGGGGGAGTACGAGCAGAGGAGCCTGATTACAGCAACCCAGATGGCCTGTGCACGTTCACGCGATCGTGAACGCAAGCTGGAGGCCAGCAAAAGCCTGTGGGTAGCACTCTAAAAAGCCACCTAGTAAATGTCTCGCAGAGCAGCGCATGCGCTGGCTCAGGCGAGACCTAAAAACCGGGACAGGAGCTAAATTTCCTGAAATCTGCCCGGACAGCTGGTGAAAAACCCGGACCGTCCGGGCAAATCCGGGACGCCTGGTCACCCTATCTGAAGGTGATTTGAGACCGGGAGGTAACGCTGTATTTCACTGAACACAAGAAGTAATCTCTGCCTTCACGTAAATCTTGCTGTATTGTGGGCCTGGTCTCGGTTCTGGAGCCATCCTGGCGACCGTTCCACTTCCCACTTTAAGTTCTTTGCTAAGTCCAAGTACAAATTCAAGCATACAAAAAGCACACTCCTGCCACTCTTACTCCAAAGAGAAGGTGTGAAGGCTGGTCAAGATGTCAGTCACACTCCATCAAAGTCACCAACCACTGAGTCAATCCTTCAATTGATTCCTATATGCCATGAGTGTCCCAGGCTGTTGTTGACCCAGCAGTAGATTGAAGCCCTCAGAGGCCAGGCTGCAAATTTTCAGTGTGCTTCCAGCTCCCTCTGGTGCACTTTCAGACCCAAGGGAACTACAGGGGCCTTCATTTGGATTAACGCTGGTAGTTCCCTCCCAGGCACCATCTGCCCACTCTGGTCCTGCTACTGGGCCCTTAATGACTCCGGTACAGACTTCTATTGTGGCCCCAATTTCCAAACCAGTTCCTCCTGGTCTGGGGCAGATACTACTGAGGCTGGTAGCTGATGCCCGTGTCAGATCCTGCACCAATGGTCCCACTCAAAGTCTTCTGGTAAGACGACGTTCAAACGCAAACATTAAAAAAAAGTGACTCAACCTCTTCCAGCCAGTCGGACTCCAGAGAGAAAGTGCAAGGGCGGCAAGGTGTCCTTATTCCTTTTTCCTTAAAAGGAAAGGGTCGAGAGCTGCTGCATTCTGGATTTTTCCATACAGAACCAGTTACTCCTTCTGCAAAAGCTTGATGTTCATATTGGCACAAGTCTTGGCAGTGGTCTAAAATTACCGTTTGTTGCGTTTGATGAACCTGTAGACACTTAATTCAATGTACTCCTTCTGCAGAAACACAGTAATTTAGGGCAGGAAAAGAACACTCCCAATATAGAATGCTCTTTGGTCTCAGCGCAATCTTCAAGGCATGGCTAAGTTTGTTAAGCCCATTGATTGTCTATGTATGGGTACTATGCTTACCTTGAGAACTGACTCTTCAGAGCAGCAGCTACAAAGTACATAAAATCCTAGATGAAGCCCTGCATAACTTTTATGTCATGCAGACCTTCTGCTTTTAGATTGATAGAACCAGGGGTCCTTCCAAAAGGAGTCAGTTTATCTGGGAAATCCTGCACACCAACCTGGCAAATGCCTTCTTCCTTAAAGAGGATAATGGCTATCAGTGGGACTACTAACTGCTTTTAAAACACACACTTCCTGCAGCTCCGTGAGACAGATGGAGCTGCAGGGAGTGATGTTGCATTGGCCTAGACCTAGTAGGGTTGTAGAATACAAAACACCACCCCATTCTCTTATAGGTACTACTTAGAGGAAGGGGTGGGTCTCTCACTTCTCTGCAGAGGAGAAGGCTGCCTTTGGGGGCTGAGGAAGATGGGTATCATCTCCAAAAAGAGGAGGTTTCATGACGCAAGGGCTCTTGAATATCAAGCTGATGATCTAGCATCACCAGAAAATTAGGATGCAGAATTACACATTCTTCTCAAATACACACAAACACTATTCAAAACTAAATTAAGTTGTATGCGCTCATAATTTGTTGGCAAGATTTAGCTCTCAGCAATAGGATGGAAATATGACTCATATAATGAGTGATATGATTGATCTTACACAAGGAATTAGCAAGGCAGCTAAATACTGGCAACACAATCATACTACAGTAAAAGACCCGGGCCTTGATTTAGAGTCTGGTGTATGGATCATTGTTTCTCCATCATGGAGGGACTGGTCTGTCTGTCAGGCTGACAGATAACCATTTGCTGTATTAAGGGTTTGGCCCGATAGACTGCCATCTGACTTGCTGGAGGACAGCCTGTTGGCTGAACCTCAGTTCACGGTTGACAGACTGATGGTGGGCATGGTCTGTCATATTTAGAGCTGTCAGAATGGAATGGAGGTACCCTTACAATGGAGGACACAATGGCAGACGGGGTTCATACAGCAGACGCATCCGTCAACGTTGATGGATATATCATTCAACACACACCTGATCAAAACCTACTCACAAATAACTCCTGCAGCTCACAGTATAAAAGACACTCCTCAAATGACACAAACCATTTACCACCAAAACCACGCCTACATAGTCTTTTTTTTTTACGTCTGGAAAAAGACAACCCAGGTGCTCTGAAAATGAGTTAACTATAATGGTGGATGAGATAACGAGGGTTCAGCCACAGTTGTTTGGAGCACCGGTCCAGACAACAACCATGAGTCAGAGATGGGAAATATGGGCCAGAATTGTGGATAAGGTGACTGCTGTCTTCAACACCAGATGCTCACAGGAGGATATCAGCAAGATGTGGATCGACTTTTGGGGGAAAGTATGTTCCCTAACTTCCAGGGCACACCAAGACACCCCAGCAACTAGTGGTCAGGGGGTCTAAAACAGTTAATTAGGATCTCAGGGTCAGAAGCCACCAAAGCCTTATATAAGAATGTGACTGTGGAGGATTAGATAGTGGGAAACAGAACTTACCTGGGTTGGTTGAAGAGGAGAGAGTCCCTGATGCTGGTCAGGAACACCGGAAACACCCTAACAAGGAAAAAAGAACAAGTTAGTCAAGCAAGGGAGGAGAAAGGGTGGGGACAATGAAAATAGGCAAAACTGAGAGAAGACTTGTCGTGGTAGAAAAGGAGTAGCAACAGTGGAAAAAAGTCAGAAGAGGAGAGAGTCGGGGGGGGTGGCGACAGGACAATAGAAGAGATGGTCAGAGAAGAAGCGGATAGAGAGAGAATCAGTGGAGGAGCAGGAGGAGGAGAGCAACATCGACCAGGATAAGGCGGTGTATGGCGGCGAGGAAAGGCAAAGCGGAGGTGCGACCCAGGAAAGAACAAGGGGCCGAGGCCGACATGGACGAGGAGGATCAGAAGAGCGAAACATGAACGGAAGAGTGGTGGACGCCACTGACAGACGCCTCACTGCCCGCCATAACCCAGGAGGAGTCATAGTACCCTCAGTAACTCTGTGTCTGGGGAAAGACATACATGTCTAAATTGGGCACTAAGTGGTGAACTTGCACATAGATTTACACCTTAATAGGTAGAGCCTGGTGACTTAGGCAGTGATTCCATAATTTTCTTTTTGTTTTGTTGTTGTGTGTGCATGGTTGACTTTTCTTTCTTTCTTCATTTACGTGCTCATTGGTGGTGGGATGGTTTCCTTTGTATAATAGGAAGCCATAGACTTCAATTTATAAAATAGGCAAGTTAAGAGGCATGTGATTGAAGGAGGAAACTTTTTTCTCTCCCTTTCTTTCCGTGTTAAGTCCTTTCTGCTCACATCACTATAACATGGGTGTATGATCCGGTGAGTGTTAAGGAAAACATTAACGAACAAAAACTTTCCCTGAATGTGGTGCATGGGATACCTCTTACTAGAAAGGTATTTATGCTAGTTCACTGTGGTGGAGAAAGAATAAAAAAGTAAGCTAGTAGATACTCCTAGGCATAATACCCGTAAAAAGTATAGTTACTTACCTGGGTGTTTCCATCTTTCCGAGGGCGTTGGTACCACCACTATGGAAAACCCTAAAGAGGAAAGATAAAAAAGAATGTGTTATTGGATGAAACCACTGAGAGAAGGGAAATAAAGTGGAAACAAATCTACATTAAGATTTGTTTTTCGTCTTTCCTCTGTTTTTTTGTGCATATAACAAAGGCACCATTCGGAAAATCTTAACAGACAAGCCTCCTAAACATTATTTCCACCCATCCCTCCACAGTGACTTTGGGTTTTGTGAGCTTTGGGTGTGGTGGAGATTTGAGCATATTGGAATTCAGTTGGAACAACATTAGAATTGTGTATAATCTTACAAATGTTGGCATAATTCTGAGGTTCAAGGTTCCATAAGGGAGAACTGCTTAGATATACCTAATGGGTTTGAATTGGCTGTTGTCCACAATCTGGTTCACGGCATGAGGGTTTTCGTCTATGCAGATGGTCATTTTTAGGTCTCGCCCTGAAGCCAGCGCTTGCGCTGGTCTGGGCGAGACATTTTGTAAGTGGGCTTTTAGAAATGCGACCACTTTTTTTTGGGCTTGCCTAGAGCATGCGGGTACGCGCACAGTAACGCGCATTCCTCGCATGCTCCAGGCGCCATATGTCTTTCCTCTCACTTGCTCCTCCCCCACCACAGAGCGCTTCTCGTGGGCTTTTAGAAATGCGACCACTTTTTTTTGGGCTTGGCTAGAGCATGCGGGTACGCGCACAGTAACGCGCATTCCTCGCATGCTCCAGGCGCCATATGTCTTTCCTCTCACTTGCTCCTCCCCCACCACAGAGCGCTTCTCGGGGCCGCGCGGCCATGTCACTTTCACGGCCGCGCGTCACTTGCTCTCCCGCTCCTCCCCCCTCCCCCACCACAGAGCGCGTCTCGCACGGCCGCGCGGCCAATGCTTGTTTTATTTAGTTTTTGCGCGTGCGCGCACACAACTCCCGGTCGCAATTCTTGCTCGCGATCACTTTTGCACGCACCATTTGCTTGTTTGAACACTTCTCGCCCTTTCCTTGCTGTTTTCTGTGCATCGCTCATTCTTTCATTACTTGTCACTTTTATGTGCATTTCTCAGTCTTTCTTTGCTACTTCACTGTGCGTTACTCCTTTCTTCTTATTCCTTCTTTGCTGCTTTTCTGTGCGTTTCTCATTCTCTTTCTGCCACTTTCATGTGCTTTTTTCATTATTCCGCAATCTTTCTTTGCTGCTTTTTGAACTTTTACACTGATTCTGTGCCGATCTGCTGGGCATCTGCCACTCTTTCTCATTCATTCTTTGCTGATCTTCTGTGCTTTTGCCTTTCATTCTTTAACATTTTTCTCTGCCCTTTTCACTCAATCCTTGCTGCTCTTGGCTTCTTTTAGTCTCAGCTCTTCTCTTCGAGTTTCGAACTCAATTGCTCTCTTAACTCCTCTTCTTCCTTTTGCTCACTCTTTTGCTCTTCTTCCTGCCCTTTTCCTGAATTTGCGACCTTCCCTGCTTCCTCTCCCACGCCGCACTCCCTTCTCGGTTCCTGCCAGTTACTTAGCCCAACCCATTGCCCCAGAGACCCCCGCTCCTAATTCATGTCCGCCGCAGCTTGGATGCACAGCCCATATGCGCCCCTCCCGTGACCAGCGCCAGACCCCTTGCTTTCACTCCCATCACTGCTACGTCTCTGCTTCCCTCTCCTCACCCTGAACCTTGAATGCACCTTCCAGTGCTGCTGCTACGCCTCGGTAGTCGACTGCGAAGGTGCCTTCCCCTGTTCCACCTGACACTTTTCCTTCACCTTCCCACACCTTCACACCACCCTCACATGCACCGCACACAACACTCACCTCTCCCTCGGCCACGCACACCTACACACCTCTCCCCACCCCTCCCTGTTCTGCCTTCTCCTCAACAACACCTCCCTCAATAAACACGCTACTGAAATATGGGACCTGCTGCACGACCACACATTGAAACTGCTCTTCCTCACAGAAACCTGGCTGATTCTATCGACATTACCACACCTATTCCCAGGCACAAGGTTATAAGACAGGACAGAATTAACAGACCCAGCGGAGGACATGTCATCGTTTTCAAAGAGGTCATCAAGTGTTCCACTGCCTCAGCTAGCACCAACAGCACTGATGCTGGATGTGTTTATTGTGCCAAAATGGCTTCTTTTGTCATCTTCAATGCAAGATGGTGCACACTCTGAAATCCGTAAAAGTGCACTCTCTTAATGCTTTATTTTAATAAATATATTTAGGGTGATCACCAACCTCTAGTTCAGTGTGGACACTTTCTCCAGTCCTTGTCTACTCTCTCTGTACGTCACACCTCTCTTTCAATAAACCTCAGTGCCCCACAGCACTTACCTCTCATGACCTCAACTTGCCACCTCTCTCTCTCTCTCTCTCTCTCTCTCTCTCTCTCTCTCTCTCTCTCTCTCTCTCTCTCTCTCTCTCTCTCTCTCTCTCTCTCTCTCTCTCTCTCTCTCTCTCTCTCTCTCTCTCTCTCTCTCTCTCTCTCTCTCTCTCTCTCTCTCTCTCTCTCCCTCCCTCCCTCTCCCCCTCCCTCCCTCCCTCTCCCCATCTCATCCCCCTTCATTTCTCTTCCATTTACTTCCCCTCCCTCTTAATTTCATCTCTTTATCTTACCCTTTCTATCATTTTTGCCATCTATACCTTACCTTTCTCTACCTCTCGCATGCCTCTTTCTACCTCACCATTCTCTCTTTCATTTCTCTCTCTGCCTCACAACTCACTGCCTCATCTCTCTCTTCCCTACCTCTCATACACTATCTAGACTCTCAATTTACATCACCTATTGGCCTTCTATGTCTCTCTTTTTATTGATGTCCTCTTTCCCTCGCCTTTCCCATTATTTTATTTCTTTCTCTCTACAATGCTCTCCCTACCTCTTCCACTCCATCTATCACTCCCTTTGCTTTCATCTCTCTTTCTATCTCCTTCACTGTTTCCGTTCACTCTCTCTGCTTCCAATTTCTCGCTCGTTTAATACATCTGTCTTACCTCTGTCTCTCTCTCTCCCTATTTCACCATTCTCTACTTCTCCCTCGCACTTACTCTGTATTAGCCTCATCTCTCTACCTCATCTGCACCTCTTTTTCTCTACTTCTCATATCTTTCTATTTTTCATCCCACCGGCTCTACCTGCCTCGCTACTTTGTTTACCTGACCTGTCATTCTGTGCTTCACCTTTCTATTTGTGCTATCTCATTATAACTCACCTCTCTTCCTATCTTATTTCTCTCTAGACCTTGCCCCTCGGGTTGGCACCTTTCTTACCAGCCTATATTTAAAACTGCATGCCAGGCCTCTAAAAACAAGCATTGGCATAGTCAATAGGTCTCGCCTTTGGGACCTTATAAGTTTTTAGACATGCAACAGTTGATGTTATTGCACCAAGGATATTGTGCTGCATAACTAAATACTTATAAGGTCCCAAAAGCGAGACCTATTGGCTATGCCAATGATTGTTTAGGTCTTTCCTATTTGACCGCACACTCTGTCTGATTGCTAAAGACCTATTTTGAACTCACAGTGGGCGTACATCCCACCCATTGCTTACCATTTGTTCAGTTTATTTTCACTGTTAATTTGCTTGCTTCCTGCTTGATGGCTTGCCTTCCTCTTCTTGTGTTTGCCCCTCTCCTGAGGCATAGCCTCTTTCTTTATGGTCACTTTGATTGACTGACTTGTAGCCTTTCACTGCTCACATTAAAGGATTTTTTTTCTTTTTCGTTCAGAACTCCATTAGAGTGCATCTGTTTCCAGTTTTCTCCCTCATGTGTTGCTTCCCCACCTCAAATACCCACCCAACCATGCATGTTGCTCCCCTCCCAGTTTGTCTGTAAAAAACAGTGACAGGGCTATTTTGCTAGGGTAAGGCTGAAAAGCAGACTTTAAGGGTTGTTTTGTTTCATCTCCTTCATTTCACATATTGCACAAGCTTTAGCACATAATGGCTGTTAAGGCGCTGGGAAAAGGGCCATCTGCTCCACTCAGCTGCCGTCTGAGTCAGAAGGTGTACTTACCTTGACACTTTTCCTGGAGGCCCATAAATCTACTCCCTGGCCTAGCACAAATAATAAAATGGCTGAATCTGGTGAAAAAGTAATTTAGGCCTAGGAAAGTATTCCCTTTGCATGTTAACACTTCATTATTCTTTTAAAATTTTGTTCAGTTTCCTGAGTGAAAAGTATTTGAAAAATAAACCGTGCCATTTATAAAGATTGAAAACATTGAATTCAACGTACAGTTTTGAGATGCCATAAGATATGTTTGCTTTTTTCCTTTTACTTTGTTTTAAACAATACTTTACAGACAAACATTGTCAAAGCCAACAGCTCAACGCGTGCATTATAAAGACGAGATCTATTGGCTTTGCCAATGATTGCTTATTGTCTGAATTCAGTTTGACATTTTTAGTATACAATTTGGCCCCTTTGAGCCAATCATCCCCGCTGATTTGAGGTTATTTCTACATCCCACGAGAAGTACTTTTCTGGTACGTTCAGGTATACTAGTTAAGAGTATCTTGTTGGGGTTCATTGTGGTAGGGACTGTCAAAAAAAGGGATGGGTTTGCTGGGACTTAATTTCAACAGAGGATGGCATGATAGTGTCAGATGAATTAGAGAACAAAAGAGAAGTCTTTTGGAGCTCATATACTATCTACTGAGGTGGTTCTTAACCTTTTGACAACTGTGGGGCCACACTAAATCATTACTGGAACCTAGGAAGTCCCAAAGAATCCTTAGACCCCCACTGTGCCACTACTGGAAGTGGGAACCCGGGCCTATGTATTTTCAATGATTTGAACTGCAAACAATACACACCCAAAATGCAGAAACGAGCATTCATTAAACAAATACACAAATTATTAAAAATGTGATTTAATTCATAAACAAATATAAAAAATCAATTGTTTTTAATGGGAGAGAATGGAGCTTTTCTAAATTGGAGACCACTCTTGTCCAAAATATATTCTGTTTGATGCACTTGCACCACTCCCACTAATTAATCTAAGGATACTAACTTCATTTTAAGCCTCCAATTTCAAATTCCTTCACATTTTCGAATGTTTTAAAAATGTTCAATTATGCATTACATTTTTATGAATATATACTTTATAAATCCGTTACTATTATTAATTTTTCTAAGCTGTTGCAGACCCCCTAAGTAGGCTTTGCGGACCCTCCGGGGTCCCGGGACCACGGGTAACGAACCACTGATCTAGTGGATTTAAATATGCTGAACGTTACCTGCGCAGACACACTCTGAGAATAATCTCGTTCTTGTCTTTGAAGAATATAGACGGTAACAGCAGGGGTAACATCAATGGGACAAAAAATTATTAAAGTAATCATCATTTTAATACAGTTCACAAGTTCCCACCAGGAGAGGATGAATAAAGAGGTATGTGTCTAGACTACGATAAACAACAACTAATATGAATTAATGGTTAATAGTCAATATTGAGTCTAGGTGTTTGGAGAGTAATTCACCTAGATTTTATGGGATGATTTCCAGCAAAAAGTTGTGTTTCAATTATTTTGGACTGCACTGCCAGATAAACACAATTAAAGAGTCCAGAGCTTGGACAGTCACTGTGAGTGCCTCTGCTTAAATGAAAGTATTTAGAGATGACCTGTTGGCATAAATTGGAGCTTTAGGAAGTAAAACAGAGATTGATCAGTTCCATAAAGGCCTCCGAGAGGCTATACGATTGTAATGTAAGAGACAAATCTGACCATTTAAAATGGTAAAAGGCCTTTTCTACGCCTCAGGCTGCAGCCCAGATGGGGTAATATGAGAATTAGGTTGCTCAGGAGTCTTGTTTTCGAGCATGCAAGTCTTGTCATTTAGAAGCAATTTGGACTAAATTGAATTCATACATTGATTTGGAAATTTTTTACTAGTTAGATTCCTGTGTTTAGTTGGCCATTTCAGCAATATAATTATGGTATTGTTCGCACTAGCTTACATATCTTGTCCTATGCTTTTTATGAACTGAATGGACCAACTGTGTAATATATCAAAATAATTTACAAGTCTTTCATATTATGTATGGCTTACATATGTAATTTTACACTTTGCCCTCACTATTCTGGTGTAACTCCTTTTCCCAGTACTTTTCCTGTGCCATTTTCTTCCTGATGTAGTGGATTGGTGACATGTGGCTTCTAGTAAACTGATGTTTTTAAATTATCCTGCACTAAGTTCACGTTCCTCCAATCTCAACGTATTTTATTTGTTAATAAATAGCAAGGTGTAAACTAACAAATTTAAAATTTGCCTGCATCATTTTAGCTTTCAACAAAATTGTTTCAATATTTTCAAGTCATATTCCTAAATCTTTTTTGTTACATTTTTCTAGTTTTCTTACTTTAATTTAAAATGACTTTACACCCTCTGTAAAGTCATTTTTAAATTAAAACTAAAATGGTTAGCCCAAGACTCCGTGTCACCAGGGCCACAATTTTCTATCACCGAGTTTTGCGTTGTTAACCTATTACATAATTGGAGTGGTATGAGTGGTACGAAGTTAACTAAACCAACTGGACAACCACACCTGAAAATTATTTTGAAAAGGACCGCTCAAGACTAGAAAATGTAGCAGGTGACATGAGTCATCTGGCAACTTTAAAAGCTTCAGAACATTAATATGGTTTTAAATGACATTGAATTCAATTTTTTAAAAATAGATTTACATGGTTGTAAGTATAACAAAATTAACAGGAAGCCACAACATGGGCCTGAGGTTATGCCTCTAGTGTACGCTGGCAAACGTCAGAGGTGGGCTGAGACAGAAGAGCTTCTGCCCCTTCCGGTGGGCCTCTCCGTGCTCACTCCTCCCTGCTGCAGCCTGGGCGGGCCTGGGGCCGCCCCTTCCTTTCCTCCTCCCCTGGCCCGAGTGTGCGCTGCCAGCGGCAGGAGGAGCTGCAGCATGGCGGCCGTGGAGAGCAGCCGAGTATGCGAGACGCAGGGCTGCTGCAGCCAGGCCAAGCTGCAGTGCCCCACCTGCATCAAGCTGGGCATCCAAGGATCCTACTTCTGCTCGCAGGTAGGGGAGGGGACGGATTCGGGGCTGTGGGGAGCAGTAGGGTGCGTGCAGGTGAAGCCCAAGCGCCGGCACTCACGCTGCCAGCAGTGAACACCCTGCCGGGGTCTGCTATGGGTGAGGTGCCCGGACAGGAAGCTTGCCTCGCCTGTGTAAGAGGGCGGCACCAGCTCCACTTTGAGCCGGGTGCTGCCCCTGTGCAGGTGCAGAGGGGCCTAACCCAGCCCCCCGTAGCTGCGATCAGGTGGTGGGGGAGTTGGAATGAGTGTCAGCATTTATTTATATAGCGCTTACTACCCCTGACGAGGCGTTGGAATATGGGGTTTGACAGAGCAGCCCTGCACCTTTCGTGCAGCTAGCGAGTTGCACATAAGCTCGCCCTTCGCCTTAATCTTTCTTAAAAATGTCGTTTGGTTTCACAAGTTTCATTTAGGATTTGCTGCACGTCCCCGATTTTCTATAAACCTCCATCTTCTTACAACTTTGTCCTGCCCTCCGCTTTCTCCGAGTCAGTCTCTCTCTGCACGTGGGCCCCATGCCTTTTTTTCTCGCCGTTTCCTGACGTTGTCATTTTTACCAATCGTATTATTCTTTAATTTCCAGCGTATTTCAAAATGACCTTGCCCTAAAACATAATTTGATATGTTGGACTGTTCTGCGGGGGAAGGTTTTTTTATTTTGTATTGACCCTATCCCTAGACATTGCCCGTTACCCACAGGGACGCTCTGTGCCACCGGAATCATTACGGAGATCTTTAGGTCGGCATCACCAGTAACGTAAATGACAGCCTTTAGGATGTGTTCCAGGAGGTTTTGAGGCCTTCAGTAACTTCTGATATGGTGGCACTTTATGCAGTGTGTTAAAGAAAGATAACAGCACCTCCGTGGTCATCACGCACTACATGTAAGCACTTCCCACGTATGCTCAAAACAAAAACACCTTTCCAGTCACGCACCCTACATGGTAGGTTTGCAATCCGCGTGGGTAAGCGTTTCCGCGCACCACCAAAGTGTAGTAAGCGCTGTACAAATACATTACAACACGTTATTTACATTATGGCGTTTGTGCAATATACTTAAATGTGTGATGGTTACGGCCAAGGACTGTGAATGTTTGTATCATCTGGAATGGAAACTAAGCTACAATTCTACTCATATTTGCACAGTAGATACATTAAATTCAAATAGGTAAAAATAAAAAATGCTTGTCAAATGTCACTTTGCTTACAGTAAGAAGAAGGGCACCCCACTTCTCTTTTCTGAAAGAGCATCAGTTTGAGGCTGCCATTTAATTTACCTTGTGCAGTCATGGTGCACATTATGGCCGATTCACAAAGCATTTTCTGCATCTATGTGGAACTAAGGTGCGCAAAATGAGTACTTTGCAGTAGCACAATAACTGGCAGCTAAAATTTTATACTTAGGAATGCATTGAATTTGAATTGAATTTGAATTTTGAATTTATTACATTTGCATAGTTACTTAAAACCATTGCAATACAAATTTCAAATAAAACAATAAAATCATGATAAGATATTAATTACACATATACAAAATTCATATATCATTAGAAGCTTAAAAACTGTTAAATTGCTATCAGATTAAAAATACTTTGTTCCTCAAACAGATAGCTCTCGATATAAGTTGTACGTTCTGCCCGGCTTCGTTACTCTGTCTGGGCAGTGCTGTTAACCAAGAGAGGACATTATTAGAAGACCAGTCCAAGCGCTTGTGTGGAGGCTTTCCAGGTCGACCTTGTTGGGGGCAGTCTCGTATCATATTTGGAAAGGGTGGACACAGTATTCTCAATTATTTCGGCATCCGGCCACCTGCATAAGTTGATGGCCTAACGGGCCCTTAGCCTAAAAGGAGGTTGGGTGTGCGATGGCATTTTTTTTCTCAGCTGCATCTAGGAATTTCACTAGACTACAGTTTAATTGTGGTGTTGCTGGGTCAAAGCATGCCAAAACTGCTTGTCTCCTTGAGCGAATTCTCCTTTGGTTTAGGGGGACTCTTAGCAGCTGCCTCCTTTCCTGTATCAACTCCTTGCAGGAGCATAATAAATGGATAATGTCGCCCTGGCCATCATTGCACAGACTACAAGATGTTCGAGATGGCTCCCTTTTCCATGGTGGAAGGTTCTGAGTGCACGGGATCAAGCCAAGGCAACATTTTAAGAATTTTAATTTCTGTGATTTCGGGTAGCCCAAATTAAAATATTTTTGGGGAGATAAGACTTTGTAATTGTTCAGAGTCATCCAGGCGTGCGATCTTGCTGCAAAGGCTGCTTTGTCCTCCACCAACGCCAATTTTTTCAAGTATTTCCAAACTAGTTTCTTAAAAGCTAGATGGTGGATCTCTGTGTTCCAAAGGGCCAAGAGTCCAGTACATGCTAGAGCCTCCTGAAGATAGCTTCTTGCAGGCGAATCCTCCCTCTGTTGAAGATCTTGCCATAGAAGCTGATTTAGAGTTTATGGGGCCGATTGTCTGATTTTATTCCAGCAGTTGATGTATGCGCCGTAACTGGCCCATGATTGCTTCAGTAGGCCGAATTCCAGCCTGATTTGCGCCGGGGAAGTGTAGTTTGGAAGGCTAAACGTGGTTCTATAT